>OZ025296.1:272781526-273981526 GCA_964019185.1 Maratus speculifer | reverse complement strand
TGGATTAATCAAAAAGTGTTTTATTTGCATTAACAAAACGGTAAAATACCACATTAATTCTTGAGAAAACAATATCTTATCAGACATTTTTTCTGATTACTTTGTTAAGATTAGTAGATCGTAACCTTTCCCTTCCCCTTTTTTAACATTCAATCATTTGTTAGTTTTCTTGTATATTTTTAAAAGATAAAAATGGCTCTTTACCTAAAGAAAATTTTTAAGTTTTTTCGACGTAGAAATAAGTTATATTAGTGATGGGCGATTCTCGAAAATTTCCTACTCGATAAAAATCGTAATCGTAAAAAAGCGCATTCGATAAAGTCATCGATTAATTTCTAGAATCTACAATCGAGATGTTTTTACAATCGATTATTAAAATCTTTGTTATTACATGTTTAAAAAGCATAATTTAATAAATACATGGAAACTGAAAACAAATGAATTTAAAAAACAACAACAAACCAAAAGGATGTTATAATGGAGCCGCAATAGTAGAAAAGTCATGTAACGGCGTTCTTTGATTTCAATGAGTTGTAAAGTCGCGAGTAGCAAAATGGCCAAAGAAAAAAATAATCAAAAGCACTCCTAGTGAAAGAACATGAACTAAAAGGATATTAAAAGTGATCAAAATCTTTTATTGATTTTTGTACATATACTGAGATGCGATCTACAATTCTCCCATTATTAGAAGACTCTCTATTGAAATTCATTAAACGGACCACTCGGGGGGGGGGGGGGCAAAGTAGTGCAGGAGCAATGAAAATGCATAATATAAGTAAATGGTCATTAGGCTTTCCAACTATACTTGGCATGATGGGTGTCGGTTAAATTTATTAAAGAGTTTCCCGCGGGGGCAAAGTGGGGCGGGATGAGCGCGGGAGGTATATAAAATAAAATGGTAATCACAGAGCTTTCTAATGATATATCACGAAAGAGGAGTCAACAAAAGATATAAAAACACTACCCTTAGAATTCCAACTATTGCAACACCCGGAATACAGCCTGTCCTCACAGTTTGTGAATTTTTCATACATTATAAATTATATATTGGAAGTCTCTATAAAAAAAATCAGATCTGAATTCACAAAAACGAAATGATTTCAAAAAAGTTTGAAAAGCGCTTCTGTAAGGAGGCCAAATTGAGGAAAAGAGAAGAAAGATTCATAATATGAAAGAGTGATTTGAAAACTTCCGTTGATTTATCATATGACCGGTTCATAAAAAGCTTCATATTTACTCCTCACTATTCCACTATTTTTTTTCTACCCTGAATACATCCGGAAATCACGCAGCCTCTCTTTTAAATGTTTATATTAATAAAATATTTTTACCAAAGGGCTCCATCAAAAAATCACATTTAAAATGAAATTTATTTTCAAAATAGCTACGATTTAAAAAATTCACCCTCATCGCTCCCCTCCCCCCTGCAGAAATTCAACCCCAGGAGGAGAAACGTTCATAATGTGAAAGAGTGATTCGAAAAACATTCCAAAAATCAATCACATGAAGGGTCCAAAAAAAGTTTGGAATTTACTCCTCACCCGCAGGTTTAATTTTTCTCAACAGAATACACCCGGAAATCACGCATCCCCTGCTTTAAAATGTTTATAACTAGTAATTTTTATTAGAAGGTTCCATCAAGAAACCACTTCTAAAATGATAGTTATTCTCGAAATAGCTACGATTAAAAAAATTCATTCCCCGTCGCCCCCCCCCCGTCCTGAAATTAAACTGCAGGAAGAGAAAGCTCCATAATGTGAAAGAGTATTCCGAAACCTTTCCTATGATATATCACATAATGGATCCAAAAAAAGTTTGAAATTTACTCCTCACCCGTGGCCGTAATGTTACTTTTCTTCCCAGAATGCACCAGGAAATCACACAGTCCCCATTTTAAACTTTTGTATTTATGAAATAATATTTACCGGAGCGCTCCTCTGAAAACCACATCTAAAATGATATTCATTGTCGAAATAGCTAAAATTAAAAAGAAAAAAGAAAAAATCACCTTCTTATCGCTTCCCCTCCCCCTCCTGAAATTCAACTCCAGGAAGAGAAATATTCGTAAAATGAAATAGAGGTTCGAAAAAATTCCGATGATATATATATAACATGACGGGTCCAAAAAAGAGGTTGAAATTTACATGTCACCTGTGGGTTCACTCATTTTTCCCAGAACACACCTAAAAATGACGTACCCCCCCCCCCCCCCACTTTAAAATCTTTATATTTAATAAATTATATTTACCGAAGAGTTCCATAAAAGAAACCTCCACTCTAAAATGATATTTATTGCCGAAATAGACACGGTTTAAAAAATTCACCCTCTTATCGGTTTCTCCCCCCCCCCCCTTTCCTCCTGAAATTCAACTCCAGGCGGAGAAAGATTCGTAAAATGAGGTGCCAAAACATTCCGATGATGTACATAAACCATGACGGGTTAAAAAAAAAAAAAAAAAAAAAAAAAAAAAAAGGTTTGAAATTTACATGTCACCCGTGGGTTTACTTATTTTTCCTAGACTACACCTAAAAACGATGCAGCCCGCTCTTTAAAATCTTTATATTTAATAAATAATATTTACCGGAGAGTTCCATAAAAAAATCCACACCAAAAATAACATTTATTGTCGAAATAGCTAAGATTTAAAAAATTCGCCCCCTCATCGCTCCCCCCCCTCCCCTCCCCTACCCCTTCCCTCCTCCCGCCCCTTAAAATTCAACTCCAAAAGTAGAAAGATTCATAATATGAAAGAATGTTTAAAAAAGCTTTCGAATATGCCTCTCATTTCAACAAATTTCATCGTGATAAAGTCAGGCATAACGAGAAAATCATTTCATCGCGATGAAAATTAACCTCGATTGAAATAGGTTTATCGAAGGAGTAATTTCCAGATGAAATTTAACCTTGATAAAAGCGGCACTCCGAGAATCTTGTGGTTTGCTGATGAATGCCTTTTTCGATAAGGATGATTTTCCTTCTCGCTGAGAATAGAGTTGACGAGCTTTATCGAGGCGTTTTGTCGATGAAGCTTCGTGAAATGAAAGTTTTATCGAAAAACGAAGTACAGAAAGAAGCATGAGAATATACAAGTTATCTTGTGAAATGAAGACCTAATTTATAAAGTTTCTGGTATTTTAGTCTTACCATGCTGTCACGTACGTGGTACCCCCCCAATAAATATTGTTTATTTAAAAAAAAAAAAAAAAAAAAAAAAAAATCAAAGAGGGGGGTTGGAGAGGGGCGAACATATGTTTAAAACAGTAGCAATTTCTACAATACTTATCAATTTAAGTGTGGTTTTTTTTCATCGAATCATTCGGTAATTATTTATCAATTGTAAAAAAATTTAAATGTCTGCTGCAGGAAATTGGGGGCGAAAGGGTTGGACTGACGGGGGTCAGGGGAAAGGGACAATTTTCACTTTTTAAGCCCGTCATATTGTATATCATCTTGAAGATCTCGAATTACTCTTTCATATTATGATGCTTTCTTACCCCCCCCCCTTCCGAATTTGGTTCTCACGGCTGGAGGGCGGGGGGGGTGGCATTTTTCAAAGCTTTTTGTGTTTTTATCATTTTAGATCGAATTTTTTAATTGAAAACGTCCTTAGGCGTATTGGAAATTTTTTTGAGATGGAAAAAAACCATTGAACTAGCCACATTGTTACTGTAACCTAGGCACATTGTTTTAAAGTTCCCTCTTTGAGGACCTCTTCCAAAGGTGAAAGGCTTGACCCGCCCCCCCCCCCCCAACATACACTTTAAAATATTGCTCATTTTTTTTCTACCAATTTTAACTTAAAAGTTTAAGCTATATGGCACAAGCGGGGGTATTGACCCGCTCCCCCCCCTGTTGGTTATTCACCAACATAATTTTGCTCATTTCTTCACTTCATTTCAATTTTTAAAAGGCTATAACTTTGTTTGTATGGGAGCTACAGCAGCGAGAAAAACTATAGCATAGCTAACTTTTCGTCGCCGCTCTTTTTGCAGTTTTACGGTTTTCCCCATAACACCGGGGTTTTTTTTGGGGGGGGCAGGGGGGGCATTTTTCATTTTTTGATGTAATATGTTTATTGAAAGCTTATGCTTCATACATTACCAATTTAGCATAAAGAAGTTTCTCTCGTCATTCTGGGTCACGTTACGGACCCATTAAGGGGTTGAAATTTAAATTTCTCGAAATTCTTCGAAGTTTTCACTAAATCGGCATCTGGAAAACATCGTGCCAATGTGGTGCGTGTATGACATCTGCATCATATAAATATTGTTCACCACTGCTGGGACTCTGGCCTCCTCTCGCGTGTAGGCGTTATTTTACCGCTGTTACTTGGTCCTTGTATTTCCTGCACAATAAAATATTTCCTGACGATTAAAAAAATACGCACGTAATTGTTCAAGTTTTAACTTCTGTCGGCAGTTCCAAAATGTTTTTTTTTTCTTTTTTTTTCGGATTTTGCAATAAATAATATTTATAATATACATGGAATTTAGAAAATAAGGCAGTTGTTGTTTGGCATGTGACCACTTACTGATCTTATGCACCCGATGTTATATATTTCCCCCCTCCACTACGTTACCTTGGGGGGGGGGGGCAGTTTTCAAAATTTAACGTTCGATTCGAGCTTACGTTCGGTTGTTCGTTCAATTCGAAATTTTTTTTTCTTATTTTTTCTTTGTTTACAAGATTTTGCTGTGCGTGCACACCGCGTTTGCAGTGGCGTAGCCACCTACTGTCATGTTTTTTGGCGCCCGGGGCCAGCAAGAAATTTTGCGCCCCCATCCCAATATAGATATATAACAATTTCTCTCAATTTGGCGCCCCTAGGCCTCGGCGCCCGGGGCGGACGCCCCCCTTGCCCCCCCTTTGCTACGCCACTGCGCGTTTGGTATATGATGCCACATACAATGAGGACCCAGTTCGAGATTTCATATTACAAGATTGCGTATAAGTTAGAGACACCAATGAAAGGAGGGGTTCACTAGCGAGTGAATCCGTCGTGTCTTTATTAACACCGACTCATTCACCTGTAGTAGACTCTTGATAAAATTGAATCCTGTATGGTATAAAAGCAATTGCAAACTGGAGTCATCGAGAAAAATTTTACACAATCGAAAGTTATCGAGATGTTCATACAATCGAGAAAATCGAGAAAAACTTCTCGTTATCGCCCATCACTAAGTTATATATAGCTATTTTTTTTTTTTTTTTACTTTTTTGCTCAAGAAGCGTTTTTATTTGCATTAGTTAAACTGTAAAATGCCTTATTGACTTTTGAGAAAACAATATCTTATCAGACGATTACTTCTCATTGTTTTGTTAAGATTAGTAGATCGTAATCTTTCCCCTCCCCCCCCCGTTTTTTAACATTTAGTTATTTTTTAGCTTTGTTGTATGTTTTAAAAAGATAACGTAACTGCTTACCTTGGGGAAATATTCAAATATTCTCGAAGTAGAAGGAAGTTACATAAAAGCAAATGTTTTACGTATTTTTGCATGAGAAATGTTTTTATTTGCATTAATCAAGAAGTGTTTTTATTTGCATTAACAAAACTGTAAAATGCCACGTTCAAATTTGAGCAAACGATTTTATCAGACAATTGCTTCTCATTTTCCCTTTGTTAAGATTAGTAGACCGTAACCCCCCCCCCCTTTTTTTTTTTTTTTTTTTTTTTTTTTAGAATTTAGTTATTTGTTAGTTTTGTTGTATATTTTTAAAAGATAAAAATGGCTGCTTTCTTAGGGGAAATATTTAATTTTTTTCAGAATAGGAGAAAGTTACATTCAAATTAATTTAATGTTTTTTTTCTGAAGCCTTATTGAAGCTTTATAATGTTAAATGTTTTGTTAAATAAATTTTTTAGGTCATTATTTTTTTTAAATGTTTACCACAAACTCTCGAAAAGTAGGATAGATACAAACACATTTCAACATAGTTGAAAAGTGTTTATGAATTCGGTCTGTTGATCTATCTGTCTGTGCTGTAACTGCATAAATATAATCCGATTGTCATGAAATGTGCCTTATTTAATCGGAGTATTTTATTAGAGAGTTATTATGTAACAAGGCACAAATTTCTGTTTTTAAAAACCAGTGACAAAACATTAAAATTTTCGTAAAAGGATCTCTTCGCGAAGGAGTTAACTGCCATGTCAAGATTTCTATGCATTTGCGCCAAAAATTATAATCGTCCACCTTGTTGTATATTTTACAGATGGCAGGTTCTTAGCTTGAGAATATAATTAAAATTATTATTTAGAACTATATAATTTAACGGAATGTTTTATTTTCATAACTAGCAGGATTCGCCCACTATGGTGGTCGGTTTCTCCAAAAGAACCTTGAATTACACGAAACATAGATGAATTTTACCTTTATCTGGAACGTCCTTTCGCATTATTGAAAACGATACGAGCATCATTATGCTACATTTTCTCTAATGTGTACGACAAAATTTTGGCTGTAATGGCCAATTCTTTTAGTTGATCAGTTACAGTAGTTTTTGTAAAGAATGATAGAACGGTATGCTATATACCAAAACTATCCTGGAAAGTTATTTCGCTAACAATCCAAATCTCATAAAAATCCGTCCTGTAGATCTTTCTAAAAACGCTAATCTGTCATAACCGGGCTCACCTGATTATAAAAGTTTCATAGTAGTTCTATAATCAAGCAACGGAGAACGAAGTATTGTGTACTAAAATCTGTCCCTGAACATTACCTACCTAACAGTAGAATATCTCATCGAAATTCGTGCCGTAGAACCCAATTTATAAACAATCGTAATAAATATGAATTTGCATTTTATACAGATACAACTGCATTTTTTAAAAAGGGATGGCAATATTACTTATTGAACAAAGGTGACTAAAAATTAAAAATTTGACTTATACTGTAGTCTTATCAAATTCCTTATTTTATTTATTTATTAATTTTTTTACTCTTTACTTTTCTATGATAAAATCTGGACTCGGTTTAATGCAACTCAATTCAGCAAAATTTGAATATACTAAAAAAATAAAAAAATAAATAAAAATAAAAATAAAATAAAAAATAAAGCATTTAAGAATACTATTTCTGTACAATATGGAAATGCCGTGATTTCCACTACTGTTAAAATTAGTTTTATCTACTGTACACGTAACTTTAAGGAGAATTCCGAAACTTCATTTATTTTCTTTAACTGGCGTGTTAAGATCTCATGCAATTATATCACAAGTTAAAATCACGCAGCATGGGAACAAACAGCGTAGTAAGCTAAAATTGGGGTACTATTCATTTGTTTTTTTCCCCTTCCGTATTCCCATATGTGCCTTTTATTATGTAGCATTCGTTTACGGATGACAGACTCTCAGCTGGGGAATGTAATTGGCTTTCACACGCAAAACAATGCGACCTGTTTGGACGTTTTCGATCGAACAAAATAACTCTTTTGCTTTGGTGAAAACAAAATTAATGTGGATTCATTTTGTGATTGTGATTTTGTTATTATTTTATTTATTTTGCAGAATTTAACGTATAATGATTTTATGACCATTTTTCAATTTTATAAATATCTAAGTTATGTTCTAAAAATTATAAATTACTTTGGAATATAAATTAGAATATAAGAAATTTAAAGAAATATAAATTATATTTTACAACTAAAATAGCAAACAAAATGCCTTTGTGCAAAAATGTTCAAAGATAGAAAACCAACGATTATAAATGCACAAATAAACGATCTAAGCTTTCAATGGGGTGCTTAAGATTTAAAAAAGCAATTTTATTAACAGGAGAAAAAATAACACTGAAATCGAACCTTTTTAAAATTTGAGCAACTTGCTGACTGATTTTGGGGGAAAATGGCAAAACAACCAAACTATTGGAGTTCGAATTAAAAAATTTTCTTTCAGATTGGGTGGATTTTGTCAATTTTCTATGAATTGAATCAATAGTATTAGGGGATTAAGCACGATAAACAGCAATAGCTTTTAGATAATTAAGTTCATCACTGAGTAACTGAGGAGTTGAACAAATATTGTAAGCCCGGTAAACAAAAGTTTTAAAAGCCGCAATTTTCTGGTTAGGAAGATGATACGAATATTTGTGAGGTGGAAGACTGACCGCAAAAGGTTTGCGAAAGACAGTAGTCTGAAAATTACCTTCATTGCGAATAACAATCACATCCAGGAAAGAAAGGCAATTGTTGGATTCAACTTCAAAAGTAAATTGAATGCAAGAATCAATAGAATTCATAACAGAAAGAATATGATTTATATCCGCGTTCACTTCAACTAAAGCATAGATATCATCTACGTAACGAACATAAAACTGAAATTTTAAGACTTCAAACAATTTTATTTCAAAATAGTGCATGTACAAATCGCATAAAATCGGACTAAGAGGACTACCAATAGCCAAACCGTTAGTCATATGAAAGAAATTCCCATTAAATACAAAAGTATTTTAAGACAAGCAAGCACGAGTGAGAAGAATGAGCTCTTCGATTTCGAAAAAAGAAAAATGAAATTCACAGAGCCTTTTCTTCAGGCAATCTAAAGCCCCTTCGATAGGAACATTGCAAATAATGAAGAAACATCAAAAGAAAACATCATGTGGCCTTGTGGCTTAAAACTGTGAAGTTTCTTAACAAATTCAAAAGAATTCTTAACAGTGAAAGAATTGCGGCTTGAGAGTGGAGAAAATAGGGAAACTAGATATTTTGCAAGTTTATAAGAAGCCGTAGAGATACTGGAGGCAATGGGTCTAAAAGGGATGTTAGGTTTTTAAAGTGATGTTTTAGGACCTTAGGTAAAGCATAAAACCTGGCACAATGTGCAATTGAATCAATAAGAGAACCACTTTAATTCAGCAGGAATAATTTGGCTATGGGCGGTTTGGCTCTGGGTAGACCTCTTAGTCGGATTTTATGCGATTTGTACATGCACTATTTTGAAATAAAAATTTTTGAAGTCTTAAAATTTCAGTTTTATGTTTGTTACGTAGATGATATCTATGCTTTAGTTGAAGTGAATTCAGATATTAATCATATTCTCTCTATTATGAATTCTATTGATTCTTGCATTCAATTTACTTTTGAAGTTGAATCCAAAAATTGCCTTTTTCCCCCTAAATGTGTTTCGTTATTCTCAATGAAAATAATTTTCAGAGTACTGTCTTTCGCAAACTTTATGCAGTCAGTCTTTCACCTTAGATATCCTTCTTATCCTCCTAACCAGAAAGTTGCGGCTTTTAAAACTTTTGTTTTCCGAACTTCCAATATATGTTCAACTCTTCAGTTACTCAATGATGAACTTAATTATCTAAAAGCTGTTGTTGTTGATCGTGGTTATTCCCCTAATATTATTGATTCAATTCATAGAAAATTGACAAAATCCACCCAACCTGAAAGAAATTTTTTTAATTTGAACTCCAATTCTTTGGTTGTTTTGCCATTTTTCCCCAAAATCAGTCAGCAAGTTGCTAAAATTTAAAAAAGGCTCAATTTCAATTGTTATTTTTTCTCCTGTTAATAAAGTTGCTTTTTCAAGTCCTAAGCACCCCATTGATCGCTTAGATAACTGGAGTATTTACCAAATTTCTTGCCAATGTGATCTTTCTTATATTGGTCAGACTAAACGTGCTCTCAGATTCGTTTAAAGGAACATGAAAAGTATGTCATAAATCAAGAGCTTAAATGCTCTTCGATTGCCCAACATTGTTGATCTTCACAACATAAATGTAGTAAAAGTTTGAATTGCTCTGAAGTGGTGTCTAGGGTAAAAAGATGGCCCAGGCGTTTTTTTGGTGAAAAACTTAGTTTAATGTTCTGGGTTATGTAAATACACATATATAGACTGGAACACAATTATGTACATTTTTATGGATTTGCAAAAATAAGAAAACGAACTGGAACAGGCCGTCTGCCTATCCAAGCTTGCCGTTATTCCATTTCCCACAGGCCCGTCTGACCTGGGTTTCGCTCCAAAATATGCGGACAGCTACAGAACCGTCTGTTCTCCGCTGAATTCCGCGAGCATCTGTCCTCTTCTAAAAAAAAACTACTTACACCATCACAATTTACCGTTAGTCGCGATGATAGGGTTCTCATCACGAGCCTCTAGATGCTTACTCAGCAATAGAAAGTTCATTGCCGCAGCTGTTACTAAGGGCCTTGTGAATGGATCCCACAACTCGGCCTACCTGACCGTGCTGGGTCCTCCCAGTCATCATCTGTTCTTAAACCAAACTGGTACCGGATGACTTTTACAGGCGTCTAGTATTCACAACAAACTAAATAAAATAAAATAAATAAAACGCACAGGATAATATTAAAGTCAATTTCTTTTTTCTTGATTGTCTCTTGGACACAGTTCTGTCCTTGATTTACTTATATTAGTCCAAAACAAATTTCGTCTATCGTTCATCACAACATATAATAACAATAACAAAAATTAATACTAAATGCTAATAAAAACAATAATAATAATCACACACATTTTATGTCAAAGCACAGTTGTTTTGCTTTAGTTAGTAGTAGTCCACGGTTTCATATGATCTGCAGCACTAGAGGTCATCTGTGGACCTTCATGGTCTCCAATTTTTCTCACATTGTAACGATCGTTTCTTTTTACTGTGGTGATCTCATAAGGGCCAAGAAACTTAGGCTTTAGTTTGGTGCTTGTCCCAAACTGTGTTTTTTGAATGGCCACCAAATCACCGAGCTTATATGTGTTGGCCTTTTTTCGCTTTCTGTTGTACGTTTTCACATTTTCCTGCAGTATTTTTAATATGTTTTGCTTCGCTATTTCTCTATTAGAATTCCTTTCCGATACGAATGAATTTAATTCCTCATCATCTAACAACTCTTTAATTCGCATGTCGGTTTTTTGCCGCATTTTTACTCCTGTCAGTAGTTCGAAAGGTGGGAATTTGGTACTTCTCGATACGGTGCTATTTATGATGCGTTGTACGGGCGCGACAAATTTGTACCATTTGGTGGGATCTTCTATGCTAAGTTTTGCTAAAATTGGTATAAGAATTCTGTGCATGCGCTCTATTTGTCCATTCCCTCTCGGAATCCCTGTTGTTATTGGAATATGTTCTATATTCTCTTCCTTGCAGTATTCTTCAAAATCGGCAGAAGTGAAAGCCGGACCTTTGTCGGTGACTATCCGCGACGGATTTCCGAAAATATCATGTTGTCGGGTTAACCTATCAATGACTTCTTTAGCGGCTGTCGTTTTAACCGGGTACAGCCAAACAAATTTAGTGAATGCATCCACAACGGTAAAAATATGATTATAATTTTTATTTGTAGATGGCATGGGACCAATGTGATCTATGTGATAAGTCTCGAGGGGTATATTTTGTTTGGGAATCGGGTTTAGTAGGCCTTCTCCTTTTCCCTGCTTTTTATTGCAAAGTATACACTCTACGCAGTTGGCTATGACGCTCTCAATTTGTTTTCTTAATTGGGGTATATAATAATTTTCTTTCAGAAGCGTTTCGGTTTTAACTACGGCATAATGACCTCTGCTATGAATATTGCGTATTATTTCCTTTTGCATGTCGGTAGGGATCATTAGAAGTTCTCGGTCATTTTCATATTTGTATACGATATCGTTTCTTATAAGATATTCTGAACTTTCATTTTTTTCAATCAATTTTTTTATTGCTTGTATGTGTTCGTCTTCTTGTTGAGCATTCTTTATTTTTAATGTTAATTCATCATGCGATCGGGTGACTATTAGTACTGTATTTCTACTTAATGCGTCTACATGTTTCATTTGGGATCCTGATCGGTGAACAATTTCATAATCAAACTCTTGTAAAAACAGAGCCCATCTGGCTATTTTTGGCGTAATGTCTTTTTTGTCCATGGTTTTTTGGAATGCGGAACAATCTGTCACAATTTTAAATTTAGTGCCTAATAAGTAGTTTCCGAATTTCTTAACTGATTCTATTACCGCGAGAGTCTCTAATTCGTAACTTGAATATTTCGCTTGAGTAGGGGTAGTTTTACGGCTCATGTAATAAATAGGATGTAAACTTTTGTTCTCATCTTCTTGTAGTAGGACACTGCCAAAACCTATGGCGCTAGCATCGGTATGCAATTCTAGCCTAGCACCTCGTCGGAATGTATGCAATACTGGGGGGTTCACTAGTTTTTCTTTAAGCGTCTCAAAAGCTTGTTTTTCAATAATTCCAAATTTAAATGTATTTCCTGCCCTTAATAAATCACTTAAAGGTCTCGCTATAGTTGCATAATGGGGGATGTATTTTCTGAAATAAGAAGTTAGACCTAGAAAACTGTGTAATTGTTTAAGGGTGCGGGGTTCAGGGAATTTCTTTACTGCCAAAGTTTTGGCTTCCGAAGGTCTAGTAGTTCCATTCTCGACAATATAACCTAAAAACTCAATTTTCCGTTTAAGGAATTGACATTTTGCAAAATTAAATTCTAGTCCGTAATCCGATGCAACTTCTAATACACGTTTCAGTTTCAATAGAGCCTCTTCCTCAGTCTCCGCGAGTACTATGACATCGTCTAGGTAAACTAACATTATTTTTTCTTTAATTAACTGTTTAAAAACAGCTTGTATGTATCTTTGAAACTATTGAGGGCCAAGTGAAAGTCCGAACGGGAGTTTTAGGTACTCGTACTGAGAGTTATGTGTGACAAATGCTGTGTATTTTCTGCTGTCTTCCGCTACGTCTATGTGGAAAAAAACATTTTTTAAATCCAAAGTAGTAAAAACCTTCGCGCTCTCAATGCTATCTAACACGTCCTCAATCCTCGGTAAGGGAAAATTATCTTTAATTATTTTTTTATTTAAGAGTCTATAATCAACGCAAAGTCTCCAAGAATCGTCTTTCTTTCGCGCTAATACGATAGGAGATGCATAATTGGAGTTACTTTCCTTTATGATTCCCATTTCCAGCCATTCGTTTATCTGTTTGTCGACAAATTCCTGTTCTGGAAATGCTAACCTACGCGGTCGTTGTGCTATCGGAATATCATCCGTTAATATTATGTTTACTTTCAACTCCGTATCCTTAATTTTATTTGGTTTATAATTAGAGATCAATTCTGTTAGTTCTTTTTTGATGGTTTTGTTTGAAATGTGATTTACTTCAATTTCCTGAAAATTAATCGAATCGGCTGTTTCAGCTAAATAAATTTCTGTATTTTTTGTTAAGTCTAAACACGGTTCAATTTCTAATAATTTATTTTCATGAATGCTTGTTTGCATGTTTACGCTTTCACTGCAGTCTAAAGCTGTCTCATTCTGTTTAATTTGTTCTTTTCCCACACATTCAGCTGTCGAAGCAATCTTTTCTACCATGGGACTGTTTTGCTTTTCTGACCGCAACATCGTAAGAAATCTGGGTGTAATATAGCTGACGCGCTTGATTTTTGTCACGACTTGTTCTCGTGGAAACGCAGTGACGTAATTTACTCTCACTTCCCTTAATTTCCGTTTCCCCGTAATTTGCAATCCCTTTTCTGTAATATTGAAAGTTAACTGTTTTAGAAAATTATTCCCCAAAATTATGGAGTGATTCAAATTTTTTACGATGTATAAATCTGCATTTACTGAATAGCCATCTATTTCAATATTTACTGTTATGAATCCTAGGGGAGTAATTTGGTTACCTCCAATTCCTGATAACACTAAATCGTTGTCGTGTAATTTAGGGCATCCCAAAGTTTTATAAATTTCGTTACTACACATGTTCACATCGGAGCCTGTGTCAACAAGACTTTCTATATTTTTATCTAGAATTCTCACATTTTTCATTATTTTATCTAACGAATTCGAGGTATTGCTTACGGCTGCATTCGCATTTTTTTGCGGAATTATATGTACATTGGTCAGATCTGTGACCAGGTGTTTTGCACCTCCAGCAAATCGGGCCTTCTTTTTTTCGGGGGCAGTGTTTCGATATATGGGACAATTCATTACAATTGAAACAGCGAATTTTTTCATTTGAATTTTTCTGCGCACCCGTGAAATTTTTTTCATATGATACACGACTCGTATCATTTCGGTGAAACACTCTATTATTTTCGATACCCTGATTTAGGCGTTTCTTAAATTCCGTCTTTGGATGTTTGATTTCATCTTTCCGCAAATTAATTCGGGCAGTTTCAAAATCATCCAACTTACCTGTCAATTCCTCTAAATTTGTAATTTTGGATAATTCATCACAAAATTGTTGTTTCATTTCAAATGACAACTTTCTCCTAATTTGTTCAATAATTAGAATATTTTTTAATTCCTCAAACGTTGATATTTGTAATCCCTCTAACCATTCATTCAAAAAATTTGAAAGTTCAAACGAGAAATCTTTCCACGATGCTAAATTTTCCTTCTTATGTAAGAAAAATTTTTGTCGAAACTGTTCGGGCGTAAGTTTAAAACGTCTTAATAGTATTTTCTTTACGTGATCATATTCGTTCGATTTTTCCTCACTTTCACGATTTATTAAACTCACTATGTCGAGCGGTAGTAATGCCAGAATATATGTTACCCATTCTTCCTTAGGAATTTCTAACCGTTTTGCCTGCCGTTCGAATAAGGTTAAATAAACACTAATTTCCTCCTCATTATCGTATCTTTTTAACAGTTTTAAAACATCGGGACCTTTCCCTATTGCCGCTGAATTTATTACTTGAGCTTTATTATTCTCTAATTCTAATATCTTTAATTGATATTCGCGATCTTCCGTTTCTTTAGCTTTTAAATTCTTCTCCTCCTCCTCGCGTTCGCTAACTATCCCACTAAGCAAATTTTTAACAAAGTCTTCATCATACCCATCTGATTTAACCACCATATCAGCCAATACACTTTTAGTTGCATTCTCGGGCGGGTTCAGGCCCAATTCGATCACCAAAGTAATCAGATCTATTTTTTTCGATCGAATTAAGTGATTCATAACTATTTTTTAAACACATAAAAACAAATAATATCAATGCACATATAATAAAAAATATATCTATATCTCAATATATTTTATACCCTTTTATATATATATTTCAATAATTGTTTACACACACACATATATATATCTATAAACATAGCACTTACTTCACATAGCACTTACTTTACCAGAGAATATTTTTTTTTTTTGTTTTAATCTAAAAAAAATTTATGCAAGTACGACGGCTGGCATGTTTTAAAAAAAAAAATAAATAAATAAATAGCCTGCAAAAAAAAAAAAAAAAAAAAAAAAAAAAAAAACACAGCAGGCTTTTTCACTACGTACGATTTCGTAATGGTCAACTTCACTTTGAAAAAGAGAAAAAAAAAATATAGTCTGCGAAAAAAAAAACACAGCAGACTATTAAAAAATTTTTCATAGATATCAACAGTCTGCGAAAAAAAAAGCACAGCAGACTTTTTAAAAAAAAATTGCCACTAGATGAAAAAACAAAACAAAACAGCGGCTTCTTGATTCTTTTTTTCACTTACGAGAAAACTGTTTTGTAGTTGCAGGGGGAAAACACAGGTTTTTCTTTTTTTTTCTCTCTTTCCGAAGATTCATAAGGCGCTCCTTGCTGAAAGATTCTGAAGATTGACCCAACATCTGCGCTGACTGTCTACGGAAGGCAGGGGGCCACAAGTTTCACTCCGTTGAAGCTGGTTGACGACGATGACCGTCCCTAATCCTTCCCTCAAATTTCTCTTTCCAGAAACTGATCCAGGGCGAGCACCCACGTTGTAGTAAAAGTTTGAATTGCTCTGAAGTGGTGTCTAGGGTAAAAAGATGGCCCAGGCGTTTTTTTGGTGAAAAACTTAGTTTAATGTTCTGGGTTATGTAAATACACATATATAGACTGGAACACAATTATGTACATTTTTATGGATTTGCAAAAATAAGAAAACGAACTGGAACAGGCCGTCTGCCTATCCAAGCTTGCCGTTATTCCATTTCCCACAGGCCCGTCTGACCTGGGTTTCGCTCCAAAATATGCGGACAGCTACAGAACCGTCTGTTCTCCGCTGAATTCCGCGAGCATCTGTCCTCTTCTAAAAAAAAACTACTTACACCATCACAATTTACCGTTAGTCGCGATGATAGGGTTCTCATCACGAGCCTCTAGATGCTTACTCAGCAATAGAAAGTTCATTGCCGCAGCTGTTACTAAGGGCCTTGTGAATGGATCCCACATAAATTCAACTTTTCTTCAGCCACCATTATTCATTAGTGTCCTTCTATTCTTGATCTTAATTTTTGGGAAGCTTACCACATCATTAAAAATTCTCACTCGTTAGTCAATGACTTATCACGTACTCCTTATTTTCCAAGAATTTGGAAATCTTTAATTTAAAGCTTTTTTTCCCCCCGCCTTTCAGTTTTTGTTTTGTTTGTCCTCCGGTAGATGCGCTACTTGTCTACTTAGTTGTTCAGACTGCTTTCTTCTCATTGGTTGAATTTCTTTAGGCTGGATCGTTCTCGTAGCGGGTATATAAGCCTGCTTTGTCTGTCTCTTTGCTCAGTTTTGCTTTTTTGTAGCTCGCTGAGTTTTTCACTGATGAAGAATCTCGATAGTAAATTCGAAACAGCTGTTTGTTACCTTTTCATACATTATTTGTGCATTTATAATCGTTGGTTTTCTACCTTTGATCATTTTACCACTAGTTAAAAAAATTGTATATAATTATATAAATATCTCTCACCTATGAGTGAGTGATGCTGAGATAAGTATCGCCGTCGTAGCTTAAATATTAGAGCACATGGGGGCTATACCAAAGGTTCCGGTTTCAATTCCCGATTTGGGCAGTATTCACATTTTTAGTTCTACTATTAGTTAACAATGTGATAAATCACGTATTTAATATGCATATAATTGATATGATAGTTATCAAATATACATCTTAGATTTTTAAATAAATTACTTGTATAATAAATTTATCTTGTTTTGTTTTGTTTCAATTATTTTTATCTTTATAGATTTTTTTTTGTTTGTTTATTTCTGAAATAGTTTTAACAATTAAAAGAGGAATTAATATTTTTAATGCTTAAGAAAATGTTTCAAATGTGATTCTGAAGTATATTTAGGTATTATTTTAAAATAAAATATTTTAAAAAAATTCTTTTGATACTGCCTTCTACTAATAAATCACGTATCATTTAGTAAACGTTATATCTACAGAGACATTATTTAATTAAATATAATGGTGCTGTCATTTATGTAAGATTTTAATAATTACAAATTAACACTTTTTGAAAAATTGACAAGAGAATAAAAATATCATGATTAGTAAATGGTGTACAATAAAATGTTGCAAAGTTTAAAAACTATATAAACATTAAAATAAATTTAAGAAATTCAACATTTATATCTTTATCCGAGATCTTCATCAGGAAAACATCTTTATACTGCTTCGAAACTGCGTAAAGCCGCCTTGAAATTCAAAAGTTCATTATATTACCAGTCAACAATCGCTTCAACCAATTATAAAAAGAAATCGTGTACTACCAACATTTACTTAACAAAAATTAGAATAAACATTCGAATGGTAATAATAGTAATCATGTTAGGTATTTTTAAGTCTATTTGGTAGCATTTCATAGTGTAAATGTCCAACTCTTTCACCAACAATTTCGATTTACGAATTTAAGGATAAAGTGTGCTAAAAGACACATTAAACGAAACCCTCCGTGCGATCTGCGATCACACTTACCTACTTGTTTTTTCACTCTTCCGGGATATACATTTACGGATGACAGGCTCTCAGCTGGAGATTGTAATTGATATTCACACGCAGAACAATGCGATCTGTTCGGATGTTTTCCAACGAAAAAACATCTCGTCTGTTTTAAGTGAAACAAAAGAGATGAGGATTTCATTTTGCGATTGTAGATCTATAATGAATTCCGGGGGCACCGTTTGTTTAGTTGATTTTCGCCTCATGCGTATTCATGTAGTATGAGCGTATGTTATGTTTTCGATAATGTATATGTCAGTGAGTTTGGTTGAATTTGCTGACATTTTCTGTATTTTTGTTGATTTTGAGTTTAAAAAAAAAGGTTCGATTTAAAATAATTAGGAAGAAAAGGTAAAACTAAGAGGGTACTACTTAGTTATCCCGTCTACCAAAAAACTATCGTCAAACTGTATGATTACATGCCAATAATGGATGATTGTAAATGTCAGATTCATTTGACATTAACAACGATATACAAGTTTGTTACGTCATCAAGTGATTATTAATTCAACTTTTTATTTCTATTTTTTAATTGTTTTACGAATTGATTTGTTCTTCCAATATATAAAGTAACAGTTATGTCAGTTTATTCAGTTTGACGAAAAATTGGATGATCTATATAATTTGGCGAAATTGATCAATAGTATAACGAAGTAGTACCACTAAGAGTTTTTCGTCATGGGCTTTTTGTCCTTTCCTCCTTGAGCCTCTTCGTGGAAGTCAATTTTTAATTTTACCTTTTTTTTCATGTTCATGTGTTTAAAATTTATTTTAAATCTGATGGGGGGGTTTTTAGGAGAGAGGGGAGGGAGAAGAGGTCCCTGATTTAAAAAAAAAAGAAAAAAAAATTGTTTCAAACCTGTTTTTTTTTTAAATGCTGATCTGCTTTGAATGATAATAATGTTTTAAAAATTGCCTTGCACTAGAAATATGAAGATAAATTCTTATTTTTATTTATTTCATATGTTTATATCCTTTTACTTTAAAAATTTCGTCCAAGGCTACAGACCACAGACGCATCTTGTTCGAATAACTTCTGGAAAATGATTTTTTTCTCTTTCATTTTACTATATGTGCCTAGATAGTACATAGTGGTCGGCCAAAAATTCGGTTTGGTTTTCAGCCGAAAATATGAGTTTCGCCAAAAATTCGTTTTCGGTAAAAATTCGGCTGACCGAAACTCAACCGAGCCAATGGTGAATTCAGACACTTTTTTCCAAGAGGAATTTATGTTGCTCTGGGGAGAAGGGGTTAATAGAGTTCCAGGGGTGGAGGATGCACTCTTTGACTATTAAAAATTCAAAATTTCAAATCTTTTGGGGAGGACATTTTATTGCTGCGGGAGGATTACTCCCTCACCCCCGCCTAGGGCACCTTCTGAAATTAATTCTGGCCGAAACTATCAGTATTCCAAAATCCCGTTTCTCCCTTCAGAAATTTTCAACATTGTTCATCGATTTGATCTGTATCGGCTCAAATGATGCTATTTTTTGCTACGTACTTCGTCGTTTATAGTTATTAATCATGACCGACTCAAGACGTGAAAACAATATATAAAGCAAGCAATGCAAATAAAAGTAAAGTTTTTCTCGTGCTCATTAAAAACTGCAGTCATAACTGTAATAGAATTTTTTTAATTTGAAACCTCAGAAGTGTTTCGATTAGATTAGAACTCATTAACCCTTTATCTACCAATGGTACTTAAGTACCATAAAAATTACTTATTATAAAATTCTTTTAATACGTCAATTGTTTGTAATACTGTTTAGAATGAGTTACAGAAACATTATTTCATACATTTCAAAAGCATTATTGGTTACACAAAACAAAAATAATTTTAAAAGGATGATTTCTTTTGTTTTTGTATCTTTTCAGCTTTCTTGGCGCTGAGGGAGGGTGATGAGGGATTTTCAATTCGGAAATATTTCTATATTTTTATTGTAAGAGCATCATATTTGTACATTTTATAATTCTACAAAATACTAAGAAATCAATTTAAAATAAAAGATTTGAGTGGGGTTATAAATACTGCCCCAAATCCCTGTAAATTCAAATTTAATTAATCCTTCAAAGCCCTTCAATCCTTCTAAATTCCTTCAAAAATTTAATAAATGATTATGCAAATCTTTCAATTTAGTTTAAAAAATTTACGTAAAATACATTAGAGTGTAATATTTTCATGAATTCATAATGCGGTAGATAAAGGCTTAAGAAAGTTTTCGTATAACTGGTGATCACTTACAAAATCCATTATTAAAGGTAAACCGATGTGTTTATACATAAATCTGAAATAATAATAATAATAATAATTAAATGAAATTCTTATAATTGGAAAGTCTTTCTGTGCCGTTGATGAATTAAATACATTTTATTTTATATGAAAATAAAATTTGGGTCTGAGACACCGAGAGCCAACTTGGGCTACACGAATAATTAATTAATAACTAGCTGCCCTTGGCGACCAGTTTGGCTTCCTTTAAATTTATATTTAGCATTGCATCATAATACGTTTATTCATAATGTAATTTTATCTGCTCAATTGTGTGCCAAATCAGAAAATTCTGCTAGAAAATGCAAAAACTCGGTATTTTTATACTGACCGAGCACAGGTGATAATTCGCCAAACAATCTTCCTGTGGCATTTTTTCGTATTTCATTAATGTCATTTAAAACATAATCCTTTCACTTATTTCATTTATAATGCATAACTTTAATTTTAAACTGAAACGTTTAAAATTCATGACTTGTATTACACTGGTGTCCAAAAGTTAAGCATAATTGGTAATTAAGTAAGTAAGAAATATTAATCGAAATGTGGTGAAACTCCAGGTGTGTAAACAAAATAGTACGCGTCATATATTTTCGCGAAGAATTTTCCCCGGACCGTCAACAAATTGAAAAATAACGAAGATCTTTTGGATAACCCTGTCAAAACTAATGTAGCAAAAGCGTTCAAACTGCACATTATAATTAAGTGGCTTATTGTAATGTACTGTGTTTATTTTTATAAGGGTAGCATTCATACTCGTAGAGAAATTAAGGTTTTTATAAAAACAGTCCTACGTTTTTTGCTTATAATTTGCAGAGTTCTTAATATAAAATAATGTTCTTTTCTGAAAATATGACAAACATCATTGTACACAATACCCTGTCATCAGAATTTAAAAATAATAAAAATTGTATGAAAAATGAGTAGGTTTAGTAAATAATTTTTCATTGCGCATGCGTCAACGATTTCAAAACTTCATTTGCATATTGTGTTAGCTAAATGTATAGAGCAACTTCTGTAAAAGTTTCAAAAACATAGCTTGAAAATTCTGAAAATTATCGTCTATAGAATCAACTCAAAATCCATTATTCCTAAAAGGAAGCAAAATATCAGGGGTTTTATCTTTATCCAAATACAGTTGTACGTGCAATATTGTCTAGGCCCGAAACAATGGAATATGGATACAGCCCCTCATCTTTTTGCTTCATTAGGCAATAAAATATTTTGATCTCATTCTATCAACGATAATTTTCAGAATTTTTAATCTATGTTTTTGAGACTTTCACAAAAGTTGCTCTACACATTTAATTAACATAATATCCAAATGAAATTTTAATAGCGTTCACGCATGCGCAGTAAAAAAAAAATATTTAGTAAACCTGCTCATTTGTCATACAATTTTTATTATTTTTAAATTCTGATGACAGAGTATTGTGTACCATGATGTTTGTCATATTTTCAGAAAAGAACATTTTTTTATATTAAGAACTCTGCAAATTATAAGCAAAAAACTTAGAACTGTTTTTATAAAAACCTTAATTTTTCTACGAGTATGAATGCTATCCATATAAAAATAAATACAGCACATTACAATAAGCCATTTAATCATAATGTGCAGTTTAAACGCTATTGCTACATTAGTTTTGACAGGGTTATCCAAAAGATCTTCGTTCTTTTTCAATTTGTTGACGGTCCCCTGTTCGATTTCGGGGAAAACTCTTCGCGAAAATATATGACGCGTACTATTTTGTTTACACACCTGGAGTTTCACCACATTTCGATTTATATTTCTTTCATTACTTACTTAATTACCATTTATGCTTAACTTTTGGACACCAGTGTTTTTTTTTTTTTTTTAAGCAACAGAAAACTAAAAATAATACTAATATAAAACTTCGTAAATGCAGCGAAAGAGAAAAATGTAAATAAATTAGATTTACCTTAGTCTAAATCGTTCTAAATTACTTTTACACAATATCCGATGATTTGCGTTCCATTCAAATGTTGTCATTGAACAATTAACAAATAATCGTGATTTTTGTGCCGCATACGTTAGCGTAATATATACGCATTATACATGTTTAACCCCTTCGCAATTTCAGCCCTTTGCTTAATTTTTAATCTATTGCCACCAGTTTTTCAAAACAGAATATGTTTTGTACTTGAATCTCAAAAATGCTCTGATTTAAATAAAATACACTTTACAAAAAAAAAAAAAAAAAAACTGGTGAGAACAATGAAGGATTCTGAGTATCTTAGGTGGCACGTTTATCTGTCACTCATCCCCTTGGAATTAATAAATATGAATAGTTAATAATCAGTTATGCATGTTTATGTATGTATTAATTACATATGATCATACATGTTGTACCAATATGGATATATTGCCATCAATTTTTGAAAACAGAGAATGTTTTACTTGAATCGAAAAAAAGCTCTGATTAAATAATATAAACTTTAAGAATAAAAAATAACTGATGAGAAGATTGAGATTTTGGACAACTTAGGTTGTACATATATCGGTCGCTCGTCCCCAACGAGTTGATAAGTATGTATAATTAATTATTAATTATGCACATTTATGTATATATTAATTACATATATAATTATGCATGTTGTACCAATATGGCAACATTGTCAACAGTTTTTGAAAACAGAAAATGTTTTATACTTGAATCGCGAAAATGCTCTGATTAAATAAGGTAAACTGGTACTACTTGGTTATCCCGTCGACCAAATAACTGTCGCCAAATTCTAAGATTAAATGCCAATAATAGTGATCGTAAATGCCACATTCTTTTGACATTAAACATGATATAGGCGTTTGTTACGTCAAGTGATTTTTAATTTGACTTTTTATTTGTATTTTTATAAATGTTCTATTAAAATAGTTGTTCTTTCGTTATTTTATAAAATTAAAATAATTGCGTCAGTTTGGCTAATAGTTTGGCGGTTTGTATAATTTGGCAAAATTGGTCGACGGAATAACCAAGTAGTACCGGTAAACTTTACAATAAAAAAATAACTGCTGAGAATAACGAAGGATTCACAGCATTTTAGGAGGCACGTATGTCGGTCGTTCGTCCCCAACGAGTTAATAAGTATGTATAATTAATTGTTAATTATGTATATATATGTATGTATTAATTATATACAATTTAATTACTTAAAAATTCTTTTTGGACATTTTCGTTTTCGGCCAAAAATAAGATCATCAAAATTCGATTTTGGCCTCTGAAATCCTTAGTAATATACATTTATGGATGGCTGCTTTCAGCTGGAGATTGTAATTAACATTTACATAACAGAACAATACGACTTGTTCGGATATTTTCATTGAAATACCGTTTTTAACCGAGGGATTCGTTTTGCGATTTATGTGTCCATAATTAATTCCGTGGGCATTGTTGTTCCGATGGTTTTCGCTTTATGCGTATTATATAGAATGGGAGTATCTTACATTTTCGATAATGTAATGAATTCTGTATTCGACGGTGAGTTTAGCTGAATTCGTCAACATATTGTTAAGCGTAAATTATTTTAATAATCATAACAACCTTTCGCCATTTCCTGGAAAGAAATTGTTTAATTAGTGTTATGTGCGGTAGATTTTATCGAATAATAATTCTTATGATTAGTATTATATTTATGTGGTTTGGGTTTTATTCATTTTATTTAATATATTAAAATAGGGGTTATCAACATTTGTCCTACCAGGGACGCATTTGAATTATTTTTTCAGCATAGGGGCTGTACATATCTAATGTTCTTACTTCAGGAAGAAGAGAATGTATGGCACTTGATGGTTCTAGGAAGATGGTTCTAGGTAGAGTAGGGAAATTGTATTTTGATATCGTTAGTATTTTTTATCGAACCATTTTTTTTTTGTAACTTTTCTTTACACCTGTTTTTATATCTTTTTAAAATTTATCTATTTTTAGTACTAATGTGCCTCTTGATGTCGTAAGACATCTCCAGGTAGGGTGGGTTTTTTTTTTTATATCGTTATAACTTTTCATCCAACCAAAAGTTTCTTTTTTTAACTTTTTCCTCTCACCTGTTTTATTCTTCTTTTTTAGTACTGGTCTGCCACTTGATATCGTAATTTTTCTCTAGAGGGAGTGGAGGTTTGTTTTTTGATATCATATCATTTTTGATCCAATCTATTTTTATTAGATTTCTGCACGGGTCGGCCCGTTGTAAAACTCAAAAATTCAGTTTCCCGTTCAAGAATCGGTGCAAACAGACACGGCCTGTTCTGGCCCGTCACAATTTCTACTATTTCTAAAAATTTCGGATATTTATCATATAATTAACATTTTTTAAAATGAATACTGCATATATATCTATGCAGTGATTTTGCAGTATGTTTTACAGGAAATACACATCAGCAACATTAGTGATTATTTAAGTCCTTAGACTTTAAACATTCAATTAATGATTCATTAAAAAATTACTATGGTTTAAAATAAAAGAAAAAAAAAGGAAGTTAAAACACCGTAACTTTTGAAGCTGCATGAGAATTTATGATTCTGCTGAGAATTATGAATAATAATTTATAATTTATTTAATAGACTGGGAGACGGCAGCACAAACCTTCACTTAATCGAGTCGATGGCCGAAATTCTAGAATTAGTTAAAACTCTAATCGTATATTAAAATACAAATGGTCTGTCATGTCATATCTTGGTAGAAAACCCTATAAACTAACTCAGTTTTAATGATTGACAGGTAAATTTATCATTGTGTTATCCTAGCCTCAGTTTTCCGCAACTTCTTATATTTGTGTACAGAAAAATACAATTTAAAACCCACTGATCAATCACTTAAATCGAGTCTGAATGAGGTTTCCACCTAGGTACTTCTTGGCAGACCAGTTGCATTTTGGTATGCTAATAAAATTCTGTATTATTCTGCAATTTCAGCCGTCATCTTGAGGAGGTGATCGATCTATGCAGCCGCCTAATGATAAACATTTTAAATTTCTTAAAGTTAAAAACAAATAGAATTTCCAGTAGGAATTTTTAATTTCCCAAAAAGAAAAAAAAAGAAAAAAGAAGCAAACAAAATTGAGTCCAAAATAGCAACCCTTCCTTATAGTGGGATAATAGTGTTCTATATCTAGAGACGTGAATAATTTCGCCCTTAACTGTTTGACACTAGATGAAGTGCGCCCGCGATTACTGAAAAGTTGGACAGCCCTGGTATATCGTATGTCTCTGAAATGTATTTAAAACAAGTTAGAAATTGCACGTGAACGTAGCAAATGAGGTGCGTTCGTACGATAACAAAGTTTTAAAAATATTCAGATCTTGCTGATATAGTAGAGCATACTTCGGATACAGTTTAGTAGTCGAAATCTTTTGTGTTTCTGTAAATATGCAGAAAGTAACTTTTATTACACCTCAGAAACGTATATCTTATTCATAAAATGTGAAATAGTTGAATACAATTAAAACACGCCCCAAACAATGTTTCCCGGTATAGCATTATGTAGTGGAATACTTTTGTGTGGCCCTGTAATTTAATAATAAAAATTCTTTGCATCACAGATTGTACAGAATGCATATTTTAGTATATATTTCATAGATTCATGCCAATTCTATTATGTTCGAATGAGTGTAACATCATAAAAATGCATTTGAATCTTTTTTCCATTGACCGTAATGTAATGGAATACCTTTGATTGTCCCTGTAAATGATCTACGCATCCGACTTTCATAACATTTGAAATGACTCGATAAAATTACGTAATAATTATATGTTTTAACGGTTCAAACGGATTAAAATGAATTTAAACTTTTTTCCCCATTGACCGTAATGTAACAGAATCCTTTTGATTGTCCCTGTAATTGATCTATCCATCCGATTTTCATAAAATTTGAAATGACTCGACAAAATTATGTTATAACTAATTATTTTAAATTTCAAACGATTCGGTTGGTTAGTTTTTGCGTTGTTATATGCGAACGGACAGACAGACGGACGGACGGACTGAGCGACAACAATAGGTGCTACGTATTTACATAATTACGAACGCACCTAAAAAGAAAGAAAAGAAAAGAAACTGAAAAATTCTAAAAGCAAAAGGAATTTTTGACACTGATAACGATATCATAAAGGGGATTTGTTGTTCAATTAATGATAACGCATGATATCGTTAGAGGGGAGGAATTAAAAATTGCCAAAAAATTGATAATGTTAAATATGCACAATCACGTACTCGTGTGAACACATTTCCTCACATTAATATATTGGGATTTTGGATGCTCGTTTGTGTTTAACCCTCACAACACTAACTTCCTTTTTTTTGGGGGGGGGGGAGGGGGGGGTTGTCTTTGTTGATGTCATATTAGTTATTTAGACTTTGTCGTGGGAGCTGTTCTTTTGGTCTCTCGTTTAGAGAAACCTTAATTCCATATTTTTTTTGAGTTTCGTTATTTTGACTTTATCGTATGTGTTTATTTTTAGTAATTTAGTAGCTTTGTAAATATTCCTAGACAGATTTCTTGAAGGGAGCATAAAGTTGACATCAAATAGCAACCCAGTAAAAGGCTCAACTGTTTTATTATTATTATTATAATTATTATCATGTAACAAGAAAAAATATTTTTATGTATGTACAAGTTATACAAGTTTTTGGTAAAAAGTACATTTATACTGTAGTAATGTAGTTTTCCCCCTGTTGCAGTAAAATGTTGATTTTATGTTCCCAACATTTACATTTCCCCGAAGTTTACGGCACATGTATAAATATACATTAAATTGGACCTTATTTATATTTTCCCACAACTTACCTTCTACTACTATTATCACTTTCATACTCTGGTCCTTATACAATCATAAAAAGTAAATAAATAATAATAAATAATATAAAATAAATTTATTTTATATTTCTATCCGAAAATTTCCTTGACTTTAGAAATTCTATCCTTCTTGCGGAAACTAGGTTTTACGATAATCCTTGTGAAATAAATACTGATAGGAGAAAAGATTCTGTAAGCTGTTGCCTGTCATGTTACCTTGACGTAATTATACATTAAGCAGTCAAAATGCTGAGAAAACCATGTTCTTCACCTGCACTTCTTCTTGCTTGGTTTAACGTAATGGATGATCCAGTCTTTTTCGCAAGGTGGCGATTGACGACGTTTATTACAGGGAAAATAGACATATTCACAACGATTTTATGTCGTCGAAACAGAGTGATCTCGTGACACGTTTTCCAAGCAGCTTTTGGCAAGCTTGTTCATGAAGTAATTTTCTGCATGGGTTGTGCTGATTGTTTGAAAGTTTTCAATCACTAGCTTTTTTCTGTTCAAGACATAGCGTAGTACAAGATAACTTCATATCTGTCTCTTATTGAATTAATACGTACGAGAAATTTATTTTTGTTGATGCATATCTATATAGCGAAGTCTTGTATCGAGTTGGATGACTATATTTTACCGAAACTCGGCCAGGTTTTCAGTTCGGTTCGCGTTTGGCTGATGTTATTATTATTTTTTTCCTAATATATTCAATTGTGTTGATTTTAAATGTTTCAGATGTTCGTTGATTTCAGGGTTTTTTTTTCTTTTCAGTTTCGGATCGAATTGACCCGATTTTTCAAAAGAAAATTCTGAATATTTTTGAAATGAAAACAGCTATACGGATTATATGTGTATTCATTTTTATACAAAAAAAAAAAAAAAAAAGACTAAGACACATAAGAGATTCAATGCGGACTATTTTCCATAATTTTATTAAAATATGAATAAAATTTCTTTTGTTTTAAATTTCGGGTCGAGGTCGGAGTTTGAACTGAAATGTTGATGTTAATCAGGTACTAGACACATTAAACCAGACCCTTACAGAACTCTAATCTACAGGATGCCTTTAAAATTGTGTCCTAATATTTAATTAAATACATTTGCATTATGCAGCAAAAATGCTAAAAACAATGTTCTTCACCTGCAGTTTTTCTTGCTTGGTTTGACGTAATAAAATTAAAATATCAAATAAAGCCTTTGTGGAAAAATGTTTAAAGATAGAAAACCAACGATTGTAAATGCACAAATAATGTATGAAAAGATCTCAAACAGCTGTTTTGAATCTACTATCGTGATTCTTCATCAGTGCAGAACTCAGTGAGCTAGAAAAAACAAAACTGAGCAAAGTCAAAAGTTAAATTAGCTTAGTTAAATTAGCAAAAGTTAAATTAGAAAAATCAGCTCTGCTGAGTTTTGCACTGATGAAGAATCTCTATAGTAGATTCGAAATAGCTGTTTGCTACCTTTTTGATACATTATTTGCGCATTCATAATCGTTGGTTTTCTATGTTTAACGTAATGGATGATGATGCCTTTTTCACAAGGTGGCGGTTGACGATGTTTATTACATGTAAAATAGACATTCACGACGATTTTATGTCGCCGAAACAGAGTGATCTTCTGACACGTTGTACTCACGATTTCCAACTCTAAGTTATTTTCAGAGGAAAAAAAAATCCTCATTTAACTTTTATTAACTATATTTATGTATTCAAATTCTAACTTAAATTGGAAATTGTCAGTCATTCCCATATTTGTCTAAATGTATTCATGTACATATATTTGCCATTAAGCATCTATGAAATGTATAATACCAGGTTCGCCCTGAAAAAATAGGGTAACCTATTGTGAATTAATTGTATATATATATATATTTTTTTTCTTTAAGTTTAAAAAAAAATGGGTTAGGGTTGTTTGGATGGATGTTTCCCCACATGGGCATTAAGTTCCTATACCGAAAGGTTGGCTGTTCACGAGTGGGTGATTTCAAAGCAGCTTTTTGGCAAGCTTGTTCGTGAAGTAATTTTCTGCGTGGGTTGTGCTGATTGTTTGAAAGTTTTCTCAATCAGTAACTGTTATTTGTTCAAGACATTTTGTTGAAGTACAAGATAACTTAATATCAGTCTCCTATTGAATTAATACGTACTGAGAAATCTATTTTTGTTGTTGCATATCTATAGTGGAGCCTTGCATCGAGTTGGATGACCATATTTTACCCAAACTGAATCCGACTCTTAGTTCAGTTCGTGTTTGGTTGGCGCTATTTAATTTTATTTAATTTTATTTATTTGTTTATTTATTTTTTTATCATCACAGGTTGAATTGTGTTGATTTAAAATGTTTCAGATGCGGATTAATTTCAGGATTTTTTTTGCAGTTTCGGATCGAAGTGACTCAATTTCTTAAAAGAAAGTACGAAAAGCAATTCACGGCACATATACAGGGTGAGTCATAAATATCGAAACAATAGGCTATCTCCTTAAATATTGCCCTTAGACCCATACTTCCAATTGCAAAAATTCATAAAAAAAATGTGAAATTTTTGATAAGATAAATTGCGACTCCATGGGGGTCTAGTTGAAAAGTTACGAAATTAAATTTTTATACGGCCCCCGTAGGACAAAAATTCCAATTAAGAAAACTTTCCTTATTCAGTCCTGAATAAGACACAAAAAGTTGCATCTTCATATCTCCAAAATTCGCAAAGTTATAGCCGTTTAAAAAATTCGTCAGGTTTTAAGGGATTGGACACAAATTGAAATGCGCGCAATTCAAAAAGCAATGTTACTTTAACAGTTCTAGAAAACGCGTAAAAAATCTATTTCTTTAGTTAGAATTTTGATTTTTTTTCTTTTTTTGTGATGGTTAGCCTTATAATTTGCTAAAAAAATCACATTCTAAAATTTCTCATACAATTTATAAAAGTTTCACTGGTTTTAATGGGACAATCAAAAATCGTTATAACTCGTAACATTATTTATCGGATTTCAATTTCTTTCCACTTAATTAAAGATGAAAATCTGATTTTAGTTTTTCTCCAAGGTTTTTTTTATATTAATTTTCAAACTATTAAAAATGTTTATTTAAAAAATAATATAACTTTAAAAAAAATCATATTTTCAAAAGCAAACATTTTTTCAAAAGTAAACATTTTTTCAAATTTGCCGAAACAAAACTAATGTAAAAAAATCAAAAATGACGTGTTTCAAGTTTTTTTTTTTTTTAAATTCTTAACATTTAATAATTTAAAGACAAGAAATAGAGAAAAAATTCGTTATGCAGAAAAACGAAGTGTATTGTTTAAATGTCCGTCACTTATTTTAAAAAATGCTTTTTCTAAGATGCATGTAAAGGCGTTTTCCTTTACATATTAGTTAATAATTGTTTTTCCCCATAGTTAAAATTACAATATTCCCTTAATTTGTATCTTTATTTAATAAGCTAGATTTTTAATCCCTTTAATTCTATTCAGTTACTAACGGCCATTTTTCCTTTAAAATATAATTTCAGTTATCTCTAATTCTTTCTTTAAAACCACAACGTACATCCGTTTGTTCATGTACATGTATGTATTTTCCCATAGCAACAACCTTTTAAAGAGTTATTTCTCGGCTGTTGTTAAGCATAGTTAAACGCTATTCACTTAAGAACCAGATGTGCTATGTTTGTCTTTATTTTATTTCATTTGAATTAATTTCCTTTCTGAGCCCGTGAGATTTTTGGTTAACCCTATGTAAAGAATGCAATCCTTGTGGTTTCCCGAGCCATATGCTATCTTTTATCATTTGGCGTTAATTATTTCAAATCATGCCCTTTGGTTTCTATCATTGAAAGTCTATTTAACGGAAACTCTCCACGTGCCTTCTCTCACCGCAATTTGTGCTTATCAGTCGTTTTTGGCTATTTTTATGTACGTGTATCGCGCCAACACTTGACGATGTGAAAAATGTATTTGTGACGCCTTCTTCTCTGTAAGTACTAGCGATCGGACCTATCTCTGCGAGGGTCCCTCTCTGGCACGGCAACCTTTCTTGGAACTGTGAAATTAATAAAAACTTGTCTCCAGTAAATTAGCCTCCTGTGTTGCCTTTCTCAATTATTCATGGATTATGTACGAACTTGGGATTGAAACTACACTTACGATTTAGCAACGCAAACTTCCTATATGATGTTGAAACCGTCCTCATATATATTAACTGGTGCCTCGTCCAGTCCTTGAATAGTTTAGTGTCAGAGAGGGATCCCAGTATTGTACGATTTAAAAAAAAACTACATAATAACAACGTCTAATATTCTTCGGTATTTAAAAATATCATCAGTCATCGACAAATTAGATTTGTTTACATGCTGAATTTCCTAAGAAGTGCGAACTCAATTGTGCATTCCAGTGACCACCAAGCGAACAAAAAAAAAAAGACTCTTCTAGTGTGAACCGCCGTAGAAACCTTTAATCATCGGTGAATTCATCTATTTATTTCTTCATGCTGATAGTGAATCAAAGAAAATGTTCTTTCCCTCCGCTTTCTGAAACAGCTGTTTTTCATCTGCTAGAATACTACAGCTCATATTCAAAATATTAGAATAATTACCTTTTTTTTAGAAATTGAAAATATAGTTTGGTAATTTAATGTCTTTTAATGAAAATATGCAAACGATATTTTTATTAAGAACTTATTGTTGATTAAACTTACTGGTTATCTTAAATTTAATATCATTTTTGAAAAGATTAATTGCAAAAAAAATTATTTTGAAAAGTCAAAATATTAGAATATTTATTCAAGTGGTTCAAAATATTAGAATATTTCACATTAATTCTCCTTTAATTATTACCAATTCTTAACTGGTGGCATCGTTGATTAAATTCAGACTATTTTATTTAAAATCAGTATTCTTTTTTGCAGTTTGCTTCTTTTTCGTCTTAAAATGGGCCGTGTGAGTGATATTCCTAAATCTACTAAACTTCGTATGGTTGATTTGTATCGGCACGGTAAAAATCAATGTTTTATAGCGAGTTATTTACATTGTTCGCAATCGAGCGTTAGTAAAATACTAACACGATATTCAAAAATTGGAAAATTTCAAAATAATCGCCGAAATGGTGGCCGAAAACCAAAAACATCTGCTAGAGATGACAGGAAACTGAAGCGTATAGTTAAGAAAAACCGTTTTAAAAGTGTGCGATTCTTGCACCGAAAATGGAAAGAAGAAGGAGTTGAAGTTTCTACATCGACAACATTAAGACGTCTCCATAAATTTAAATTTGAATCTTGTGTACCGAAAACAAAACCTCTCATGACTGCAAGACAAAAGCGTATAAGATTGCATTGGTGTAAATCAAGACGTTTATGGAGCAATGAAGATTGGAAAAATATATTATTTAGTGATGAAAGCATGTTTTGTGTTTCATATGGTAATCAAGGTATTCGAGTTTGGAGAATGAAGCAAGAAGCATTTGATAAAGAATGCCTTAAACGTTCCGTAAAATTTGCTGCTAGTGTCATGGTTTGGGGTTGTATGAGTGCAGAAGGACCTGGAAAGTTATGCATCGTCTACGAAAAGGTTAACTCTCTGATATATCAAGAAATTTTAGAATATTACATGATTCCATCATCAGAAGATTTATTTGAAGATGATTTCATCTTTCAACAAGATTTAGCGTCCCCGCATACTTCGGTGTCAACTAAGAATTGGTTCCGCCAACGCAACATTAAGGTACTTCCTTGGCCACCAAATTCACCAGATCTTAATTCCATCGAAAACTTATGGTGTATAATGAAGAAAAAACTTCAAGAAAATCCTCCTTCAAGTAAAACTCAGTTAGTGGCACGTATAAAGTCTATTTTGGGCTAATATTGATAGAAATGTTTGTAAACACCTTGTATATACTATGCAAGATCGATTGTACGCTGTTATGAAAGCTAAAGGGGATGCTACAAAATATTAACTACCATTTACTTCATATTCATAAGGTAATATTGTTGCGTAAAATAAAATATTCTAATATTTTGAACCAATCTAAATTTTATTCTAATATTCTGGTGTGTTTAAGGAAGCTGTATACCTAATTTATTGTGCTGTATTTTATATTTTATAAATGTTAAAATCTTATCTAAACATTCCAGATTTAATTTATAAGAAATTTAATTGCATTTACTTAGTATAAAAAATAAATAAATGACAAATAATTTTTTCTTATTACTTTTTCTCAATTATTCTAATATTTTGAATATGAGCTGTATCACAGCAAATCTGACTCATCCAGTTGCGCTTAATACGTCTGCTACGATGAAGAAGTAATTAGTCACCGTGCTTCTGTACTTTATAATGTGAAGAAAGAAAGAGAGACAATTTCTGCCATAGAGTTCCGATGCATTTTTCCGGGAAACAATGTGTTCGTTTTGTTATTCGTCGTACGGGCATCACTGAGATTTATTTGGGTTCCAACCTTCTTAAAAAAATGGATAATAAAAAAAAGAGTAAACGAATCCAAGATTTTACTTAGATTTCCGTAAAAGATTACGTTTTTTTCCCCCCATAAGTGGGCTATGTAAGTTAATTTTACTTTTCATTATTCTAGCCTATAAAAAGCTAAATTTCTTGCTTACTCTTAGTTAAGTTAATATTTTGTTTCAAAAATAATCTGGCATAAGATACTTCGATAATAACTTTTTAAACGTAACTGTATATATTTTCCTGTGCACATTGCGTAATTTCTCGTGATTCTTTCTTCGATTAAATCTACTGCATTCTTCACCTTTTGTGCTACTGTGGAGATTAACAAGGAATGAAGAAAATTTTATGAAATATCTGATATAAAAGTTTAATATCTTTTGCTTCTATAACTTTGTGCATATTTTAATACTTGCTGATAAAAAAAGTAATTTTGGTTGTGATGGTAAGTAGTGTTTATAAGAATTTTGCTAAAGTGTAAAGTTGTTTTGTTTTTATGGACGTATGCTCTTTCTATTGTCTATTACAAACATAGGTTTAATAGATAAAACATAAATCAGGATTACTGAAAAGTGGCTTATGTGTTCTTAAAATGTTTTTTTTCTAAGCATATGATAGTGGAAGAGAAGTTTTTCCCAGGACAGTACTTCTTTTGACTGGCAAAAAAAGAACCTGACATTACGTTCTATAAAACATTGTGGTACCAATATTTTTAATTGATACCGTTGAATATATTATTTCATCTTAGAAATTTTATGCTTTTATTACATTTTACTAGCTGACCCGCCCGGCGTTGCTCGGCACCATTGATGTTTTCAAACAAAATTGCAAATATTTAAAATCTCCATTCATGTTAAAATAGAAAAATATATCCAAAAATAAATCTTTGAAAAGGGGCTTCTGCTGTCAGAAGCAAGGTAGGCAGATGTACACATCTGAATATATTAATTCTTGTTTAAATGATTGAACTCATGCTCTTAAAGTATAGATTTAAAAAGAAGAAAAAATTTATTTTTACCAAAATAATATCATTCACTGTTTTATGAAAATTATATTCTAAAATATTAAATTGATGAGACTCTCTTCAATAAAAGAAAATATAAATTTTCACTATAAGTTGGCCAATCCTGTTTCACAATATATTCATCATTTGCATGGTACCATCCATCTTCCAATCGATGATAACTGGAATAATGTCCTCTATGCGATGAATCACCATAATGAAAAATACCAGACATAACTTCATACACACCATCATGAATATTAAGACATGCTGTCGGAACACCTAATAATTTGTAATCTGTAATTTTACCTTGGGTGGTAAATATCATCATTTGAATAATTAAATAATTAGGTGGTGACATTAGTTTATCTTCTTTTCTAGTTCTAGAGAGGCCGCAAAAATCACATGAATGTTCAAAATATTCTACAGATGATACACTTTCTGTAACCAGATCTTTAAAATTAAAGCAATTACCACATGTAGGTATATGAATTCTAATTACAGAATCCATATCATGAAGGACGACTTCATGAAAACAATTCAAACATTGTAATTTTGTGTGCCTTGTATAAGAAAATTCATATAATAGAAATGGCAGTGCTTGAGCAAGATAGTTTAAAAATTCAAATACATCTTCTTGACTGCCATCAGTAAAAAGTACATCATCACATGGATTGACAATATCTAAATAACACCGTCTTGCCAATTGCCGAAATATTTTGGTATTAACCGATTTATCGTTTGCATATGCTAAGACATGAATCTGGATTTCAGTGTTAAAATTGAAGAACTTGCTCTTTAAGTCATCGCATTGATACAAACATTGGATCAAACTATTTGCATAGCACTCAAAATGATCATTTGTAAATCCTCTAATTGTAGAGAATTTGTTTTTACTGTTTTCTCCAGTTAAGTTATCAATTTTTCTGACTGCTGAATTGCAGACTACTCCATTTTGAAGTAAAATATCACATGCTGCAGTCTGTTTGATATTCTCTTCACAGGGCGTTTCTCTTGCATTTTCCATTTCTTCATTATGTTTCTCAACACACACATTTTCAACATTTTGATAAATGACTGCAACTTTTTCATGAATGGACTTCCTTTGCTTAACATCAATGACATTTTCAGCAGACATAGATCTTAGGACCTCTTGATATACCACATTTTTCGTTTTTCCATTAGGAGCTAAAAGGAATAAATTTTTCTTATTGCCAACTCTGGAACATCCAACATACAGTTGACCATGTGAAAAGCAAGGAGATTGCAAGTCGAGTCCAACTACTTTTAAAGACTGGCCTTGTGCCTTATTAATACTCATAGCAAAACTGAGACGGACAGGAAATTGGATTCGTTTAAATTGGATTGGGAGATCTGATGGGATAATCGGTATTCGTGGTATAAATACATCCTTCCCTACATCATGACCAGCCATAATGGTGGCTTCGATAACATTCGGAAACAATTTCTTCACAATAAGTCGTGTTCCATTGCAAAGTGTAGGGGGGTCAAGATTCCTAAGAAGCATAATTGGAGCCCCAACTTTAAGTTCTAATCTATGAGGTGGAACTCCTGAAAGCTCTAATTTATTTAATATCTCTGGTGGATAGTGAACAGAATCATTCACATCGATTACTGAATCTATTGATCTATACAATTGAAGGGAGCCAGGTAATTTGGCTAACAGATTCTTGTTAGTGACATCAACAGAATCATTTCTGGGAGCAAGTATTGCCCTTTCACATAACCATTTAGGGTTTCTAAAATGTTGAGTAATGTTGGGGAACACCTTATCTATGAGTTGTTGTAATGTGTCAACATTCATTCCTACATTTTCCAAAGAAATCATGCCATCTGTTGTGTCATAATGCATCTCTCCGTTTCCTATTTGTAGGAGTAACTCCGCAAATTCTTGACCTTCAGTATCTCCATATAAATACACCCTCATATTAGTTGTAAGTTGAAAATGTTGAATATCCTTCCAAAGATAAGATCTTTGTATACAGGCGTGTATTTCATCAGCTTTGGTCCCACGTGTAATGACTGGAAGAGTTTGTCTGAAATCACCAGAAAGAACCAGAACTGCTCCCCCCATTATCCTATTATTATGCCGAAGATCCTGCATCGTGACATCAAGCGCTTCAAATGCAGCCTTGTGTGACATTGTGCACTCATCCCAGACTATCAGCTTGCATTCCTGCATGACTTTAGCTTTTAGAGAATCTCTAGAAATATTGCACGTGGGAGATTCTATATTCGCAAGATTCAGAGGAAGTTTGAAAACAGAGTGTGCTGTCCTACCACCTGTCAAGAGAGTAGCAGCAATACCAGAAGATGCAACAGCAAGAGCAACTAATTTTCTCTGTCTCACTTTAGCAAGAAGGAGATTAATCAGGAATGTCTTGCCTGTACCACCTGGAGCATCAATGAAGAAAATACCACCAGTATCATCAAAAACGCAAGATGTAATTTTCCTGTATGCAACCTGTTGGTCTGCTACCAGATTTGGTTCATTTGATTCAATGAATGAAGTAAGCTCACATACATTATAGCTCGTCTCCCTCATTAGGTCATAGTTCAGGCTAACACTTTTTCGTGTAGTCTGAGGAAGTCCAAATACTTTTAGTTCAGATCCCCCCAAAACCCTAACCTTATCCTCAATCAATATCAGAGCTGTATTGAAAATGTCATCATCATAGCTTAAATCTATGTTACCAGATACAATTCTAGCTCTGTATAAAAGGTCCTCTGCCATAAACTCTCTATATGCAAACCACAACTCCAGTGGATTGGACATGGCACATGTCTGCAACATAACTGCAAAAAGACATCTCAACATTCCTGGTGATCTGGTCGTAGCTGCCTCTTTTAATGTTCTGTGCCACTGAGCATCATCTTCAAGAAGTCCCCTGAGTTGGCAAGCCTGTTTGAAAGTTTCAGCAACAACTCCATCAACAGTTTTCAAAGCGTCAAATGAAGTTGGCCCTATCACCTCATGGAGCAGCATTCTAAGGTGAAAACACTCTGAGTTATTTGGATGCACTGTGTAAATACGACCAAGGGCATCTGTTGATCTAATACCTGGAAACTCGGGAACAATCTGACCTTTTATGCGTCGATTCCATTTTTTTCTACTGGCATCCCAGGTATAAAATTTCGGTAATTGGTCATAAAGTAATCTGCGAGCGAATTCGTCATTTCTGCAGAGATCAAAAAAGGCAGTAAGTGTTGTGTTTTGTGGAGCAATAGCACGCTGAACAGCATTCTCTGTTGTAAAGTATACTCTCTGACCATTTTCTAAGTGAACATTTAAATGTACAACAGTTGGGTGACGTTCATGAATAGGAAAACTGAAAATTCTCCAAATGGCTTCATTGGAACTTATGTAGCGTCCAATTTCATATTTTTGCACCTCATCAAGTTCATTTTGGTCTGTTTCAATAGTGAACATGGCCATGTCAGAACCTTTGTTGACATATTTACATATATATTTGATGCTCTTAACGCTACTGCAAAATTCGAGATTGATATGGGCATTAAAAGCTTTTGATAACAAAGGACAATAAGGTACAACCCATCTGTTATCAACCTGTACATCCATACCCTTAACCTTGATGATTGTTGTGTATCCACCATTATCTGGACTTCTTCGGCGGTAAAGTGGATACCCATCAGTGTCTGTGCGTGTCTCTTGCAAAAGCTGTCTTGGATATCTTTTGGTGCATTTTCCATTCTTCATGCATGAAGATAGAGGGTTGATACTTCCACAGGGGCCATGGATCATCTGCTTTGTGATAATATCATGCAAATGTGGATCCGTCTCTGCATTTGGTATTTCTGCTCTAATTAAATGATCTACTCTATCTACATGAATTTTCTCTTTCAGCCAGACCAAGATGTGCACATGTGGCAGACCTCTCTTCTGCCACTCAACAGTATACATATAACATCCAACAGCACCAAAAATTTTTCCTTTGTTAATGAGATCAAGAAGCATCTTCAATTTTTGTCTGAAAACTCTAGCTACTATGTCATGTCGATCATGTGATTTCTGTCCCTGTAATAATTCCACGTTGATTTCTTCCCATTTCGGATTGCATGTGAAGGTAATGAAGAGATCAGGCTTTCCAAAGTTCTTTACGTATGTGAGTGCATCTTGTGTGCACTCATGCATATAACGTGGTCCGCCTGTGAAACTGGAAGGCAAGATAATTAATTGTCCAAGGTCTGATACATTTGCGTCATTATTAATTGCATCTTTCAAATGTATATATTCTTCAGCTCTGAGCTGTTTCTGGTTGAACCGAATGTACCTTAGGCGCTCAGATTCAATTTTGGCATACATATCCACTGCAAATTGTTGAAAAAGCTCTTTAAATCTTAGAATAATGTTGAAATTGGATGCTCTGAACATCATCCTGTATGAATAAAAGTTCATAGCAGAAATTTTCTTTGTAGTTGGAAGTCTAGTTTTTGGATTAATCTGTTTTATATTAAAATTGTAACCATCTTCTCCTTGCCAGAAAATCAAAGGATATTGCAGAGCATCATAAGATCGATGGCTATCTGCAATTTTCTTAACAATATTGCTCCTCATCTCCAAAGATATGTCTCTGTTGCCTGTTTGTTCTCCAGCAAGTACAACTGCTACTTCAGATGAAATGGGTGCATTAAAACGCCTTTCATGCTCTCCTACAGGTATCTTGTCCGCATGTATGACAATCTTCATTTCGGGAGTCATCTTCTCCATTGCACATTTAAAGCTTCGGACATAGCTGTTCACTTCGTGAAACATTTCCTGCAACTGTTTGACTATCTGTGGATCTACATTTAAAACCTTTCTACAACGCTGCTCTGTTTGGTATTCCTTGTTGGCAACAAAATATATTTGGAGAAATTTTGGCTCTTCATCTGGAAGTGGCTGTAAACTACCAATTTGGTGGTATACTTGTCCTTGGATTTTGAAGGTGGGCATGAAACCTCTTTCTTTGATTTGCTTTGTAGATCCGAATGAAGTCATCTGGAAGCATGAATTATATTTTCTTACATTGCTTTGAAAGTGTCTTCCTTCTGTTGAGTTAGCTGTAAGTAATGTCATCAGTGGCTCTGGGGGATCAATCAACGGGGGCAACTGAACTTTCCCATTGCTGCAGCACATCCCAGGTGTTTCACCTTTCCATTTAAGTGCTTGGCAGAAATTACAGGTCACTGTCATTCTTCCAATATTGATTAGTGGATCTTCACTATAATGGATGATTTCATCATATGCAAATGCTGAATTTTCTTTACAGACCCAATCACCAAGTATTCTTCGCTGGCGGCTTTCTTCACATTCCCTGCCTCTGGCTTTTGATCGTCTAATAGCATCAGCAGCAACTCTTGCTTTACGTTTTTCCTCAGATTGGCTGGCTCTCCTAACAACATCAGCAGCAAGTCTTGCTTTATGTTGCTCTTTCGATTGGCTGGCTCTTCTAGAAGCATCAGCAGCAAATCTTCTTTCACGTTGTTCGTCAGATTCATTCGCCCTTCTGTTTCTTCGTTGTTTCTTAATGTTACGTAAACATTTTTTCTTCCGTGGTGGTGCCATATAATAAGGAGTGAGACAGGTGTTAAGAATTTACTGAAATTAAAATATTAAATTTTAAAATCAAACTAATGCAACTGTTATAGTAAACAATGTAATATAAATATTTCTTAAACATTAAGAGTTTTGTCAGAAATTAAGATGTTCAATGAAGTGTAAAATGCAAGTTTCAATAAAAACAATTTAAGGGAAAAAAAAAAATCTGCTTTCTGACATATTTTATAAGAAAAGAAACATTAAGTAAATAATAATGATTTGTGAAGCTGTTAATGTCTATTTAGTCAATAAAATCAATTAAAAACACCCCCCCCCAAAAAAAATAAATAAATGCAAAGAATAAGTATTAGTCTTAAAAAATACAAAAATCAGTGTGATTTCCAGCCAAGTATTTTTTAGATATTAGTTCAATACTTCAATTAGGAAAATTTTTATCCAGCCAAAACTGGAAATAGACTATTATTTACAGAGTGTTTTCATTTCATATACAACTCTCCCTTTCATGGGCAAAAAATTGTAATGTAAATATTTTTTAAATATGAGTTTTGTCATAAATAAAAACACTCAATGAAGTGTAAGATGCAGGGGTATTTACGTATTAATGCCACCGCAGCTGCAGATTTGGTGGTTTTTAAGTACTGCCAATCTACACTTAAGATTTTTGCAACAAATCATAAAATTTAATTACACTTTATTTAAAATTAAAACACTTTATTTAAAAATGAAGAAGTAAATCGGATTTCAGTGGAAAATGGGGCGATATAGATTCACTTCCGCTGTGGTCATGTTAATACATAAGTGCCGATGCAAGTTTTAATAAAAATAATTTAAGTTTGAGGGTAGGGGAGGAATCATTTTCTGACATATGAGTTTAATAAAAAAAAAAAGTGATACATTAAATATATAATGATATGTCAAGGTGTTTACACCTATTTGGTCAATAAAATCGATAAAAAATCCCATCGCTTCCTCAAAAAAGTTTTTAAAAATACAAAAATCAATTCTTTTTCCAGCCAGGTTTTTTTTCCCCCCTTTAATAGATATGAGCTTGATACTTTAATTAGAAAAATGTTTATCTCGCCAAATCCAGATAACAATGTAAATATTTCTTCAATATTATGAGTTTGCCCAGAAATGAACTTTTAAAATAAAACTAATGCAATTGCTGTCGAAAACAAATGTAAATATTTCTTAAATATTATGAATTTGCACAGAAATGAAAACATTCAATGAAGTGTAAGATGCATGTTTCAATGAACACAACTGAAGTTTGAGTGGGAGGAGGAGGGGGGGGGGGTAGCGAGAATATCTATTTCCTGACATATGACTTTTATAAAAAAGTAGTGTTGACTCTAGTAAAAAAAAAGGGCCAGAATTTTTTGTAAGGGGCACATTTATATTTTGTTGACAAAAATTATTTTGAACTGCATTTTTTTTTTTTTTTAATTTCCTCAGATCAACTGAACTGCCATCGGACACATAAGAGAAATAAAAAGGGCTACTTGGGCTTTGCACCCTTCTAAAATGGCTAAGAGTCAACATTAAGAAAGTGAAACATTGAATAAATAATGTTTTTCAAAGCTGTTTATTACTGGGCATAAAAGTAAATGACTATTATTTATTGAATGTTTTCATTTCATGTGCAATTCTCCATTCTTGGGCAAAAATAATGTATTTGAAACATTTCCTTTTTATAAATATGATCAAAAATAAATATTAATGATTTAGAAAGTTATCTCAAAAATGGAAATCAGGCCTTTATTTATTGAATGTTTTCATTTCAAATACAACTTACAATTTTTGGGCCAAAACAATACAATGTACATATTTCTTAAATAATATAAGTTTACCAGAAATGAAAACATTCAATTATGTGTAAGATGCAAGTTTGAGGAGGAAATAAAATAACCGTTTTCTGACATACTATGAATTTTATCAGAAATCGGTGTTGACCCTAGAAAAAAAAGGCTGTGCGTCAGTAAATTTTCAAATCGGGATCAGTATTCTAAGAAAGGGACACTTTTTTTTTCAAAGAGAAAACACTATTCTAAAAAAAAAAGTGCATTTTTTTCTTACAAATGAAAAGGGCTACTGGGTTTTGTGTCCTAAAATGGCTTAGGGTCAATGCTAAAAAAGTGAAACCTTAAACAAATATTCATGATTTACAAAGCAGTTTATAACTGGGTAAAAATGGAAATAAAGACTTATTTACCAAGTGTTTTCATTTCATATGTGACACTCCTTTCATGGGTGAAAGATTGTAATGTAAATATTTTTAAAATATGAGTTTTGTCAGAAATGAAAACACTCAATGAAGTGTAAGATACAGGGGTACTTACATATTAACGCCCCCGCAGCTGCAGATTTGCAGTTTTTAAGTACCGCTGATCTGCACTTAAAATTTTTGCAACAAATCATAAAATTAGACACTATTTAAAATCAAAACACTTTCAAAATTGAAAACACTTTATTTAAAAACGAAGTAGTAAATCGGATTTTGGTGGAAAATGGGGCAATATATAGATTTATTTCAGCTGTGGTGGCATTAATACATAAGTACCGATGCAGATTTTAATCAAAATTATTTAACTTTGAGGGAAAAAAATATTAATTTTCTGACATGAGTTTTATAAAGAAAAAGTGAAACATTAAATATATAATGATTTGCAAAGCTGTTTATACCTATTTAATCAACACAATCGATAAAAAGAAAAGAATAATTTCCTGACACATTATGAATTTTATAAGAAATCTGTGTTGACTCTAGAAAAAAAAAGGCTGCGTGTCAGGAATTTTTCAGAACGGTAAAAGTTAAAATTCAACATTTATATTAGTAGCCAGTGGAGGCTGAATGTTTAGTAGCCACTACTGTCAAGTTAGTGGCCACAAATTACTATCAGGGATGCCACTGAAAAAAAAAAAATATTGTGTAACTGAAAAATTTGACCTTTTCCACAACATTTATGCTTAGATTTTGTGAATTACATTGTATTGGATATTGCATTGACATATTTTTTATTTTAAATGATCACAGTGCCTTGAAATCAGTCAAAATATAGATTCTTTTATTAATATTAACTGAAAACTTCTCTAATTGCAGAGGACCATAACTTCGCTCAAACCTATGATTTTTCCCCCATCACCAATTATGAAAATGTTCATTTACTGTTACAAAATTTGCTGTATAATAGTGATTTTTTGACGAAATTTGCTGTTTGTGATATTTTGGCAAAATTTGCCATTTTTCACGTTTTTCTTTTTTAATGGAATTTGCAGCTTTTTGTCAAAATCTGCTGTTTTTTGCGATTTTTAGACTAAATCTGCAGTTTTTTTGCAAACTTTTGGAGGTTTGCCTTTTTTGTTATCTTTTGGGGAAGTTTGCCTTTTTTTTTTTTTTTTTTTTGAGAAGTTTGCTGTTTTTTTGCGATCTTTTAAAAAAGTTTGGCTTTTTTTCACGATATATTCATAAAATTTGTCATATTTTCGCAATATTTTGATGAAATTTGCCGTATTTTTATCATTTTTTGGCGAAATTTGCTTATTTCTGCGATTTTTTTACAAAATTTGTCGAAATCATGAGATTTAATTTGCGTTTTCCCGCAATCTTTTGGTAAAATTAGCAATTTATCATCAAACAGTTAGCGAAAATGGATATTTTTGCGACCATTTGTCAAAATTTGCAATATATTTTACGTCCTAATTTTTGAATTTATGACCATTTTTTTAATCTTCGGAAATGATTGATCGTCATTTTGGCAATTAGATGCATAACATAAAATCACCAATTTTTTACATTTAGTCGCCCATTGGCCGGTGGCGACCGGCAATTTTAACCTTTACAAAACAGGATCAGTATTCTAAAAAAAGGGCATTTTTTTTTTAATTTTCAAAGAAAGAACACTATTCTAAAAAAAAAAAAAAAAAAAAAAAGAGGTGCATTTTTTCTTAAAGGAAATTCTATTATAAAAAGGTACACTTTATAAAAAGGAACTGGTTTCCTTTCCAGATCAATTGAAATTGTCATGGAGCAAATAGAAAATGTTAAAAAGGAGCTGCCGAACATACAAACAAATGAAAAGGGCTACTGGATTTTGCATCCTTCTAAAATGGCTTAGGGTCAATGCTAGAATGTGAAACATTAAATAAATATTCATGATTTACAAAGCAGTTTATAACTGGGTAAAAATGGATAAAAGACTTATTTACCGAGTGTTTTCATTTCATAAACAACTCTCCTTTCATGGGCGGAAAATTGTAAATATTTTTAAAATATGAGTTTGTCAGAAATGAAAACACTCAATGAAGTATAAGATGCAAGGGTACTTACGTATTAATGCCACCTTAGCTGCAGATTTGGCGGTTTTTATGTACCGTTAATCTACACTTAAAATTTCTGCAACAAATCATAAAATTAGACACTATTTAAAATCAAAACACTTTCAAAATTGAAAACACTTAATGGGGCGATATAGATTCAGTTCCGTTGGGGTGGCTTTAATACATAAGTACCGATGGAGGTTTTAATCAAAATAATTTAAGTTTGAGGGGGAAAAAATCATTTTATGACATATGAGTTTTATAAAGAAAAATTGAAACTTTAAATATATAATGATTTGCAAAGCTGCTTATACCTATTTAGTCAACAAAATGAGTTTTATAAAGAAAAATTGAAACTTTAAATATATAATGATTTGCAAAGCTGCTTATACCTATTTAGTCAAAAAAATGGAAAAAAGTCCAATCGCTTTCTCCCCAAAAAAAAGTAGTTTTTAAAAATACGAAAATCAATACTTTTTCCAGCCAGGTTTTTTTCCCTTCTTTTAAAAGATATGAACTTGAAACTTTAATTAGGAAAATGTTTATCTGGCCAAATGCAGATAACAATGTAAATATTTCTTCAATATTATGCGTTTGCTCAGAAATGAATACATTCAATGAAGTGTAAGATGCATGTTTTAATTAAACTTTTAGTATGAGGGGGGGGGGGAACACTGTTTTCTGACATGAGTTTTGTAAGAAAGTGTCAGATTATCAGAAGTCAATTCGAAAATTCCCGCTCCCCTCCTAAAAACAAACAAACGAAAAAATGACAATATGATTTCAAGCCAGGTTTTTTTTATACATATACAATGTGAATTTGAAAAAGAAATAAAGACTTTATTCATAACCTATTTACCGTTTCAATTTGATATGAAACTCTTCATAAAAAAGAAAAATTCTCTTCGCTGAAATAGGCCTAAACTTGCCGGCTATGTACCTGACATTATACGTTTAACATGAAAAAAGAAAAAATTGGAAAAAAAAAACTTACGTAGTTAAAAACTAAGTTTTTTAAAAAACATGAAGAATTTAATAAAACTAAGAAAATAAATCATCAAAAGGAGCAATATTTATAAATACGCGTGTTTATACAGATGTTGATAGCATTCAATGATTCAATATTCAATTCAGCCGCGCCGCGATAATGCAGCCCTTCAATCCTGTATTTACCGCTTGCTCTTATTGGCTGGCTTCTTCGTTGCTGCGTATTGGCGATGAGCAGCAAGTAGCCTCAAACCAGATTGCTTCGTTGAGTTGGGTTAGTGGAAAGCTGCAAATATCCTCTTGCCCAGTACGTTTTAATTTTTAAAAAAAGTTCTAGATTGAAATTTAAAAATTCGGCTGCGAGGTGCACTTTCTGGTGGCCGCATCCACTCATGACAAAAATTTCAGAGATCTGAGTGTTACAATTTCGGCGTTATCCGCGATCAGGCAGACAGACATCTCTTATTTTATATATACTAGTACACCGAACCCGGGGTTCCCGGGTCACAAAGTAAAGGTGAAAAACTTTTTTAAAATTTAAAATTGGAAAGCCTAATAATTTTTTTTCTGTGTAATAGGCTTTTTAAACTGCCAACTAATTCCAAACAGCAATTTTATATGAAACATATTATTTATGTAATCATATACAGCTTTAAAAATTATCGGTACTTCCGTATTAGACGCAAGATAGAAGTTATTAGCTAAAGATTTCGCCAAGAGAATAAAATTGCATTCTCAGTTTTTAAAAACAACTAAGAAAATATGACACCCAGATATTCTTTAAAATACATTTTTGTAAAGCTTAATTGATGTATCTTTTATAAAATAAATTTACAACGAACTAAAAGTCATTAAATTTATAGATAAAAACGAAATAAAACCAACAACATTCACCGGGTTTTATATCTGACAATATATTGACATAACAGGTTTTTAATTACTATTTTTTTCAGTTGATATGAAAAAATGACAGCTAAAATATACAGTGATATGTTATTTTCCATGGAGAAAAGAGATAGATGGAGGTGCAGTATGCGATTAAAACGGTTTGATGGACGTTATTCTTCCAATTTAAGTCTCTCATTCGCCCCCCCCCCCCCCCAAAAAAAAAAAAAAAAAAAAAAAAAAAACAATCACGTGGAACAGAGACCGATTTTTTAACATCATTTTTTTCTCTAAATGAAAAAGATCTGACTATAGTTTAGCATTACAAAATAGCATTTCATTGTATTATGAATTAAAATTGCATCGCTAAAAGTTTTCTTTTTCTGTGAAAGCACGCGGTTGTGTTTGATGCAATGCAGCGAATTTTAGGGTTACATTTTTGGTGTCACCCCCAGCCACTAAACTTCATCTCTATTTTTTTCTTTTTTACTCTATGGCTATTTTTCCTCTTTTTCCCACATAAATGCGATACTCAAGTTGCCACCATTAGAGAAATTGAACCAAAAACTACAAAAAATTAATATCTCATTAACAAATTGAGATACAGTTTTCTAACAAACGGCATTTAAAAGTGCATTTTTTTCTCTAAACGATGGTATAAAGATTGAAAATGTGCAATGTCTAGAAGTTTAAAAATTTACAATAGCGAAAATTGCAAAACCGAAATTTCATCGGAAAGTGTTGCCATTCAAAACATGACGTATGCGTTACGCACAGATACGTTTGGCCTTTATTATATAGATAGATATATTTTAACAGTTTTCTATATTTTAGCTATTTAAAGATATTTTTATAATATTTTGTCTCAAGTTTGTAAACATTTAGTAAATATATTTGTAGTAGATTGTGGTTCCGTTAAATGTCTTAATATTTAAAGCAGTACATATTTTTTTGGTGTAATTCGTCACATATTTTCATATAAAATATATATTTTACATGAATAATTATGTACAGGTAAAGAGTACTCATATTTTTAAAAGTGCTCAAAATTGTTTTGCATGACTGTTATTAAATTCTTTCTCAGTTATACTCAGTCACCTATTTTAAGTTGAAATTAATTTTATTCTGACAACAATGATTGCCTTTTTTAAATATACAGTGAAATGCATTAGGCACTAGTTTATTGCAGTGTATTTTTTTTCGTTCTTGAATAATTTCAAGGGTGTGTAAAATAAGTTGTGGTGTTGACATTTTTTTTCTCAAATTAAATTGTCAGTTTATGTACAGTTTGACTTTAGTCAGTGTGTTGGATTCAGCGATACCCCACCAATTTTACACACAAATTTACATTTTGCAGTCATTACTAGTGAAAGCCTTTTTTTTCAATTTTTCACGTGTATCGCTGCATCCTCATATGTGTTTATTTTTTACTTGTTTAAGTTACCCCCCCCCCCCCCCGTAAACGCAAATATTCATCTATTTATTTTAGATTTTTACCATTCATAATATGCAGGTGTATACCAGTAGTCATTTTGGAGGTCCTACATTTTTTTTTCTTTCTATTTTGATGTTCCGGTGATGCAGGGATATTCTGCGGTGTGACAAACTCGCAATTCAGAAATGATTACTTAATCTATTTCTGAGCTCTTGAATTGCGGGTCGGTTGCTTGCGGTTAATACACTCAGCCAAGTGCGCTGGTTCGCATTTTTGTGTATAATCGTTTCAGTGCCTTTATTGTCACATTGCATTCTATTCGTTTTTCTTTTTTTCTTCTCTCCAATAACAATATTTTGTGATGCAGTTTGCTTGACTAAAGTCACACTGTTTGTTTTTCTTAGGAAATAGTTACACACCTTAAAAAAAAAAAAAAAGAGTAGTATTTGTTCACAAAAAAATAAAATAAAATAAAAATAAAAATAAAATTTCTCTTCTAGCTGAGATTAAAAAAAACTTGCTTTGCAATTAATAATTTTGAGACTTGTACACTTAATATATATAGACACCATACTTTTCTTGTGGTTTTTCTCTTATACCTCTAGATGTTTGCTGTGAATTTTTATATACCTACACTTGTTTATGTTTATTGTATATACAGGTAAGAGTGACAATCCCACTTTTATATTTTAAGTACTATACATTTTATTTTTGTATCATACCTAAACACATAATTTTAAATAGAGTCCAATATTGGGCTTCGAAAGTTTAACTTTTGCATCTGTGACATCGTAAAAAAAAAAAAAAAAAAAAAAAAAAAAAAAGGAGCAAGTTAAATTTATTTTTCCTACAGTTCTAAGTTGGCAGTTATTATTATTACCCAGATTTTAATACACTTCTCTAATTCCTGTGTCTTCTAAAAAAAAAAATAATAATACACATATTATTTTTCAGTAACCAGTTTTTCTATTTGATTCGATTTTCTGTCATAACCATTAGATATTTTTGAGTCACTTTCATGATGTAATATGAAATCTTACACACACAGAGATGATGCTATCTCGTTTTCCCTTCTTCTTAAATGAAAGATAGTCACACAATACACATTCTAGTAGAAGCATATTATTTTTTAAAATTTTTACACTTTGGTATGTGTGGCATTTGGCATACCCCTACACTGTACATTTTTTTATGTATTTGTACTTTTATTTTGGCAGTCATAAAATTTTATATTTATTTTTGTGTTAGGTCATCATTCACGGCGCTGTTTTCCCGGGAGCAGCAATGTGTCTGATGTTTTGATTTCAGGGTTTGGTTGAGCAAGTTGGCCGCTTGCTTAGTCAAAGACTGAAATGGATTTATTTACACGATTTTTTTTAATATTTTATTTATTCACACAACGCGAACACTTAGAATAATTTAAGTTTTTTTTTTTGTTTTACATAAGGTGTGTACATAAATTAATTGTACACAGTGATCGCACATGCATTTAAATTTTCATGCATGAAATAATTTGTACGTTTGAATTACTTTTACACAGGTAAACACACAGGTGATAATTCATTAGTTGTACAAATAGTGACTCGATAACAATATTTCTCATTTCAATTCTTTTCTCTCAAATATATGACTGCATTTGTTTTAAATTCATGTCGGTGTATAATGTTTTGTTATTTTGCCTGCTTTGAAACATATCATCTTTCACGACTGGATCAGGTAAAAAAAAAAGGGGATTTTTTTTTATTTTAGATTTGATGCCTCTTAATAAAATTTTAAATCATTTACACTTTAACTTTAATAATATTGTGTATGTAAACATTTTATTTTATTATTTGTATTCTTTTGCTAAGATAGTATTCGACAGTATATTTATTTCCTCATACATAGTAGTTCATTGATGATTTATACGAAACTCAAGGTAGATGATTTAGAGTTTAACCAGACCCTTATTACACTTTACACGATTGTTCATTGATTTTTTTTTACACACATACTGGTTGTTTACTATGTTGCTCTATTTATTTTTCATGACTGTATTTTCTGTTTCAGGAAAGAAGGTATATTGTTGTTGCATTTTTTTTCCTTAAAAAAAAAAAAAGGATTGGATTTTTTTTACATTTTTAGAATTTGTTGGATAGAATTTACCTTAGAAATTCCACATTTTTTTCACTTCACGAGAATTTTTTTTCGTTGTTTTTTTTTCTTCATTCACTGTTTGGACATTGTTGTGCCTTTTATAACAAAATTACAGCAAGATTGTTTTTTTTCATAATTTAACCCTTAACTGGCAGTGTAAACAACGGTAAATTTCTAAACGTAACACAATGGGTTTTGTGCTTAGTGTACAGGAGGAACTTTTGTTCATTGAATTTACACATTAGTTCATTGCATTTTTGTTCATTGTATATTACACACGTTGCTCATGATTTGGGTCTCTCAGTACCCAAAATTTTGTTTCACACACATTACACATTAGTTCATCGTTTACAAGAATACTACTTCCTTGTGTTTTCAGTTCTTCGTGTGCACTGGTGCTATAGCCCTTTACATTTCGATTTTTTTTTATGTGGGTTTGCTATGTCAGTTCCTGTTACTTTCACACATGATGATTTCTTTCACATAGTTCATATGATCGTTTACACTTTGTCAGAAATTTGTTACATATTTTTTTTTTGCACATTTTGTTATTACATGCACCGCTCATGTGTTTTCCCAGGTTTTCTAAAATTAATTTGTAGTTGCGGTTTCAATTTTCAGTTTTTCCATACTACACCGTGTTTACATTCATCCTTTTTAGTAGTGTGTATAGCGGAAATTTGATTTAACAGGACTTTTCTCAATTTAATAGATGTACACCATGTCAGTTTTTTTTCATTACGCTCTTTTATTGTCCATTAAGACATTACACATGATATACTTCTAAAGTTTTCATTATTTCTGATCAGTTTGTACACAGGTAAACCTTATTTTTTTGTACTCTTTCCCTGTTCACATATGCAGCCACATGCTGATAGTCTTCAGTTACTACACCGAATGGTGTTTCGGGCTGCACTCACACACACACACATACATCTATTCTTTTAACGCTTGTGTATGATTCACATTAACCTGCCTTACATTTTTTTCTCACACGTTATACATTAAATCTTTTGAAGAAGGCTAGTTTTCTTACATTTTTTTTTTTAAAGTTCATTGTACACTACTGTTTTTTTTACCTAAACTAAATATAACCTAGATCAGTAAACAGATTTTTCTGACACAGAGAATCATTGATAAAGTCAAGGTAAATCATATAATTCTGCTTATTTGCTTCTCCTTTTATTGTAGTTATAAAACTTACATGTCACAGAATTCTCATTATGTTTGATTGTGTTCTTACATATATATTCAATATTTTATGTGTTATTTTACCTTTTTAATATAATTCATCTCTCAAAAATATAATAATAAAGTAGAGGTTGGAATGTAACCAACTCGTTTAAGCAATAAAAAATTGCTTTGGCTTGAATAGAAATTTCAAGCAATCTGAATTAAAATCTTCTGGAATAATATTGAGTGTGCACACAGAAAAAAAAAGAAACAAGATAATATACAGCTGTCCAGAAGTTCACTGCAGTTTAAAAAAAAAAAAGACTTTTTGCAAGTTTTATAGGTACCTACTTGCTTTTTCATGCTTATTAGCATGTTTTTTTTTGTTTAATTGAGACATGATGTATTTACTTTGCTTATTTACTACTTGAGTATTGCATTATTAGACAAGTTATCACCAGTTCCTCTTTAAAAAAAATATGTTTTGTTTATGAGTTGGTGTTGTAGCATTGAGAGGAGGTATGTGTTTGTGGGGTTTTTTTTCTTTTATCTCCCGCGTTTCACGCTTTTTCTTTGTCGGTCGTCGGGGAGATATATGTAAAGGCGTTTTCCTTTACATATTAGTTAATAATTGTTTTTCCCCATAGTTAAAATTACAATATTCCCTTAATTTGTTTCTTTATTTAATAAGCTAGATTTTTAATCCCTTTAATTCTATTCAGTTACTAACGGCCATTTTTCCTTTAAAATATAATTTCAGTTATCTCTAATTCTTTCTTTAAAACCACAACGTACATCCGTTTGTTCATGTACATGTATGTATTTTCCCATAGCAACAACCTTTTAAAGAGTTATTTCTCGGCTGTTGTTAAGCATAGTTAAACGCTATTCACTTAAGAACCAGATGTGCTATGTTTGTCTTTATTTTATTTCATTTGAATTAATTTCCTTTCTGAGCCCGTGAGATTTTTGGTTAACCCTATGTAAAGAATGCAATCCTTGTGGTTTCCCGAGCCATATGCTATCTTTTATCATTTGGCGTTAATTATTTCAAATCATGCCCTTTGGTTTCTATCATTGAAAGTCTATTTAACGGAAACTCTCCACGTGCCTTCTCTCACCGCAATTTGTGCTTATCAGTCGTTTTTGGCTATTTTTATGTACGTGTATCGCGCCAACACTTGACGATGTGAAAAATGTATTTATGACGACTTCTTCTCTGTAAGTACTAGCGATCGGACCTATCTCTGCGAGGGTCCCTCTCTGGCACGGCAACCTTTCTTGGAACTGTGAAATTAATAAAAACTTGTCTCCAGTAAATTAGCCTCCTGTGTTGCCTTTCTCAATTATTCATGGATTATGTACGAACTTGGGATTGAAACTACACTTACGATTTAGCAACGCAAACTTCCTATATGATGTTGAAACCGTTCTCATAATGCAGATTAAGTCTTTTTTTTTCTTTTTAAATTTACCTCTGACAACTTCAGGCTTTTTATCGTCTTCCAGAAGATGTTAAAAAATCTGTATTCTGGGCCCAGGAAAGGCCAGGACCGAGGTGTTACTTTTTCTGAAGACCCGCCAGGCCGGGCCTAGCGTACTTTTCATAAAGGAGGGAACTACTTCCTTCAACTTAGGTTCACTCTGGAAGAAATTTTCCAATTCGGTCTCGACAAAACCCGTATTAAAATCACTGTCTCTGACTGACTTAATACGTGCATAAAATAAATAAAATTTTGCTCAGTCGAATTTTTTACGAAAAGCATATAGATTTTAAAATCTTTATTTTACAAAAAAAAAAAAAAAAAAAAAACCTTTAAAATTCTTTTTTTTTAAATGTATTACTCAAAGGCTAAAAAAAATTAAATACAATAAAACCAGTGAAAAAAAATCTGGCTATGACGGCATTCTGTCTTAAAGGAAAATATGTTGATCTATGCAAAATAAATGCAATAGTACCTGAAAAGAAAATAAGCTCAAATTACATCTTCTAGGGAGAGCATCTGTGTATAACGTATTTTTTCTTCCTATGTGATTCCGTCTTAAAAAGTTTTAGTGTATAACATTTTTCAAAGTCTCCAACGCATGGGATATGGATTAACATATTAAAATATAAGTGAAACATTTACATATAAATAGAGATTCTTTGATAAAATAAATATATTACAGCCTTTGTCGCTTCTTTAATAATAAAAAGTATAAATATAAAAAACGAAAAGCTATTAAAGAATTTTTTGGTCAGAACTCCTCCATATGAAACATTTTTTTCCCACGCCGAATTAAAAAACTATGTAGAAATTTGCGACTGAACCGGGCTATGATTTAAACTATTTTCCAGACCGGTCCGGGTTATGATTTTGACATTTTTTCCGGTCACGCCGAACTTTTCCCCCTATAGGTCAGTTTGGGACCTGACCTATAGATATTTTGACACGGGCAGACGTCTGGTATACCAATTTAGCGTAAAAACTATACGCTGCTATTTTATGTCCAAAGAAAAAGCGCTATCTTAAACCGATCCTCTATAATAATAGCCGTTGTGACTCTCTCTCTCTGTCCCTGTATGTAGAACGATTCCGGGGTTGTACGCATCCGCTAAAGAAGAAATTCTGACGGCCATGTTTTAGAAATTTTGGTGTTTTTTTTTTTAATTGCACTAACCTAAATGTTATGTCATTAGAAAGAGCTTTCAAAAATAAACGCTTTTTTTGCTTACGGTTTTTCCCTAATTGTAATATCTTCTGAGATATCAATAAAGTCATTTTTTTCCGGCGTTCGAGCGCTGGATATATGTAAACAAAGACCGGGTTTGATTCATTCACATGACGAGTTTTCTATGCACCATGGAGGATATTCGGCGAGATTGAATTTCATATATCCAAACCAGTAATGAAACGTAATCTTATTGCTCTCTGCGCATTCCTGCTTGCGCAGATCCGACAACAGAACCAATGAGAGAAGAGATAATTACTGTCTCTAAATGTTAGCGTGTGCCCGCATTCGTTGTTTGTTGTTGCAGAGCCAATGGATCTATTCTATTTTGTGCTTTTAAAATGTTCAATTAAATATATGTATGGATTTTTTTATCGCAACGTAATTAGTATATTTTTAACATAGGATTTCAACAATATAACCTGGTAAGTGAGAACTTTTTTTTGAATGGCAATGTAGTAACATTGGGTCCATCGAGTTTATTTATTTTGATTTTGCCCGTTTTTATTGAAGGACATAATTTAACCGTTTCTTCCATTGCATAACACTTCTTATTTTGTTTTCAATCTTTTTTTTTTTTTTTTTTTTTTTTTTAAGTAATTCCTTATTGTGATCTTCATTTCTGCCATATGAAAAAAACATTTCTATTTTGCCATGGGTACACTGAAGTAAAATATCCCCCTTACGATGTTTGCAAAAACTTTTCTCGGATAGTATTTTTCGATCGATGCTTAATTTTATATTTCATAATATTATTTATTTTGATTTTGCCCGTTTTTATTGAAGGACATAATTTAACCGTTTTTATTTTATTTTATTTATTATGATAATTTAACCACTTCTTATTTTGTTTTCAATCTTTTTCTTTTTTCTAAAGTAATTCCTTATTGTGATCTTCATTTCTGTCATATGAAAATTTCATTTCTATTTTGTCTATAGCATTTACATTTGTTGCATTATCATTTTGAAAATTGATAAAAAATAACAAAAGACAAAACATTGCAAATTCTAAATTCGTATTACTCAACTAAATAAACGTAGGTCTTGCAAAAAATAAACAAAATAATAAGAGATCAAAATAGATGCCTTATAAATAACTTACTTTTTTAAATCTGCAGCTACAATATATATATATATTTTAATTTGGACATGCAAAAAACATTCTGAAATGTCTCAATCAATCACAAGATTTTTGTGGGGACTTCTACTGATTGATAATTTTTGTGGGGTTTTTACATAACTGAATGACTTTTTTTCAATGATTGATTAATGAATTTTATAATTTTTACCCCACATGACCAACTGTCGAACTGATTGACAAATTTTTTATTTTTCATGTGATGGATCGAGAAATTTTGTGATTTTTTTTTTCTGATGAACAAAGAAATGTTGCATCTTTTCTCCAAGCAATTAATGGAAGCTTTTTTTTGAAATTTGTTGTTTTTTTCTCGGAATCTTTTGATGTAATTTGCCACTTTATTGAATTTATCCTTCTTTCGTGATTTTTTTTTTTTTTTTTTTTTTTTTTTTTTGAGAAAATGTCGTTTTTTGTTATCTTTTTGAGAAATTTGTCTTTTTTTGCTATTTTTTGTGAAATTTACATTTTTATGCGATTACCTAGACAAAATTTCTGTGCTTTTGAGATCTTTGGACGAAATTTGTGTCTTTTATGATACCTGGACAGTTTCGAAGAAGTTTATCGTTTTTCTCGAGTTCTTTCGATGAAATTGTCGTTTTGTCATGATCTTTCGATGTAATTTCCCGTTTTATTGAAGATCTATTTGCAAAATTTGTTGTTTTTTTCTACAAAATTACCTTTTTTTGTGATTATTTGATGAAATTTGCTTTTTTTCAATCCTTTGACGAAATTTGCTGTTTACTCGCGATCATTTGTCAAAATTTTTTGTTTTCTCACAATATTTTGAAATTTTTTTTCACAATATGTTTAATTTGCCATTTTTTAGAGTTTTTTTTGTCAAAATTTGCTTTTTTTTCGAAATTTTTTTAAACGTTTTGGCAAAATTTTGATTTTTTGCAATATTTTCACGAAATTTGTTTTATTTGAGATACCTGGACAATTTTTTTTTCTGCAGTTTTTTGACAAATTTTTTAGAGATCTTTTGAAGAAATTTGTTGTTTTTTGCAATCTGTTGACGAAATTTGCTGTTTTTTTTCACATCTATTTACAAAATTTCCAGGTGTTCTTTTTTTTTTTTGGGGGGGGGGGGTATTTTGACGAAATTTGTTATTTTTTGTGATTATTTGCCAAAGTTCATGTTTTTTTTTTATACTTGGATAAAATTATTTGTTTTCTCAGGGATTTTCGGTGAAATTTGTTATTTTCTCACGATCCTTCGATGTAATTTGCTGTTTTATCGAAATTATCTTTTTTTTGTGAAATTTTTCATTTTTTTGTTATTTTCAGAAATTTGTCTTTTTTTTCACCTTTTTTTTTTTTTTTTTTTTTTTTTTTTTTGCAAAATTTACCTTTTTTGTGATCTTTTAATGAAATGTACCTCTTTTTTTCATCTTTTGACAAAATGTGTTGTTTTATCACAATCTGTTTACCAATATTTGCATTTTTTGAAGTACCTAGACAAATTTAAAGTATTTTCACGATCTTTTGACGAAATTCATGTCTTTTATGATACCAGGAAATAATTATTTGTTTTCTCAGGGATTTTCGGTGAAATTTGTCGTATTTTCTTGCCATCTTTCAATGTAATTTGCTGTTTTATCGAATTTATCCTTTTTTTTTGGAAATTTGTTGTTTATTTTTTTTTCAGAAATTTATTAACATTATGTAAATGCTATAGGCAAAATAGAAATGAATTTTTCATATGACAGAACTGAAGAAAACAATAAGAAATTACACAATAAGAAGTGTTATGCAATAGAAAAAACGGTTAAATTATGTCCTTCAAAAAGAAGGGCAAAATCAAAATAAACTCGATCGACCCAATGTTACATTGCCTATCAATAAAAAAGTTAGTTCTCACTTGCCAGGTTATTTGTTGAAAAGACTAATTTACTCTGATCCTATGTTAAAAATATACTTATTACGTTGCGATAAAAAATTCCATACATATATTTAATTGCCTACAGAATGAGGGAATAAACATATGTCACTCAGCACACAGTTCAATAGGTACACTGAACTGCAGTATTCCCATCATAAGATTACCCAGAAAAAACATTCTGAAATGTCTCGATCAATCACAAGATTTTTGTGGGCTTTTTTACATAACTAAATGACTTTTTATCCATGATTCATTAATGAATTTTATAATTTTTACCCCACATGACCAACTGTCGATTTTTGTATTTTTTCTTCAACTGATTGACAACTTTTCTATTTTTCATGTGATAGATCGAGAAATTTTGTGATTTTTTTTTTTTTTTTTTTTTTTTTTTTTCAGATGAACAAAGAAATGTTGCATCTTTCCCCCCTGGCAATTAATGAAAGTTGTTTTTTGAAATTTGTTGTTTTTTTTTCTCACAATCTTTTGATGTAATTTGCCGTTTTATCGAATTTATCCATTTTTCATGGTTTTTTTTTTTTTTTTTTTTTTTTTTTGAGAAATTGTCGTTTTTTGTTATCTTTTTGAAAAATTTGTTCTTTTTTTTTCTTTTTTTTTTTGCTATTTTTTGCAAAATTTACCTTTTTTTTGCGATTACCTAGACAAAATTTATGTGCTTTTGAGATCTTTGGACGAAATTCGTGTCTTTTATGATACCTGGACAGTTTCGGAGAAGTTTATCGCTTTTCTCGAGTTCTTTCGATGTAATTTGCTGTTTTATTAAAGATCTTTTTGCAAAATTTTTTGGGTTTTTTTGTGAAATTTACTTTTTTTGTGATTATTTGATGAAATTTGCTTTTTTTTCAATCCTTTGACGAAATTTGTTGTTTACTCACAATCATTTGTCAAAACTTTTTGTCAGGGTTGGCATGATTTAAATCAACTGATTTAAATCAAGATTTAAATCAAGTGATTTTTTTAAAAAAATCATTTGATTTAAATCAATTTTTTGCAATTTCACATGAATGCACATATCAAAGGAAAATTTTGGGTAAAAAGTTAGAAAATGTATTAGATAACGATAGAATTACAAAATTTAAAGCAAGATATGAACAAACTATTAATGGCTGTTATTTTGCTGGAGTTTTATTAAGGTTCTTTCTTTTAAGTCAAAATGAAATGAAACTTAATGTAAGGAAAAATAATGAAGATTTGGCATTCATTAAAGAAGATTGTCTAAATCTTCTCATCACTGTAGCACATTTTCAAGCAGAAAACGGCCCATTTCAAAAATTACCATTGCTTGAAAAAAAAGTTTCTGATATTATGACAGATTATGATTGGCGGAAATCCTTTTATGTAATGGGAGGTAAAGAGAGAGTCAGCGAAATTTGAAATTGAATTTATTTACCAAATAACAACAACCATGGCTTCATCTACTGGAGTAAAAAGACAATTTTCTTCTTTTGGAGTAGTTCGTTCAAGCCTTCATAATAAATTAGGAGTAAACAAATCTTTTAAATTAGTGTTTTTGTTCAAACAATTAAATCCCTGATTTTTTCCTATTTGCTTAAGAAATATAGAATTAATTGTGTTTTTTATCCCTTAATAAATAGCTTGCATTAAATGAATACAGTAGACTTCCTCAAATCCCCACAGCTTGGGATCAGAGGTTGTGTGGATTTTAGAATTTTGTGAATTTCTGGTCATGGGTTTGTTTACATTTTTAAACAGTAATTTGATTGTAATTAATAATGCAACTGAAGTTAATGAATGCTTATAATATAGTAAAACATTAAAACAATTATGTAAGTTAATAAACTATAATAATAAAAATTTAGATAATTAAAAATGATTAAAATATTGAAAGCAACAAAGATGAAGTAAATAATCAGTAATGTATAACTAAATATTATAAAGTATTATAACTGTATTATATAGATGAGATGCATTTTTTCTTAAATTATTCAATGGAACTTGCCCCTTAAAGGTGCACTACTAATTCACATCAATATCATAAAATATAGAAGTTTTATTTCAGGTTTAACCAAACTCAACAATAAAAAAAAAGCTTGATGAATGTATAAATGCATTTTGCAAAAAGATTGTGATCTCCACTGATATTAGCAATACCTTGAATTTTTTTCAGAAATAAATTTATTCTTCCTTCATGAAAAAGCATGAATTTAGCAATATTAATGAAAGTTACAGATTAAAATATAAATAGAATTGATATAAAAATAAAAAAGTCAAATTTTGTCCCTATACCTGACCCGAGAGCTTCATTGTTTACATCTGTAAATTATGTGCGGATTTTAGAGAGTTGTGGATATTAGGACAGCGGATTTGAGGGAGTGTACTGTATTTAATTTGTTTTTTAAATTTTGCCAGTTTCTATTCATTTACAACATATTTAAATTTATTTCTTATTTGTTATTTAGTATGCACAATTCAATTACAAAATAATAGAATGTCTTTAGATTAAAACCTAGATGTTTAATTTTTTGTACCAATCAGTAACTAGAATATAATATTTTCTTAACTATATAATTATTTCTTATAATATTTTTATAAATTATAAATATTATTTATTCTTTTTTAGTTATTTATTATAAAAAATTGCTTCATGTATTGTAAAAACATAAAAACACAGTAATTAAATATAGGATTCTAAAAAAATCAAATAAATCCGATTTAAATAAAAAAAAAATTGATTTAAATCAAATAAATCCGATTTTTTTGATTTTTTTAAAAAAATCATGATTTTTTTCCAACCCTGCTTTTTGTTTTCGTACAATATTTTGAAATTTTTTTTCAGAATATGTTTACAAATTTGCCATTTTTTAGGGATTTTTTTTGTCAAATTTGGTTTTATTTTTCGAAATTTTTTCATGAAAATTGCTAATTTTTTTAGACGATTTGGCAAAATTTTGATTTTTTTTTTTGCAATACTTTCACGAAATTTGTTTTATTTGGGATACATTTTTTTTTTTTTTTTTTTTTTTTTTTTTTTTTTTTTTTTTTTGCATTTTTTTGACAAATTTTTTAGAGATCTTTTCATAAAATTTGTTGTTTTTTGCAATCTGTTGACAAAATTTGCTGTTTTTTCTTTCACATCCATTTAAAAAATTTCCGGGTGAAGTTTTTTTTTTTTTTTTTTTTTTTGGGGGGGGGGGGGGAGTATTTTGACGAAAATAGCTATTTTTTGTGATTATTTGCCAAAATGTGCATTTTTTATGGTACCTAGACAAATTTTTGTACATAGTAAATGATTTCTAGCATTTTTTTAAAAAAAAAACTTTAACAGTAGAAAAATAATCTTCAAACATTTTCAAGAGTTTGTGACGTGTGTCGCAGCGTTGCACCGATTCTGCGCCTGGGATCATGTCATGTTGGTGTTACGTTGGTAAATGGAAAAGCATATTGAAATTTTTAAGAAATATTAATTTTTTTATAGCGGCAAAATACTTTTTTTTCTTTGGTTCTTTCATACTGTTGCCGTCAAGTTTTGACGGGTTTCACCTAGCCAGAATAAATATCATTAATTTTTTTAATATGTGAAATCCACATGTATTTTTGATTTATGAAAATGTAATTGAAAAGTTATTTGAAAATGCAAATATTTATTTGTTGAATGGGGTGGGTAATGTAAAAACAAATTAACCACTGAGAGGATTATTGTTACAGTTGTTGCTAAATGGCAAACTATAAATTCAGTCTTATTTTGCTGCAAAGTAAGTGAAGTATGTATATTTTGTATGAAATGAGAAATGATGGTAATTTATGATTTATCCATGTCATGTACAATTTATTGGTGTTGTATTTGTAAATGGAAAATTATCAAATGAGAGAGATTCTAATTCTATAGCAGCATGTTTGAATGTAACTCTGCCAATTGCGGGTCATTTGCCTGGATGTAAAATGCAGGTTTTTCTTTTATTTATTGAAATTTTTGCTGAAGATTAGTCGTTAAAAAATCCTTTGATAGCTGGAAAATACCTTTTATTTCTGTAGTGCCGTCAAGTTTTGACGGGTTCCATCTAGTTTATATTAAATGGCAATTTGTGAATGTTCCCTAACAAGCGTTGAAATTTAGTCAAGAAATCACAGTTTAGAGGCAGGGAAAAGTGGTGTAAGTCAGGAATTTTTGAGGATTTTGGAATTTAATATCTCTGTGGGATTTTTAGATACGGAGATGAAAGGAGGTGGGTCAGTAAGGGCCATTTTTCGCCCATCAGCACCTAGACGTGACATAAATTTTTTTCATTAGTATACCTCATGACAAGTAAGAAAATAATATTTTGGATGAAAGTTTAATAATTGATGAGAAAATAGTATATGTATTTAAGTAAATATTATGTGTTTTAATGAGCATAAACACAATTGTCATTAATTTTAATCCGTATAATCAATAGTAAATACAACAATAAGTGTAAAATTAAGATAAATGGAGCGTACTAAGATTTTTATTTCAATACATGAAAATCGGAAATAATAAATAACAAATAATAATAATAATAATCATACAGTTTCAGACTTTTTGGACAATGTGTTTTTGATTATTTTCGTTATCGATTGCTTCACCAGAATCATTAATGGACCATCCAGCGGCCGTGTCTTGTACAGTATATGAACATATTCGATATTTGGTTTTTTTAATTTTCTTTGAACGATTACAGTAGTATTGAAAGCCAGAAACCATAATATGAAAACAACATGCACCCCCCACTCTACGACACTTTCGCGTACTTTACACTGACAGTACTATTATGTTATAATGTTTCGCTGTGTTTCTATCCAAATATTATAGTTTTTAGAAATAGTGTGCTGAAAAATCAAATTTGGGTTACGAGAGGTGTTCCTTAGCATCATCTGTTGAAAACTCTTGCTGATTAATTAAGAATCTTGGCATTTCATGTTCAATATCAATTTTGTGCAGAAGTTCCGAACTATCCCGGTAAAATCTATCAATACTCTCAACATCGTTTGGCTTCAGCCACTCTCTGATATTATATGAATATTTTTTTATTTGTTTATAAGTATGTTAGCGTAATTGTTATTTGTTTCCGTGAAGTAAGGAACGAAAATATCCAAAACGTAATTTGAAGTAATGACGAATACCATATGCTTAACAAAACGTCTTCCTTTGTATAGCCAGAAGGAATGTCTCTGAAAGAAATAGTTCACACTCTTCTGGATATAAACGTACGTGCTATCGAAAGCAGTCATCACAGTATCATTGTTGTCATCCGGAATAAACAATCTTCCTGCTGAAGGCCTCGTATATTTTTCAATAACTTGTGTTCTGGTGATGTGTTTCACCATTCTACAGTGTTTTTGAACAACGTTCTCAATCAAAGCCATGTTTTCATATTTTACCGAAGATATTATATATTTTTTTATATTAAATAATGTAGACAGAACACAATGATAGAGGCCAGTTCTAAGTTTTACAGGTAACATTGCAAAGAAAGAACAAGATGACCTCTTTATTGAGGAACGTATTTTGGACTTTACAAGTTGAAAGATATTTTAAAATCAGACATAAATATACCCATGAGAATATAATTAATAGATTTCAGAAAAGTGTCCCAGTGTATCAAAATCGAGGCCTTCTTTGCTACATTTCTGATATTGGTTTAAATATTTTCATGCATCGCATTTCATACATCGATGTATTCTCATTTACAGGACTTAAATCTTCCAGAGTCAATGTACCGATCAAGTAATATGAGTTTTACAGCATCGTTTTCGCGACAAAATATAGATATAAGTTTCTATAAAGGCTTGAGTTTCAATAGCTTTTGCTACAATAACGAGGCAGTTCTTACCTTTACATACTATACAGCAAGTGTTAGAATTGTGAAAATGAGATATTGATTAAATGTATAATAGGTTTCTTATTTGTGGTCTCATCGACAGTAATCGTTGATGCATAATCTCTTAATGTTACATCAAAAAAAAGAAAAATAAGAAAAATAAAATTTCTTTTGCAGTTCTTACCTTTACATACTATACAACAAGTGTTAGAATTGTGAAAATGAGATATTGATTAAATGTATAATAGGTTTCTTATTTGTGGTCTCATCGACAGTAATCGTTGATGCATAATCTCTTAATGTTACATCAAAAAAAGAAAAATAAAATTTCTTTTGCAGTTCTTACCTTTACATACTATACAACAAGTGTTAGAATTGTGAAAATGAGATATTGATTAAATGTATAATAGGTTTCTTATTTGTGGTCTCATCGACAGTAATCGTTGATGCATAATCTCTTAATGTTACATCAAAAAAGAAAAATAAGTATTTAGAGCATGGAGAGCACGAAATACATATTATTTGTATTTAGAGCACTACTTAGAACCACTCTGTAAATCTCAGTTTTTCGAACATCTAAGTATCAATATAACTTTTCTGTTAGAACAGATACGAAAAATTTTCTGCGAGACTTTACAATTATGACATTGGTATCCAAGTATTATTTATTAGTAATTTCTTTAATAAATATTTGCGAAAACAATTTTAGAAAATAACATTGACGTCTGAACAACGTTAATACTTTTTAAGTGCGGCGAAAGAAGTCTGAACGCGCTCCGATAGTAGTGCATTTGATTCTCTCACATGATACATTTTTTTCTTTTACAGGTAGAAGCGCACACTGAACCCAAATAAAATAATGCTCATATAAAAGCTTATAAAGAGAAGAATCAGTGCATGTCAAAATTAATTGGGTTCATCGAGCGCCTCTTAGTAAAAAATTAATTCAAAGACGCAAAAAACGTCAAAAATGCAGAAAAAAGCCAAAACACTCTACTTTCGGGCTATAATTTCCATGACTTACTATTTTATTTATCACGTAAAACTTATATTAAACAAAAATACATATCTTTAACTATACAAAGCCACAGATCAATCATCTGAATTCGAAACTTTTTTTTCCGGGTATATGATGGGCGAAAAATAGCCCTTATGTTTTGTTCCATTTGTTTATGTTTATGTTTGTTTGTGTTGTTATGTCCACCTCCTTTGTTTTGTTCAATTTAGGAATGGATAAGGAATAATTTCCTAATTGAGAATTTTGCCCTACGGGGGCCGTATAAAAATTTAATTTTCGTATTTTTTCAAATAGGACCCCATGGAGTTGCAACTTATCTTATCAAAAATTTCACCTTTTTTTATGAATTTTTGCAATTAGAAGTATGGGTCTAGGGACAATATTTGAGGAGATAACCTATTGTTTCGATATTTATGACTCACCCTGTATAAATACATTAAATTGTACCTTATATTTTCCCACAATTCACCTTTTGCGATTATTAGCGCGTCATTACTCTGATCCTTATATAATTGTAAAAAGTAAATAAATAAATAAAATAAAATAAAGATTTTATTTTGTATTTCTAATTGAAAATTTCCTTGACTTTAGAAATTCTATCCTTCCTGCAGAAACTAGGTTTTACGATAATACTTGTGAAATAAATACTGGTGGGAGAAAACATTCTGTAAGCTGTTGCCTGTCATGTTACCTTGACGTAATTATACATTTATGCAGCCAAAATGCCGAGAAAACCATGTTCTTCACCTGCACTTCTTCTTGCTTGGTTTAACGTAATGGATGAACCAATCTTTTGCATAAAGTGGCGGTTGATAATGTTTATTACATTTAAAATAGACATATTCACGGCGATTTTATGTCGCCGAAACAGAGTTATCTTGCGACACGTTTCCCAAGCAGCTTTTTGGCAAGCTTGTTTATGAAGTGATTTTCTGCATGGGTTGTGCTGATTGTTTGAAAGTTTTCAATCACTAGCTGTTATCTGTACAAGACAAGTTGTAGTACAAGATAACTTAAAATCTGTCTCCTTGAATTAATACGTATAGAGAAATTTATTTTTGTTGATGCATATCTACAGTGGGTTCCTATTGAAGTGTTGATGGTAAACAAGAACTAGACCAGTTAAATCCTTCGGGACAAGCATCATATATCGATTTTTTAACATTTTATCACTGGTTTTTTAAAGAAGAAATTTATGACTAATTGAATTGCGAAAATGATCGGATTAAGTAAGGTAAATTTTGCAGTAAAAATTTACTGGTGAGAATAATCAAGGATTCTATATATCTTATGCGACACGTATACCGGTCATTTCTCTTCAAGGGGTTAAGTAGTTACGTACAGAACTCTAATCTACAGTATGTTTTGAAAATTGTATCTTAATATTTAATGAAATCTATGAAAATAGGATTTCTTCATTAAATATTTTTTAATTAGATTGATCTTTAAAATAGTTTTATCTCATTTATTCTATTTTATATGCATTGTCATTATTAAATCACTTATCTACAGGGGTGGGGAATTTTTCCAAATTCTTACCAGCCAAGGAATTATTTCACCAGCCCGCAAGATGCAACAACACGCAGTTGAAAATAGTTATGACAAAATCGCACGCGATTACAGACAAAATTACTATTACTACAATGCATTTTCATAATTCTTTTTTCTATAATATTGGGAAATATGTATAACAGAGGTAAGATTAATATTAGATAGAACTTAGTACCATATTTACAGTGTAATAATTTGGAAATTTAAAATATCTAGATTAAAATTGTTTCTGATAATGTGCCTATTGACTACAGTTTTTCAAAAACTAAAAATGCACTCGCCTTGTGAGAAATTCCACTCGCCATTGGCGAGCAAAATGATGTATTTCCCCACCCCTGCTTATCTATATGTAAAGATTCATTAAATTTTTGAAGTATTAAGATTTTTTTTTTATAATAAACAATAAAGTATATTATGTATTGGCAGAAACCAAATACTGTTAAGGGTGTATTCGAAAAAAAAACGCTTTTCCACCTTCAACAGCTCGAAATTTTCCGATACAATTTCAGACACATTTTTTAAACTAGAAACATGATACTTGCTGAGGGGAGTTTTGAACTGACGTATAAGGTGCCATGTGATGTTATTTTACGCTCAATTCATTAGAATTTGATTTATAAACAATTATCTTCTCAGTATAATCCATTTTTTCGTTCACAGATCTCTCGCTTCGAAAAAGCAGTTCAAAATGCCATTTTTGAAAGCTTTTTTTGCAATATTTTCTGCATTTATCAAAGAATCGATAATCACGGCACTTTGTGTACTTTCTAAATAAGACAATTTGCCAGTTTGATGCATATGAGAGCAAAAATAAATCACAAAGTAAGCAGTTTGAATCGAAATACACCCTTAATACACATTTATAGAATGTTTGAAATCGCGCCTCTATTTCAAATGAAATACACTATATAGCCAAAGGTGATCGGCCATTTACGATTTTTGAGGTTTTGTTAAATATCTAAAAAAAAAAAAAATTACACGAGGAATTATCCTGAAACTTCAGGTGTGTAAACAGGATAGTACACATCATATAAAGATTTCCCCCCGAAATCCCATAGGGGACCGACAACAAATTGAAAAAGAACGAATATCTTTTGGATAACCCTGACAAAACCAATGTAGCATACTCGTTCAAACTGTAGATTATGATTAAGTGGATTATTGTAATAAATTGTGATCATTTTTATGGTAACAGCAAATATACTCATAGAGAAATTAAGGTTTTTATAAAACAGTCCCAAATTTTGCCAAGTTTTTTGGTTATAATTTGCTGAGTTATTAATATAAAAATGTTCTTTTCATAAAATACGACAAATAAAGTTGTACATAACATCATGTAATCATAATTAAAAAATAACGAAATTTGTATGAAAAATGAGCAGGTTTATTAAATAATTTTTTAATACGCATACGTGAGTGCTATCGAAATTTCATTTATATATTGTGTTTGAAAAATGTCTAGTGCAACTTTTGTGAAAGTTTTAAAAATATAGCTTGAAAATTCTGAAAATTATCGTCGATAGAGAATAAGTTTAAAATCCGTTATTTCCAAACTGAACCAAAAAAGATGAGGGGCTGTATTCATATATCCATTGATTAGTGTCAATGTAGAATACACACTACAATATTTGTATTATCTAGATGTTTAAATAAATTTCTGAAATCGCAAGTGCCGGTAACCGATTTCCTTTGGCCATATTTAGTGTACATCGTTAAGAGGATACAATGACAAGTTAAAAGAAGATATATCTTCAAATTTAATATTCATTTATAATTTTTATGGATTAATTTGTTATATCTTCCGTATTTTCTGTATTTCCAAATATAGTGGAAATAATTCTGCTAGAGATAATCTTTAAAAAATTTATAAGTTTAACAAAAACGCTTCATAATTAAAAACTACGTATTTTTCTGTGCGTAAAATGGTGTCGGTATGTTAATTATGGCGGCCAATTGTCTGCACGAGGGTTTGGTTTATTTTTGTCGGCCGATTATCTACACTAGGGATATAGGCGCCCAGGTGGGGTGCCCTTCGTTGGCGTCTTTCTAAGGGATCCTAACCCGTATTTACGCAAGGTTCGAAGAAAACCACGAAAACTCCGAACGGTTAGGCCGACAGCCGCGATTGGGTTCTAACCCAGCACCTGCCGTCTACCAGTTGAGAGGTCAGAAATCTGCACGAGGGATATAGGCCCTAGGGGAAGTGTCCTCCGTGATGACCTTTCAAGGGAAACCTAACCCGTATTTATGCAAGGTTACCCAAGGTTCGAAGAAATGTTAGTAATCGATAAAATTTATTAAAATAATGTTTAAATATAAAATAATTAAAAATAGCAGTATTTGTGTAATACTTTTGAAAAAAAAAAAAAAAAAACTCCGGTAGTCGGATTTTAGATCTACTTAAATCTTGCAGACTTTCTATATATTTTGCATTTTATAAATAGAAAACGCCTATTAAATTGACTTTTCTCTCTCTAAACAGGTGTGAAACATGTCAAGGTACCCTGCTATCACTTTTCCCTTAACTAATTTTGAAAATTGTAGGATCTTGATTCAGGGCCGGGTGAACACTCCGTCAGTCCGTGCCCCGGCACGGAGTAAACAAATTCGAGGGCCGTAAAACTGCCAAAAACAAAATAAGAAAAAAGGCAGAAAACGACTAAAAACATAATTAAAAAAATAATTGAGAAGTATATGCGAGTAACATCGTCACAAACAGGATTCACAGACTTCGTTATTTTAAGAATTGAATACGAACTCAGTAACGATTTAGAGTTTAGATGTTTTTGAATGAATTAATAAATTCTTCAAACTAAAAGTCTGCAAAAAACTTCCTTATGGATTTTACTCCTGTTAACTATTTTTTAAATGAAAAGTATTTTTACTGAAAAGTTATTGTAAATGTTTGCGTACCAAGTTACACTTTTTTTTTTCTTTTTAAAAATATTTGCTAAAAAAAATGTGAAAAAGGCAAAATTTTAATGTCCATTACTTAAGCTTATTATGAAGGGACGCAATTTTTTACTTTGCACGGACTGGTTTAAAAGCTAAATCCGGCCCTGCTAGATTGAAAAAAAAAAGTGGTAGCTGATATTTGGACCTTTTCCTCTACTATTTTTGCGTTGTTTATGTGCTTAAACCATAAACCCTTTAATCTACTAAAGTTCATTCTTTCTTTAATAATGCTGAAAGTTCAGTTTGTAGTCTCTTCCAGTCTAATTTGGCAAATTTTTGTGACAAATAAATAGGTTATTGAGGTACATTCATTTGATATACTCATTATTTGACTATATCTCTAAGGAATTCATTTATAGATTGCTGAATAGTATCAGTTTGTTGAGTTATCACGCGATTGGTGCTCACATGTATAGCATAACACCAGTTGCGTGATATCTCGTCAAAACTCTTGCATGGAATTCTAACCTGAACCAGTTCCTACATGATTCTGAACCTACATTTCCTCCTAAATGTTACTCACTGGTTCAATCTTTTCAAAATAAGCTACAATATGTTTCTATGTATGCGTTGCTCATGTTCCCCAACCCTCTATAATCTGTTAAAGGTCATTGTTTCTTTGTATATAATTTTTCTTTTCAGTGTGACTTTTAAATCTTTTCTGCTGGTTATATTATGTTTGTTCCGCCAAGGGATTTCTTCCGTTCGGAATAACTGTGTTCATTTTAAGTTGTTCTGTTTTTATTGAGATTAATCCTGTAAATGGCTGTAGGTCTTCTCTGTTTTTCTTCAGCATTTTCATTTATTGTTCTACCGTAAACGCTTGTACTGCAAATGGTTATTTTGTAATTTGCTATTCTTTATAACTTGCGTGTTTAATGGGGCATCTAAGAGAACTGTGTAACTATGTTTGGAGGCATTGAGCATTCGATTCCGTAACAAAAGAAAATATTTTTTAATATACAACAAAATACAGCTACTATTTTTTTTTTCTTAAAGGTACAGGCACTCAGATACCGAATTCTCCTCTGCAATGTTAAGTCTATTGGCATTTGATGTATTCTTATATTCAAAATATCTCTTCAGGAAATTAATGTTTTTCAACTTCTTTTTTTCTGCATATTTGTTTTTAAAAATGTCTTTTTTTCCCCTTAGTTTTCAAAATTTCTCTAAAAGCCACGCTTAATTTTATATCAAAAGTTAAATGTTTTCTCCCAGTTTGCCAGTTTTTAAAACATAAAATACTACATTAAGCAAAGATTTTAGAAATATATAGAGAGGAAGAGCTATCCTTTAAGAAGAGAACAACACTGAAAAATAGAATTAAAAATATTAATATTTTGAACATAAAAGTGCATCAAACGCCCATAAATTTAACACTACGGAAGGGAATTCTGAAGGTGACTGACCAGCATTCTTAATAATAATAATAATAATAACATTGATTAATAATGAATTGTGTTTGAATTTAGCTTAAAAATAGCTCTTTTAACCAGTTTGTGAAAGTTTTTAATATGTGGTATTTTCCCAAACAATTTCCCTGTATTTATCTCTTGATTTATTCTCTAGAGCCAGGATTATATAATTTTTAAATTATGTTAAGAAGTTTTTAAGATTTTGCAATAAAATAGACTTTTTTCTTGATTAAGACATTGCAATTTGTAGCGTCATAATAACATTGATAAATAATAATAATAAATGAATTGGCTGTCTAACAGATGGGCCTACATTAAAAATTTTGAAGTTAGTTTTTTATCGGAAAAAGGCCTATGCGGGAGGACTGATGATGATATAGCATAAAAATTGCAATTTATAATATAAAAGTTCGTTTACTTTAAATAAAAAAAATTAAAACTATATAATAATAGCCGACCCAACCCGCGTTAACGATGTGATAAATTGCTGTTAAATTAACCTCGAATTTATATCATTTTATGTCTTTAACTCAAAATTTATGCAAATTTATATATTTAAGCGAAAAAATATTGATTTGGTATTTTATTTTTCAAAAATTAATAACACCAATGATTCACTCGTAGATTTGTTATTGTGTTTGTCCTAAAACCATTTCATACCTTTGATTGTAAAACAAACACAATGCTAAACCTAAGAGTCAACCACTGGTGGTATTAATTTCTGACTTATGCATCCCTTCACTTCCGGCAGACATGGATAATTAGATTTTTCCATTATTACTCTTCCATAAAATAAAGGTTTTTCTTCTTATGTTCTCGATCCTTTGGTTTTTGTGCTATCGGCTCTTTTACTATAAGCACTGGTATTTATTGCATCAATATTAATGCCAGTTTTGTGTGGGTATCATTTTACTCATCAACTGTAACTCAAATATTCTGTAATTAAAATGTTCTTTATATGTAACCGTAGTCTACTTTTCATTTTGCAAAACAATATCACTTTATTCATCAAGTGTAACTCAAATATTCTGTAATTAAAATATCCTTTAGATGTAATCTACTTTTCACTCGGGAATTTTATGCATCATTTTACTCATCAAATGTAACTGAAATATTCTGTGATTAAAAAGAAGACCCCAGAAGTCAAGGGTATCAGTGACAAAATAGAAAAAAATGAGCTAAGTGCACAGACGACCTGAAAATACGCTTTTTTCTTTTCAGGTAAAGAAATATGAGTGTTTTTCTTATTAAGTACTGCTTTATAGAGATGAACTACTTTTTCCAAAAAATAATCAATATTGATTAATTATAAAAGCAAAGAAAATTTTACTCTACTTTTTTCACAGTTATTGAAATGAGAGTTCAAAGACCACAATGAAAGAAGCAGCAGTTTCATATTTCAATTCAGCCAATTATTATTGATGTTCAAATTTAACATCCATTATCTTTAAACTCAATTTAAAGATTACTCCAAATCAAATTTTTGTCACTTGTACCCCTTGGCTTCTGAGGTCGTCAAATATTTTTTAGGTATAACCGTTGTCTACTTTTCATTTTGATAAAAATATATATTTTGGCTGAATAAATAGTTTACGAGTACAAACTTGATACCCTGCATGAATTTTTTTGTTATGTAGTGTTCTGTAGCACTTCGTAAAATTTTTGTTACCTTCGCAATGAAATAGACTATATAAAGCTATGTTGTCTTAAATCAGATCGCGGCGAGTTTCGCGTATATGTGCTGTTTAAGTTTCACAAAAACCTGGAATTGGAAAACCAGTGTTCTCGTGCTGAAATTTTCGTCTTATTAAATCAGAAATTTTTTAGCTATTAAATAAGGCGAGTTACAGATTAAAAAAAACTAATGCCGAAGAATTAAAAGAAATGCAAAAGACCCTCATCGCGAATTGGATAAATGCCAAGGACGTATATTTTGTACCATGGAGGAAAGAGAGAGATTGATGGAGGTGCAGTATGCCGTAAAAACGGTTTGCAATATGATACGCGCTATCGATCAAATTTCAATGCCTTCATTTATTACAAACCAAACAATCATGTGGAACAGAGACAGAATTCTTTGACATCAGACATGCATTTTTTCACTAAATGAAAATGATCCATTTTTAATTTAGCATTCTAAAGTAGCATTTAATTGTATCATTAATTAAAATCTGTATTATTAAAAGTTTTCTCTTTTGCGCAACCATGAAATTGTGTTTGGACCTAATGTAGCGTATTTTTGGGTTACATTTTTGGCTTCATCCCCAGCCGCTGTATTCCATCTCTATTCTTCACTTTTACTCTGACTTTGTACGGTTTTTGGCCCCACTAGTGGTTGAGATGTTATGCTCTCGAAGCTGGTAGACGGGAGATGCTGGGTTCGAACTCAGTCGCACCTTGTTGTCCGAATTGGTTGAAGTTTTCCGTGGTTTTCTTCGAACCTTCGATTTCCTTGCATAAATACGGGTTAGGCTCATTTAGAAAGACCCTCACGGACGGCACCTACCCCTTTGGAGATCCCTTGTGCAGATAATCGGCCGTCATGTATAACACCTTGTACGGTTTCGGTGGTTAAAAATACCCTTTTTCACTGTAAGAAGTTACGTTCATAACTATAAATTTATTCCTCTTAAAACATCATTATAGCGAAATTCCTGTATGACAGCTGTCTCGTGACCTACATACATCTTTCGCATGGTCAGCTGAAAGTGAACACGAAAATTTCTCATTCATGCAGAAACGTAGGAAAACTTAATAGTTACCGCCGATGCGTAGAGCGAGAGAAGGGAGTAAAATCTACTACACTCTCTGTTCTCGGCCAGCCTTGTGTGTCGCCTGCCGGTTGTTACGTAATCGGTTGTTCACCCGAATTCCTCATGTGCTTTCTCGTTTTTTTCGGATAATTGCTTCAAACAAAAAGTATCTGGTAATCAGTTAAAATGACCCCAATGCCATGCAAAATATAAATTAAAAAAAGTATCAATTTATTTTTAAGTGCTATAAGTGATCTTTTAAAAATAATACAAATACCTTATAGTTTTACACGTTTCATTGCTCTTACGGCAACTTTTTCAAAAACAAATAAATAATAAAAAGAAATTTTTTGCTAAAATATTTTCAAATTAAAAATAAACAGAAAAACATAAATCACGTGAACATGAGCATAGTAAAGCAAAACTGGGGAATAAAATAAAATAAATAAATAAATAAATAAATAAAAATGAATAAAAATAATTGTGAACGTGAAATATTACAAATTATTCTCTTAAAAGCCTTTGAAACATTTCCTTCCAAATTTTAGGGAGCTCCATGGAGGCAAATTCATTGCAAATATTATCTCTACGTATGAAGATTTCTATTGATTCTCTTATGATTGATGGAAAATATGATCTAGTTTAGTCTAGTTTTTCTGTTTATTTTTAATTTGAAGATATTTTAGCAAAAAATTTCTTTTTATCATTTATTTGTTTTTGGAAAGTTGCCGTAAGAGCAACGAAACACGTAAAACTATAAGGTATTTGTATTATTTTTAATAGATCACTTATAGCATTTTTAAAAAATTGATATTTTAAAGTGATGTTTATATTATATGTAAAAAAAAAAGTAATTTAACAAATTACAGTGACTATTTTAAAATTGATATTTTCAAAGATTAAAATTGTAGACTTATAATTACATTCTATGTTTAAAAAAATAATAAACATAATTTTTATGAGGATCAAGGCGTGATTTACTTAATAACAAAATCATTTATTAAGTACGCCATGGATTAAACATTAATATTCCTGGACCAATCATAAACCAATTTTAAATGAAATTTCAGTTTTATAGTTTTCGGTACTGCAAATTTTTAAACATGTAATATTGGACATTTTCAATTTTTACACCATCGTATAAGGGGAGAGGGGGGGATGTAATTTAAAATGAAATTTGTTTGAAAGCTGTATCTCAATTTGTTTTTGAGTTATTAATTTTTTCGTAGTTTACAGTACTTTTTTTTTTTTTTTTTGGTCAATTTGGCAACAGAAATATTCCCTTTCTAGACATTAAACATTTACCAATGGGAAAACGAATAAAATACGAACATCACAAGTATTCAGATATGCCTCAGATATCTTTAGACTGAAAACAACAACCATTTTCTAAATGGTTAATAAAAAATAAATAATAGAATAAATCAAATGGAAAAAAATCTTATTTGCAAATTTCAACTCCTGCCGGAAGATATGCAGTCGGTTGTTATTCCGTATTTTGACAGTGCTTTCTCGATTTTTCCGGATAATTGCATATCAAACAAAAATATCTGATAATCGGTTAAAATGACACTAATATCATATTGGTTAACATGACACGACTATCATGTAAAATATACATGAAATAAAATAAAAACAAGAAATAAAAAAAAAACACATGTAAGGGGGGAAAAAGCCTTATCTGCAAATTTCAAGTACTAGAATGGCTATGGGGAAATTTTTACAATGCAGTAATTTTTTTTAAAGGGCATTTGTGTTTTTAAGCTTTTATTTAACCTGCTTTGTGTGTTCTACTATTTGTTCTACTAAAATACTACAATCAATTAAAAACCTATCTGGGGCAAAGAGCTTCCATTGCTAAAATGGAATTTACGAACAAAATTATTTGGAAATAAGAAAAAGGGCTGCATTTTATATACATATTAGACGGATAATATTTTACCAAACTTCGGGTGGTGTTTGGAAATTACAATGCGAAAGAGCAATTAAAAACAGTAGCATTTTGAAACTTGAAATGGAATTTAATATATCTAGTTTTAAATCTTATCTTTTGAACACTGAATACTTTAATTTCAAAATAACTTCAAAATTTTACCTGCTAATTTTAATTTTAATTTTTAACAAAATGTGTAATGTCACATTTCTTTTTACCTCCTCTTACCCCTCTATCACAATTTCACGAACCTTTTAACTCTACAAACTTGAAATTATTTGTCGGACGACCCCTAAAGTATTTTTTTTTTAATTTTTTTATTTTTTTCTCACATAAATATCATTTAGCATTGAATTAAATTGTGAATGAAGGAACCATTAAGATTATCGGAAGTACTTTTGATATTTTTAAAGAAAACCGGCTTAGTTTCGGTTCCCGACGATGCCGGATTTTCGAGGTTATACTGTAGTTAACTTTTGTAATTTAAAAATTTTAACTTCACCGCTAATGCATAAAGTTTTTAGACTATGTCTTCTGTTCGCGCACAGCGTTGTGCATCGCTTGCTGGATTATAATACGACCGGTTGTTCACCTGACTGCCTCCTCTGGGTTAGTTCGATTTTTCCGGATAATTGCATCAGGGGAAAGTATCGGGCATTGGGTCAGGCCATCGTGATTCCTGCACTGTGATGCCTGCTCGACCGGAAAATAAAAAAATATGTGCGAAGCGGTTAATTATGAGCTATGCAGACCTTATTATCGTGCTCGGAAATTCTGCTGATTAATTATTGGGTTATTAACTGTATCTGATTTCTGGTATAGCTTCTTGCGTACAAAGAAATGTAGGAATATTAGAATAAGTTGGATATTTACGCTTTCAATTTAACGTATTTAGCATTAGAACTACCGAACCTAATCTACCTAATCACCTTATTAAACGGTGATATTTTGTTACACTATTCTGGATGTGTTTGAAAGTGTATCATACACTATGGTTGACGCATGATTTCATGTTCTTGTTTGTTAAAACTTACGGTACAAAAGTACAATCGGTATAATGTGCCAGATTTTCTATAAATTTATCATACTTAAATCTTTGTAGAATAATCATAATAATGGAAAATATTTTCTATAAATTGTTTTCTTTTATTTTCTTTGTAAAATAATAATAATAAAGGAAAAGATTTGCTATAAATTTATCATACTTAAATCTTTGTAGAATAATAATAATAATAATAATAATAATAATAATAATAATAATGAAAATTATTTGCTATAAATTTATCGTACTAAAATCTTTGTAAAATAATACTAATAAAACAGATTTGCTATAAATTTCATATTTAAATCTTTGCAAAATAATAATAATAATAATAATGAGACAGGTTTGCTATAAATTAATCATACTTAACACTTTCGGGACGAGCGTCTATTACAGAGTTTTTAATTTTTTATCACCTGTTTTTTAAAGCTGAGTTCTTTTGCTAGTACACTAACGAAGTAGTAGGTTAGGAAAAATTTAGAATAAAAATTCACTGGTAAAAAGAATCAAGGATTCTGAGCACCTTATGTGGCACGTATACTTATCGCTTGTACCCAAGGGGTTAAAGCTTTCTAAAATAAAGAAAAATAATGAAACAGATTTGCTATATGTTTATCATATTTATCTTTACAAAATTCTAATGCTAATGATAATATTTAACTTTTCATGTATAGATTTTACATTATTTATATTATTGATTTATTTCTTTTAGGTAAGTTTTCTTCATCATTGCTGAATTACTTATAGATCACATTATGGAAAAGATTGGATAGATTCTCAATTCCTGTCTTTCTTTTTTTAAAAAAGGTAACTTCACTCTACATTTTCTATGCATGATTAACCAGCTGAAAAATGAATTTCGTTAACTGTCCCATCCTTTTAAAGTATAGTTAAATATTCATTATCTGAGTGGGTTTTGCGGAATCTAATTGTTCTACCTCTTGAACTATTGTTAAATGTCCAACTCTCTGTGTAAACGAAGATTAGTAACTAGCATTAATGTTCTAGAGATGGAAATGAGACCCACGAGACCCCTGGATAATAGACATTACAAGATATGAACTTAAGTTCTTGGCATTTGCTCTTTAGATCTCTTTTCAATTATACTAGTTTACGATTTTATTGCTATCAATTTTATTAATAAAAATAAGAATTTTATTTGCAAAATTATAAGAATTTTTTATACTTGTTTCTTTAATTACTGTCTTTTTATTTTATTTTTATTTTTTATGTAAAGACTTTTAGGTAAGTTTTCTCCATCATTGCTGAATTACTTATAAATCGCTCTGTGCAAAAGATTGGATAGATTCTCAATTCCTGTCTTTCTTTTTTTCTTTTTCTTTTGTTTTAAGGTAACTTCACTCTACATTTTCTGTACGATTAACGAGCTGAAAAATGAATTCCGTTAACTGTCTTATCCTTTTAAAATATAGTTAAACATTCATTATCTAAGTGGGTTTTGCGGAATCTAATTGTCCTACCGCTTGAGTTATTGTTAAATGTTCTGTGTAAACGAAGATTAGTGACTAGCATTTATGTTCTAGAAATGGAAATGAGACCCATGAGACCCCTGGATAATTCTCGGATAGATGTAGAGACATTACATGATATGAACTTAAGTCCTTGGCATTTGCTCTTTAGATCTCTTAATAAAAATTTTTTACACTTGTTTCTTTAATTACAGTCTTTTTAATTTTTTTCTTTTTTATGTAAAGACTTTTAGGTAAGTTTTCTCCATCATTGCTGAATTACTTATAAATTGCTCTGTGCAAAAGATTGGATAGATTCTCAATTCCTATCTTTTTTTTTCTTTTTTTTTAAGGTAACTTCACTCTACATTTTCTACATATGATTAACGAGCTGAAAAATGAATTTCGTTAACTGTCTCATCCTTTTAAAGTATAGTTAAACATTCATTATCTAAGTGGGTTTTGCGGAATTTAATTGTCCTACCTCTTGAATTATTGTTAAATGTTCTGTGTAAACGAAGATTAGTGACTAGCATTTATGTTCTAGAGATGGAAATGAGACCCATGAGACCCCTGGATAATTCTCGGATAGATGTAGAGACATTACATGATATGAACTTAAGTCCTTGGCATTTGCTCTTTAGATCTCTTTTCAATTATGCTAGTTTAGGACTATATTGCTATCAATTTAATTAATAAAAATAAGAATTTTATTTTCAAAATTATAAGAATTACAGAATGATAAGAACAAGAATTTTTATACTTGTTTCTTTTATTACAGTCTTTTATTTTTTATTTATTTATTTTTTATGTAAAGATTTTAGACAAGTTTTCTTCCTCATGCTAAATTACTTATAGATCGCACGTGCAAAAGACTATATATATTCACAAATACTGTATTTTTCTTTTTAAATAAGGTAATTTGACTCTACATTTTCTAAGTATGATTAACTAGATGAAAAGTGAATTTTGTTAACTGTCCTATCTTTTTTTAACGTATAGTTAAATATTCATTATCTGAGTGAGTTTTGCGGAATTTAATTGTTCTCTCTCTTGAACTATTTCCCCCAGTAAATGTCCAGTTTTCTGTGTAGACGAAGATTAGTGATTAGCATTTCTGTTCCAGAGATGGAAATGAGACCCCGGGATAATTCTAGGACAGATGTAGAGACATTACAAAATGTGAACTTTGCTCTTTAGTTCTCGTTTCAGTTTTGCTAGTTACGATTTTATTGTCATCGAATTATAATAGTTTTATTAATAGAAATAAGAATTTTATTTAAAAAATTATAAGAGTTACAGAATTATAAGAATAAGAATTTTATATACTTTATCACAATCTCAATCTTTTATTTAACTTCGTTTTTTTAATGTAGACTTTGAGGTAAGTTTTCTTCATCATTGCTAAATTAATTTTAGATAACTCTATGCAAAAGACTGGATACATTCACAAATACTGTCTTTCTTTTTTTAAAAAAGATAATTTCACTCTACATTTTCTATATATGATTAACGAAGTGAAAAATGAATTTTGTCAAGTGTCCTATCCTTTAAACGTATAGTTAAATATTCATTATCTGAGTGAGTTTTGCAGAATTTAATTGTTCTCTCTCTTAAACTATTTCCCCCAGTTAAATGTCCAACTTTCTGTGTAAACGAAGATTTGTGACTTGCATTTCTGTTCCAGAGATGGAAATGAGACCCACGAGACCCCGGGATAATTCTCGGACAGATGTAGAGACATTACAACATATGAACTTTCGCTCTTAGCGCATTCGCTCTTCAGTTCTCTTTTCAGTTTTGCTAGTTTACGATTTTATTGCTGTCGAATTGCAATAGCTCTATTCATAAGAATTTTATTAACAGAATTATAAGAAATATAGAATTAGTTTCAGAATTAAAGAACAAGTTGGAAAATTGCACGTCAAACGTAACAAATGAAATGCATCCGTACTATAACAAAGTTTTTTAATTATTCAGATCTTGGTATTATAGTATATAGTACTATTATTTTAACACAATCAAACTGATTGGTAAAGTTATCATACGATTTTAATATTTCTAACTGAGCGAAAAATTGCCCAGCCCGGGAATCGAACCCGGATACTTGGCTTACAAGGCCAATGCTTTACCTGTTAAGCTAACCGGCCGATAACCCGGTTCTATAGAGTTCTATGGAGTTCCATTACCTGCGGCTTATTCTGCCGAGCTGTCTAAATGACAGACCAGATGTTACGGCCAATAAGGTTATCTGAGCGAAAAAATCCCAGCCAGTTATCGCCCGGTTAGCTTAACAGGTAAAGCATTAGCCTTGTAAGCCAAGTATCCGGGTTCGATTCCCGGCCTAGGCAATTTTTCGCTCAGTTGAAAATATTCAATTAGTATACAGTACATCGGATACAATATAGTAGACGAAATCTTTTGTTTGTTCTTGTAAATACTATCTGCTTTCTATTATACAGAAAGTAACTTATAATAAACTTCAGCAACGTATGTCAATTTCATAAAATGGGAAATAGTTTAAACAGCATTAAAACGTTCTCCAAATAGTGTTTCCCCTATGCCATTGTGTAATGGAATACTTTTGTGTGGTCTTGTAAATTAATAACAAATATTCTTTGCGCCACAAATTGTGCAAAATGTATTTTTCAGTATATAATTCATAGATGCATATCAATTCTATTATGTTTGAAAGTGTATATCATCATTAAAATTCACTTAACTATTTTTTTTATTGACTGCAATGTATTGGAATGTTTTTGATTGTCGTTTTAATTATACTGGACATCCGATTTTCATAAAATTTTAAATAACTCGACAAAATTATGCATCAATTATATATTTTAAATTTCAAATGATTCGGTTGGGTAGTTTCTGCTCTGTTATGAGGACGGACGGACTGAATGACGACTATATGTGCTACTTATTTATATAATAACGAACGCATTTATAAGAGTTTTTATATATTTGCTTGTTTTATCACAGTCTTTTATTTAATTTTGTTTTTGTATGTAAAGATGATATTTTGTAATTTTTTCCATAAGAATAAGAATTCTATTTACGAAATTATAAGAATTATAGAATTATTTTCAGAATTATAAGAATAAGAATTTTATATACTTGCTTCTTTTATCGCAGTCATTTTATTTTACTTCGCTTTTATAAGTAAAGTTGGTGTTTTGTAAATTATTTTTGACGCTCTATCAGATAGAATGGAATCATAAAAATTACGTACATAAGTGTTTTTTTTTTGTTGTTGTCAATATTACATTTTTGTATTATTGGAACGCAATTATGAATTAATAAATTTATTTTAAGACATTTTATTTTGTCCGGCCGATTTCCAAGTGATTAATCGCTAACTACTCTTCATGGTTATAACTATTTGCGGGTAAGAAAAATCAAATGAAATTAATTATGTGCCAAACAACTTTCGCCAAAATATATCACCATCTTGTGAAGGTACAATAATGAAATATTTTAAGCATAAAAGTGCAAAATTTAAACAGTTTAATATTTAAAAATAATACTCATTTATAATTAGCTGGTATATCAGTAACTAAATTATGTTTACAGTTGAGAAAACATTTAGAAATTCTGAATAGATACTTTAAGTTATGTTTTTATTCTTTCTTTTTATCACACAATAAGAAAGAAATAAATAAAATTATAAGTTTTCTAATAAATTCACTAGTTTGCGCTTTCTATTAAGCTTAAATATAAATTCTGAATTACATACTGATCACGCTATAGACGACTGTACAGATACACAAATTCTGTCCTTAAAGCTTCACCAATAATTTTCTATGTATGATTAGCGAGCTGAAAAGTGAATTTTGTTAACTGTACATTCACTTAACGTAAAGTTAAATATTCATTATCTGAGTGAGTTATATATTTGTAGGAAATCTAATTGTCGTCTCTGCTGAATAATTTCCCCCTGTTAAATGTCCAACTTTCTGCGTAAACGAAGATTAAGGACTTGAATCTTTGTTCTAGAGATTTCAATGAGACCCTAGAGACCCCTGGATAGTTCTGAGACAGATGTAGAGACATTATAAGATATGAACTTTGCTTTTGGGCATTCGCTCTTTCAGTTTTCTTTTCAATTTTGTTACTTTACGATTTTATTGCTATCGCCTTTTACAAATTTATTTAAATCTGTATTTGCTTTATTTAATGCAATTTTTTTTTTATATGTAAAAATGGTAATTTTTAATCGGTTCTTCACTCCCTGTCAGATAGACTGTAGAATTATAAAGGAAAATGTGTACATTAGGTGCTTTTCGGACAATACTTCATTTAAATTTTTTTAACTTAATTATAAATTGATAAATTTATTTCAAGGCATTTATCTGCTAGGCTATCTATTTACTGGTGAATAACTGCCGATTATTGTTCAGGGTTACAACTGTTGACAAGTTAGAAAAATAAAGAAAGTTAATTATGCGCCAAACAATTCTTGCGAAAGTATGTCACCTGACAGCGAAACTACAATAAGGAAGTATTTTAAACACAATACATATATATGTGTGTGTGTGTATAAAACAAATAAAGAGTTTGGTATTTGAAATACTCTTTTATTTATTAATTGTTTAACAGTAAGTAAATTATGATCACATGTTATGTAATCATTGTTATGGGATGTCATGAAACTAGTAGCGTCTAAATCAAGATTATTTCTACAAATGACTTGATAGGATATGGTTTTTAGTATATTTGATGATATCGGTTACACTTTTCTTAACATTTCAATGATCTATTTTCACTTATTTCGTTATTAGACACCTGTTATCTACTATACCAGCCATACTCAACTTGTGGCCTGGTGACATTTTATATGCGGCCCGGAGGCACATAATCATTAATCCGTATTTATGCAATTAGTTAAGATGCACATAAAAAGCATTTTTGATTTTCAGCGTCATTTTATATATCTGCTTGGAAATGCTACATTGTTATAATTATATGTTTCATATGTATTATATAGCTAATGTTACTTTTTAGTGTAGAATTTCTGTCGCGAAAAAAAATTGGCACCGAAAACATTTTACAGTTCTAATTTCAAACTGCAAAGTTTATTATTTGGAAAGAGAGATATTAAGTTTTTTTTGTAATATTTCCTCCAGGACAAATTTTCTAGTTGTGATATTAACTTTGTTGTATTGTCTTGTTAAACTACTTATTTTTAACTTTTTTAAACCTTTCCATCAGTACGTTGAGGCACGCATAAAGTCGGAAACTTATCTTTGCGGCTCGCGAAAAAAAAAAAAAGATCGATTATGGCTGTACTAGAGTATAAAGCAGAAACATTTGGCAAATGACTTGACTGGTCTGTACATATATATCCGAATTTATGCACCCGATCTACCCAGAGGTGTAGTCGTAAAAATAACAGAGGATATACGTTCTAAGCAGAAGGTATGCACCAGACTTCGAGTAATCGTAATCGATTATAATCGACTACAAAAATTGTGTAATCGCATTGTAATCGTAATCATAACCACAACTTAGTGTCGGGTCTGGTTTGGATTAAATCCGGTTATACGACCCGATGCCAAAATACTCTAGTTTGTAACATATAGATTACGAAATCAGTGTAATCGAACTGTAATCGTCTCGGAAATCGTAATCCAACAAAAAATAGTAATCGTAATCTAGAATTTGAAAAATGAATAATCAAGTATGTAATCGTAATCCAATTTGCATAAATAGAGACATAATCATAATCTGTTTTTTCAAATTGAAAATAATCGTAATCGATTACAGCCCTCCGTAATCGACTCAAAGTCTGGTATGCACTCAAGGCAGAGGATATACCCTACAGTGTGTATACTAAAGCTTTCTTGAGAAACAGAGGGTATACGATATTCCTTTAAAAGATCGAGAAGTCTTACGGCGTATGCCCCCGTATATCCTCCACTAAATCCCTGGATCTACCTGAAATTCTGTAGGTAGACTAGCTTTTTTCTGACATAACTCAAGTGGAATGTGATTTTATGGATTGTAATCACACGATATACATATGAATCATGAAATGTATTCAAAGAAGGCGTAATCACACGGAAAATCTTACTTAATTGAAGTAATGCCGCCTCTTTTTTTTCACACCTTGCACTTTTTTATATTGCAGAGCTAGTAACATTATTTAAACACTAATTAGCAATTCTCACTGTCGTCATTCAGTTCCTATCCGAAGTCTAAAAATCTATTTTCGCCTTGTTTTCTGCCTGATGTAATGTTTCGACTTTTATTTACTGAAATTAATTTAGTTATTTATTCATTTCCATATAAAACTTACGGTGCGCGTTATATACGAGATTTTAAAAAATCGCCATTTGTTCTTGTAATGTTTGAAGTGCGCGGTATGCAAGAGTAAATATGGTATTTCAGTCTATTAATTCTCATTGATAGCAATATGCTCTTATGCCTATACTATATACGCTGTTGTCCCAAGAGCATTTTTTTTTTACTTTTGCTAAAGTGTATATGCTTCTTTGTTTGCGAAAGAATTGAGTGTTGAGAGTTAATCATATTACATCGTGTCAACATCTTTTTGGAGAGAAAAAAATAAAAGAAAAAGAAAACTTGCATTATACAGTCAATTGCTTCACCTTTACAAAACTTAGATCCATTTTTCCATGGTGGAACCATGACGAATTATTTCCAATAAATTGCCAAACTAACACTAGCGCTGCTATCTATATTTTGAAACCAAAACTTTGCTGTTAAATCAAGTGATGTAGCAAATTTAATCTTTTTTTTTTCCTCTCTTAACCCAAAGTTATCCTGATTGACTCTATAGTTAATGTAATATAAAATTGGCCATGAGGAAGTTCGGTTGTTTAAATTCTGAAAGCATTTTAAAGTGTTGGCTTTTTTATTTCTATCGTAAAAAGTACTCTAAATTATACATTCTAACTTTCTTCAAATATCAGTGCAATTTATAAATAATGATAAATAATTTTTTTCTTTTAAAAGTTTAACTTTCAACTTTCGGTCAAATTTAAAAAGTTCAAAAGGCGCAATTCTGACAATGACTTTTAAAATGCAATAATTTTTACTACCTTACATAGGATGGTGTAAAAAGAAAGTTTTATAAAAATTATCCTGTTACTGTAACAGAGTAAATTGCTTTTAAAAATTGAAGTCATTCATTTTTACCCTTTTTAAAGAAATGATTCAACATTTTTCATCCTCTGCTTCTATTTTTCTCTGAAACGTTCCATTTTACGCAGTTTTGAAATTTATTTTTCTATATAACTCATTCTTTCTCTTTTCTACTCTATTTAAAAGTGTCAGGTACATTTCAGATTCTTTTTTCGTTTTATCTTTAATCGCTCTCTTATTAATATCAATTTTATTGAATAGTATGTGCATTAAGGTCGCAGAAATCTTTTTAAATCTTTAAAAGCGATTTAAATTTTTTTGGTATTTCCCAAATATTTAATAATTTCTGAAAATCACAATCTATCCTGCAGTAGCTTAAAGATAATAAATCTGCTGATCAGCAGTTTCAACGTTAGCTATGTTAGTCGAATTTATAACTTTCTAACATAATTGAAATTTTTTCTATGAATTTAGTTTGTCTGTCTGCAAATGCTCATAACTTGCATAAATATAATTAGGTTAATATGAAATTCATGTATGTTATTGAGGTTTACTGATGACATGTTCTCTATTAAAAATCAAGTGCGTAGCATTTATAGTTCGTTTACAGGTATACTAAAAGAAATTCCGTTACATCACTGGCTATGGAGAAAATTCTTTTGCGATGTTACTTTATTGTAGTGTGTTTTGATGATGTTACAGCATTTCAAACATGTTTGAAATAATATGTATCGGTGAAATGCACTACAGTTTAACTTTCAATTTTCGGTAAAATTTAAAAAGTTCATAAAGCTTCATTCTGATTATGACTTTTAAAAAGCAATTTTTACTTCCTTTCATGGGCTGGTGTGAAAAAAAAAGTTTTATAAAAATTACCCAATTACTGTAACAGAGTAAATTGCTTTAAAAATTGAAGTCATTCATTTCCCCTCTTTTTAAAGAAATTATTCAAAACTTTTCATCCCCTGCTTCTAATTTTCTCTGACACATTCCATTTTACGCAGTTTTGAAATTTATTTTTCCACTTATTTCATTCATTCTCTTTTCAACTCTGTTTAAAAGTGTCAGGCACATTTCAGATTTTTTTTTTTTTTTTTTTTTTCATTTTATTCTTTAATCGTTCACTTATTGATATCATTTCTATTCAATAGTATGCATTAAGATCGCAGAAATCTTTTTAAACCTTTAAAAAGATTTTTTTTTTCGAAATATTTAATATTTTCTGAGAATTAGTCTATCCTTCAACAACTAAAAGATAATAAATCTGTTGATTAGAGTTTTCAACGTTAGCTTCGTAAGTCGAACTTATAACTTTCCAATATAGTTGAAAAGTTTTTATGAATTTGATTTGTTTGTCTATGCTCTATAACTTGGGTAAATATGATCGGATTACTATGAAATCAATGTATGTTATTCAGGTTTTCTGTGGCATCGTACATATTGAAAGTGAAGTATGTTGCATTTATAGTTCATTTAAAGGGATACTCAAAAGCAAAAGAATTCCGTTACACTACGGCCTATGGAGAAAATTCTTTTGTGATGTCATTTAGCGTTTAGAACGGAAAATACAGAAGGATAATTTTCTACGGATAATGTGTTATGAGTTTCCTCACTGACCTAAATTTTAGCATACTGTTTAGTACATATACAAATCTAAAGATCATATACAGGTCTGCAAACGTGATTCGCATATTTTACTGAATATAGGTGGTAATACCTGACCCCGATATTGAGTTTTCAGATGTGTATGCGTTTTCCAAATTGTTACTTTGATATTACCAAGTTATTAGGTATTATCAAATCGTCAAGCATGAAATTTGTTGAAAAAATGTTGATAATTTACAAATACAAGGAAGTATTTTATCCAATTTATAAATAAATTTATGCAATTTATAAATAATGTCAAATGCCTTTTTTCTTTTAAAAGTTTAACTTTCGACTTTCGTTAAAATTTAAAAACTTCATAAGGCTTTATTCTGACAATGACTTTTAAAAAGCAATCATTTTTACTTCTTTACATGGGCTGGTGTGAAAAGAAAGTTTTATAAAGATTACCCTGTTACTGTAACAGAGTAAATTGCTTTAAAAATTGAAGTCATTCATTTTTCCCCTTTTTAAAGAAATTATTCAACATTTTTCATCCTCTGCTTCTAATTTTCTCTGACACAAAATTCATTTTACGCAGTTTTGAAAATTATTTTGCCATATAACTCATTCTTCCTCTTTTCAACTCGATTTAAAAGTGTCAGGCACATTTCAGATTTTTTTTTTTTTTTTTTTTTTTTTTAATCGCTCACTGATTGATATCATTTTTATTTAATAGTATGCATTAAGGCCGCAGAAATCTTTTTAAATCTTTTAAAACAATTTAATTTTTTTAGTATTTTTCTAAATATTTAATAATATCTGAAAATCACAGTCTATGCTGCAATAACCAAAAAAAAAAAAAAAAAAAAAAAAAAAAAAGTAAATCTGCTGATCGGGAAAGGGGGGGGGGGGGTAAGAGCTTCAACTTCGTTATAGCTCTATTGTTACAACTATATCTATTATGTTAATATAGTATACAATTTCCCATGAGAATGTTCAGTCGGTTAAATTCTGAAAGCATTTTAAAATGTTAGCTTTTCTGATTTCTATCAGAAAAAGTATTCTAAAATACATACACTAACTTTCTTCATATATCAGTTCAATTTATAAATAATGATAAATATTTTTTTCTTTTAAAAGTTTAACTTTCGAATTTCGGTAAAATTTAGAAAATTCATAAGGCTTTATTTTGTTAATTACTTTTAAAAAGCAATCATTTTTATTTCCTTACATGGCCTGGTGTGAAATGAAAGTTTTATAAAAATTACCCTGTTACTGTAACAGAGTAAATTGCTTTAAAAATTGAAATCATTCATTTTTCCTATTTAAAAAAATTATTCAACATTTTTCATTCTCTGCTTCTAATTTTCTCTGACACAATCCATTTTACGCAGTTTTGAAATTTATTTTTCTATATAACTCATTCTTTCTCTTTTTAACTCTAATTAAAAGTGTCAGGCACATTTCAGATTTTTTTTTTTCATTTTATCTTTAATCGCTCACTTATTGATATCATTTTTATTGAATAGTATGCATTAAGGTCGAAGAAATCTTCTTAAATGTTTAAAAAAGATTTAAATATTTTGGTATTTTTCTAAATATTTAATAACTTCTTATAATCATCGTCTATCCTGCAATAACTTAAAGATAGTAAATCTGTTTATCTGGAGTTTCAGCATTAGCTACGTAAGTCGAATTTATAACTTTACAACATAATTGAAAAGTTTTTTTGAATTAGACTTGTCTGTCTCTACATGCTCATAACTTGCATAAATATAATCGGATTAATATGAAATTAATGTATGTTTTTGAGGTTTACTGATGGCATGTTCTGTATTAAAAATGAAGTGTGTAGAATTCATAGTTCGTTTGCAGGGACACTCAAAAGAATTCCGTTACATCACTGCCTATGGAGAAAATTCTTGCGATTTTATACTAACTTTAATTATGTTACAGTATTTCAAACATATTTGAAATAATATATATCAGTGAAATGCACGGCAGTAGACTTTCTGTAAAATATGGTGTGCATAGTATTCGTTTATTTACAGGGACACTGAAAATATTTTGCTAACAGCACTGTTTTTTAGCAGTAATTCATTTAAGTGTGTTTTTATTTGCTAAGTGTTTTTAAATGTAACTAATGTTTTACGTATTACGTGGTGTGCATAAATTATTTAAATCATATACAGTGCAGTGCAAAAAGTATAGAGTACATTTCTGTTTATGCCGGAAATCATTGAAGGATAATTTTTTACTGTGTTATGCGTTTCCTCACTGAACCTAAATTGTAGCACTTTCTATTAAATTTAAGACTTTGGGGTTGGTTTTATATACTAAAAAATTGACTTTTTTGTTTTGGGATTTTTTATGACATTTATTAAATAAAAATATATTTAAAAATAATTAAAAACTGTGGTTTTCCGTCATAATGGAGAATTTGGTAAGATGCTAAGACTTTTTTTTAACGCTATTTTGGATTCGTTCGCAAATCGCGCCATCCGGCAACAGCATATAGAACTCTTCCCAAAAATAGCGGTAAAAAATTAAGCCAATGACAAATAATGGAGTTAAAGTTGGTAAGATTATTAACCACAAATTTCATCCTTGACGATCTATTACATAATCGCACTATTCTGATGGAAGTCTTGGAAATTAATTAATAGTCTGTGTGTAACGCATGATTCTGCATTATTGAGTAATGTGCATTACTACATTGATTGCCATTCCATACACAAATGTGTGTGAATGTATTCCCGAGACGCCATACTTTATAAATGTGTGTGCCATCAATATTATCATCGAAGACAATCGACGATTGTTATTAAACATTGATAATTGATATTAAACATTGACCCATGCATTAAAAAAAAAGGTTTGTCTATTTTCTACTGCTATGTTTGCTCATTTCAATCTGGCGCTCGACGTGTAAAAATAAATTTTTAGTTTTTAGAAAAAATTACTTTTACGTTAATAACTTTAACACTAGCTTTCCATATAGATTAATTAGTGTTTAACGAATATTTCACAGTCTGAAGGATAATGATTGTTGTTGTTTTGCGTACTATTGAATTAATATTTATATGACAATAGGCTAAGGAAGAATTTTTGGAGATGTTTAAAAAATATTGTATTACAATATTACATTTTTCTAATAATTTTTGCGCTTTATTACACACGATACTTTCAAGCAAGTAGCTTTTATTTTAAATTTAATGAGTGAAATATATGTTTAAAATAAAAGAATTGCAAACGGCGCAAAGAGAATTTGAAAAATAATAATAATAATAATTATTATTATTACTAAATGCTGAAACATAAATGAAGTCATTTAGTAAATGCATAAGCATATACTAACATTACTACATGTAAATAGTAGCAAAAGTATTTCTTACAACAAAATAATTCTCCATTAAAAGACCTGTACTATTAATAGTACACCAGACCCGAAAGGGTTAAGAAATATTTTCGCGCTTGGTTACGACTATAAACACTGATAATCGCTTTGAGTGTATATTCAAAAACTTTTTCTCTTCGTAATTTATGGTGGTTAACGTATTAAGACCTCCTTTTTAAATTTTCAAAAAATCAATTTTAAATTTTTGATTTATGTTACATATTTAAATAGTTAGAAATATTATTTTAAAATTATTTTTTTAAATTTCTAAAAAAAAAATTTTCTTAAGGAGTTAGTTATTTAAGTAAAGTAAATTATTTAAGAAAAGTAAATTAAGTAAAGTAAAAATTGTAAATAAATATTTAAGTTGCAATAATTTTATATAAAATAAAATCCTTTTAAGTCTTAAAATAGTCTATTGTATTTTTGTCCTATAATCTACGTAAGCTGTTTTAAATACTGTTAAAAAAAAGTAACATTTTAAATATGTAAAAACTCAAATTTAAACGATAATTCATTAATCTTTTCATAATACTATTTTAAATTACTATGACTTACTAACTTTAATATCTTTACAGTGATACTTAAACCAGCTTTATTTGTTTATAAAATTAACTTCATATTCCATTCACATTCATCTGCCGCAAAATAGCAGAGCACAGTCGAACAAATTTTGCGACACATAAGAAAACACAATAAGCTACACACATAGTGAAATTTATCTGGTAGTTCTAGTAAACATTGTGGGTTTCGTATTCTGCATTGATAATAAATCTTTGTTAATTGTGAAAGTTAGTTTCTTAACCGTGTCTTTCAAAGTTACACATAGTGTTACAGTTACAGTGTTCCAATGTTGATTTGCATTTTGAAATATTAGGCGCGTATTCAGGGCAGAATATAAATGGATTAAAGTCTGCAGGCTATGATGATTTCTAAACATAGTTCATTATGATTTAGACGCAGTTAGAATACAAATAAATGTACCGAGGTGAGATACAGAATACTTGTTAAGAACTACTTAATTTAATATCTTAAGCTAAGTCACGCTTTGAACTGCTTTGAAATTTGTTTCAACTTTCGGCGAGTGCTTAGAATATTAAATATAGAATGATACAATATATTTTTTTTTGTTTATTTGTTCACAAATTTGTTCTTGACCTCGAATTTATTTTTTTAACTTTTGCTGTGTATATAGAATATTAAATGAAACAAAACAAAGTTTACTTTTATTTTCGTTCATGTATTTATTAGTAATCGTAAAACAGTCAAATTCTTGAACTTCCATAAATTAAATAATACATTGCCTTTTATATTTATAAAAAGAGAACAATTATTAAATTCATTTAAATTTGCAGAATAAAATAATATATTTAGATATTACACTGATTTTTCACTTGTGTTCATTTGATAGAACTGATTCTAAATCACACAGGGGAGAGATCTGTATGTTCTACTTCTATATACAGGATGATTTCAAACTCATGGTTACAAATTTTAAAGGTTGATAGAGGGCTCAGTAAAACGTCACTTATTGACTAATAGTGTCAATGGCGCAAACTTATATGATCCCGTGGGACCCGCGTCCACCCAAAAATTTTGAATCATAGCGAGTCTAATTTTCATTGTTCTAGCGATTTATTCCTTTATTATTTTGTTGTTTGTTCTTCTCCTTAGAATAAAATTTATTTTGCCAATCACTATTTGCTTTAATTCTCCGATTGACACCCATAATTCTCAAATGACTGTAATGTTTTGAAATGAACTAATTTAATATGTAGTCTTGTTCAGGATGACATGACAATAAATATTAGTGTCTTTATAAAGAAACACGCATGAGAATATCGTTTAATAAAATTGCATCTTTATTAAAACATGATAGCTTGACTTAAAATTCTCATCTTTCGCCATCTGTCAACCCTTCAAAGAAAAACAAACTGGTCGAACCATTTTACAAAAATATTTTTGAGCCCACCCAATATTTTTGAGCCAACCCAATATTTTTCAAAAGTTGGCGCCACTGGTTATTGTGTATAATAATGTATGAGCGCATTTGTTGTGTTGAGGTACAAACACAGGGAATAGTTAAAGAAGGGGTGTTTATGATTATCGTCATTGACTTATGATATATTTGCAATATATTTTCAAAAATGCGTCACCCAACAATAATACATGTCCACAATCGTTGATATAGTGATTAATATGCAGATTCAAAAATAACAAATGTTTCATGCACACATATATCAACAATGGATATTCAAGCGACAAGATCTCAACAGAGTCGATTGGGTTCGCATAAACAACATTCCTTAGTCCTCATAGACCAGGAGGCGGCAGAACATACCTCATTGAGAATGTGAACCTCACGTAAACCTCATTGAGTTGACGGCTGAACTTCTAGAATTAGTTAAAGATCGATTTACATATTAAAACGCAATCGATCTGCCAAGTCTTATCTTGGTGGAAAAAAATCTTAAAATCCGATATTAGCGGTTTACAATTGTGTTTTCTTGAATCCAAAAGTATGAAAACAGAGAAGACTGGGAGTAGAAAAACACAACGGTAAGTTTTAAGGAGTTAAAATTTCCAGTCCCTGTTTTGACCGAGCCCATATTAAAATTATTGTCTCGTCGTGGAATAGTGCATTCAAAAATCCGTAAAATTTAGCGTGGTCCGAAAATTTTTGCAAAAATGCACATTGTTCTACAATTAAACTTTAAAAGTTGCTATTTTCAAAGAATATTACATTTCTAGGCATATTAAAATACAGCTAAGTTAAAAATAACCTTTTAAAATTTCAAAAATCAGTTTTTTAAGGGGTGCCTTTTTTAATTGGAGTTTTTAATGTTCTTTTTGGATACATTCTTAGAATTTCCGTTATAGTATTTCAAAAAATAAAGCTAATTCTGTATGTAGAAATAAATTCTTTGATCATCATTTTTCGTTTAGAATAAGCTTGATTACATCAAATTATTTCGATGATTAGCAGTTTCAGTCACTGATGACCTTCGTACATCATTATGTAATCTATATCACGAACAAGTTAAGTAGATGACGTATAAGCAGGTGTTTTCAATGACCTATCATTATTTCATCCCAAATAGCTAGATTTGCAGCTGAGAAAGTTTAGAGTTATTCTCATGATATCATACTAGGCTTTTCCATATTCTGAATCTATGTAAAATTCTTAATCATAATGCTGTACTTTCGTAAAAGAAATGAATATTTAAAATAAAGAAACAAAAAGATAGAAATATCAACAATATGGCACCTATTCCTATAGAATAGGTGAATATCAAGAAGGAAAAGAGTGGGTGGGGAGCAGCTGATGGGGTTATTTTCACAATCTTACCTTTGGTCTAATGCTATTTTGGATTTTATACTGCTTTGGGTGCTATATATTACATCTCCTCCCTCCCCCCTCCCTTTCCCTCGCGATAAAATCTTGCATGCACTATTGGTATGAATATTTTTTTTTCTCCCGCCTTATTTATAATTCATTTTTCTATTTAAAAGAAGGTAATCGACATATTACGTTTGAATTGGAACAAGATTTATTTTAGATATTAACTTTTCGATTGTCATTACACGTAAAATACGGAACACATTAATTTCTATCAAAATACTAAAAGAATTTTTCTGATCACCAGCATTTTTTAAATTCTTAACTTTGTTCGTCAAAATACTAATATTCAGAAAAAAATTATTGCAGCAATATAAACTATTCTTTGTCTGTTCTGAAATACACTATTATCAATACAAAACTAATGAAGTCGATAATCAGCTGTGTTAATTTATTTAATTTTATAACAATTTTTGATTTATTTTCTCACTAACTTCAATGATCACTCATCGCAAATTGCTATACTTTTTTGTCATTAAATATACAAGGTAGAACCCATCAAATTTTGACGAAAAAAATGTTTAAGAAGGAACTGTTTCATCGATTGATAATAAACCAACAAAATTAGTTACAATAAAAAATGAATCTTATATTGGTAAGTCCAACTCTTAAAAAAATTATATATAAATTAAAGTTAACAAAATATTATTTCTATAAACCTCAATTGTAGAAATTGTTAATATGAAACAGGGTTGGCATGGTTTAAACCACGGTTTAAACCAATTGGTTTTTTTCTCAAAAAAACCAATTGGTTTTTTTTTTCGAAAAAATCTAATGATATTTTCTCATTTTTCTTTATAATTTAAGACTTACAAATTATTGGATAGAAATATTTTCTCTTTTAACACTTTTTTTCAGCAATAAGTATTAGATATAGTGGGCCTAGGTTTTTTTTTTTTATGTATAGGATGAAAATCACTATGCATTGGTGAACATATTCCATTGCTGTAAAGAAAAATCTTAGAACATGTGATTTGATCAAAGATAAAATAGATTAAAAATATTCAATATTTAGTATAAAATATTTTCATTAAAAAAATACAGATTATTTAAAGCAATCTATCATAACATGCACAAGCTTTTGAATATGGAGCTACAAAACTTGATGATCTTTAACATTTTGATAAAATTATAAAAGAAATTTTTTTTTCTTGGGGAGATAATCTTTAAAAATCAAAATGTGAAGTTGTATAAGAGAGTATCCAAAAATTGGGTGCTAGTTATAGTATTTTAACAATAACAAACTAATTTTTCCCCCTTTGTTATCCAGGGTTGTTAAATACCTGGGTTTTTTCGGGAAAAAACCAATCGACTGTGTTTTTTCAGGGGTTTTATCAGGGTTTTTGGGGTTTTATCAGGGTTTTTTGAGGTTTTGGGGGTTTATTGGAGGTGGTTGAGAATGCTTGAAAAAAAAATTTCTTATTACTAAATTTAAAGTAGCTAATTGATTATTACAATTATATGACATATATCAATGACAGTAATCAAAATTGTGATAAATTGATTATTAGTAATAATTTATAAAGTATTTTTTATTATTACTAAATAATAGAATAAGCCAAGTAATTCTACATGTCTACATAATTAAATTAGGATTCTAAGCATATATGGTATTTTGTTATGAGTTTCTATTTTATAACATAGAACGGATTACACATCAAAGTATTTTTTTAATAAGAAAAAATTTGTTTGTTACTTACACGTGCTACAGAGATTAACTAACAATTATTTCTTTTAAAAAATGTGATGGTATAAATAGGACATTTCTTTTCTTTGGGGTGGGGGGTGATGGTTATAAACTTTGAGTGGTGTACTGATATTAAGAAATATATTACAATATATTATATATGTAATATAAATACATTATATATGTAATTTAAAGTTGAAATTTTGAAAAAACCCACTCGGGTTTTTTCCTGGGTTTTATCACAAAAAACCCACCTGGGTTTTTTGGGCTGGGCAAAATCGTAACAACCCTGTTGTTATCTGCTAAATCTAATGACTATAAAGGTTGATTTCAAATTGTCTCTCAAAAAACAAAACCCCCAAGAAGTATCTCTTTTTTTTTCTATTATGGAAAATAATATTTACATTCATCAAACTACATCGGATGTTTATTATAAGTAATCAAAAGGTTGTTTATAAAGTTTTTCAAAGTTTCACTGTGTAGAGTAGTTTATTGTTTGGACATAAGACTGTTTACTAATAACTGTTTAAATTAAAATATCATTTTTTTTTCAATTTTCTACATAATTCACTCTAATTATTTAATTTAAATTATTTTAAAATGAATTTATACTACATATAATCCAACAATGTCTATTTTTATTAATAAATATGCATGTATATGTACTAAAAAAGGATGTTCTTAAAAAAACCTGGTTTAAACCAAAAAAACCGTTTTTTTGGTTTTTTTCCAACCCTGATATGAAACTTAAATTGTACATGAAATCAGTAACAAAGATCTGTTATTATCATAAAATTATCAATTAAGGCTCTTATGCTAATATTTCAACATGGGAAAAAAAAAAAAAAGCAAAATTGATTTCACTTTAACTCAATCATAGTATGTTTTCCCCGTGAAATCTAAACTCTACATCATTTTCACCCTTTCAAAATTTACATATGCACCTTTCATATCTATTAATTCACCTTTTAAAATAAATTCGTATTTTAATTTGGTCATTTTGATTCAAAACTTGAAATGTCAATGATAGTAGCTGAAACAGATACTAAACTATTTATATTATTTTAAGTGTAAATGAAATTTCGTAAATGAAATTAAAATTCACCGGTTTTTATAACAAAAGGTACTCTTGACACAGCACGTATTTAAATTTCCTTTTTTTCACTTTTAATGAGAAAATGGCAACATGAGGATGCAGTAATCGATTTATCCTTTTTTCCCTTTGATTATTATAGAAATGAAGTAAGTCTGTTGCCACGATTAGAAAAACGATTTTAAAAGCTACAAACAAATTAATTTTTCGAAAATAAATTAAGATACAGTTTTTAAATAAATTGCATTTAAAAGTACATTTTTTTCCGTATACGACGGTGTAAAAATTGAAAACGTGCAATGTTTAGAAGTTTAATAATTAGCAGTAGCAAAAATTGCAAAACCGAAATTGCATTTCAAACTCTAAAGCATCGTAATTCACAAAATGACGCATGCGTTTTGCACAGATACGTTTCGTCTTATATATATTTGTTTCTTTTTATACATTTTAATTAGAAAGAAAGTCCGTGCGCCTCTGTCTGTCTGTGTGCTTGAAGCCGATTACAGTTCACAACGCGGGCGAGTTGGAAGTCGCGAGAGGTGTCTTTCGATTCGAAAAATTCCGGGAAAGTCATTTCGGGCATTTTCGAGACCGTGGGACCAAAATTAAAAAAGTTATGAAATAAAAACCGGTCGGGAATCGGAACGGAAAACGTCTAATTTCCCAAACAGTGCTCAAACGGAGCTCTGAGGCAGAACACTGCGCCACCTTGCGGTGAACGACCTGAACTTTTCCCCTTTGGCTAAAAGAAGAAGCAGCCGAAAATCTCTCTTTTCTCCCGGGAAAACGACTTTTTCTTTCGTTTCGGTTCTTTGAAAAAGAACTAATTGGTAAAAAATGTTAAACACGGTTTATTTTCATACTTTTTCTTTTTGGTAGCATACACGAATATTGTGTAACCTAAGATTTACGCGATTAATACTAATTTTTGTTAATACAAACGAAAAACGAGCTGCCAAAATTATTTGTTAGTTATGTTGTTTGTGATATTAATGAAATTACTTATTTTTTTTTTTTAATAGCAGTCTTTTGCAGTTTTTAATACCGAAACTTTTTTTTCGCGTTTTTTCTTAAACCATCATACAGACAGTTTTTAAAGTAGATAAAACTGATTACATATTCAGAATCTGCGTAAAAGTCTGCTTCTGATGAAACAAAAAAAACGAGAAAATGCCTTATGAGAGCACAGCGCCAACCGTGCAAAACCAAATATTTTTAACGGGACGATGGCGACCATGGCGCGTAGCGCCGGTGTGTGGTAGGCCGGTGGGCCGCCTTTGGACGGTGGGCACGTAGCGCCCACTGTGCGAAATGACATATTTTAACGGGATAATGGGCGCATAACAACCATAGCTCTTTAATTTACTTTTTTGTGCTTGAGGATTCGAACTCCAAGACTTGTTTATTAAATGAATTTTTTTGCTTATTATATACTGCTTAATATCGAGGTTCGTTTGAAAAAAGAGGCCCAGCTAGCGGGCGTAGCTCGCTAGTATATAATAAAATATGTAATCACATTTTTTATTGTAATAAAGCAAAATTACTTAATAGCTTGAAAAAAAAAATTATTTTCGAATCAAACGCTTTGTAATCGCTTTTCAAACAACTCATTTTTCTCATATTTTTGCATCGAATAACTCACAAGATTAATTTCGATTCAACTATCTTTGTGTTTACTCAAATATGACAAAATAAACACGCAAACTGAAATGATATTTTCTTAGCACCTCGGAAGTTCGTTATTTTCCAAACTAAAAATATTTTTCATTGGGGAAAATAAAATGTATTCGATTACTCTGTTTAATGATATATATTTTTATTCTGCAAAGATGAAAAGATTACTTCAGGGAATATCAAAATTAATTTCCATATTGTAATTTAATCTATTTATTTGTTTGTACAGTATTTTTTTCATAAACTAAGCATTTATAAAATTACAAATGAAACATTAATATTTAAGATACTTAACATAAATACTTAACTGCTAATGACAGATAAAAATCCCCTCTCCTGATAACACATATTTCATTTCAGTTTGATGAATATTCAAATATAATAATATATTAATTTATTCAATTATTTATGTAAGAATGATTGATTCATCCTCTTACTAACTTCAAGGATCACTTACCATAAATGCTTTTTTTAAAAATTAAACATAGTGAGAAATGTCTTTTGTTTTACATCTTTTAATTAGAAAGAAAGTATATAATAAAATATGTATTCATATTTTTTACTCTATGAAATCAAAATTACTTACAGTTTGAAAAAACTATTATTATTATTTTCAAATCAGATGCTATGTAATCACTTCTCCAACAACTTTTTTTTTTTTTTTTTTTTTTTTTTTTTTACATGGAATCACTCGCAAGATTAATTTCGATTTTACTATCTTTGTATTTACTCAAGTATGACAAAGTAAATGATATTTTCTTAGCACATCGCAAAGATTGTTATTTTCCAACTAGAATGATTTTTCATTAGGGAAAAGGAGAATTTTCAATTGCCCTGTTTAAATAAATATATGTATTTCCTTCGGAGAGGAAAAGAGTGGTTCTGGAAATACCGAAATTAATTTCCATATTGTAATTTAATTTATTTATTTGTTTGTATAGTATTTTATTTTCATAAAATAAGTACTTATAAAATTACAAATGAAATATTAATAGTTAATATACTTAACCCTTTCGAGTCTGGTGTACGATTAATAGTACATGTTTTTTCACCGATCTTAACACTTACTCAGTTACTTTCTACATAGAGAAATGATAGTATACGGCTATGCCTTTCTTATTATGACTTTATTTAGGTTTTTACATTTAGTAATAATAGTAATAATAAAAGATTATTTAATTCTCTTTGCACCATTGACGATTCCTTTATTTTATGCATATATTTCACTCTTTAAATTTAAAATATGAGTTACTTTTCTGAACCAAACATGCATGATAAAACGCAAAAATCATTAGAAAGTTTTAATACTCTCTCAAATCCAGTTATAATACATTATTAGCCAAACATCTTAGAAATCTCTCCCTTAGCCTATTATCGTATAAATATGAAATGAATCGTGCACAAAAAATGTGCATTCGTAAAACTTCAGACAATGAGATAATATTTAATTATTACTAAGTGTATTTGGATAGCCACGATTAATGTTATTAAGATAAAAGTAATTTTGTTTTCATTACGGAAAAAATTCGGACCCGAAAGAGTTAATGTAAATACTTAACTGCAAATGTCTGATAAAAATTCCCTCTCCTTTTAAAACATATTTTATTTCAGTTCGATAAGTATTCAAATATAAGATGTTTTAATTTATTCAATGACATAAGAGTGATTAGTTTATCATCTTATTTATTTTAAAGATCACTTACTCCAACTATTTTCTTAACATCTCGGAAAGATTGCTATTTTCCAACTAAAATGATTTTTCATTAGGGAAAATAAAGAATGTTCGATGGCTCTGTTTAATGATATATAGGACCATTAGATAATACTACAAATCAACATCAAAATGTGGAATAACTCGTTAATGAGAAACTATATCAAACATAGGAGTTGAAAAAAATTGGAATAATATCGAAAATGTGGTATTTAGCTCGTTATCAAGGGCAATGCTAAATAGACACATTAATTGCGATTAATTTCAGAATAGAAATCATGATAAACCTAAAAATGATTTCCATATTGCCCGATTAATCGCAGTTGAAAACATAATTAAAAAAAATTAGAAAAATAATAAGACAATAATTGAATTATCAATAGATTAATTGCAACGAAAAAACTATTTTAAATAAAAATATTAGAAAAGTAATTAGACTATAATTGAAATATCAAAAAGATAAACTTACAAATATGAATCGCTATGAATCGTTAGTTTCAAATTTGCAATCTCACTTTGCATGCAGTTACAGTTGACAGTTAACAACGAAGTTATATCAGAAACCAAAAAGATATAATTTATAATATTTAAATAAATTAACTATTATTAAAAATAATTAAATATTCCTTCATAAAGGAAAAGAATGCTTCTGGAAATATCGAAATTAATTTTCATATTGTAATTTATTCTATTTATTTGTTTGTATAGTATTTTTTTTTCATAAACTAAGCTCTTATAAAATTACAAGTGAAATATTAATATTTAACATACTGAATATAAATACTTATTAACATACTGAATATAAATACTTATCTGCTAGTGACTGATAAAATTTCTTTCTCCTGTTAACACATATTTTATTTCAGTTTGATGAGTATTCAAATATAATCATGTATTAATTTATTCAATCACATAAGAATGATTAATTTATCATCTTACTTATTTTAAGGATCACTTATTCCAACTTGAATTAAGCTTTTTGTCGTTAAAAAAATAAACAGAATTTTTCTTCTTTTTTATCTTAAAATTAGAACGAAAGTACATCAAAAATATGTATTCATATTTTTTCCTCTATTAAAGCAAAATTACTTCTCAATGTTAGAAAACCTTTATTGCTGTTTTCAAACTAGAAGCTGCATTATCACTTTTTAAACAACTCATTTTTATCTTCTTTTTTACATCGAGTCACTGGCAAGATTAATTTCGATCCAACTATTTTTATGTTTACTCAAATATGACTCAAAATTATTTAAAGTAAACACGCAAACTGATATTTTCGTAGCACCTCGAAAAGATTGTTATTTTTCCACTAAAGAGATTTTTCATTAGGGAAAATGTGATTAGTTGCTCTGTTTTATGATTTTTGTTATAGCACTATTTTTAAAAAATAAATTAAGGACTTATAAAATTATGAATCAAATATTAATACTTTTAACTTAACTGTCAATGACTTTGGTTAAAACCCTCCTTTTCCAATTATATATGAGGAGCCCAGAAGCCAAGGGGTACAAGTGACAAAATGTCGATTTGGAGTAAATTGAGTTTAAAGATAATTGATGTTACATTGGAACATCAATAACAATTGACTAAATTGAAATAGCAAACATCTGCTTGTTGCATTCTAAACTTTGAACTCTCATTTCAATAACTGTTAAAAAAATAGAGTACAATTTTCTTTAAATGTATAATTAATCAATATTGTTTGTTTTTCGAAAAAAGTGGTTTATCTCTATAACTCCCCAAATAATCAGAAAATGACCTATATTTCTTTACCTGAAATGAAAAAAGCATATTTCCAGATACCCTGTGCACTTAACTCAATTTTTTCAATTTTGTCACTTATACCCCTTGGCTTCTGGGGTCCTCATATATATTTTTCCAGTTAGCGGATTCAAACACAATGATGTGATAATTTATTCAATTCTATAAGAGTGATTAATTTATTCTCTGCTTACTAGCTTTAAGGGTCACTTATCGCAACTTGTTATAAGCTTTATGTCATTAGAAATATAGAGAAATACATTTCTTTAGTTTTATATCTTCTAATTAAAAAAAAAAAATGTCAAAAACATGCATCCATATTTTTTACTCTAAGAAAGCAAAATTACTTGCTGCGTGAAAAAACTACTATTATTTTAAAATCAGACGTTTTGTAATCACTTCACAAACAACTCATTTTTCTCATCTTTTTTACATCGAGTCACTCGCAAGATTAATTTCGATTCAACTATCTTTGTGTTTACTTAAGTATGATAAAGTAAACACGCAAACTGAAAAGCTATTTTCTTAGCAGCTCGGAAAGATTTTTATTTTCCAGTTAAAAAGATTTTTCATTAGGAAAAATATGTTATCAATTCCTCTGTTTTGTGATTTATGTTTTTTTTTTTCTGCTAAAAAAGTGTTTATGGGACTATCGAAATTAATTTATATATTGTAATTTAATATACTTATTTGTGTTATAGTTTTTCTTTTCTTCTTTTTTTTATATAGACTAAGCACTCATAAAATTAGAAATGAAATATTATTACCTAACATTACTTAATATAAGTACTTAACTGTTAATGACTGATAAAAATCCCCTCTACTGATAACACATATTTTATTTCAGGTTTGTGGAATATTCAATTATAATGATGTATTAATTTATTCCATTACATAAGAATGATTAATTTATCCTTTTACTTATTTTAAAGATCACTTACTGCAAGTTGAATTAAGCATCTTGTCGTTAAAAATAAAGAGAAATTTCTTCTTTTTTTTTAAATCTTAAAATTGGAAAGAAAGTATATCAAAAATATGTATTCATATTTTTCCATTCTAATAAAGTAAAATTACTTCCCAGCGACAGAAAACTAATATTGCTGTTTTCCAATTAAAAGTTGTGTAATCGCTTTTTAAACAACTCATTTTTCTCATCTTTTTACATCGAATCACACGCAATATTAATTTCGATCCAACTATTTTTATGTTTACTCAAATATGACAAAATAAACACTCAGATTGAAACGATGTTTTCTTAGCATCTCGAAATTATTGTTATTTTCCCACTAAAAAGATTTTTCATTAGGGAAAATGGAGTATGATTAGTCTCTCTGTTTAATGATTTTTGTTATAGTACTTTAAAAAAAAATAAATTAAGGACTTACAAAATTACGAATCAAATATATTTTTCACTTAACTCTTAATGACTGTGGTTAAAAGCCTCCTCTCCCAATAATATCTATATACATTTTTAGTTTGCAGATTCAAATACAATGATGTGTTAATTTATTCATCTTTATAAGAATGATTAATTTATTCTTTTAATATCTTTAAGGATAACTTATCGCAACTTGTTGTAAGCTTTGTGTCATTAAAAATAAAGAGAAATAATTTTCCTTTTTTTATGTACCTTCTAATTGAAAAGAAAGTACATCTAAAACATACATCCATATTTTGTACTCTACTAAAGCAAAATAACTGCCCCCAGCGTGAAAAACTATTATTATTATTTTCAAATCAGACGCTATGTAATCACTTTTCAAACAACTCATTTTTTTCATCTTTTTTACATCGAATCACTCGCAAGATTAATTTCAATTCAACTATCTTTGTGTTTACTCAAATATGACAAAATAAATACGCAAACTGAAAAGATATTTTCTTTGCATCACGGAAAAATTGTTATTTCCAAACTAAAGAGGTTTTTCATTAGGGAAATTATGTTATGTTCGGTTCTTCTGTTTAAGATTTTTTTTCCTACGAAAACAGTATGCTTCTGGAAATATTGAAATTAATTTTTGTATCGTAATTTAATCTGTTTATTTGTTTGTCATAGTATTATTTTCTTTATTGATTAAGCACATATAAAAATGCAAATCAAATATTAATCAACTTTTTATGTAACTGTGAATGAATGCATTTGTTTGCACAATTTTGTAAATGTTTCTGTAGACAATATCATATACCTTAATATTTATTAATTGGAAAATCGGCAATTACTGCTTTTATCTTGCTTACGAGACTTAAAACAGAAAAAGTGGAAAAAGTGTGCAAGCTTGGAGTCGAATCAGGATCTTTGACATTACGCGCCAATGCTCTACTACTGAATTACCTGATCGATACCAAACCAAGTACTCTTATCTGTTGGCAAGGCTACAACGGTAGTACACAATGGAATAATTTTTATGTGTGATAATCCGTATAGCAAACATGAAACGCATGATAATCCAGCGCCCATAAAATCGAATAAATTTGTTGAAATTATTTCATCGTATGCTGCGGTTGCAGACTTGCTAACAGATAAGTGAAAATGCCAGTCTTGGTATCGAGCAGTAAGTAGTTCAGTGGGTGAGATTTGGCATGTAATATCAATGACCATGGTTCAATCTCAGACTGGAACGCTTTTCCATTTTGTTGATTTTCTTACGCTTTTTAACCAAGTTAGAAATTTCAATTTTTTATTTTAATGCTGCTGTCAATAAATGTGTTTTAATGTGTTCACCGTCATATAGGGGAAAGAATGCAATTTATTTGAAAGCTGTATTTTAATTTGTTTTTGAGTTATTAATTTTTTTGTAGTTTGTAATGCTTTTTTTTGTCATGGTTGCATCAGAAATATTTAATTTCTGTTTAAAATAAAGGAAAATTGTAGATTACTGTAACTTTGTTGATATTCCTCCCCCTAAAAAACAGCATTATTTTTATGATGATCAAAAGGTGGATTACGCAATAGGTCAATACGTACGCCGTGGATTAAACATTAATATTCCATGACCAATCATAAAAAAATAAAAATAAAATGTGAACACCACAATGATTCAGATATATTGCAGATATATTTATTCTCGACGATAAATAAGAACCATTTTCCAAATGGGTTAAAAAAAAATAAGATAATAGCGAGATATTAGAAGCAATATAACAAAATTAGCATAATCTTCATTATCTACATAATCAGTATAAAACTTAAATAACATATTATCTTATTTATAGATAAGAAAAAAGATTAGGAAACAAATTGATTTTAAAACATGAATTTTTAAATTAATTTCAAAATTTTAGTACTTGAATGCAAAATTATTTTATTTCTTTTGAAAATCTTTTTGTATATAAATTGTGCCAAATGTATTAAATATTAAAAAATCCATTAGTTTTCTATTTAAAAAGATGGCTTTTACATTGGTTAGCATGGATTGCATTTCTTAGTTTTCATAAATTAACCCTTTGCGGCACAACAACTCCGATTTGAAAAATATTGACTCAGATTTTAGAATGCATCATTTTAAGCATTTGTAAAAAATAACTTAAATTTTTTTTAACGTAAAACTAAAATAATTACGAACTAAAAGGTGTTTTTTTCACAATTATAATAAATAGAAATTGATGTACTTCTTATAAATATCGTCCATTTTCTAATACAAAATTTTAAAGTATACAAAATTACCTTTTAAAAAAAGCTTTTCAGATGGTAAACAAAACTTTGGTAATAAAAGTTAACTCATTATCATCGTCTGTTAAGAATGCCAATGATCAATTTGTAATTAACTAGTCTGTTGGAAATAGGAACAACAAATAAAATCGTGTTTTTAAAACTTACTGCGTAATAGCTACTATTGACTTTTGCATATGCTGCAGGTCTGCAAGACGGTAATACAAAGGGTTAATATTTTAGATCTTTCCTTCATTTTGGATTTTAATCACACAAGGCAGAACCCGACAAATTTTGACGAAAGAAAATATTTAAGAAGAAACTGTTTCATTGACTTATAATAAGCCTACAAAATTAGTTGTAGTAAAAAAGTGCATTTTATATTGGTAAGTCTAATTCTTAAACAAACGATATTTAACGTCAAATTAGCAAAATACTATTTCTATAAAATTCAGTTGTAGAAATTGTTAAAATTAAACTTTGATCGTACATGTAAGAAGTAAAAAATAATAAAGATCTGTTATTATGATAAAGTTACCAACTAAGGCTCTTATGTTAGCATTCCAAAATGAAAACAAAACAAAATTTATTCAATTTTGACGCAATCATAGAATTTTTTTCCCGTGAAATCTAAACCCTGCATCATTTTCACCATATCAAAATTTACAAATGTACATTTCGTATCTGTATTCACCTTTTCAAAAAAATTGGCATTTTAATTTGATCACTTTGATTCAAAACTTCTAGTCTCAATGCTATTAGCTAAAACAGATAGTAAACTGTTGATATTCTTTTACGTTTAAATCAAATTTTGTAAATGAAATCAAAATTTACCGGATTTTATAACAGAAGATATTTAGTTTTTTTTCGCTTTTAATGAGAAAATGGCAACATCAAGATACAGTAATCATTTTTTCCCTTTTTTCCTCTGCTTTTGATAGAAATAGTGTACTGCTGTTGCCACGGTTAGAAAAGTGGTATTAAAAACAACAAAAAAATTAATCTTTGAAAAACAAATTAAGATACTGCTTTCAAATAAATTTTATTTAAAAGTACATTTTTTTTCTGCACGATGGTGTAAAAATTGAAAAGGTGCGGTATTTTGAAGTTTAAAAATTTATAGTAGCAAAAATAGAAATACTGAAATTTCATTACAAATTTGAAAGTGTTGCCATTCGCAAAATGACGTATGCGTTACGCACAGATACGTTTGGCCTTTATAATATAGATAAGACTCTATTGAAAACAAATTTGTGTATTGGTTTAAGGAGCTCCGGGACACAAAAATCTCCAAATTTTATAAAATCTTTTATTGCAATAAATAATTTTGGTACTACTCGGTTATCCCGTCGACCGATTTCGCCAAATCATACAAATCGCCAAACTAATAGCCAAATTATACATATTGACATAATTTTTATTTTAAATAACGAAAAAACAAATCATTAGTAGAATATTAATAAAAATACAAATAGAAAGTCGAAATAAAAATCACTTAATGATTTTTTGGACACGTGTATCGTATTTAATGTCTTTGAATTGACATTCACGAGCATCCATTATTGGCATTTAATCTTATAATTTGGAGATAGTATTTTGGTCGACGGGATAACAGAGTAGTACCATAATTTTCTGTCTTTTTTTCTTTAATGCTTAGAATGACGTTGAATCACGTTTCTATCTTAATTAGAACTGAAAATATTGACTTTTTAGTTTGCTTCAAAAATCTAACTTTAAAGGAATGGTTATCATGAAATGACTTCTTGCGATATTGCGTTTTTCTTCATGGTGGGTTTTTTTCATTATTTTTCAGATTTAAATTATTATAACTCAAGAACCTTTTAAAAGAATGCTTCGAACTTGGAATATATCTTTTTTTTACTCTTTTCTTTAATTTTGATTCACCAAATTTGAAAAAAAAAATTACTTTTGAAAATGTGAATTTTTAATAAAAGTTACATAATTTTTTTTCAAATGTATGCTTTAAATATGTTTAATTTTTTTTAAAATTAATATTTTTAAGAATGCTGAATCAAAATTAAAATTTAGATAATTCTGTTTATTTAAATGTAAAAAATAAATAAATAAATAAATAAATAAATAAATAAATAAAATAAATAATAATAATAATAATAATAATAATAATAATAATAATAATATATATATATATATATATATATATATATATATATATATATATATATATATATATATACAAATAATATTTCGAGTTATAAATGGTGTGTTGGGAAATAGCAACAACAAATAAAATCGGGTTTTAAAACTTACTCTGCAAGTAGTATTGACTTTAGTGTATGCTGCAAGTCTGCAACAGATTAATACAATGAATCAACTTATGTGCGTTTGGACTTATGAATAAAATGTTAAATTTCCGTTCGTAATTGTAACAATGGTCCGTTTCTTCTCATCCTTAGTAAAAAACAGCACATAAATCCCCCCCCCCCTTTATGCGAATTTTTTATATACATATTTTTCAAAACTCTGTTTTTATTTTAGTTTTTTTTTTTTTTTTTTTTTTTTTTAACTTTTGTTTGGATTTATTTATAAGATGGTAGACCCAAAAACAATGAGGCAAAGAAGACTCTCTTTTATTACGTGCAAGAATCTCAAAGATAAATCCTACAACTGAAATAAACTCTTTGTTCGGAGTATAAGAATATAACTTCTGAAAAAATAGTTTTTTTTTTTCCCGGTATATGTAATAAAATATTTGCAAGGCTTTAAAAAGTCTATTAAAAAACTTTTTTCTTTCATTTATTAAAATTCTGCTTTTGATATAATATTTTGCACAGTTTGTTATCAATTTTCCGTTCTGTTCCATAACCGTCTGGAACTTTTGTTTTTTAAAATCAGAAAATTTATAATTACTTCTCGAACAACGCATTTTTGTTACATAACTCTCTGGAAATTGTTATTTTTAAATCAGAAAGTTTATAATCACTTCTCAAACAAGAAATCTTTTTCTTCTTTATTTGACAGCAAAATCAGTCGCACGATTAATTTCAATTATTAAAAAAGCTCTTTTTTTTTTTTCATTAAAATTCTGCTTTTGATATAATATTTTGCACAGTTTGTTATCAATTTTCCGTTCTGTTCCATAACCGTCTGGAACTTTTGTTTTTTAAAATCAGAAAATTTATAATTACTTCTCGAACAACGCATTTTTGTTACATAACTCTCTGGAAATTGTTATTTTTAAATCAGAAAGTTTATAATCACTTCTCAAACAAGAAATCTTTTTCTTCTTTATTTGACAGCAAAATCAGTCGCACGATTAATTTCAATTATTAAAAAAGCTCTTTTTTTTTTTCATTAAAATTCTGCTTTTGATATAATATTTTGCACAGTTTGTTATCCATTTTCCGTTGTGTTCCATAACCGTCTGGAACTTTTGTTATTTTAAAATCAGAAAATTTATAATTACTTTTCAAACAACGCATTTTTGTTACATAACCCTCTGGAAATTGTTATTTTTAAATCAGAAAGTTTATAATCACTTCTCAAACAAGAAATCTTTTTCTTCTTTATTTGACAGCAAAATCAGTCGCACGATTAATTTCAAATATTAAAAAAGCTCTTTTTTTTTTTTTATTAAAATTCTGCTTTTGATATAATATTTTGCACAGTTTGTTATCCATTTTCCGTTGTGTTCCATAACCGTCTGGAACTTTTGTTATTTTAAAATCAGAAAATTTATAATTACTTCTCAAACAACGCATTTTTGTTACATAACCCTCTGGAACATTGTTATTTTTAAATCAGAAAGTTTATAATCACTTCTCAAACAAGAAATTTTTTTCTTCTTTATTCGACAGCGAAATCAGTCGCAAGATTAATATCGATTCAACTGTTCGCATGTTTACTCAAATATAGAAAATGAAACACGCAAACTGAATATATATTTTCTTAGCACTCCGTTTGTTTGTTCTAACTAAAAATATTTTTCATCTGTGAAACTCTTTGTTTGGTTATACTGACGATTTTTTGAGATAAGGAGAGACGTAATGACGTTTGTGTGAATGTGAATTGGAAGTTTTTGTATGTATGTAAAGTAGGCTTTTAATTTTCTTAATCTTTTAATCTTTGGGACTTTGCATGCACTGTAAAGTTACCAACTTTTTGTCAATTTTGGACCTCTTGCTGCTAGTTTCTAAAAATTCTTTTTTCCTCCATTTATATTTTCTTCTGTTTTTACTAGAAGAAAGCTTTAGATTCGTGAAAATTTTTCGAAATCTGGTTTTAGAAGGATTTATATGTTTTAAGGGACAGAGAAAAGTCACTTAATCTCGAGAATTAATGAACGAAGTTTCATGAACCTTGAGTTTCATGAACCTGAGTTTTTGACATGAAATGACGTTTTTTATACTTTGGTATAAATTGCTCAACAGGTGGCGCTTCTGTGCTGAATTTTGTGCGATTTTCGTAATAGCTCTATTTTCAGAATTAATGCACGGAATTTCCACAAACTTCAGATTTAGTAAGTCCTTGACATAAATTGACTTTTTTTACGTTTTGTTGTAAATCGTTCGATAGGTGGCGTTTCTGTGCTGCTTTTGTCTTTCTTTCTTTAAGATTTCCGCAACAGTTCTATCTCAAGAACGGATATACGGATTTTCATTAAACTCCAGGTTCGATTAGTCCTTGACATGAATTGATTCTGTTTATATTTTGTTGTAAATAGATCCACAAATGGCGCTGCTATACTGCTTTTGTTACGATTCCTGTAACAACTCTATCTCAAGAACTAAAGTACGGATCTCCATCAAACTTCAGAATCAGTTAATCCTTGACTAAAAATCGTTTTGTTTATATTATTGTGTGAATCGTTGTACAGGTGAAGCTGATAATGTTGAATTTTGTAAGATTTACACAATTTTAGCGGTAGTCATATCTCAAGAAATAATGAACAGAATTTCATATATCTAAAATCCTCATGATGGGCATAAATTGGTATTTAATTTTGGCACTGTGGTAGTAAATTTCGAATTTGAAGAAAGTTTTGGGATCTTTACATCCGACGACTACTTTCTTTTTCATTTGTACGTTTACAATGATATACAAATACGGTTACACATCTATTATTTGCATGCTTTACTATTTAAATGAATTGAAGCTAACTTTAAAATATCACTGCTATACATTAAATAACTTTATATCAAATGACACTTTAAAAAAATATATTTAATTTTTAAAAGTATAACTTTTTTTTTTTGCATAATACAGTCAATAATAAAATTGTCTTTATGAACTTGCCACCTGCATCGGAAAGTGTAAGCAGAACCTCTTTTCAGCGAAAAAAGAATGAATAATAATGTTCTCCCCCCCCCCCCTCCCATTTTTTCTTTTTTTCTTTTCTATTTTTTTTTTTTTTTTTTTTTTTTTTTAGAAAACATTAGATGCATTTTTTCCAGTAGTTTTGTCTAAAAATGAATTTGTGCATAAGGTAGTAGAAGAATTAAAATGTTATGTTGAGCTATTCCATATTTTGAAATGAAATGATTTTATAGCCATTTAATATTTTTATAATTTTGTATTTTCCTAAAAATAGATGGCTAAAAAAATATATAATGATTGTTTTTATATTAAAAAAATATGTTGCCATAAAACTGTTTTTGGTAAAAGTGATAACGATATCAAAAGAACTCCCCCTCTCTGCCCCTACAAATATCTTACAATATCAAATGCTGTGTGTAGTCTTTTTTTTAAAAATAGGTAAACTATGCAAGTCATTTCATGCTAAGAGCTAATACTTTTTTCATAACAAAATTATTTTTTTCCGCTTAGAAAAACAAGAATATATTTATATATTGTTAGTGTGTATACTCTAAATATCAATGCACGTATTTTCTTTCAAACTACTTTTTTTCATTCTCCTGTTATTCTTTTCGTTTTTTTAAATATAATTTTTTTTCACTCATTTTTTTCGGTATTGTAATCTTTTCTCTGTATTATGCAACCCAATAAATCTGTCTTCCAGTAGGGCTTAAGTTGTCATTGTCATGCATTTGTGGATTTTTTAAAATTTGGTATAGAGATTTATAATATTCTGTGGGGTTTCGCAATCGTTTCAGCACTTCTTTGGTTTAATAATCTTCTTAACGTATTGTATAATGCAAGATATTCTCTTTTCTTTTTAACTATTTGGAAAAGATAGTTGTTATTCTCGGTAGAAAATTGGGAAATCTAAAGCATATCTGAATCTTTTTATTGGTTGAATTGAGCAATAAAGTTGGTTTATTTTATTCGTTTTCTGATTGGTCCAAGTTTAATGTCCAAAAATGGAATAATTCTGTTGCCAGAATGTCAAAAAGAATAGTTAAAACTTAAAATAATAATAATAATTTAACAACAAATTGTGATAGAGATTTCAAATAAATTTCATTAAAAAGTGTATTTTTTTTCTCTACGCAACAGTGTAAAAATTTAAAATGTACGACTTTTTTGAAGTTGAAAAATTTGCAGTTCCGAAAATTGTAAAACTGAAGTTTCATTTAAAATTTGTATCTGATGGGTCCAGGAATATCAATGTTTAATTCATGTCTTATGTAATATGAGGCGTTCAGAAGTCAGTCTGGTTAACTCTCTCAAATAAAAATTCACAAACAGTTAAAATTGTCTATCTTTAATGTACTGTTTTATTGTTGGTCTAGGAATGTTAATGTTTAATGCACTACGTACGTACTATTTGACTTTTTATAATCATCCTAAAAATGATATTTATTATTATTATTAATTTAAAAATAGAATTTATTTATAAGTCTTTAAAATTTGAGTTTTTGAAAATATCATTTCCAAATAGTAATTGTAATTTGTTAAATTACGTTTTTTTTTTTTTAATGGCTATAATTGAAAATTTTCGACATTTATGTTTTAAATGATAAATGATTGAAATGATTTTAAATGATTGAAATTAAATGATATTGCAATGAAAGAGGGGTTGTGATATTTCATTATCAAGTTTGAGATAATTTGAGACTTTGGGAAAAAGGAAAATTTCTTTGTTTTAAATTTATATTTTTATATCAATTTGAAAATTACTTCACATTTCTGTATTAATTTAAAAAATAGATGAAACACGCAACATTAAAAAAAATATATTTTAGTTTCTTTTGTAGTTGTTGCACATGTATCAGCTTGAGAAAGTGAAATTCTTTCATTCGAAACGTGTTTTTTCTATTCTATTTTTCAATAAATTAAATTAGTTGTTGAGAACCACCGTAATACTTACCCATCATAGATAAGCATGATATGCAAACAAAACATGTGTAAACTATTTATAAAATGCATCGCAGTTCCAAAAGAAAATTTGACGTATATTTAAATATTTTAAAATTTTAATTCAAATGTATATTTTAATTAGATATGAGACACTTAATTCGACGCAGTAAACTGTTAGTAGAATTACCAACGCTGAAATTATAAGGATGTTTCTTTTGCATAATTGAATACTACTTGAGTAGTATGGCGTTTTGTATAATTTGTCGAAATAGGTTCATCAGCAATTCATGAATAGAGTATTACTATGTGTTAATAAAATACAGGGTCATGAAAAATTGAAGATTGTGGAAATTGTGATTAGAAATATTTCGGCAACTAATTATTTGATCAACTTCATTCTTGATGCAAAATTTGTATGTTTTTTATAATTGTTTTTTACATCCATTTCTTAAAATGAAAAATTTCGAAAATTTTTATATACCTTTCAAGAGAACGAATATTTCAAGATTAGAAAAGGGTATTTTCGGACAATCGAGGTTACTGATATTCAATAGGCTACTTCCTATTATTACATACTAATTATACACTAATTTCAAGTCTTTATCTCAATTTGTTCGGGAGATAGAATTTTAAAGACTGACAGAGACACAGACGGACGACTTTTTTTTTTTCTTCTAAAAATATGGTTTTCGGAATCTCCAGTGTCTGAAATGTGTAAATCTGTCAATTTTTTCAATTTTCAAAAATATTACAAGATTTTCCTAATACTGTGTATGATAAGTAAATAAATTTATTAAGTATGTTGCACAGTTATAACATTTGCTGTCATTATTTTATTTAGTTACAATTATATCTCCCTATATAACTTTAAAAAAAAAAGGTATAAAATTACATAGAATTTGTTTTTCTTCTTTCGTGTTTTGAAGAGTATTTCGGCATTTTATACGAGTGCTTACTTATTTATTTTTTTACTATATTACATTTTATATCGCAGAATTTATGAGTACCATCATAAATGTAGAAAAAAAGGAAATAAATATTTAAAGTTCGTCACGAACTACCAATCATAGTAGTATAAAAAAAAATTAGATATTTTAATAAGTGCCGTTGACTAAATTGGGGGGAAAAAAATTGCACTATATTAAGCATTCTAAGTCAAAACATATTCAATTAAAGACTTCTAAATATACCATTTAATAAGGCTGTCACTTTTTTAGTCGAGTATATCTAAAAAATTACACACACAAAAGCATTTAGTCAATGATGCTTCACAAGCGCTCACTGAAGTTAATAAAAAAAATCTTCCTTATACAATATTATCATAGTTAATAAATATATATTTTTTAAATTTTCCGAAAACTCTAAAAAACTAAAATGTTTGCAAACTCTTTTTAATGGTTAGATTTTTTATCCTTTTTTGCAGAAATTTCTATTGTAATTATGCTTTTTGTCCTTTTATTATTATTTTTTAAATAGGAAATATGATTTTCCAGAAGAAAATTATTCTTAACAGTATGCACCGATTTTTCGTTATTGTCTGTTCTTTTTGAAAAAGGGTTTTTTTTAAAGCCTTTTATCTAAATTGATTACATTTGAATAGTACTTGTATTGATGGGATTAAAGTTATATAACAGAATAGTGTCTTTATTATTTTTAACTAAGCATGCAATCATAATCATTATATAACTGAATTGAGATGTTATTCATTATTTTGATGGCATGAATTTTTACTACTAGTTAAAAAGAAATTTACTGTTATAATGGATTTAATGATCATTCGTAAATTTTAATTAAGTATATTTATTTATTTCAATTGTACTGAGATATAATTACGTAGTTAAAAAGCAACAACTAAGAAATTTGTAAATCAATGCATCAAATCATTGTTAAAAATTGTCATTAAGAATATATTTATTGTGAGTTATTCGTGTATTGGATACTTAGCCTTTAAAACTTTATGAGATATATTTTTTAACATTTTGCAAGATGTGTGAAAACATGCAATACTAGTAAAACTATATTGTGGCCTCTCTTGGGGTTGTTGCATGTGTATTAGCCTGAGAATGGGAAATTCTTTCATTCGAAACAAGTATCTTGTTCTTTATTCAATTAAAAAATATGTACTTCTTTAATTTTGCTTGCACCGTTATGATATTTGCTATAATTATTTAGTTACTATTGTATCTCCCTGTATAAAAATGTATTTTTAAAAGGTATAAAATTCTATATACATTTTTTTCTTCTTTCATATTCTGAAGAGTGTTTCGGCATTTTATACGAGTGCTTTTTTATTTATTTATTTATTTATTTTTTTTTTTTACTATATAAAATTTAATATCACAGAATTTACGAGTACCATCATGTATGTAGGGAAAAAAAGGAAATAAATATATAAACTTCGTCACGAACTACCAATCATGGGAGCAAAAAAAAAAAAAAATTACAGATCTAAATAAGTGTCGTTGACTAAATTAGAAAAAAAAAAATGTAAAAAAAAGCACTATATTAAGCATTCTTAGTCAAAACATATTCAATTAAAGACTTCTAAATATACCATTTAATATGGCTGTCACTTTTTTAGTCGGGTATAGAAAGAAAAAAAAAAAAAAAAAAAAAAAAAAAAATTACATTCAAAAAAGCATTTGGTCAATGAGGATTCACAAACATTCATTGAGGGTAATTTAAAAAAAAATTTTCTTTTATAATTTTATCATAGTTAATATATTTTTTTTATTTTTCCGAGAACTTTTTAAAAAACTAAAATGTTTGCAAAGTTCTCCAAATGGTTAGATTTTTTTTCTTCTTTTTTTTGTGCAGAAATTTCTATAGTAATTATGCTTTGTTTTTGTCCTTTTAGTTTTAAAATAGGAAATACGATTTTCCAGAAAAAAGTTATTGTTAACAATATGTACCGATTTTTCATTATTGTCTTTTTTTTTTTTTACGTAAAGGAGATTTAAGCCTTTTTATCTAAATTGATTACATTTGAACCAATATTTGTGCTCTTTCCAATATTTGTGCTCTTCTGTGCTCTTCGCCAGAAAAAAAAAAAAAAAAAAAAAAAAAATCGTTGACTTAATTTCTTAAGTGTGTGTGTGAATTAGTTATTTTTGTGTTTATCCATGATTAAAAATGATTCTACAGAATAGTATAAATGGATCCGACATGTACTGTAAAGTAACTAGCTTTCGCTCTAATTTTGTTTAGGCGTTTTCTGGGAATAATTGAAAATAATTACGCGTAGAATTGATAACCTCCTCTCCCATTTTTTTTCTTAAAGTATCTTAAAAAGTATTAATTCACAGTGAGAGTAACAATAGTAATTATTCAGTTAACTGTTAACTTGAAAATTAAATTCTTCCTAAAATTTCCAGAATGTAGACATGGGACCATATTAAAATAATATATTTATCTAATGTAAACATACATTATTCTAGATATATTATCTTATTCATTGAACCAACATATCTTTATGTACTGCAAAACTCATTATAGTACTAGCCGCCTGTTTCTTTTCACATAATTGAATTACACGTTGTGATTTAGCCTCCAGTTTTACTGTTTAGAGCTAGTCTGCGATGTAATAAATTTTTTTTTTAAATGTTAGAACTCCATTCTCTGAAAATTGTGTTTTTGTTATGCTGCTATTTTATAATTAAACATTTCTGTTACTGCTGTAATAATTAGTTTCATTAGAATTCGTTAAATAAAATGTAAACTGTTACATGTGATATTTAGTATAAAACTTCTTTTATATAAATATTACCTTTATTATAGTTTTATAATAAAAGTAACAACACATTACTTGTTGAAATTAGCGCATTGTAATGCAAATAATATACCACTCTCTGGCGTTATTATTAAAGTATTATTTACAAACATAATTTAATTTAGAAAAAAGTTTTTGAGTGGTCTGTTTGTTGAATTGTTTCTTTTCTCATTTAACATGTTGGTTGTCAAAAATGAGATACAGATGACTTGTGGTTGGTAGTCTGCTGGTACATGCCCATTATCAGTTATCTTTTGGTTTTCGGTGCTCACCATCAGTTAATACACTCTAAATAAACAAGAAGGAAATTTTTGGTATATCATAGAAATCTTTTTGAGCTATCAATTCCCAGTTGACAAAAGTTTATTACTTTTTTGCTACCACACTGATTTTATTATAAATTTTATTACTGTTGTAGCAAAGCAAATTAGTAAGACTCTCAATTATTTTTTTCTGGCGAACTAGCTATACGTTATTTGTCAAAATCATTCAGTTGTTTAGCGCGAAATTGATGCAGTACTGAATTAGTATGATCTCTGGCGACATAAAAATGTCTAGACTGTAATTTTTTTTTAATTATTATTATCTGTGATAAATCAATGAAGCCCTGTGGTGTAGTGGCCAAAGCATCTGACTGCAGGTCGAGAGTTCGACTCCCAACTGGGCACGGTTCACTCAGCCTTTCATTCTTCTGGGTCGATTAAATAAGTACCGAGATTGCTTGGGAACTAAACACCGAGAATCTCGTGTTAAATTGACCACCTGACTGGGACATATGCTGTATAGCTCCTAGATTCTAGTAAACTGGGATTTACATTATCATCGCTGCTCCTTCATGGATTGTAATTATAGAGTTTAGTTAAATAAATGAATAAATAAGCTATATTACAACTGTATTTTATGACCAAAATAACTTATAGCATGTTTATTAAATGCTGAAACTAAGCCGTGTCACTTGTATGTGACACCCTAATTGAAATAAGTAAATGGATATTTTAATTAATATATATATATATATATATATATATATATATATATATATTGTCAAAACCAAATGTATAAAAGCTATTTTATTTATACAGAAAAGAAAAATATTTATTAACTTGGACATGGGAATTGAAAGGACTAATGTATTAATGTTAATTTTCAAAAAGGATCTAAAATTAGAAAATCTTTGATTACTAGCTGCAAGTTAAGGAGACTGTATTTTGTCTTACCCTATATTCTTACAAGTTTTGAAAATTTACTGACTTGCTTTATTTCGACGCTGATTTATTACACGCATGACTAACAATTAATTTTTATCCAAGCAAGCTAAATTCCCGTTTGAAAGAGTGTCGTGCTTGTAAGTGTCCTAGTTTGCCTGAATATTTTGCTTTTTTTAAAATATTGTAAGTAAGTTCCGTGTAAATGTAAGCTTTTGTCTGTTATAGGAAATGCATTTTGTTGTTTTTGAAATGTTATACTTACTTCTCAATGAATTGGTCTGATGTATAGCCTGTGAAGTGATCTCTTACATGTAAGCACGGAATAATTCCTAAAATTATGTATTAGTATTTCCGTTTTCAATCTGTTCCTCTGTAGCGGTTTTTCAATCAGTGTAACCGGACATAATCTACATAATCTAAAACTTTAATTCTAACGTAGGGGAGAGAGCGGAACATGTGAACAATTTTTACAACTTTGACTATTTCTCAAAATTACTATGAGATATTGAAACAAAATTGATTTATATGTATAGTTACACTTTATATGTTATTTTGGTGAAACTTTTAAATGCATTTATCAAGGATTCCCCAACAATATATCATCATTTTAAAAATTGTCTATTATTGTTCACTTGTGACTCGGTAAAGGGGTAGTTGTGAATAGGGCTACGGAGTCAGAATCACTAAGAAAAGAAGCCTTCTCTGACTCAGCGTATTTTATTAGACAGTTTGAAAAGCGACATTAAACCAATTATGTGTAATTTTAAATCCGTAAGAGAATTAGTATTGTTATTTTTGGAGTATATCGGGCCATCCGATATACTGCCAGGCATACACAGTACATGTAAGCCGTTTTTAATAAAAAAAATTCTAGTAGATTTCGAATTATTTACAAATTTGTAAAATTCTCTTTCTTTTTTTTTTTTTTTTTTTTTTTTTTTCATCGGAATTTTTCTGTTCTCGAGGAGACGAATTAATAAATTATTAAAGATTTCCCCTTTTCAAGTCTACTGATCCAAAATAGTAAAATTCCTGCTTTGTTTTCTTCTTTAGATTTCTATAGTTGGATTTTTCAGGTTTGTGGTTACGGAGTATTCAAAAATTAGTAAAACAGAATTCCCCCCCCCCCCATTTTTCTTTTAGAGCTCTAAGAATTGAATTAACACCGAAAATGGGAAATTTTCGATTCGTTTTATTTGCGTTCCCTCATAATTTATACCAACAGCAACACTAGAACAATAGCAACGCCTGCCTGGAGCCGAAGTCATTAAAATTTCCGGAGTTAGAATCGGCCATTTTCCCCACCGACTCCGCAGCCTTAGTTGTGAACATGCTCGGGGCACATGTTCATTTCTGTGTCTTTTGATTGCATCTGCAACTCCATCAAATATGTAAAAATTCAACTAATTTTTCATTGATTGAATAATAAGTCCCTCGTTACATATTTTAGTTAGTGCAAATCTCCGTAAACTCAAATTTATCTTCAATTGTTTTAAAATTTCGTATTTCGAAATTAAACTTCATTTTCTTAAAAAATATAAATGAAATAAAAAAAACCCAAGCATAAGTCAAGTTTAAGAGGAAATATTCAAAACGCATTAAAATAGAAGTAAAATGCACCCCACACACAAAAGATAGCTTTAAATAGCTTTAATTTTTTTTTTCATTTAATACATAAAAAGGAGGCAAATAGGGCAATATCATTTTGATCGACATTATTTAAAACCCGAAATATAAGATGGAGGCTGCATTAAATAGAGTAATGCTTCGAGGATTTATGCTTAATTTACATCTGAATGCATTACTTTATACCCTATTCCGAGGTTATTTCTTAATTTGCATTTTATTCCTACAAGCCTAAATTTAGGATCTTTTTTCAAAGTATCATTTCTCCAATCATTTTAGAAAAATATTGTTTAAATTGTCTGCTTACTTCTCTTTTTTTATTCCCTGCGTTTTCGAAACATCTGAAAGAAAAACAAATTTTTGTATATCTTAAAAATATCTCATATAAGTCCTCATAAAAATGTAAATACTTTGAAACAAAATATCTGCTGTTTTATTTTTATTCGCAAATTTATTGTTGTTACTTTCAACGTAAAAGACAGGCTGTGATAAAATGAAATAAATGTGCCCGGAATAAAATTTGTAAGCACAGATTGAAAATAAAGAAAGTATGAATGAAATAAATTGACAGATTTTATTTACCTGAATGACAAAGTTTAAAATAATGATTTGTCTTAATTTTTGAAGGTCGGGATTACATTATTAATACCACCTTAATAACAGCCAAATTTATACCCAAATTTTTTGGATGAAATTTCGCTTAAAAAAAAAAAAAAATTAAATTGCATTTTAATGTTTTCCAGCATAATTGTAAATTCCATCGTTATAGGAAACAATGGCGGCAAATTAATGAATCTCCCCCCTCCCCTTACAAAGGCAGGGGGGTGGGGGGTGATAACAGTATTATCTTATTAAAAATATGTTTATTATTGGGTCTTTTACTGTTTACTGTTTTTTCTCCGATCTCTTACCGTCCTGTAGTACATTCCATGTACGTTGATTGTGTCTGCATCTCTATCAAATATGTAAAAATTCAACTAAATTTTGACTAATGAGTCCCTCATTTAAATAACTTAGCAAGTGAAAATCTCTGTAAACGTATATTTGTTTTCAATTTTTTTTTTTTTTATCTTTCATATTTCGAAACTAAAGTTCATTTTCTTTAAAACAAACAAAATTCCACACATAAGCCGTTCTTAAGAGAAAATATTCAAAGCTCATTAAAATAAAAATAATGCATAAAATTTTAAAGAAAGTTATGAATAGCTTATTTTTTTCCCTTTAATGCATAAAAGGTTTCAGATAAACAAATAAGGCAATAACAACATTTTGATCGTCAATATTTGAAATCTGAAACTTAAAATAGAAAGCTGCTTTAAAGAGAATAATGATTCGAGGATTTGTGCTTAATTTGCATCTGAATGCATTACTTTATATTCCATTCCGAGGTTATTTCTCAATTTGCATTTTATTCCTTCTAGCCTAAATTTAGGATTTTTTTTCCAAAGTATCCTTTCTCCAGTCATTTTAGGAAAAAATATTGGATAATTTTTCTGCTTCTACTCCCCCCCCCCCCCATCCATTTTCTAAACATCTGAAAGAAAAATTATTTTTTTGTTTATCTTAAAAATATCTCATATAAGTCCTCATAAAATGTAAATTCTTTGAAGCAAAACACCTGCTGTTTTATTTTTATTTGCAAATGTATTGTTGTTAATTTCAAAGTAAAAGGTGGGTTGTCATAAAATGAAATAAATGTGCCCATTAAGTGAAAAGGTAAAATTTTATAAGCAAAGTTTGAAAATTAAGAAAGGATGAATGAAATAAATTGTCCAACTGGCAGATTTTGTTTACCCGATTGACAAAGTTTAAAATAATACTTTGTGTTAACTCTTTGAAGATCGAGGGTATATTATTAATGCCACCTAAATTATAGTCACAATTCATACCAGAATTTTTGAATAAAATTTTACTATTATATCTTTCGTTAAAAAATCCCTTTAAATTGCATTTACTTCTTCGAGTAAAATTGTAAATTCTGGTGAGTTTCCAATGTTTCATTAACAAATTTTCTTGCTCCGGATAGTGTTAGAAGATAGAGTTTGCCCCGCTGCCTTCTTGTACGAAATCTTGAAAATTATTTTTAATAATACAATGTTTATGATGCATTAAGCATATCTTAGGCCATCAAAAATCGACTTACAGACAGTTGCGTTTACCAGAAGGCTGACAGAAGCAACGGCACTAAACCTATGTTTATTTTTATTTATTTTTTTTTTTTTAATTTTCGTATTTCGTAACTAAACTTAATTTTCTTTAAAATAAACAAAATTCAACCCATAAGCCGAGTTAAGAGGAAATATTCTAAACGAATTAAAATAAAAGAAAAATCCATACAATTTTAAAAAGAGTTTGAATACTTTTTTTTTCGCATTTAATGTATAAAAGATTTCAGATAAGCAAATAGGGCAATAACAGCATTTCGATCGACATTTTTTAAAATGTGAAACTTAAGAGTAGAAGCTACATTAGATTGAGTAATGCTTCGAAGATTTATGATTAATTTTCATCTGAATGCATTACTTTATACCCCATTCCAAGGTTTTTTCTTACATCCCTAAATTTAGGATTTTTTTTTTCTGTTTTTTCAAAGTATGATTTCTCCAATCATCAATATATAGATATATATTGTGTAAATTTTCTGCTTCCACTCCTGTTCTTTTTTCCTCCGTTTTCTAAACATTTGAGCGAAAAAAAAATGTATACCTTAAAAATGTCTCATGTAGGTCCTCATAAAAATGTAAACGCTTTGAAACAAAACACCTGCTGTTTTATTTTTATTCACAAATGCATTGTTGTTATCTTCAACGTAAAAGGTGGGTTTTCATAAAATGAAATAAAAGTGCCTAAAGAAAAATTTTACAAGCATAGTTTGAAAATAAAGAAAGGACGAATGAAGTAAATTGTCCAACTGTCAAATTTTATTTACCCGAATGAAAAAGTTAAAAATAATACTTTGTTTTAACTCTTTGAAGGTCGGATGCATATTATTAATACCACCTTAATAGTAGTCGAAATTTATGCCCGAATTTTTAGATAAAAAATTGCTAATATAGCTTTTTTTTAAAATAAATAAATAAATAAAAACTTGTATTTATTTTTTTTCTTCGATAAAAATTGCAAATTCAATCGTTTTTGGAAACAGTGGCGACAAATCATTGAACCCTCTCCCCTCAGAAAGGCGGGGAGGAGAGTGTAATACCAGTATTATCTTATTGAAAATGTATGTTTATTATTGGATCTTTATTTTTTTTTACTGTTTTTTCAATGATCTGTTGCCTCATATAGTACATTCCGTCTAAGTTGATTTTGTCTATATCTCCATCAAATATGTAAATCTCAACTAATTTTTACTTGGTTGAATGATAAATCCTTCGTTAAATACGTTAGTAAGTGCAAATCTCCTTAAACTCATATTTGATTTCATTTTTTTTTAACTTTCATATTTCGAAACTGAACTTCACTTTCTTTAAAACAAACAAAATTCGATCCATAAGCTGAGTTTAAGAGCACCTATTCAAAACACATTAAAATAAAAGTAAAATGCATAAAATTAAAAAAAAAATCTTTCAATAGCTTTTTTTGTGAGTGTTTAATACATAAAAGATTTAAGATAATCAAATAGGGCAATAACAACCTTTTGATCGACATTATTTGGAACCTGAAACTTAAGATAGAAGGATGCATTAAACAGAGTAATGATTCGAGGATTTATGCTTAATTTGCATCTGAATGCATTACTTTATATCCCGTTCCGAGGTCCTTTCTTATTTGCATTTTATTCCTGCAAGCCTAAATTTGGAAAATTTTTTTCCGAAATATCTTTTCTCCAGTCATTAAAAAAAAAAAAAAAAAAAAAAAAAAAAAAAAAAAACATATATTGGATAAATTTTCTGCTTCTACTTCTTTTTCCCCCCTCCGTTTTCTAAACATCTGAAAAAAATTTGTATACCTTAAAAATATCTCATGTAAGTCCTCATAAAAATGTAAATTCTTTGAAACAAAACACCTGTTGTTTTATTTTTATTCGCAAATGTATTGTTGTTACTTTCAACGTAAAAGGCGGGTTGTCATAATACGAAATAAAATTGCCTGGAGTAAAATTTTATAAGCATAGTAGTATGAAAATAAAGAAAGGACGAATGAAGTAAATTATCCAACTGTTAGATTTTGTTTAACCGATTGTCAAAGTTTAAAATAATACTTTGTTTTAACTCTTTGAAGATTGAGGGTATATTATTAATGCGACCTTAATTATAGTCTTAATTTATACCAGAATTTTTTAAAAACTGTTATAGCTTTCATTAAAAAAACCCTTTAACGTGCTTTTATTCTTTTCGAGTAAAATTGTAAATTCTGGTGAGTTTTCAATGTTACATTAACAAATTTTCTTGCTCCGGATAGTGTTAGAAGATATAGCTTATCCCACGTCCCTGTTATACGAAATCGCGAAAATAATTTTTATAGTACAATGTTTACGATGCTTTAAACATTTCTGAGGCCATCAGAAATCGACTTACAGACAGTTTCCCAGAAGGCTGACTGAAGCAACGACATTAAACCTATGTTTGTTTTATATTTTTTATAATTTTCGTATTTCGAAAATAAATTTCATTTTCTTTAAAACAAATAAAATTCAACCCATAAGCCGAGTTTAGAGGAAATATTCTAAACGCATGAAAATAAAAGTAAAATCCATAAAATTTTAAAGAAAGCTTTAAATACTATTATTTATTTATTTATTTATTTATTTATTTATTTATTTTTCGTGTTTAATGCATAAAAGATTTGAGATAAGCAAATAGGGTAATAACAACATTTTGTTAGACTTTTTTTTAAACCTGAAACTTAAGAGTAGAGGCTACATTAGATTGAGTAATGCTTCGAGGATTTATGCTTAATATGCATCTGAATGTATTACTTTATACCCTACTCCGAGTTTATTTCTTACATCCCTAAATTTAGATTTTCTTTTCTTTTCTTTTTTTTTTTTTTTTTTTTTTTTTTCAAAGTATCATTTCTCCAATCATTTTAGAAAATATATTGTATAAATTTTCTGCTTCTACTCCTGTATATTTTCCTCCGTTTTCTAAACATTTGAAAGAAAAACAAATTTTTGTATATCTTAAAATTATCTCATGTAGGTCCTTATAAAAATGTAAATGTTTTGAAATAAAACACCTGTTGTTTTATTTTCATTCACAAATGTATTGTTATTACTTTCACGTAAAATGTGGGTTGTTATAAAATGAAACAAAACTGCCTCGAGTAAAATTTTACAAGCATAGTTTGAAAATAAAAAAAGGACAAATGAAGCAAATTTTCCAACTGTTAAATTTTATTTACCCGAATGATAAAGTTAAAAATTATGCTTTGTTTTAACTCTTTGAAGGTCGGCTGCGTATCATTAATACCACTTAATAATAGTCCAAATTTAGACCCGAATCTTTGGATAAAATTTTGCTATTATAACTTAAACTTGCATTTATTTGTTTTCGAGAAAATTGTAAGTTCAATCGTTTTAGGAAACATTGACTACAAATCAATGAACCCTCTCTCCTCACAAAGGTGGAGAGGGTAGTGTAATATCAGTATTATTTTATTGAAAATATACGTTTATTATTGGAACCTTTTTAATTTTCACTGATTTTTCAATAATTTGTTGCCATCCTATAGTACATTTTGTGTAAGTTGATTTTGTCTACATCTCCATCAAACATGTAAATTAAAACTAATTTTTCGTTCGTTGAATAATAAGTCCTTCATTAAATATGTTAGTGAGAGCAAATTTCGGTAAACCCATATTTGATTTCAATTTATTTTAAACTTTCATATTTTGAAAGTGAACTTCATTTTCTTTAAAATAAACAAAATTCGATCCATAAGCGGAGTTTAAGAGGAAATATTCAAAACGCATTAAAATAAAAGTAAAATGCATAAAATTAAAAAAAAAAGTTTTATATAGTTTTTTTGTGTGTGTGTGTGTTTAACACATAATAGATTTCAGATTAGCAAATGGGGCAGTAACAACATTTTGATCGACATTATTTGAAACCTGAAACTTATGATAGAAGGCTGCAATAAACAGAGTTATGATTCGAGGATTTATGTTTAATTTGCATTTGAATGCATTACTTTATATCCCATTCCAAGGTTATTTCTTAAATTACATTTTATTCTCGCAACCCTAAATTTAGGATTTTTTTTCTCCAATCATTTATAAAATATATTGGGTAATTTTCTGCTTCTACTTCTTTTTTCCCCTCCGTTTTCTAAGCATTAAAAAAAAAAAAAAAAAAAAAAAATTTTTATATCTTGAAAGTATCTCATATAAGTGCTCATAAAAATGTAAATTCTGTGAAACGAAACACCTGCTGTATTATTTTTATTTGCAAATTTATTGTTAATTTCAACGTAAAAGGTGGGTTGTCATAAAATGAAATGAAAGTGCCTGGAATAAATTTTATAACCATAGTTTGAAAATAAAGAAAGGACGAATGAAGTTAATTATCCAACTGTAAGATTTTGTTTACTCGATTGATAAAGTTTAAAATAATACTTTGTTTCAACTCTTTGAACATCGAGGGTATATTATTAATGCCACCTAAATTATAGTCGTAATTTATACCGCAATTTTTGAAGAAAATTTCGCTATTATAGCTTTAGTTAAAAATCATTTAAATTATACTTATTTCTTTTCGAGTAAAACTGTAAATTCTGGTGAGTTTTCAACGTTACATTAACAGATTTTCTTGCTACATCTCCAATCATTTTAGAAAAATAATGTATAAATTTTCTGCTTGCACATTTTTTTCTCAGTTTTCTAAATATGTGAAAATAAAACAAATTTTTGTATATCTTAAAAATATTTCGTGCAAGTCCTCATAAAAATGTAAATGCTTTGAAACAAAACACTTGCTGTTTTATTTTTATTCGCAAATGTATTGTTGTTACAAATTTTTCATATTATTGTTGTCACAAATGTATTGAATAAGTCTCTCATTAAATAACTTAGCTAGCGCAAATCTCCATAAACCTGTATTTGCTTTCAATTTTTTTTTATTTTCATATATCAAAATTAAATTTCATTTTCTTAAAGAAAAAACACACATAAGCCGAGTTTAAGAGGAAATATTCAAAACGCATTAAAATGAAAGTAAAATGCATAAAGTTTTTTTTAAAAAGCTTTGAATAGCTTAATTTTTTTTTCTTTTTTACGTTTAATGTATAAAAGGTTTCGGATAAACAAATAGGGCAATAATAACATTTTGATCGGCATTTTTTGAATCCTGAACCATAAGATTGGAGGCTGCATTAAACGGAGTAATGCTTCGAGGATTTATGCTTAATTTACATCTGAATGCATTACTTTGTACGCCATTCTGAGGTTATTTCTTTATTTGCATTTTATTCTTGCAAAACTAAGTTTACGATTTTTTTTCCCTTCAAAGTATCGTTTTTCTAATCATTTCTAAAAATATATTGTATATATTTTCTGCTTCCACTTTTTTTTTTTCTAATCCTTTATTAAGCATCCGAAAGAAAAACATTTTTTTTTTTTTTAATCTTAAAAATATCTCATATAAGTCCTCAGAAAAATGTAAATACTTTGAAACAAAACACCTGCTGTTTTATTTTTATTCACAAATGCATTGTTGTTACCTTCAACGTAAAAGGTGGGTTGTCATAAAATGAAATAAAAGTGCTTGGAGTCAAATTGTATAAGCATAGTTTGAAAATAGATAAAAAACGGAAGAAGTAAATTATCCAACTGTAAGAATTTATTTACCCGAATGACAAAGTTTAAAATAATACTTTGCTCTTTGAAGGTCAGGGTTATATTATTAATACTATTATTTTTAACACAATCGAACTGATTGGTAAAGTTATCATACGAATTGAATATTTCCAGCTGAGCGAAAAATTGCCCAGGCCGGGGATCGAATCCGGATACTTGGCTTACAAGGCCAATGCTTTACCTGTTAAGCTATCTGGGCGATAGCCGGCTGGGATTTTTCGCTCAGATAACCTTATTGGTCGTAACATCTGGTCTGTCATTTGAAACAGCTCGCAGAATAAACCGCAGGTAATGGAACTCCATATAACGATGGATACGTAGATAGTTCCATTACCTGCGGTTTATTCTGCGAGCTGTTTCAAATGACAGACCAGATGTTACGACCAATAAGGTTATCTGAGCAAAAAATTCCAGCCGGCTATCGCCCAGATAGCTTAATAGGTAAAGCATTGGCCTTGTAAGCCAAGTATCCGGGTTCGATCCCCGGCCTGGGCAATTTTTCGCTCAGCTGGAAATATTCACTTCGTATTATGTTATTAATACCACCTCAATTATAGTCAAAGTTAATACCAGATTTTTTGGATAAAATTTTGCTATTATAGCTTTTTTTAAACATGCTTGTATTTGTTTTTGACTAAAATTGTAAATTCAATCGTTTTAGGAAACATTGGCGACAAATGAATGAACCCTCCCTTCTTACATAAAAGGGGAGGGGGGTAATATCAGTATTATCTTTTTGGAAATAAATGTTTGTTTATTGGATCTTTACTGTTTTTTTTTTTTTTTTTTTTTTTTTTTTTTTTTTTTTTTTTTCCCGAGCTGTTTCCATCCTGTAGTATATTGTGTCTAGGTTGATTTTGTCTGCATCTCCATCAAATATGTAAAAATCCAACTAAATTTTGGTTGGTTGAATAATAAGTCCTTCATTAAATATCAAAGTGAGTGCAAATCTCCGTAAACCCATATTTGTTTTCAATTTTTTTAAGCGTTCATATTTCGAAATTAAACATTTTCTTTAAAACAAACAAAATTCCATCCATAAGTCGTGCTTAGGAGGAAATATTCAAAACGTACTAAAATAAAATGCATAAAATTTTAAAGAAAGCTTTGAAAAGCTTTATTTTTCTTGCGTTTAATGCATAAAAGATTTCATGTAAACAAATAGGGCAGTAACAACATTTTGATCGACACTATTTGAAACCTGAAACTTAAGTTAGGAGGCTGCATTAAACAGAGAAATGCTTCGAGTATTTAAGCTTAATTTACATATGAATGCGTTACTTTATACCGCTTTTTGAGGTTATTTCTTAATTTGCATTTTATTCTTGCAAGCCCAAATTTAGGATTTCTTTTTTTTTTTTTTTTTTTTTTAAGTATTACATATGCAATGATTTTAGAAAAATATTGTACAAATTTTCTTCTTCCACTTTTTTTTTTTTAATTTCACTATTTTCCAAACATCTGAAAGAAAAACAAATTTTTGTATATCTTAAAAATATATAAGTTCTCATAAAAATGTAAATGTTTTGAAACAAAACACCTGCTGTTTTATTTTTATTCGCAAATGTATTGTTGTTACTTTCAATGCAGAAGGTGGGTTATCATAAAATGAAATAAAAGATCCTGGAATAAAAAATTTTTAAGCATAGTTTGAAAATAAAGAAAGGACGATTGAAGTGAATTATCCAACTGTCGGATTTTAATTTACCCAAATGACAAAATTAAAAATAATGCTTTAACTCAGCGGTTCCCAAACTTTCTTGTTACGCGATCCACCTTCCAATGAAAAAAATTTTCCGCAACCTACCTTATAATGAAAAAAAAAATGAATTTAAAAAAAAAAAAAAAAAAAAAAATCGTGACCCACACTAGATAAAGTTGTATAGCAATTTTTGTACGATTTCTATGCTCAGCTATTCTATCTTACGAAAAACGCAAATTTTTGTACGGAAGATACAATATCAATAAAAATAAGAATCGGTTATCTCAATGTGTGTAAGTGAATAGTAATTAAAACAGTACACAGACTACAAAGATAGTTAAAAATACGTTTAATTACTATGAAAACATTATCTTATAATCAATGAGATTTCTGGTGCTGATGTTTACCAATGTGGGAATATTTATTAACACGCAGATTGTCTAAGTACTTGGTATTTCAAAGGCAGCAAAGTAGAAAAGGCATGTTGTCATAAGCACGAAGTGTTGAATTTCATCTAAGACCTCAAAACTGATTTAAATATTTCTGGATAATCTGTTCGTATATTGATCTAGAAGAAAATTAAGGATTGTCCTTTGAAATATTATTTCCTGTTGAAATTGTCATATCTGTTTAAACAGATGAAATAAAAGATATTTTGATGACAAACCTCGATTTTTCCGTCACCCACCAAAACAACTGTCGAGGGCCCATCAGTGGGTCGCGACCCATAGATTAGGAACCGCTGCTTTAACTCTTTGAAGATCGGGGATATATTATTAATGCCACCTTGATTATTGTCGAAATTTATACCACAATTTTTGCATAAAATATTGCTTTTGTAACTTTTGTTAAACAAACAAAAGAAAAAAAAAACCTTTTAGTTCCATTTATTTATTTTTGAGTAAAATTATAAATTCTGGTGAGTTTCCAACATTACATTAGCATATGTACTTGTACCAGTAAATGTTAAAACATATATGTCCCGCTCTCTTTTAGGACGAAATTGCGAAAATTACTTTTAATAGTGCAATGTTTACAATGCATTACCCCCCCCCCCCCCCTTCGTGACGAACGAGTTTAGCGGCATTTTTAATTTTTTTGTCGCCGGTTTTTTTAAACAGAAATTTTTTGTCTAGTTGATTCGCGACAACGTTTGGATTAAATTATGCAAAACTTACAATAAAATATTTCATGCGAGAGTAATCCAGGATTCTGAGCATTTTATGAGGCATGTACACCAGTTGCTCCTCCCCAATGTCTTAGATGAATCTCAGGCCGTCAAAAACCGACTTTCCGAGTGTTATATTACCAAAAGGCTGACAGACACGATGATACTATGTGGCGGGGGGGGGGGGGATTTTATCACGTAACTTAAATTTTTTTATATGTATTATTTATGGTAAGTGAGATTTTTTTAAACTGTTTTTTATCGAATAACAGTATTACGAGAAACAAAAACATTTTTTTCAAAAATTTAGGACGAATACTTAACTTTTTGCACTGGAGAGGTGACTCTCACTCACCGGTATGTTGTGAGGTGTCCCTCGTAAATCGGGACGCCAAATGCTTTAGACACCACTAATATCTTACAGTTTATTTCGCCATTTTTTTTATCACAGATTATATTCGGCCATTAGGTAAGGCGAAGAAAGTTAGTTTAAAATATTGGTATTCATAAAGCATTTGTAGCATTCATTGACGCGAGACACTAGTGGTCAGTAAGAGTCACCTCTCGAGTGTAGAGTATTAATTCTTAATATATATATATATCTATATATATATATATATATATAAAATCGCGGATTTTATCAACTTTAGAATTTCAAATCACAGTGCAGTTCCTCTTTGAAATTTACGCCTGGCTCCATCTCTCACTATCTGAAAAACGATCCTGTATAACAAATAGCCGTTGATACTCTTGCAGCACTGAGCATTAAACATATTAAGGTTGAATGACTTAGCAGTACCTCTGCAACTGCCACAAGCATTAAGTTTCTGGGTGAATTTATGTTCTTCTATGACGAAAATTTGCCGTAATATTAATCTCGAACTGCCGTTAGCGATCTCACTGACCGCTGAATTTTTCAAATTTCACAGTTTAACTCGCAATTTTTATTTAACTACTATAAATACTGGTCAAATTTTGTTTTTGTTTTTTTTGGAGTCCTATTACTATCTCTAGAGACTTTTGAATAATTGAATTTTATTTATAATAGTTCTTTATATAAAGTTTAATACAGAAATAATATTCTGAGAGTTAATTTAGCATTTTATTCATCTTTAGACTAAGCGGTCTGACAGACCGCTCACAGTAGTTATGCGATAATTTTTGGCACAGCAGTTAAGGGTTAAATTCGACTTCGAAAAATAAATTAGTATTTAAATTGCTGAAGGAGTTACGAACGAATAAAAAGCATTCGCCCTTAATCTCTAACAATCAATGACAGCCATATCTCACTTTTTATTCTTTATTATGTTTTCTACTTTTCGGTGTTTAAAATATGTGTTGCAGTTTCACAGATAATTGGCTTATTTTGGTTTGAAACGTTTTGACGCAAAATTAACTGTATTTTTTTTGTAATTCGTAAACAACAGTAACCATAAAGATTATCTGACCATTTATCACCTGTAGTCAGCTAATGGGAAAGTGCCTTAAAACTAATATATTAATTTATATTCAAGTTCTAAACGTATCAAAATGTTATAATTTCAGCCGAAAGACACCTGTGTGTATAAATTTTCTAACACTTTTTGTCCAAACACTGATAATTATGTCATTAGGGGAAAGGAAGATATTGGTTTAAAGAATGATAACATATGATATCGTAGGCTGTTAAAAATGAAGATTGAGGTTTCTCCAAGAAAATGGTGTAACGTACCTAAAATTTAGCTGCAACCAAGATATTGGTGATAAGTTTAACCAGTTTATTGGTGCTTTTCACATATACCATTATTTTACTGAAATGTTGAATCATGATTAAGGTTTTTTTTATCTATCCAATTTTCTGGTGAAAGATGGAACTGTGGTTCAGAATTTTTTTAATCCAATATTTTGGTGTAAGTTAGATTCATGAAGCAAAGTTTTTTTTAATCCAAATTTCTGGAAAAAGATTGAACCATGATTTAGGGTTTTTTAAAATTAAACTTTTAGGCGATAGATTGAACCATGATTTAAGGTTTTTTCTAATCGAGATTTATGGTGAAAGGCCAAACCGAGATTCAGGATTTTTTCTAATACAATTACATAGTGAAATATTAAACCTTAATTCAGGGTTTTTTTTTTCAATTTAACTTTATGGGGAAGGTTTTACCACATTGTATTTATTTTTTTCAATTTGGAATGAAATGGTTAACCGAGATTTTAGGTTTCAATTTATCATTTTATGGTGTAATAATGGACAAAATTTCAAATTTTACAAGATTATACAAGATTATGTTGCAGTAGGAAAACATCTAAAAATTATTAAAACTTTAATTATTGATTCTGTTGACTTTGAATATATTTAAAAAACAAATGTAAACTAGTTTGTTCCAATTTCACAAAAAAATACATTTTTTTCCACAATTATTACCATTCTGTCCTTCTCTATTTTGGAACATTTCTCTGTACTCATAATTACACTGATAATTAATTTAGTTGTTTGCCTATTCATAATCTGTTCATAGTGAAAATATTGTATAAATAATTGTCTTGATACATACCTTGTTTCTATTACATTTCATTTTAAAATCCAGGAAAAAAAAATTACAAAATATTTCTTTAAATAATGCTGAATGGATTTCTTTAAACATTATTAATTTTTGCACAGGTTTGAGAAAAGTATTTTGTCTAATGCACTCAGCTATTTTTTTTTTTTTTTTCATAAACTGTAGATTTTCTTTTCATTTTTTGTCTTTGAGAGTATATAGATGCTGAAATCTTGATATTATGCACTTTCCAAATTTTTTATCTTCTTTTCGCAAGAAAAAACATTATTAGCAAAAAATACATTCTTAAATATTTCCTCACATAAGGGATATAAAAGACTAGAATAGGTCCTAAATTAACAAAAATTGATAACGTTATGTATGTACAGCCCCTAAAGGGAATAGCTATAAAATATAAGTATAATAAAAACATATTAGGAGCTCTATTTATTCTGAATGTGCTCACCACTGTACTTTTATTTCATTTTGTCGCATTTTATTCACCATATGAAGGTAAAACAGCAAAATTATTGATTGATACCATCAGAGGAAAGGGGGGGGGGGGGGTAGAGGTTTGAAGAATGCTAACGTATGATATTGTAAAAGAAGTGGAAGAGGTCCTAAATTAACAAAAAAGCTGATAAGATTATATATGTACAGCCCCTAAAGGAAATAAATATCAAAAATATATGCATAATAAAAACATAGCACTAATTTAGTCTGAATGGGATCACCATTATACTTTTCCTTCATTTTATTGCATTTTATTCACCATGTGAAGCTAACATCGCAAAATTATTGATTAATATCATTAGGGGAAAAGGGGGTTGTGGTATGAAGAATGACAACGCATGATATCATAAAGCGAGTGGAAGAGGTCCTAAATTTAAATAAAAGTTGATAACTTATATATACAGCCCCTAAAAGTAATGAAATTTAAAATATATTCTTAATAAAACGATATGAGGAGCTCAAATTTATTCTGAATGTACTCATCACTGTACTTTCCCTTCATTTTGTTGCATTTTTCCCCCCATGAGAAGATAACACCGCAAAGTTATTGATGTGTGAAGAAGCTTGTCATCTAGGTCACTGCAGTTAAATAATAATAAGAATAACATATATTGTGAAATATTTCAAAAACATTAAACGTTATTCTTACTTTTTTTTTTTTTTTTTTAACTTTCCAATTCAGACAAACCAAATCGTGACAAGTTCATTGAAATCTACTTGAAAAGCCAGACTGAGTTGTTGCAACCTTGATCTAGTTAAAGGAGCCGTAAAGCGTAACACGGCATTTTTTTGACGGAAATAGCTGTGGGGTTTGATTGAAAGGTCACCGGAATGCCGCATTAATGTTATGAAATTTATTATCCTTTTTTTTTTTTTTTTTTTTTTTTTCGCTTAGAAATGTATAAATGTCAGAAATTCATTTGTCGTAGGTGCAACGGACGTGAAAGAGAGCGTTTACCTTGACGTGATTGTTTGTAGAATGTGTATGTTTGTCGAGAGTAATTTTCAACACTTTTTAATTTTAGATGAATTAACAAATCCAGAAAAGATTTGAGATTTATAATAAATTTAAAAGTTAACCCTTTCATGTCTGGTGTACAATCAATAGTACATGTCTTTTAATGGAGCATTATTTTGTTTTGAGAAATGCATTTGTTTCTATTTACATGTAGTAATGTTATTAGTACCGGGTGTCTCAAAAATGACTGATGGATTTTAAAATTCAATAACTTGCAAGCGGTTGCAGCTATTTAAAAATTTTTTGCAGGAGGATTATGTATAATGTCAGGAGTTTTTTTACTGTAATTTTTTATTTTAGTTCGCATCTCAAACAATAGGTGGCGCTGACGGCGATTGAAGGACAGGTGATCAATGTTGAGTGAAGCGTCGAACTGGCCTTTAATCGCCGTCAGTGCCACCTATTGTTTGAGATGCGAACTAAAAAAAAATTACGGTAAAAAAACTCCTGACATTATACATAACCCTCCTGCAAAAAATTTTTAAATAGCTGTCACCGTTTCCAAGTTATTCAATTTTAAAATCCATCAGTCATTTTTGGGACACCCGGTATATGTCTATGCATTTACTATATGACTTCATTAGTTTTTAGACATTTAATAATAACAAAAATTATTATTATTTACTTAATTCTCTTTGCGCCTTTGCGATTCTTTTATTTTAAACAGATATTTCACTCCTTAAATTTAAAATAAAAGTTGCTTTTTTGAAAGAGTCTTATCTAATAAAGCGTAAAAAGTATTAGATATTTGTAATATAAATTAAATGTTGTTGTAATCCAGTATTTTCTAAACATCTTCAAAAGTTCTTCCTCAGCCTATTTTCATATGAATATCAATTGAATAGTATGCAAAACAACAATATTCGTTATCTTTCAGACAATGAAATATTCGTTAAAAATTAATTAATCTTTTTAAATAGCTGATGTTAATATTATTAACTTAAAAGTAATATTTTCTAAAAATTGAAAAAAAAAATCAGACCCGAAAGGGTTAAGAAAAAAAAAAGAGGGAACAATTTTTACTTTAGAGAACATATTTTAAAAATGTTCACATTGAATTAAAAATCCTTAATAAAATTTATTTAAAACAAAATATAAAAGCTCTGTACAGAATTTCATATATAACCATATTTTTAGAAAACATAATTTAAGAATTTCTTATGTATGATATGTAGAAAAAGTTTATATATAACCTTTTAAGGAGGACAGATCATGAAAAATTCAGTTTTGAGATAAATGAACTAAAAATTTCAATTGACATGCATGACAGAACTATTAGTACAACACAAAAATTTGTAAACCTGTTGATGCAATTGTTCTAGAAATACAGTTTGCTTTAGTAAATCCAAATTTGTTGTATTTTATTAGCAAGAAAAATGAGACTCCATTTACAAAAAAAAAAAAAAAAAAAAAAAAAGTTTTAACTTGGAGTTTTTGATATACAAACTAGAAATTTGTAGACAATGCTTCTATTGATTTAACATTAGCTTGTAAATGTAAGTAAGTTGAAATTTTTATTACAATATTTTAATAATAATTTTTTTACTTTCTCGCTTAATTTTTTTTTTTTTTTTTTTTTTTTTTTTTTTGTTCAGAAGATAAAATTTCTTTGACTAATACTAAAAAAATCTTGTCAGTTTTATTCTTACAAAACTTTTTCATATTTTCAAAGATTACATAAAATAATCATTCTTACATCTATCCTTACTTAAATTTAATCGTACCCCAGTTCCGAATAAATGTTCATGACACTGGAATATGACGTTTAGCTCTCTCTATGCGTTGATCCTATCACCGAATGTAAGTACTGACACATTAATAATACCTTGTCTAAGTTTTGTCTTCAGAACCGCCCATGCATTAGCTTTTATCGGATCGCAGAAATGAAACATAGTTTGGGAGAAATGATGACAGTCGTATAGACTATTGCTCGCTCGATAGATATATTTGAATAAAGCTATAAAAATAAGGAGCTGTGGTTAATCGATTCTCGCATCTCAGAATGGGGGATTTATAACGTTTAGTGTGATGACATTTATTAAACTGATAGACCATTCCTCAGATGTCCTATAGATACCATTTCTTCAGTGAATCAGCAAAGGACTTTTATCTGGCTATGCACTAATCCTATCATCTAGTGCAAGTACTAACATATTGATAATACCTCGTTTAAATTTCGTTTTCAAAATTGCTCATGCATCAGCTTATACTTGCTCGCAAATATGAAAAATAGTTTGTGAGAAATAATGACAATCGTTTTGATTATTCCTTTATGATTTTTGGATCAAATTAGTTGCCATTTATAAACATCAGCTTTTTAAAATAAATTTCCTCATTAACGAGTTTTTTGATATTAAAAAATTATTAAAATAATATTAAAACTAGTCGTTGGGGGCCACCGTAATACTTACCCATCATGGATATGTATATGAAAATAAAACATGTGAAAACTATTTATACAATGGATTGCAATTCATAAACAAAATTTAAATATTGTTAATACATAGTAATGCTATATTAAAGAACTGCTGATGTACCAATTTTGACTAATTATATAGAACGCCAAACTACTCAAGTATTACCGAACTGCGTAAAAGAAACATCCTTATAACTCCAAAAATAATAACTCTATTAACTAACAATTAACTGCATCGGATTAAGCGTCTCATTTCCAATTAAAATATACCTCTGAATTGAAATTTGAATGAAATACAAGGTCACGAAAAATCGAAGAATGTGGAAAACAGGATTACAAATATCTCAGCAACTAATAATCCAATCGACTTCGTTCTATATGCAAAATGTGTGTTATTTTATTGCCTTTTACGTCCATTCCTTAGAACAAAAAAAATCGAAAATTTTTATATACCTTTCATCAGAACGAATTTTTCGAGAGTCCGAAAAAAATAGTTCCGGATAATCGAGGTTGCTGATATTAAATAGGGTTCGTCCCATTCTTACATACTAACTACATACAAAATTTCAAGTCTCTATCTCAATTCGTTCGGGAGATAGAGCGTTTACAGACAGACAGACTGACTGACAGACAGACGGACGGCAAAATTTTTTTTCTAAAAATATGTTTTTCGGAATCTTCACTATCTAAAACGTGTAAATCCGTCAAAAAAAATTTTTCGATATTCAAAACGATTGCAAGACTTACCCTATACTACGTATGATGGGTAAGTAATACATGCCGTTCATATATTAAAATTGATGAATTTTTAAAATGCACTTTAAAATATTTTTTGCAAAGTTTTAAAAAGAATTCTTTGAAAGTCATAAAATAAATATCCTTCTTCAACTATAAACATTTTTTGTATGGGAAATTGATGAATTGATTTTATGTACGAATAATAATATAAAATGATATCATTTCGAATATTTTTTCAATCTTTTCTTCTCTTTGTTGGCAACGACGCCCATTGTGAGATTTTAATCTCTCTAAAGCAAAGTTGGAAGTTAAAACACCGCTTTTGAGCTCCCCATTTATCAGCGGAATCATTAATTTGCTGGTTCGCTTACCGGTAATCAAGTAACGTAAACTACAATTTTTGTGTAAATTGAGAAAGATGACGGCAGATTATTATTCTACTTTCGATTCAAAGGGAATAAAAAGAGAAGTTACGGTTACGCAATTTTTTATCTTTTTGTAGCTTTTGGAGCAAATTATTTGTCATTTATAAACGTTAGCTTTTTTAAATAAATTTTATCATTAACGAGTTTCCTGATATTAAAATAATATTAAAATACATGTCTTTCATGTAATAACACTGATGAATTTTTTAAATGCACTTAGAAATACTTTCTGCAAAGTTTTTAAAAGAATTCTTTGAAAAGCCATAAAATAAATAAATATCTTACTTCAACATCAAACTTTTTTGTCTTGGGAATTAAATAGTTGATTATATGCAAGAACAATAACATGAAAATGACACCATTTTGAATATTTTTTCTATTTCTTTATTATTATTATTATTATTATTATTGGCAGTGACGTTCATCATGAAATTTTAATCTCTCTAAAGCAAATTTGGAAATTTATTGATACCTTAATAAAAGACCACTATAGTACTCCCCATTTCTCATTGGAATGATTAACTCGATCGTAAGTTTACAGATAATCGAGTAACGAGAAATAAAATTTCTGTGTGAAAGGAGAAAGGTAAATTATTATTCTACTTTTGATGCAGCATAAGGCTTTTGAAGAGAAGTTACGGTTACGCAAAGTTTATCTCTTTGTAACTTATGGAGCTAATTATTTGTCATTTATGAACATCAGCTTTTCAGAATAAAGTTCTTCATTCTCGAATTTCTTAAAATTAAATTAATATTAAAATGCATGTCGTTCACATATTAAAATTTATGAATTTATAAAATGCATTTAAAACTATTCTCAGCAATTTTTTAAAAAGAATTCTTTGAAATTACTATGTCATAAAATAAATAACCTACTTCAATAAAATTTTTTTTCAAGGAAATTGATTGATTAACTATTATACGAAAACAATCTAAAAATAGCACCATTCCGGATATTTTTTTTTCTATTTTCTTTTCCTTCTTCTTGTCACTGGCAACGACGCCCATCGTGATATTTTAATCTCTCTAAAGAAAAGTTGAAAGTTTATTGATACCTTAATAAAACACCGCTTTAATGTTTGCTCCCCAATTTACAGTGGAATGATTAACTCGCTTGTTCGTTTACAGGTAATCGAATAACGTGAAATAAAATTTTTGTGTAAAAGATGAAAGATTACAGCTGATTATTATTATACTTTTGATTGAATTTGAATAAGATTTTTGATGAGAAATTACGGTTACACAAAGTTATCCCTTTGTAACTTTAGGAGTAAATTAGTTGTCACTTATAAAAATCAGCCTTTTAAAATAAAATACAGCAATCGCTGGCTTCTTGATATTAAAATATATGTTGCTCATAAATTAAAATTGATAATTTCTAAAATGCACTTAAAACCATTTCCTGCAAAGCTTTTCAAAGAATTCCTTGAAATTACTCTGTCAAAATAAATAAATATCCTTTCTCAATATTAAATATTTTTTTTTTCTCTCGAATTGATGGATTAACTATTATACGAAAGCAATATAAAAATGGCACCATTCCTATTTTTTTTCCTGTTTTTTTCTTCTTGATATTGACAACGACACCTATCGTGATATTTTAATCTCTCTAAAGCAAAGTTGAAAGTTTGATACCTTAATAAAACACCGCTTTAGTGCTCCCCATTTCTCAGTGGAATGATTAACTTACTCGTGCGTTTGCATATAATCGAGTAACGAGAAATAAAATTTCTGCGTAAAAGGAGAAAGGTGACAGACTGACAGCTAATTTTTATTCTACTTTCGATTCAATTTGAATAAATCTTTTAAAGAGAAGTTACGGTTACGCAAAGTTTTATAACTTTTGGTGCAAATCGGTTGTCACTTATACAAATCAGCCTTTTAAAATAAAATTCCACAATCTCTAGATTCTTGATATTAAAATATATATATAGCGGATGAATTTCTAAAATGCACTTAATTACTCCCTGCAAAATTTCTTAAAAAATTCATTGAAATTAATCTGTCATAAAATAAATAAATATCCTGCTTCAATATTAAGCATATTTTTTTTCCTTTAGGAATTGATGAATTAATTATTATATGAAAATAATGTAAAAATGGCACCATTCAGAATATTTTTTGTATTATTTTCTTCTTCATGTCATTGGCAATGACGCCCATCGTGATATTTTAATCTCTAAAGCAAAGTTGAAAGTTTATTGATACCTTAATAAAACACCGCTTTAATGCTCCCCATTCCTCAGTGGAATGATTAATCCGCTGGTTCGTTTACAGGCAGTCAAGTAATGTGGAATAAAATTTTTGCGTAAAAGGAGAAAGGTAACACCTGATTATCGTTGTACTTTCGATTCAATTTGAATAAGACTTTTGAAGAGAAGTTACGATTACGCAAAGTTTATCCCTTTGTAATTTACGGAGCAACTTGTCATTTATTAACATCAACTTTTTTGAAAAAAGCTCTTCATTCTCGAAATTTTTGATATTAATATTAAAATGTACGTCGTTCGCATATTAAAATTTCTGAATTTCTGAAATGCGCTTAAAAATATTTCTTGCAACTTTTTAAAAAGAATTCTTTGAGATTAATCTGCCTTAAAGTAAATAAATATCCTGCTTCAACACTAAATCTATATATTTTTTTTCTTTAGAATTGATGGATTAACTATTATATGAAAACAAAATAAAAATGGCATCATTCCGAATATTTTTTGTATGTTTTTTTCTTCTTGTCATTGGCAACGACGCCCATCGTGATATTTTAATCTCCCTAAAGCAAAGTTGAAAGTTTATTGATACCTTAATAAAACACCGCTTTAGTGCTCCCCATTTCTCAATGGAATGATTAACTCGCTCGTGCGTTTACAGATAATCGAGTAACGAGAAATAAAATTTCTGCGTAAAAGCAGAAAGGTGACAGCTGATTATTATTCCACGTTTGATGGAATTTGAATAAGGCTTTTAAAGAGAAGTTATGATTATGATTTTTTTTTCTCTCTTAAAGATGCAGTGCATTAGCAATATCGGTTTCATAGTTTGATGTGAAGTATAATCAGAAAGATGGGATATCAGTTTAATATGAATCCATATGATACATTATTTATGATGTTCTGGTGTTAGTTTGATCATTGTTATTAAAATTTATGCTAATGTTGAAGAAGGCATGCATTTGTTGTAATTTCAAACATTTATGTATATTTGACATTTTTATTAGTGTAACACGCAAGAGTTGCATTTAAAGCATGTTTTAAAACTGGGTGATAGAATTTCAAATACACTAATTCATATTTTTCAAGCTTTTAGTGTATTACAGCAAGTGCATTGTTTATTCGTTCATTATCATTTTACATAAATACACATGTTTATAATAACGAAGAAAACACTTTATTTCAAGACTTATGAGGTATCTATTTTTCTTATATATTTATTTCAATAAAAAACGAAAAAAATATAGAATGTCTATTTATCATCGGTAAAAAAATGGGGGAGGGGGGGGGAGAAATGTAAATAACATTCATTTTATTTATATAACCTAAGATACATGTTTTTAAACAAAATGGCACCATTTGTTGTCTAAGTTTGCATAATAGTCATCTATTTAATGTTACAATTTACAATCTCAGCATTTATTTCAAAAGCTCTACTGTAATCAAGATTTATTAAGCGACCTTTTGGTACTTTTCAATTAGACGAGCGCCACTGTTATATATATATATATATACATATTTACACATTTCTACACATATGTATACGCAAACATACACACATGTGTAGTTATGTATAATACTGGCGCCCGACGTACCGAAAAGTACCAATTTTGTTTTCTAAAAAGATTATGTGTTAAAGTATTATATAGTTTTGGGTCATTAATAGTAGCTTGGTTGGTTTTATCTTAGTTATTAATACATTATCTTATGCAAGTTAAGCTTAAGTTGATGAAGAGGGCTCTTCTGAACAAAATATTTAGGGTATAACTCTGAATAGTTCATGAACCATAGCAGAAGCGTTAGGTTCTAAACTTGTTATCCAATCAAAAGAGTGATTAAGTTTAATCGTAATAATAACTTCCAATTCCATTATATTCTATAATTACTATAAAGTTACGTAAACGCAAGCCCAGAAAAAAATCAGCTCATTATTTTAAAACAGTAACAATTTTTCTTTTTTAAATATGCTACATCGATAATGTAAGACCTGAATCAACCTTATGCATAAAAATGCACTAAACATATTCAAAAAACATTAGTCAGCAATTATGCAAACTCCTTCCTAAGAAGAATCCACTTCTTATTTTTGGGTTTAGGCAGCATTTCCGTAAAGTCCTTGTATGTTTAGAGTGTTTGTCTCCGGTCACCACTAAATGTCACCCATGTCCTTATACTAGGGTTTCCAGTTTCCCAATAAAAAAATTCTCCAACTTAGTAACATTGCAGTTGTGTTCAATGTACGTGTGTTCATGAGGAATATATTTTTTGTATCAAACATGAATTAAATCAAACACAAAGAAAATGACAAAGGCTGTTTGGTTGCTGATAAGTTGCCGCGCGCACGTTTTTGATCTGTCTGGTTTAACCCTTTTAGGGCAAGTACTTCCATTAGCAAAATGCTGAAATGAGTAAATGACACCAGGAATTACAATCGAATTTTATAATTATAAATGAAAGCTTGTTTCATTTGAAAACATATTGACATTTCCTTTTTACGAACATAACATTTATTTTGTGAGATATTGTAAATTTTTGTTAGTACAACCAGCACAATTCCCCGTACAAATGAAAACTTTAATCTTTTCTCCATGGTCATATTTTCGTCACTTTCGTGATTTAAAAATGCAAAGGCCTTTTTTTTTTTTTTTTTTTTTTTTTTTTTTTTTTTTTTTTGTACATGTTTTTTATTACTTTATTATATTTGTGATAAATCTGCGCTTGGAATTAGGCTTCAGGTTATTATTTGAATATATATATATATATATATATATATATGTGTGACGATTTAAGGAGAACTCGAATTATTTCCACTGGTTAAAAAGAAACACACAGTCATGGCAAGCGAGGGAAAAAACAAAATAAATAAATAAATGTAGAAGATTCAATAATTAGTCATGGGCTGCTGTAAATTCATTTATAAAATTCGTAATAATGAGGAAGGAAAAGCTACTTTTGCAAAAATTCCATCATTATTTCAGCGAGCTGTCCTCATCGAAGAATCAACCCATGAAATCTTCTTTTTCATCTCGAGACTTCCACCTTTTTAAACTAAAAAGAAAGTTCTGGAACATTCTGTAACCTCAAACCATCATTCTTTTATGTAAACAGAATTCTTGTCCAGCTACGAGATTATTTTCCACAAACGATAAATTTATTTAAAAAAAATATTATTTAACCAATTTATAATTGACTCAGAATTTTAAATATCTTAGGCAAACGATTTTTATAAATGATTAATTTTAAGAGAAAAAGAAAAGAAATGAATTTATTAATATGCACACATCAAAGGTTGACGTAGGAAAAATAAATAAATAAATAAAATAAAATAATGATATTTTTTGAAAGGTATGGTTTTGGAATAAATTTAATAAGACTTTCTTAAAAAGGGTTGATAAAAACATAGAAGAAATCAGTTTTATTTGGAATATTAAGAATAAAGTTTTAATTAAGAATATTTTTAATTTAGAGCCATCTTTTTAATTTTACGCATACTGGAATAATGTTTTTTAAGGCAAATTAAGAATTTATATCGTCTGCATAAGGATTAACAGATTAGATTTAGAAACAAGATTTTAATTTAATAATTTGAAGTAAGTACGGAATATTATTATAAGAAAATTAAGATAGTATAAAGGTTAGTTTTGGCGAAAAAATTTTAAATTTGTAATATTATCCCCCCCTCCCCAAGACTTTGTATGAAATTGATAGTTAAATAAAACTACAAGTTCAGACAACAGAAATATAATAATTTAGAAAAGTTAAATTTTGGAATAAAACTGTCAAACTCAGGAAGCCAAGAGATGGAAGAAAAGAAAATTAACGCAATATAAAAATATTAGCGATTAAAATAAAATAGTTAATAGAAAATAATTCTGAATTAAATTTAGGTAGGAGCATTTCCCTGAAAGAAATACAATAATGTTACAACATCACTTACCATTTGTAAGTGCATAGGAGATAATACATATAATAACAGTAAATAAGTTATGAATATTAATAAGCAAGAGATAAAAATATAATAAAAACAATAAAAATTCGTTCTCATGGAAGTTTAAATAATTACAATGACTTAATGCATAGTTTATTTTAAATAAGTCCTTTAAATGAAACAAGTCTTTCAATAGTATATATAAAAGAGTCTTTTCCAATGTTCTCTGAATACAGTCTCTTTAATTAAAAATCTTCAAACCTAGTTTAATCTTTGGTTTTAATGTTATGTTGGATCCAACATCTTTCAGTAATATATCAATTTTTCAATAATAAATAGCATCACTCTCAATATCAATAATAAATAATATAGAAAAATTTAAATAATAACAATAACAACAATAATAAGTAATAGTATAATAAGACTCCATATCCTAATATTTTTCAATAAGAGTATAATTAATGCTAAACTTCATTATAGAAATCATAATAATAATAATAATAATAGTAAAACAAGAGTATAATCAAAAGAAAATATCACTATTTGTTTATTATTGGGGAAAATATTGGTTGAGGATAAAAATAATTACATAGCAACTAAATAATTTTCTTATCTTCTAATAGCATAAGAAAGTAATTTTTGCTAGCCGAAAGTATAAAAAAAAAAATCATAATAATTCCAAAATCCAAATAGAATTAAATCTAATTATTTAGAAAATGGACTCTCAACCAGTATTTCCTTACAATAATTCCTCTCTGATACTCTTTTACAAAATTGTCAAATTTGGTTATAAGTTTTCAAATGCCAAATGTAGAATAATGTTTTATCTACACATGGTTTATAAACTTTAATAATAAAATACAATAGGAATAAAAGTTGTCATTCTTAATTGAGAAAGGGAAATAAAAATACTTTGCTTTTTTGAAAAACTTTTAATGTTTGTAGTTTTCACAATGACTGAAAATCACATATTATGTTATAGGTTTGAGTAGAATCATTAGATTTTATAACTGTTATAACATAAATATCTGCTGAATAAATAGAATAATACTAATGTCAAATACATGAGTAAACATAGTTAGACTTAAACACCCTTAAAATTAATTTATCAACATCAATTTGAAAGCTTTTACAATCAAAGTGTTCACCTTATGCCTGCATAAGGAGCCCAATTTAACCCCATAAACTCCCAAAAACAAGTAATATTCTTGTAGGCCTCCAAGAACATACCTGCTAATGTTGAAAATTATGGTGATAAACTATTTAAAGAATAAGAATTAAAACTTAATCTACTGTCTTGACTTTAGTTTGATCTAGTGATTGTGATTGTATCTGAGGTTTTGTTTGTTTTTTGGGTTGCTCATGAAACAGTTTAAAATCTTCTGGTGAAAAATAGGGTCTTAATTTAGAAACATGCACAATAACGGAATTCTGTCCTGTCTCATAATTAAATTTATCTATTTCATAAGTTACATCAGAAAGTTTATTTATAATTTTGTATGGTCCAGAGAAAGTAGGTTCTAATTTTCGAGTGTTAGGGTATTTAAATTCTTCATAAATTACAGAGTCTTGTATTTTTAATGGGCATTCGACAAAATTTCGATCATAGAGCCTTTTACTTTTAAGGTGAAATTCCTGAGTTCGCGCTTTCGCAATTTTGAGGGCTTTGTCTACTGATGTTGTATACATTTTAATTGCCTCACACAAAACCATTACCCACCATTAAAAAAAAAAAAAAAAAAAAAAATGAATCAAAATTATCGTGAAATTGTGACTATATTTAGCTGTTAACATTAACCAGAAATTTTATCTAATAAAACAGAAATTGTAAATATCATAGATATACCTTAAATTGGGATCAACTTTTAATTCTATTATTATATAGATCATAAACAGATTCAAAAATTTTAATTATAGGTAATTCCTTACTTAAAATAACAAAATTTACAAAAAAAAAAATTAATCATATTTATCAGTCAAAACTCTAGCAACAGCCTTGCACAGTTCCATATTTCTTACTGAATTTAAATAAATTATAAGAATCCGGGAACCAAAGCTCACTGTAACCAGAAATTCTAACAAATAAAAGGAAAAACATAAATGTTAACTTAATTTTCAGCTCAAATGTCTAGTTGTAGGAACATTATTATGAAAATACTGCATTCTGAGAATAGTTTTTGATAACAAATAAATATCAATAAATTAGAAAATGTACTTTTTTTAAATAAACTTGAGCTTCTAAATTCTTTTATACTTCATTATTATTACAAACTTGCCTTTAATCGTGCATAAAAATATCATAATAATCTTAATATGCAAAAGTAATTGTCTAAGAATATCATACTCTTCAATTTAATCCTTAAGAACAAAAATGTTTAATCTCCAACACATAATAATGATAATAATAATACTCATAAATAGGCAAGTAAATAAAATTCACAGACAAATAATCAAATAAATAAACCTGACAAACAGAGAATAATTAATTTAAATAAATACATAAAAAGTATACAAATAATAATAATTAAAATACTACGAAAAAAATCTCACCGAAATCCTATTGTGCTCAACTATCTCGAAAAATATTCGTCTGTTCACAAATTTACAAGAAACGGTCTTGTAATTATTATTTTTTTTTTCTTCTTTTTCATCATAAATTTGAAAATCTTAATCAAGAAAATCTCCTGTTCTGCAGTCATTCAAGAAATCATGGCTTCAGGAAAATCAAGCCGACTCAAAGCACTTTACAGGAACAATTCCTCTGTTTTTGTCACTCCAGAAATCATGAGACTATGGCAGTTTTTGTTTAAGAACACATCCAATAATGACGGGCAAATTATTCAGCGATCCACAGTTTTTATTATTACTTCGTTCCATAGCAAGTTTCTTTAAAAACCAAAAAAGGCAGCGCAGGCATAAAAGATCCTGTCGACTTTTCGATTAGTTGTGACGATTTAAGGAGAACTCGAATTATTTCCACTGGTTAAAAAGAAACACACAGTCATGGCAAGCGAGGGAAAAAACAAAATAAATAAATAAATAAATGTAGAAGATCCAATAATTAGTCATGGGCTGCTGTAAATTCATTTATTAAATTCGTAATAATGAGGAAGGAAAAGCTACTTTTGCAAAAATTCCATCATTATTTCAGCGAGCTGTCCTCATCGAAGAAGCAACCCAAGAGATCTTCTTTTTCATCTCGAGACTTCCACCTTTTTAAACTAAAAAGAAAGTTCTGGAACATTCTGTAACCTCAAACCATCATTCTTTTATGTAAACAGAATTCTTGTCCAGCTACGAGATTATTTTCCACAAACGATAAATTTATTTAAAAAAAAATATTATTTAACCAATTTATAATTGACTCAGAATTTTAAATATCTTAGGCAGACGATTTTTATAAATGATTAATTTTAAGAGAAAAAGAAAAGAAATGAATTTATTAATATGCACACTAGAGGTCTGCACGAGCCGGGCCTAGGCCCGAAGCCCGAGCCCGGCCCGGCCCGCGGGCCAGGCTCGGGCCGATTTCCAATAATGGCATTCGGGCCGGGCCGGGCCGGGCTCGGACCTTACTTCTGGAGACTCGGGCCGGGCCTAGTTACTAATCCGTTCGGGCCGGGCCGGGCCTAGTCACTAATCTTTTCGGGCCGGGCTGGGCTCGGGCCTTAATTTTTTTGCTGGAGTATTGGGCCGGGCCTAACTTTTTTTTCCGTACGAAGCCGAGACTGATTCCATTCTTCCTAGTTTTCATGGACCAAAATAATCAGTTAATATTGAATCTTCCTATATGAAAATCCTTTTCTCGACTTTTTATAAATCAGTAATATTTGGCTTTGTCCAAAAATTTCTGCAAAAAAAGCATATACTTTTAAGCCGTCATTATTCTACAATTAAACATTAGAATTTATTCCTTTTTAAAGAATCGTAGATTACTAGGCGTTTTAAAATAGAATTAAACACACACACACACACACACACACACACACACAAAAAAAAAAAAAAAAAAAAAAAAAAAAACATGATTATGACGGAAATTTTTTTTAAACTGAAAATTGAAAGTTTCTTTTAAAATGTTCATCCATGCAAAATGAATACAACAATACGGGAGAAAAAAATATGTATTAAACATTTACATCTGTTAAGAAGGGAATGCATTTTTTTTCGTTCCAAAGCGATTTCGTCTTTGGAAATTTTACCATACATCGCTTTTTCGATTTTTTGTCTCCATTACAGGGAATATGGATTAATAATACTAGTGATAACTGAAACATTTACATACAACAAACAAAGATTCATTTAAAAGCATAAATATCGCAGCCTACGGCACTTCTGCATAAATGGAAATTATAAACATGGAAAAAAAAAAAAGACTAATATAATTTTTTTTTGGTCAGAACTCTTCCATAAGATTAAAGATCAATGTTCTGTAGAAATTCACTCGAGCCGGGCCGGGTTCGGGCCGAATTTTAAACTTTTTTCCGGACCGGGCCGAGCTCGGGCCGAAATTTTAACTTTCGGGCCGGGCCGGGTCGGGCCATTATTTTTTTCGTTCGGGCCGGGCCGGGATCGGGCCGAATTTTTAACTTTCGGGCCGGGCCGGATCGGGCCAATATTTCTTTCGTTCGGGCCGGGCCGGGCCCGGGCCGAAATTTTAACTTTCGGGCCGGGCCCGGGCCTGGAAATTTCGACCCGTGCAGATCTCTAATGCACACATCAAAGGTTGACGTAGGAAAAATAAATAAATAGATAAAATAAAATAATGATATTTTTTAAAAGGTATGGTTTTGGAATAAATTTAATAAGACTTTCTTAAAAAGGGTTGATAAAAACATAGAAGAAATCAGTTTTATTTGGAATATTAAGAATAAAGTTTTAATTAAGAATATTTTTAATTTAAAGCCATCTTTTTAAATTTACGCATACTGGAATAATGTTTTTTAAGGCAAATTAAGAATTTATATCGTCTGCATAAGGATTAACAGATTAGATTTAGAAACAAGATTTTAATTTAATAATTTGAAGTAAGTACGGAATATTATTATAAGAAAATTAAGATAGTATAAAGGTTAGTTTTGGCGAAAAAATTTTAAATTTGTAATATATATATATATATATATAATATAAAAATCACACAACTTCAAAATGTAAAATATTAAACTGTCCAAAGACAACTGAGTGCTAATATCATAAATTAAAATTGGAGAACAAAACCAAAAACAGAATGTAAACCAAAAAACTTAAAAAGACTAACAAATTTGAAGAACATAAAGAAAAGCTTGACGCATAAAGGTGACAGGCTGCATGACTAACGACTTGCAAGTTTGGTTTTACCGGTATTACATATGTAACGTCCCCCATACTTGCCTAGACCAGATTAAAACTATGAAAGACAAAAATATTGTTTTGTACTAATCGACATTAAATTAGTAAACCACTAATCAATCGACATTTATATCGAAAGGAGAATCTATCGCTTTCCCAGTAATTCGTATTTTTTACGAAATTCAAAGTTAATTGCGTTAAAAGATTCATAGGATAACCATGCTCGATAGCAGTATCATAAAGTTTCACTAAATCCTTGACAATGTTAAAACTGGAATTTAATCTCTCTGTCTGAGTTAAACCATTGATGTAAATATTTTTCAACATAGAAAAATACATATTTGAATTAAAATGTAATTTACTTTAATTTGGTGTTCAAATCGAAATCGTTTCTCTTATCATAAATACATGTGATCAGATTATTGCCTTCATTTGCAATAGAAACATCTATATAATCGTTCTAGATTATATATATGAGTAAGAAAAAATATATTGAATGTAATACTAGATAAATCTAAAAATTCTTACGCAATCATATGTAAGATACATTAAAAAATCTTTAAAAAAAAAAATTGAACAAAAGTATTAATATTTAAAAAGAGTAGTAGGAGTTTTAAAAATTTCAAATTTTCTTACCTTTTTAAAATTTTTAATTAAAACTGTACATAATAAAAAAAATCCCTGTCGGCTGGGCCTATAGGCGGAGGTAGATTTCGAAGAGTGCTCATTTAAAAGAAAAAAAATATGATTAGAGATAAACCCAGTTTAATAACTTCATTTGGCCGTTTATGAAAAATTTTTAATTTCATTTTTCTGCAAAAACTGGTTTTATCAGAATCATCTTAAGAAAAATTCAGCTCAAATGCCCATTTTGACAACATATTTTGAAATAGATTCTGAATTTATTAAAAAATCGACCAAAACAGTACATTATACAGTTCCTAAATAACAAAAAACTGTCAGTTGAATGCATTTGAGAAAAAAAAAATGAATTTAAAAATGAGTCATAAAATAACCGACTTGTTGTTTGAATACATCCTTAATTTTTTAATCATGATTGCTTCGGAAAATTTTGTGTGAAATACTCACTTTGACAGCATTTTTAAAAATATAATCTATCTTTATCAAAAAACTGGCCAATGCGTCACAGTATATAGTTCCTAAATAAGAGGATATGTAAATTGGATGTGTTTGAGAGCGAAAATGGATTTTAAAACGAGTCATAAAAAACGCAATTTGCTATGTGAAAATTTCCTTAAATTTTCAAATCACGAAGACTTTGGGAAATTCTGTTCAAAATACCCTTTTTGGTAGCCTTTTTCAAAATATATTCTGTCTTTATCAAAAAACCGATCAATGCATCCCATTATATAGTTCCTAAATAAGAGGATCTGTAAATTGGATGCATTTGAGAGCAAAATTGGACTTAAAAACGAGTCAGAAAAAAACGCAATTTCTTATTCGAACACTTCCTTAAATTTACAGTCACGATTTCGGAAAATTCTGTTCAAAATACCGTTTTTGGTAGCCTTTTTTGAAATATATTCCGTCTTTATCAAAAATCTGACCAATGCATCACATTATATAGTTCCTAAATAAGAGGATCTGTAAATTGGATGCGTTTAAAATCAAAAATGAATTTAAAAATGAGTCAGAATATAAGCAGTTTGGATTTGAGGTTTTTTTCTCCAACTCCTATTTTTGTTTAATTTCTTTTTGCTATACGAATTGGTCCTATGAAAAACTTGTCAATATAGAAGTTGTAGATATTTTTGAGAAGATGTAAAATAAATTTAATCAGATTTGATATCTTAAAAATTGACGGAGTTATGGATTTTTCTCTTTTTTCAGCGCCCTTTTTCTTTTTGTTTTTAATTTTTTTCATCGGTAAAAGTTGGTCCGATCAAAAACTTGTAAATACAAAAGTTTTAGATAATTTTAAGAACATTTACAAAAAATTTAGTTGGACTTGATATCTTGAAAATTGACGAAGTTATGAATTTTTTTCTCTCAAAATCCCTGCTTTTTTCGCCCCTTGAGCCCACTTCTAAATTTATCAAAAATCTGTTACGCATATACTTTCGGCCCATTTTTAAGAAGTAATATAAACTTTAAACCGGTTCGATATCTACTTTAATTAAGAAGTTATGGCGTTTTTTCTGTTTTCACAAAAACGCCCCCTATTCCGACCCCCTTGGTCCGATTTTGCCCATTAACGAACTTAGCCAAGATTTTAACCTCTTTGATTTTATGTGCAAGTTTGGTGGAGATTGGTGAAGAATTATAGAAGTTATCGTGTCCATAAAAAAGTGATATATATATATATATATATATATATATATATATATATATATATAGATAGATAGATAGATAGATAAACTGGTGCGATTGCAATAGGTAGTATTTCTTACGAAATCTACCTAAAATGCACAGTTTTCTTTTGGTTGAACATTAAATGCAATGAGTTCACCATCTAAAGCATATATTATGTAATTAAAAAAATGTTTGAAAAAGGTAAATTATATCCTTAATTCAGCATTTCAACTTTAAAAACATAAAATTCTTACAACAATCCCCCTTTTGTTAATAACTTTATGAAAATCTAAAGCAAAAATATATTAAGTATTAAACTTTAAGTTTTGTTCAAAAAATTTATTGAGCTATATTTCTTTAATGAGGAAAAAAATGAAATATTTCCTGCCCCATTTTATTCTAAATAAAAGTTTTTATTGTGTTACTGCAATAAAAATCAGTTTTATTATCGAAGCACTTTCGCTTAAACTTTAGCACATCTCGGATCTTTTTTTTTTTGTTAATCCATTCTTTCAAAAAATACGAAATTTTACTTTCTTCATGCATTCTAAATTCTGATCATTCAATTTTCTGAAATCGATTCATAAAAAGAATCGGCGTAAAGTTCAAGCGATTCTGTACTGACGAAGATTACAAAAAAACATGAATTATTTAGTGAAAACATTTTTTTAAAGCTCTTTATTATGAACTTTCTGTTGTAGTTTTTAAACTTTTGAGCATATTTTTTAGTTTCGGGAATTTTTCTTTTGGATTTTTATGTGTTTCAACGGGTGTTTAAATTTAATCGGTTTAAACAGAGAATGGTGGAATTTCGTTTTTGATTAATATAAAAATCATATATTTGTAAATAATATATCTTAGAACTTGTTTTTTCTTGGATCTTAAGATAATTTTAAAATCATTATAAAATTTTGTACTTAAAGTGACAGTATATGCTAGCAAGATTTTTCAAAAGAAAAATTATTTAATGATGCGAAGGAATTCATCTTTATGGTCTTTGATTATGTTATCTCGTTTTTTCTTTTTTTATTTCTTTGTTAATTTTATGTTCTGAATACTACATGAAATAATTTTTAGCGAATGATATATTGAAAGTGTGTTTTTATTCGAAAATAACTTCTGTTGAATTGAACTAAATGTTTATGGCGATGTTTGGAAACAACTTTGATAAGTTTGGCAATTGTCCTTTTTTGTTAACCCATTCTTTTCAGAAAATACGAAATTTTATTTTCTTGATTCATTCTAAAGTCTTATCATTCAATTTTCTGAAATCGAGTCATAAAAAGACTCGGCATGCTGTTCAAGCGATTCTGTAGTGACATATAGATTACACGAAAGACATAAATTATTTAGTGATAACATTTTTTTAAAGCTCAATATTATCAACTATCTATTGAAGTTTTCCAAGCTTTTGAACATGTTCCTTACTGTATATGTGATAAATATGCACAAGTAATTAGGCTTGAGATTAATATTATTGAAATACATTAAATATATTTTCAAATATATATAACTAGGCGAAGATGCGTTAGATTTTATCGTTTTACACTACATATATGAGTAAAAAACATAAATATTGAATGTAATATTAGATTAACTTAAAAATACATTAAAAGTCTTATGTGACATGCATTTAAAAATCTAAAAAAATAATAATAATTGATCAAAAATGCAATTATTTAAGAAAATAATAGGGATTTTAAATAAATCTTTGAAAAATTTGAATTAATAATCTAGATAATAAAAAAAAATGCACAATTTTTTTTTTAGTTGAACATTGAAATGTAATGAGTTAACCCTCTAAAGCATATTTTTTAAATAAAAAAATGTTTTGTAAGGTAAACTGTCCTTCAATGATGAATTCAGCATATCAACTTTAATAATATAAAAAAGGGGACCCTTTTTGTTAATAATTTAAATAAAAAATTTAAAGCTAATATATTTCAAGCATAAAACTTTAAGTGTTGTTCAAAAAATTTAATGAGCTATATTTCTTTAAATAATAAAAATAAATGTGAAATATTTCCTATCCCATTTTATTCTAAATAAAACTTTTTATTGTGTTTCTGCAATAAAAATCAGTTTTATTTTTACTATCGAAGCCTTCCGCTTAAACTTTAGCATATCCTGGGTCTTTTTTTGTTAACTCATTCTTTCAGAAAATACGAAATTTTATTTTATTTATTCATTCCAAATATTTATCATTAAATTTTCGGAAATCGAGTCATAAAAAGACTCGGTATAAAGTTCAAGCGATTCAGTACTGACATAGATTACACGAAAACATAAATTATTTAGTGAAAACATTTTTTTAAAGCTCTTTATTATCAACTTTCTGTTGTAGTTTTCAAACTTCTGAACTTAATTTTAGTTTCGTGCATTTTTCTTTTCGAGTTTTATGAGTTTCAGCGGTTGTATAAATTTAATCAGTTTAAACAGAGAATGGTGAAATTTCGTTTTTGATTAATATAAAAATCATATAGTGGTAAATAAGCTCTTAGAACTTGTTCTTTCTTCGATTTAATGATAATTTTAAAATCATTATAAAATTTTGAACTTAAAGTGATAGTATATGCGAGCAAGATTTTTCAAAAGAAAAATTATTTACTGGTGCGAGAAAATTTGCGTTTATGGTCTTTGATTACCTAGTTTCGTCTTTTCTTTTATTTCGTATGTTAGTTTTATGTTTTGAATATTGCGTAAAGTAATTTTTAAACGAATGATACGTTGAAAGGGTCTTTTTTTTTATTAGAAAGTAACTTTTCTTGAATTGAACTAAATTTTTATGGTGGCATGTTAGGAAACAATTTTGTTAATAAAAGTAACTAAAATTGATAAAATGATTTTGTAATATATATCAGAGAATTTGACTTACTAGGGAAGTGCACGAAGTGTGAGTCACCGATTTTGACAAAAGTGGTATCGTTGGAAAGATCTCATCGAGGGCAGCAAAAAACTCAGTGGAACTACCCGTCGCAAATGAGTCGTTATCGAGATATCCGACAATATATGTGACGCAATTAGCGCATACTTAATGGGGCACCGTAAAAAATTTTAGTCTCGATTTTAACTAAAGTGGTATCGTTGAAAAGATATCATCGTGAGGATTAAAAAACTCAAAGGAATCACCCGTCGGAAATGAATTGTTTTCGAGATATCCGACAATATGTGTCACATTTTTAATACACACTTCTAGGAAACTGCATTAACTAGGGAAGAACAAAAAGTATAAGTCACCAACTTTGACAAAAGTAATATCGTTGGAAAGATCTCATCGAGAGCAGTAAAAAACTCAATGGAACTACACGTCGCAAATAAGCCGTTATCGAGATATCCGTCAATTTATGTCACTTAACTAGTGTATACTTAATGGGAGACCGCAAAAAAATGTTTTCTCGATTATAATGAAAATGGTGTCTTTGCAAAGATATCATTGTGAGAAGTAAAAAACTCAAAGGAACAAACCATCTGAAATGAGCGATTTTCGTGATATCCGACAATTTCTGTCACACTGCAGTTTCCTAGAAGTGTGCATTAAAAATGTGACACAAATTGTCGGATATCTCGAAAACAATTCATTTCCGACGGGTGATTCTATTGGGTTTTTTAATCCTCACAATGATATCTTTTCAACGATACCACTTTAGTTAAAATCGAGACTAAAATTTTTTACGGTGCCCCATTAAGTATGCGTAGTTGCGTCACATATATTGTCGGATATCTCGATAACGACTCATTTGCGACGGGTAGTTCCATTGAGTTTTTTGCTGCTCTCGATGAGATTTTTCCAACGATACCACTTTTGTCAAAATCGGTGACTGACACTTCGTGCACTTCCCTAGTTAGTCATACTTTCTATACTTAACATAATTTAATAACAATATAAAACGCACCTATATTTTGTGTTTTAAACTCTGGCTCTTTAAAATATTTTTTAGTGAATGATTCTTGTAAAACTAAACTAAATTGAAACATTAGCTAAACATTAAAATTAAGTGAAACATTAACTAAATGTTTAACTGAAAGATGTTTAAATAAGAAAAAAAAAAATGTTAACGGTAAACTGCTCCTTAATGATAAATTCAGCATATCAATTTTAGTAACTTAAAATTCTTACATTTCCCCCCTTTTGTTAATAATTTAAAAAAAAATCTAAAGCTATTATATATTAAGTATTAAACTTTAAGTTTTGTTCAAAACATTTATTGAGCTATATTTCTTTAAAAAGAAAAAAAATGAAATGTTTCCTATCTCATTTTAATCTAAATAAAACTTTTTATTATGTTTCTGCAATAAAAATCAGTTTTATTTTTATTATCGAAGCGCTTCCGCTTAAACTTTAGCACATTCTGGGTCCTTTTTTGTTAACCCATTCTTTTCAGAAAATACGAAATTCTATTTTCTTCATTCATTCTAAATTCTTATCATTCAATTTTCTGAAATCGAGTCATAAAAAGACTCGGCATAAAGTTCAAGCGATTCTGTACTAACGTAAATTACACGAAGACATAAATTATTTAGTGAAAAAATTTTTAAAGCTCTTTATTATCAACTTTCTATTGTAGTTTTTAAACTTTTGAACATAACTTTTAGTTTCAGGCATTTTTCTCTTCGAGTTTTATGTGTTTCAGCGGCTGTATAAATTTAACCAATTTAAGCATAGAGAATGGTGGAATTTCGTTTTTGATTAATATAAAAATCATATAGTAGTAAATAATGCCTTAGAAATTGTTCTTTTTCGATAATAAAGATAATTTTAAAATCATTATAAAATTTTGAACTTAAAGTGATAGTATATGCGAGCAAGATTTTTCAAAAGAAAAATTATTTAATGGTGCGAGGGAATTCACGTTTATGGTCTTTGATTATCTTGTTTCTTTTTTCTTTCTTTTGTCTCTCATGTTAATTTTATTTTCTGAATACTGCATAAAATAATTTTAAGCAAATGATATATTGAAAGGGTGTTTTTATTCGAAAATACCTTTTGTTGAATTGAACTAAAATTTTATGGAGACATGTTTGGAAACGACTTTGATAAGTTTGGCAGTAAAAGTTACTATTTTGATAAAATGAATTGTAATACATCTAAGAAATTTTAATTATTTTCTATCCTTAGAAACCAATTTATAATATACAATTAGTAATAGAAGCATTTTGTGTTCTAAACTCTGGATTTTTAAAATAATTTTTAGCGAAATATGTATTGAAAAAGTGTTTTTATTCTAAAATAACGAAATTGTTGCATTGAACTAAAATTTTATGACCACATGTTTGGAAAGGTTGGGAAAAAAGTAAATGGCAAAATTGATAAAACGATTTTCTAGTAAATCTCTTGTAATTTCACTTGGTCACATTTTCAATTCTTAGGGCAAATCAGTGAATGTATAAAAGAGATATAGTAGATGTTTAAATAAGAAAATGATGGAACTTATCTGTATTTTGTATTTTAAACTCTGTGTAAAATAATTTTTTACGAATGATATAGCGAAAAAGTGCTTTTATTATAAAATAATAATTTTGTTGATTTAAACAAAATTTTTATGTCGGCATGTTTAGAAAAAACTTTTGATAAGTTTTTACAATAAATGTAACTGGCAAAACTGATAAATGATTTTGTAATAAATCCCAGAAAATTTCACTTGAGAAGAATTTGAGAAAATTTCACTTCAAAAATTGTATTGGTTAATGTCTATTTGGCGTTTTAAATTCTGTGTAAAAAAATTTTTTAGCGAATGATATATTGAAAAAGTGTTTGTATTAGAAAAGAAAATTTTTGTCCAATTGAATAAAATTTTATGGTGACATGTTTGGAAACAATCTTGATAAGTTGGACAATAAAAGTAACTGGCAAAATTGATAAAATGATTTTGTAATAAATCTCAGAAAATATGACTTAAAGAAACGAGAAACGACAGTACAGACGATCACTACATCGAGTTCACGGATGAAAATCTAGGATTAGTTAAATTTCGATTCGCATATTAAAACGGAATCGGTCTGCCTAGTCATATCTTAGTGGAAAGCACCAAAAAATCCGATTTTAGCAGTTGAGTCGTAGATTTACCATTGTATTTTCCTGCACCAAAAATATTTGAATACAATGAGGACTGGGAGCAGGTAAACATAGTGATAAATCTATGAGTCAGCAGCTAAAATTGGGTTTTTAGGTGTTTTTTACTAAGATATGACTTGACAGACCGATGACATTTTAATGGGAATAGAGATTTAACTAATCTTAGGTTTTCATCCTTGAACTCGATGAAGTGATTGTTTGTGCTGCCGCCACCCGATCTATTAGTCATATTTTCGTTTCTTAGCACAAATCGGTGAAAGAGAAATTTAGTGGATGAATAAATGGGAAAATAGTGAGATTTATCTACACAGTAAATTTTGCCTAAGGTGAAATCGATCGGGAACGCGAAAATTTTCCATAGTAGACAATGTTAGACAAATCTTTTGTCTATGGATTACTCTATGTCTATGGATTTGCAAGAACTAGGAAATCTTTCTGGTTAGTCCGATTTCCATTTAACATAGTCTTATAGAGAGTTTACTGTGTTTTTATTAGAAAATTAAAAATTTTGTTTGAAATTTTGTATAAATTGTACCAAAAAAGCTTCATTATTTATATAAGTTTGTGCATTTGAGCATCCGTGTGAATATTTAATTAAAAACAGAAATATACAAATAGATCTTAAAGATACTTGCACTTCACAAAATGTCATTGTGTTGTTTTGAAAGCTGTTTTTATTACATTAAATTAAAGGATATATATTTTTACTTACTTCTATCTTTACAAGAAAAAAGTATTGGAAAAGTTTCGAAATCCGGTTTTCAACGGATTTGCACGTTTAGGAATCGGTAAACTCGAAAAACATGTTTTTACAGAATGTGTCTGTCTGCGATTCTGTCTGTATGTGACAAAAATTTTGTGGCCGCTCTATTTCAAGAACTGATGCACAGAACTTCACAAAACTTTGGATTCTGCTAGACCTTGATATAAACTAAATAGATCTGATTAGTTTTATGTATATACCACGCAATAGGTGGCGCTGTTATGCTGAATTGTTTACAATTTCTACAATAGCCATATCCCAAGAATGAGCGCATGAATTTTGATAAAACTTTAGATTTATTTAGGACGTAATAAAACATGGTTATGGTTTAGTGCAAAGTACTCAACAGATGACGCTGCCATGGTGCATTATTTTTCATTATCGCAATAGCTCTATTTCAAGAACTTATGCACGAATTTTTCTAAAATTTCAGATTTAGTTAGTCCCTAATGTAGATTGGTGTTGTTTAATTTTTTGTGTAAATCGCCCTACAGAGGGCGCTGCTATACTGCATTTATCACGACTTCGCAATAAATGTATATCAAGAACTAATGCATGGATTTTCATCAAATTTGAGATATAGTTAGCACCTGATAAAAAAAAATTATCCTGATTAGTTTTTGGTGCACATCACCCAACATGTGGCGCTGTTTATTAAGGTTTTTGAAAAGATTTTGCAATAGCTCTATCTGAAAAACTAATGCATGGATTTTCGTCAAACTTTAGATTCAGCTATAAGTTGACAAAAGCGGTTGTTGGTTTAAACCATCTAATCCGTGGCGCTACTGTCTTGCATTTTCCTGGAAGTATTACTATGCTTAAGAAAAAAGAAAGTTTTGAGATAGCCACATCTGGCTATTTTCTTTTAAAATTCCGAGAATTTTCAGTTTCTGATTTTGTCTTATTTTTAAATGTTTTTTGGAAATGCTTTTAAGAAAATAACAAGAAGAAAAAACAGCTTTTTATTTCCTGGCTTTCTCCCATAATTGAGATCGAAAGGCGTAAGTAAATTGCTGAAACGTAACTATTATAATCTAATTCCACGGAATGCATTTGTAATACTTTATATAACCTGCTGTCGCGCTGGGCTTTCATTAAATTAAAATATATGCCTCAAGTCTTTTACCTAAAATCTAAAAAAAAAAAAGTTCTTGAAAAGAGTACCTAAGTTTTCTCATCTACGCAATATTTTTTTTTTTCCTCAAAAAGGGGAAAAAGGAGAACATTTTTGGGCATAATGGAGTGCATTATTAGTCTTGTAATTTACTAAATTATCTTAGTTTTCTGCGAAAAATTTATCGCCTTCCTTCTTTTTTTTTTCAGAATTTGTTTGTAATGTAAATCTTATTTTTCTCCTTTGGTGGTGAATTAGATTATTGCTTTGAAATTACTCTCGTTTTTGAACTTTGCTTATCCTTGTTCTCTTTCCATAATTTTAATTTTCATTCTTTAGTACGTTATTTTATTCTTTATTACGTTATTTTATTTTTTATTACAGTGTTCATATAAAACATCAGGACATCGTAAAAGGAATATTTTTTTTACAGCTTTTGTTACAGCGAAAATATTTTCTCTCATCTCATAATCGTAAATACTACATTATCTTACAAAGTTTTGTTGAGTATTTGCAATAAATGTTTTTATTTATTGTGTTTTTTTATTCTAACTATTGTCGAAGGCAACTATTTATATGAGACAGTTTTTGAAAATATTTACTTTGTTGTAAGTTACATATTTGTATATATTGAAAGAGAGAGAGATAATTTTTTTTTAAACTGATGATCGTTTTGGGGTGTAAGGGTCGTGTGATCGGTGTAGATCTGCAAAAATGCTTCAGAAATTCCAACATAGGGGAGACCGCAATAGGTAGTATTTCATACGAAATCTGAGTAAATGGCATTGTGTTGTTTTGAAAGCTGTTTTCAGTACATTAAATTAAAGGATATATGCATTTTTTAACTTTAATTTTAAAATTCCAAAAATTTTCAATTTCATAATTTTTGTCGTCTTCAAACATGATCTTTGGAAATGCTACTAGGAAGAAGACGCTTTTTTATTTCCTCGCTTTCTCCCATTATTGAGATTTAAAGTCAAAAGTATATTGCTGCTACTATAATTTAATTCCTCCGAACGCATTTGTAATACTTTATATAACTTGCTGTCGCGCTGGGCTTTCATTAAATTAAAATGTATGCCTGAAGTCTTTTATCTAGTATCTTTTTTAAAAACTCCGAACATTCTTGCATATAATGCAGTGCATTATTAGTCTTGTAATTTACTAAATTATCTTAATTTTCTGCAAAAAATTTATCGCCTTCTTTTTTTTTTTTTTTTTTTTTTTTTTTTTTTTTTCAGAATTTGCTTGTAATGTAAATCTTATTTTTCTCCTTTGGTGTTGAATGAGATTATTGCTCTGAAATAACTAGGAAATATTTCTCGTTTTTTTTAGATTTGCTTAACCTTGTTCTCTTTACATAAATTAAATTTTCATTATTTATTACCTTACTTTAGTTTTTATAGCAGTTTTCATATAAAATATCATGACACCGTTAAAGGAATAATTTCTTATAACTTTAGTTGTAACAAAAATATGTTATCTCATTTCATAATCGTAAATACTATATTATCTTGCAAAGTTTTGTTGAGTATTTGCAATAAATATTTTAATTTATTGTGTTTTTTTTCTAATTATTGTTGAAAAGAATTATTTATGAGACAGTTTTTGAAAATATTTACTTTTTTACAAGTTTATATATATATATATATATATATAGAGAGAGAGAGAGAGATAGATAGATAGATAGATAGATAGATAGATAGAGAGAGAGAGAGAGGGGGGGGGAGATACAGAGAGAGAGAGAGGGGGGGAGAGATGCAGAGAGAGAGAGAGATAGATAAAATGAAGTTTTTTACTGATGGTACTTTTGGAGTCTAAGGGTCATAATCGGTGTAGATAGCAGAAAATTTTCAGAAATTCCAACTTAGGGGAGACCGCAATATGTAGTATTTCATATGAAATTTGCCTAAATGCCATTGTGTTGTTTTGAAAGTTGTTTTCAGTACATATAATTAAAGGATATATACATTTTTTCTTTCAACTTTACTTTTAAAATTCCAAAAATTCTCAATTTCTAATTTTTGTCGTCTTTAAAAAATGATCTTCGGAAATGCTACTAAGAAAAAGACGCTTTTTTATTTCCTCGCTTTCTCCCATAATTGAGATTTAAAGGCAAAAGTAAATTGCTGAAACGTAGCTATTATAATCTAATTCCACCGAATGCATTTGTAATACTTTATATAACCTGCTGTCGCGCTCGGCTTTCATTAAATTAAAATATATGCCTCAAGTCTTTTATCAAATATCTTTTTAAAAATGTCCATGAAAAGAGGTGCGTAAGTTTTCTCATCTACGTAATATATATATTTTTTTTTTCAAAAAAGGGAAAAAGAGGAACATTCTTGGATATAATGCAGAGCATTATTAGTCTTGTAATTTACTAAATTATCTTACTTTTCTGCGAAAAATTTATCGCCGCCTTTTTTTTTTTTTTTTTTCAGAAATTTCTCGTAATGTAAATCTTATTTTTCTCTTTCGGTGTTGAATGAGATTATTGCTCTGAAATTACTAGGAAATCTCTGAAATAAATCTCGTTTTTTTTATTTGCTTATCCTTGTTCTCTTTACATAAGTTCAATTTTCATTATTTATTACGTTACTTTAGTTTTTATTACAGTGTTCATATAAAATATCGGGACATCGTAAAAGAAATAATTTTTTAACAGCTTTTGTTGCAGCGAAAATATTTTCTCTCATTTCATAATCGCAAATACTATATTATCTTACAAAGTTTTGTTGAGTATTTGCAATAAATGCTTTTATTTATTTGTATTTTTTTTTTTTTTTTTTTTTTTTTTTTTTTTTTTTTTTTTTTTACGATTGTCGAAGACATTTATTTATGATCAGTTTTGAAAATATTTACTTTGTTGCAAGTTATGATAAAAATATAGATGAGGATACAAATATTATTGCTAGATGAATTATGCCATAGTACTAAATGAATTTGCGTTGTTCGATACATACAAAATTTAAGTTAAAATTATGAAATTGAGTTAGTTTCTAATTACGAACTTTTCTTCCACTACCATGCCTTTTTTTTCACTTTTTTTTTCTTTTTCTTTCCTTTTTTTTTCTTTTTTTTTTGTGTGTGTGTTACATTCCAAAACTCGATTTATGAATAAAATACATTCGGCTGTTGTTAATTCGTATCCGTTGAATGTTCTTGTCTCGGTCGCAAGTTAATGCTAATCCTATGGCGAAGTTTTTTTTCCAATATCTTGTTTGCATTTCGATGTTTGAAAAAAATTTTTTTCATTAGACATTTAAGATCGATCACTACAGTTTCCCTTCAATTTTTTCGATTTTAGTTAGTTTATGCATATGCATGTATACATATATAATATGTATAATACATAAATTACTGCAATAAAAATCAAAAAGTAAAGTAGGCGCAGGTAAAAATCGACATCAGGCGTCGAATGAAAAAAAAAAAAGTCATAATGCAAGTGAGATATTAGCAAAAAACATCCCTATAGATTTTGCATTATGAACATTATAGATATAACAATGGTTAAAAACTCAGCGTTCAAACTTTTAGGGAAGCTAGAAAATAGAAAAAGAAAACAGTCACGTCACGAAAGTATAGGACTGCGTTTAGGTGCTTGTTTTGACTTTTTTCAACTAGGGGGGAAAGCAATTAATGAGTATTCTTCTCCAGCGGTTTCTAGTTATTTACAACAGGATGGGGAGATTCAACAATGTAAACAAGAATTTTATTTATTCACTTATTTATTTTTAAATGTAATTATCTTCTAAAGCTAATTAAATTTAAAATTTTAAGTTAATAAATATTTAATTTCATACATATTTTTTTATTATGAAATAAATTGGGTGGCATTTTAGTTTGTTAGATATGAGTGATTGTCATACATATGCTCTATAATGGGTATAAATGTAAGTGAGCATTTAATTAAAATACTAATATATAACTATATTATGTTATTGATTTTCTACATTAAATAATCGTGAAAGTAAACCTCACTTTAAAATGCTTTCATGAATAAAAACTTAATATTTAAGCGAGAGCCTTTAACGGTATTTTATGCATGTGATTTTCTGCATGATCCTCCTCCTTCTGCAAAGACGTTTGTTTTCTGTTTATTTATTTATTTATCTATTTATTTATTTATTTTTACTGATGCTTTCTTTTAAAGAATTTTTTCCTCTTTTTTTTCCCGAATTTAGTTTCAGAGAATGAAATGTGTAATGTAAAAAGAATGTTCCCTATGGGGGATTTCGCTTTTCTTATTGTTTTGAATTTAGTTTTCCAAGTTGTTTAGTAGTTACAGTTTAGTTTCTTTCAGAATACCTTACAAAAAGAATGATTCTACAATGTAACTGATTTGATTAAATTTTTCATTTGTTTGGATCAGATCCAGCTGTTCTTCGGTGATTCAATTCAGTTGAATTGCAAGTTTGTGATCTTTACATTTGAGCTAAATTCCTTCTGAATTCGAGAACAAATAACACATTTTCATCTATCGTAGAAATCTACGATTCTAATTCAAATGAATTAGTATAATTATTCTATCATGTAATTAAATTGATCAATTTTTTTATTTGTACTTAGCAGATGCAGCTGTCTTTTAACATTTCAATTTAGTTGAATTTGGTGTGACGATGCACACATATAGACTATTATATGGATTGGATTATTATTTTTTTCTATTTCTGTAATTCTTGATTAGAAACGATGGAATCTCGTATCAGTTAATATATAAAATATGTTACATTTAAAATTCTTTGTTGAAATTTAAGTCATTTATCCATTTTTATAAAAGTTATGAATATTATATTTATATATCTATAAATGATATTTTAGAAGAAACATTTCTTTACCCAGATATCATACTTTAAATTGAATATTTAATTAAAAGGCGAAAGTATAACTATATTATGCTCTTAATTTACATTAAATTCACGTAAAAGCAAAAGTAGTGTTGCTTTAAAATGTTTTCATGAATATAAACTAATGTTTAAGGAAAATTTTCTTACGGCATTATGTATGTAATTTTTTTAATTCCCCCTTCTTTTGTGATTTTTGCTTTGTTTTGTTTTTGTCCTTTTCTTGCGGATTCTTTTTGTTTAAAACTTTTTTTCTTTTTTTTTCTTTTCTATTTTTAGAAGAAGAAAGTATTCGTTTCGTGAAAAAAAAATAGACTTCCAGTTTTTGATAGAACTCACTCAATTTAACGCTTTGTACTCCGTTGTCGCTGCTGAGGTGACATGACTTAGTAGTGAATAATTCCGTTCTCGCCACTGCGGCGACATCATCTTTCCTTGCAAAATTTGTTTTTTGGTCTCAGTGATAAAGTAAAATAAAATTTCACTTATTTGTTCAGAGTATTTTTGAAATTGTGTATTTGAAGGAAACTTCTTTTAAAAAAGTGGTGTCGACCGATTAAGATTCGAATAAAATTTGTGTAATGATGCGGAATTGATGGTAGCCAACAGTCAAAATGACACGGAGTTCAAAGGGTTAATAAATATTATATTCAGTTATAACTTGATATAAATTGGTGCTGATTAGTTTTTGGTTTAAATTACCTGACAGGTGGCACTATGCTGTAATTTTAACGATTTCTGTAATAGATAAATTTTAAGAACTAATGCGCGGATTTTAGCCAAACTTCGGATTCAGTTTCACCTTGATGTAAATTGGCACCGATTAGTTTTTGGTATAAATCGTCCAATATAAGGAGCACTGCTATGAAGTGTTTTTCGCGATTTCTGTAATAGCTCTTTCTCAAGAACTAATGCACGGAATTTAATTAAGCTTCACATTCTGTTACACTTTCAGATAAATAAATCCTTATTAATCTTCGGTATATACAGCGAAACAGGTGTCGTTTTTAGGCTTTTTGTGTTGGGAATCTTGATTTGCAGACATCTAAGAGAGTTGGTGCAAAATTCAATTATTTGTTTGAAGGATGCGATACTTACTTCTCCTTTTTAAATGCACAAAATTCAATCTACTAAATCTTTAAATATTCTCGTGATAGGCATAGATTGTCATTTAATTTTGTTATTTCAGGCATGAAAGAGTTCCTCCTAAAAGAGGAATTTCACCTTTTTTTAAAGCAATTTTGGACATTCTCTGGATTAATGCAAAAATGCAAAGAAAATTTTAGAAGGCTTTGATTGGAAATTTCTCTCTCTCATATGGCTTTGAATTCTGTATTATTTAATAGTGATAGTTTTATTTCTAGAATAACTTACATACATTTAAAGGAATAGAATTGTGATAACGCGTAACTGATTAAACTTCCTGTTTGTTCAGTGCAGATTTCTCTGTATTTTAGTATTTCAATCGAATTAAATAGGGATTTTTTGATGTATTTCGTTTAAGGAGGTCTCAGATGTCTTACATTCTACCTGGTGGTGCAACTTAGCAACATGTTACATTTTTTTTTCTCACTCCCTAAAAAACATAAATGCATGAAATTTTTAATGTAAACAATTTAATATCTCTTCTATTTAAAATATATTTTTTAATATTCTAAATTGAAATTTCATTTTTTTTAAGTTTAATTTTGATGAAAAATTAAATATATATTTTTTTTTACTTTCATCCACTACGCGCAAGATTGTAGTAAAACTATTAGTTCAAGATCCCACAAAAGTATTGATAATTATGTAAAACTAATGTATCTTGAACGTTTACTTTATTTGTAAGAAATTTTAATTATTTATTTGTTTGAAATCTAAATTATAGAATTTTGAAAAAAAAAATCTTTTTTTTAATTGAAAAATTACCAATTTTAAATAAATAAATAAATTGCTTATAATTAAAGTATCCATTCAAGATACACTAATTTTACTTCATTATCAATACTTTTGAAAGCTCTTGAACCAATAGTTTTGCCACAACCTTACGTGCACCGAATACAAATCAAAAAAATTAATTTTTTATCAAAATTAAATGAAAAAAAAATGAAATTTCAATATAGAGTATTAAAAAAATATTTTAAATAAAAGATATATTAAGTTGCCTATATTAAAAATTTTATGTATTTGTGTTTCATATGGAATGAGAAAAAAAAAATGTGACATGTTGCTAAATTGCCTCGTCAAGTAAAAAGTACGACTCTTAAGACCCCTTTAACCCTTTCAGGGGCGGTGTTTGCAGTGTGCAAACACTTAATATTACTGTTCCAATTTCGAACTGACACCAGTAAAATTTTAATACAATTTCGATTTTAAAATATGCGCGAAAAACAACTCTTGATTATTTTCAAATAAAGCTGTTCTTAAATTGTGGTGTGAATCAATTATTTGAACATTTTCGGAGCAGAAATACCTTGTCCCTGAAAGGGTTAATTTTCTCTCTGGATTTATAAGCCATAAAACAAATACATAGGACGTTTTATAAAAGATGTAGCCTTCTGAAAGAATAATTTAAATTCAAATTATATTTCTGTAATTTATGCATTAAAAATTAATGCTTTAAAAATCCGCCGTCACAAATTTCTCTTAAAAGTAGAAGAATGTACTTTAAAAAAATGTATTTCCAGGGATTATAAAAATCTTTATTTTTATCTTAATTTGAAAAGAAAAAGTATTATATTTAGAATAATATTTACTTTTAAGAATTAATCCAATATAAATCCCTGTTCCACAAATAACATATTAGTATATATAGGACGAAACACATATTACATGATTTTTTTTTCACAACTTCAGTGAATTTGCTAAGTCTGCTAAATTGAAAACTTTAATTTCAATATTAAGTCGTCCATTTGTCTATCTATCCATTTTTATACATGTTATAAAAGTTTCTTCTATATCATAATTGCATATTTTAACCCTTTCAAAGACGATTGGATATTTTGTATATCATTTAATTTTAACAAAGATTTGTAACTAAATTTGCCTTTCATAAATTTATTTGGAAAGGTTAAAAATAGGGGGAGAGGAATTGAATTTTATCGTTTCCAAATAGAATTTTAATTAATTCTGTGAAAATTACATATTTTCAAAGGGATATTTATATATAGTGAAACCTCCTACAACGGTCACTCTGAACAACTGTAACCTCCGAATACCCGTCATGTGTTACCGAATCTCCTCTATAGAAATAACACAACACTGAAACTTCGAATAACAAATTCCAAACAATGGCCACCCCACAGCATTTTTTTTCTTTTTTTTCTACGTTATATTTTAACTGCAGCTGAGATTACGAAGAATTTAAACATTAAGTGATGAGTTGAAAGTCATTCAGGATAGTAAAAAAGTATAAGTGCACGAAAATTAGCTGAAATGTAAAAATGTGGAATGACCCAAATAGATGAAATTCTAAAAAAGTGACTTTTATTTAGAAAAGACGTTTCATGGTGTAAATTTAGAATCTAAAACTGAAACAAAGCGTCGAAGAACTGGTAATAATGAGATTGATTATTTGTTTTTGAAAATGACTTTGGGAACTATCGAGCGAAAACACATTTCTGGACCAATGTTGCAAAAAAGTGCTTCAGGAAATGCCTAGAAACTGGAAAATTAAAAATTTTGCGCTCACTCAAAATGATAATGAAATCTACAACAAATCTAGGGAAATGGTTGTATATTAAAAAAAAAAAAAATATATGCTTTTAAAAAACAAAACAAGTGTTAAATAAATTATTTTTTTAGGATAAAATAATAGTATCTATTTTTTAACTGTAAAAATACAATAACTTTGGTGCGATGCAATTTTAAAATGTGGATCCTCTGAATAACGACAACTTCCGAAGTACGATCACTTTATCATACTGCCTCTGGTGGTCGCTATTCAAATATTTTAATGTACATAAAACCTTCATATAAAGCTATTAAATGTAAAACAATATAACCCAAAATGTACAAATGTAAACCATTGAATTTAATAGAAAATTACCACATTGAAACATGAAAAAAAAAAAAAAAATACAGTCGGCTCTCGATAATTCGAACTCGTCGGGTCCTCAAAAAATATTCGAATTATCCGAAGTTCGAATTATGGAATATATGAAATGAAAACATGCTTAATATAGTGCTATTACAAAGGAATTAATGTTATAGTGTTTTTATATATTTCGTCTGTTATCATTAGAATATGACTTAATATTAAATTACAATGTATAAATACATAAACTAATTAAACGATTAGAAACAAGCACAATGTAAGAAAAATTTAAAATGTCAGTGATGGACAGACGGGACACTAAGAGACATTTATTCAAATGATCTGAAATCTGTGAAAAAGAAAAGAAAAATGAAAAATCGGAATTCTAGTTAGTTCGAATTAAATGAAGTCAAGAGAAAATGAGTTCGAATTAATGAAAAACTTTAACATTATTCTACCATTGAAAATTTCGGGACTTCATGTTTAGTTCGAATTAAGCGAAGATTCGAATTATCCGATTTCGAATTAACGAGTGTCGACTGTAATTAAAATGAATATAATCGAAATTTGTAGAATCAAACAGAATCCTAAAGCCCCCAAATACTTTGGAGCTACAAATAAAGCGTGTGATTTTATCTTCGTATTAGCAATGAAAAAGCAAATACGAATTTGGGGCTACCAACACACATAAAACCAAAATAAAATGAAAAAAAAAACATCAAAATTAAATCATAATATTTATAAAATTAATCATAACATTTATATAATTAATGAAAGATTAATTTAAAAAATGGTGATATATTTATTTTTAATTTTGAAAGTCGCTTAAAAAAATGATTTGTTTAGTTAAAACTGTCTTTAATTGAATGTTACATAACCAACATTTAATTAAAGAGACATTATGTAACTATATTCCGTTTTTTATTTACATTAAATTCTCATAAAAACAAAAGCAGCCTCGCTTTAAAATGTTTCCTTGAATAGAAACTAATGCTTAAGAAAAATATTCTGACTGTATTATGCATGCAATTTTTTGAATGGTCCTCCCTTCTTTAGTGAAACGTTTTTGTTTTGTTTTTGTCCTTTTCTTGCAGATTCTTTCTCTTATTTTTTTAAAGTTGTTTTCTTTTTGTTTGTTCTAAGAATGCTTTTAGTTTCGGAAAATAAAATGTATAATCAAAAAGGATTGTACCCAATGGAAGTGTTTTCTTTTCTTACGGTTTTACATTTAGTTTTCCGAGTGCTTTAGTTGTGTTTTGTTTCGAGAATATCTCTGCTAGATTTAAGCAAATAGAATTATTCTAAAGTGTGATTGAATTGATTCAATTTCTTGTTTGTACTTGCTAGTTCCAGCTGTTTTTTAATATTTGAGTGGGAGTTCAATAGCGAGTTTTTGATATATTTCAGTTAAATTATTTTGTTTCTGCTTTCATGAAAGGTGAATATAATTTGGGAAAAGGAGTATATAGTTAGTGGAAGAAATGGTTTAGATTGGAATTAATTTTTTTTATTTTTGCATTAAAGTATTTTTCTTTTAAAAATGGTATGAAAATTAATTCCTTGATTTTGGACCCTAATAGAACGGAAGGGGCAGTTACAGACAATCCCCTCATTGACTTCAAGGATGAAATTCTAAGATTAGCAAATTTCCATTCGCATATTAAAACGCAATCGGTCTGCTAGGCCATATCTTGTTGGAAGCATCTAAAAACCCTATTTTAATGATTGACTCGTAGGTTTACCATAGTGCTTTTCTGCATCCAGTCCTCCATGGTTACATACACTGAAAAAAAAATCCGTAGTTTTTACAGTAAAAAATTGTATTTTTCGCATAAAAAACTGTTTAAAAGAAAAACAATTTTTTATTGTAAAATAAAGTTGAAATTTGTAATTTTTACGAATTTTTTTGAACAGTAAAAAACTGCTTTAATGAAAAATTACAGATATTTTCTGAAAATTAAACAGTTTTCTACTGACGCTAAAATTGACAGTATTTTCCTCTCAATTTAAGAAGATTTTTTTTTGAGTGTATCTTTGGGTGCAGGAAAATATGTACAATGGTATAATTTCTAATTCTGTCTTGAAATTTCGTTGTTTTGCATACATTTGAGATATGCTCGTTTCTATAAATCAATGATAATTTTAAAACAAATAGAATAAGAAGAAATTTATTCATTGTGCCTAAACGATGACGGTAGGTTGAATATCTCGAGAAAACTCAAGCAACTATAAGTTTTGTCATTTTTTTTCCCCTATTTAAGAAACTCTAGATTATAGTATCTTTCTTTACTATTTTTACTATTTATTGATCTCCTCTTCTGGACAGGTTTTTAACTCCTTTTTTGAATCACTTGAACCTTTCGAATAAAGCATTGACACTTCAAGGCCAATATTGGGAAAGAAAATAATAAATTGCGATGTTAGTTTTGCAATTCTAGTTGATGATGTTTTGCAATAGAGTATGATGTTACCATAATACTTGTTCTCGGCCTTCGAACTTATTCATTTGTGTTTGTGGTTGTCTTATACCTGGACATTTAGTGACTTGGCCTTTCTTTTTTTTTTCTTTTTTAATTGTGAATGTCTTTGTCCTTTTACTCTTCTTCGCATTTCTTCGTAGCCATGTCAGTGACAAGATCGAATCACCTACTTGAATTGTTAAGAGAATTCGAATGACCTTCAATTATATTTTCCCACAGTGTTTCGTACTGAATATTAACTTTGATTTTTCTGTTTGGGGAAAAATATTCGCTGTTTTTTGCAAATAATTTTTTCCAAGTGATTCAAAATACAAAATTTTATTTTAGGTTATCTTACCTAAAAAGTAAGAAGAAAAAAAATATCATGCATCAAGCATATATTATGAAGCACTTTCCAAGACATTCAGAATAATGTAACAAAACTTCACCGCTTAAAATATTAAAATAGTATGTCTCATTTCATTATATGGAAATGTATAACGCATTTTAAAACCGAATTTTAGCTGTTCCCATCTACAATTTGAAAATTATTCGATTTTTTTTAGCAGCCCTGTATATGATATAGCGATTTGTATCTATTAACAACATACATTCCAAAATTTAATTCGTTTAAGAAATACATATATTTTAGTTGAAAATTCCCCTTCAGCAATTTCCTCAAATAAAGAGAATGGTATGTGAATACTTTTATGCAGTCTTGTATATGTGTTATGAAATTTATATACAAAGAGTAATATGCGAAAAACAAATTTAATTTAAAGGCTCATACCGAATTTTAAAATGTACTCCCCAGAAATTATTTATGCAAAGACAGTACTGCAACAGATTTATTTTGTGTGTCCCTGTAAATCAATAAAAAATGCTATGAATGCTCTGTTTTAAAGGGATCTACTGAAATTCAATGATTTATATCAATTTCAATACATTTGTATTAGCGTAATGTCATTAAAGTACTTTCCAAACGATTTTTTTCCCATATACCGTAATGTAATCGAATTCTTTTCAGTGTCCCTGTAAATGAACCATTAATCGTATCTACTTCCTATGCTATACCAAACATGTTTTGATGACCCTAAATCAGCTTTTACCAATTGCAGGAAAATCCGAGTATATTATGAGAGTTAGCTCAGGCAGACGAAACGACAAACCGAATGTAAAAGTCCTTTTTAATTTTGTTGGAAAATGTTAAAAATGGATTCAATAAAAGATCATACCTGTATCTATCTGTCACAGCTATATTACATGTAAACTATGAAACGTGGAAAGTTCAAATTGAGGGAAATAATAAAAACTAGGAAAAATTATTGTAAATCATACACGTATGTGAGGAGTGGGGTTCGAACACACTATATCTTTCTTCGAGAACCAGAACTTAAATCTGGCGCCTTAGACCTCTCAGGCATTCTGTATGCACTCTATTCAGCGAATTTATTCAACACTTTTAATTAGCGAAAAATCACTAATTTTTTTAGGTTTTGCCTAATTACTAAAAATGTACTGAATCAATTTCAATGAAATGTGAATTTAAACCATTCTAGAATCCACTGGACACACACACAAAAAATTTCATTAAAATCGGTCCAATCGTTTAGGAGAAATTCAGTGACATACACACGCACAGAAGAGTTATATATATAAAGATTAAGCATTCCCAAATATACTTAGGAAAAAAGTCGAAAAGTTAATGAAGAGGTTACTTGAAGAAAAAAAAAATTGTATATCATGTGGGATATAGTGTGAAAGCTTTTGTAACGTTAAACTCAAAAATACATTTCTTTTAATTTTAGATATAATATTTTCAGAAATATCGTCTAACATTTAGTATAAAAATACCAAAAGGTATATTCTCTACCGAAAGCAACAACCATTTCCAAGTGGTAAATAATAAAGAGAGATTAACAACAACTGAAGCATAGTGTGAATTTACTCATTTTTTTCTCAGTACTGTAGATCCTGAACTTTTGAAAGTCTGTAATATTACTTTGCACAGGTTTCTTATTAATATATATATATATATATATATATATATATATTGCAGGTTTGAACAATCCATCTACAACATTTTTGTTAAGGCCTCTCCCCCATCCATTGTTTTGCGTAAAAATGTCGGTTTGAGAAAGTGGAGATAGCAAGTTTTTATCGTAGTATAAAAGGAAAAATGTTTTGTTTAGTACAAAAATGATCAGAAATAATAAAATAAATAAATAATTTCATTTTCATACAATCTGCTGAATTAACCTTTAGCTGATGCGACAGAAATAGTAACGTAACTAGCGTAAAGCGGTCTGTGAGGCCGCAATATTGAAAGATGAATAAACGGCATAATTAACTTATTGGATGGTGTTTTTGAACAAAACTTTTCCCGCAAGGCTGTTATAATTAACATTAACCTATTTAAAAGTCTCTGGTGATAGTACTAAAACTGAAAATTAAAAGTTAAAATATAAATATGAAAAAAAAAATGGTCTGTGAGACCGGTAACATTAGTTCAATTTATACGTCTATTGCAAAAGCCTCTCCGTTTTAATGAATTTACGTGAACGAAAATGTTCAAAATCCACATTCAACAGAAAATTTTCGTTAAGTCGAAAACTTCGTTAAATAGAAATTTTCGTTAAAAAAAAAGTTTCACTGTATTTGATAATCTGGTTTAAAAAATACTGCGTATATTTTTGGTTCCGACCGAAAAGAGAGAGAGAAAAAGAAAAATATGTCTCTTCAATCCATACAGTGGTGCACTTAGAAATAATAATAATAAAAAGAAATCTTTGTCGCCGTTTTCTCTTTCAACCTTTCAGTTATCATCGCCCTGAATTCCTTTGCCATCATTAAAGTGTGACGTTTAATCAATATTCTATTGATCTTTTCACGCGAATAAGGAGAATGATGTCTTAATTGAATTCCTAATCTGAAATAACATCGATAACGGGATATGTCCATAGCCAGGATGTCATTTGCAAAAGGTTCATTTATCTAGAAAATTCAATTAAGTTGATTTCCCTTTTGTTATTTTAATGAGCACCGTGTTTTTGATTTTGTATTATTAGAAAGTGATTTCATTTATGAGATTATGACTTCACATTTCTTTGACATTATCTGGTAATGAATTTATTCCTGACAGTTAGACAGTGTCTGGTTGTGTTTAGAATCTGGCTTTTATTGTGTTGTGTTGTGATTAACTTAATTAGTTTGTTTGTGCTCAAATTAATTAAAATTGGGTATGACAGAAAAATTTTGTTGATTTAATTTGTGTAGAAAATATCATGCGGAATGTTTTTTAAATAACGTTCTCTTTTGTATTTTTGATTTGAAAAATAATAAGTATAAAAGTATTAATACGGTACTACTTGATTATCCCATCAACCGATTCCGCCAAATTATATAAATTATAGTTCCCAAATTGTACAAATTGGCATAACTTTTATTTTAAAAAGCGAAAAACAAATAAATTAGAAAAACATTAATAAAAATACAAATAAAGCGTCGAATTAAGAACCACCTGATTAGGGATGTTGTGGAGGGTATACGACGTACACCCACTGGATTTTTTTAAGGAACACCGTATACCCTCAGTTTCTCAAGAATGCTATAGTATATACACTCTAAAGTACATCCCCTGCCTTTAGCGTGTACCCTCTGCTTAAAGGGTATACGCTCTGTTGTTTTTATGACTACACCACTGCGACATGTTGACGTAACAAACACTTGTAATGTATTTAAGGCAGTTCCTGTTTAACGAAGTTTTCTACTTAATGAAATTTTCTGCTGAACCTGGATTTTGGGCACCATTCATATGTAATTTAATCTCCATATAATGAGCAATATATTCTATATAATGGAATTTACTTCCCTTTTCTACGTATTATACGAAGAGGTACATATTGCGATAGATATATTAATTTATTTTAGCAGATTGTATAAAAGTGAAATTTTTTATATATTTAATTATTTCTATTGTTCTTTGTGATATAACATGTAATTAATTAGTAGTTAAAATTAGGAGTATGGTAGTTATAATTAGTAGTTGAAATAGCAATTATAATTAGTATTTAAAATATCACGCATATCCATGAGCAGATATTTATTAAATTAGTTAATTATGTGTCATATTTGAAATAAATTTGTCTCGAATCCGTTTTCGATAATATTTAATTATTAAATGAGTGTAAATAATATATCTATATATATAAATTGCCCTGCAATCTATGTATGACACACTAGTTCTCTTCGTTGTCGTTTTTCGATGACTCTTTTAACCTTCGGCATAAAAACATTTCCATTATAATTTATGATACTAAGGAGAGTAATGGTAAATCTCTGTCGTCATTTTCTTCCCGGGCCATTTAGCTGTCATTCATTCAACTTTCGTCTATCTGAATCCCTTTTGTTGGATCAAGTCGTGATGTTTAATCAATATGCTATTGATTCTTTCACACCACCCGGAAAGATCATCTTCAGTAGATTCTTTAATCTGAAAATATCCCCACTAATGGAGCGATTACCTTTGGATATTTTCTCCAATGGACTTATTTATCAGATAACACTGTTAGCTCGATTATTATTTTTCTTTTTTTAGTAGTAGGAAGAATTTTTTTTTTCTAAGTACTTTTTGTTATAATTGTGCATGAAACTTAGATCACTAGGAAAAATTAATTTGTTATGTACAGAATTTGTTCGCACTTTTTTTTTTTTAACCAGTTTAACTTTTTTCTGCGACATAAATTAAAAAAAAAAAAAAAAAAAAAAAAGAATCAATAAAAAATAAATAAATAAAAAAAAGAATGAAATCTATATATAATTTTGGAGTATTGTTGAATTATCTATTACATCATTTAAAAAAATGCTGTAAAATATTGCTGTAAAATAAACAGTGGATTGAAGACATTGTATTTGGGCATGAAAATTCATGCGTTTCCGAACAAAAATAAATTAAAAGATGTCTCAAAATAACTTTTTTGGGTTAACAGATCTATACCAATGTTTGTCGAATATGGCCATACCAGAAATAAAACACCATGAAATTTTACGAAATTTTAAAAATTGTTAATTAAAAATAAACTTCCCAAATTTGCTAATTTAGATAGAATATGCGTTTAGTTTTTAAATTATCACATATATTTATGAACAGAAATTTATTAAATTGGTTAATTATGTGTCGTATTTAATATAAATCCCTTTCGGATCATTTTTGTATAATTTTTAAATACATTTTTAATTAAATGCAAATAATGTATCTTTATACATAAATTGCCCTGTAATCTATCTGCGACACACGATTCTTCTTCGTTGTCCTTTTCCGATCACTTTTTTAACCTTCAGTAAAGAAACGTTTTTGTTATAATTTATGATCCGAAGGAGAATAATGGTGAATCTCTGTCGTCATTTTCTTCCCGGGCCATTTAGCTGTCATTCATTCAACTTTCGTATATCTGAATTCCTTTTGTCGGATCAAGTCGTGATGTTTAATCAATACGCTATTGATTCTTTCACACCACCCGAAAAGATCATCTTCAATAGATTCTTAATCTGAAAATAGCATCGCTAATAGAACGATTACCGTTGTTGGATTTTGTCTCCAGTGATCTTATTTATCTGATAACCCTGTTAGCTGGATTTCTTTTATTATTATTGTTAGTAAGGTTTTTTTTTTTTTTTTCTAAATACTTTTTGTTAGCTGTGCATGAAACATAGATCTCTTAGGAAAATTTATTTTGTCAGATACAGAATATATTCACACTTTTTTTTTTTTTTTCTGCGACTTAAATTTAAATATAAAAAAAAATAAATATGTAATAAATAAAAATAAGTAAATAAATGAAATATATATATAATTTTAAAATAGGTTTTAATTAACTTCTGCTTAAAAATAAAAGCTTTGAAATGTTGCTGTATAATAAGCAGTGTGTCGAAGTCGTTGTATTTGGTCATGAAAATTAGTTGTTTCCGAACAGAATTAAATTTCTCTCAAAATAATTTCTTTAGAATAACAGATCTATACCAATTATTTCGGATATGAACATACGAAAAATAAAACACAAATTTTGCGAATTTTTCAAAGTTATTAATTTAAAATAAGCACACTAAATTTGCTAATTTGAATAGAATATGCGTTTAGTATTTAAACTACCTTATATATTTATGTACGAACCTTTAATCAATTGGTTAATTATGCGTCGTATTTAATATATCTGTTTCGAATCAGTTTTGTATAATATTAAAGCAGATTGCTAAATGAGTGTAAATATATTATATTTTTATACAAAAATTGTCCTGTGACACGCGATTTCTCTTCGTTATCCATTTTTCAACTTAAATTTAAATGAAATATAAATAAATAATTAATTAAAATCTATATATAATTTCGGAATAGGGTTTAATTATCTTCTATATCATAAATATATATATATATATATTTTGCTTTAAAATGTTGCTATTAAATAATTACGTAAAATAAAACACAATGAAATTTTGTGGATTTTTAAAAGTTATTAATTGAAAATAAGTACACTAAATTGACTAATTTGGATAGAATTTGCGTTTAGTATTTAAATTGTCACATGAATATATGGAAATATATATATTTTTAATTGGTTAATTGTGTATTGTATTTAATATAAGTTTGTTTCAAATCAGTTTTGTGTAATATTTAAGTGCATTGTTAAATGAGTTTAAATAATATATCTTTATATATAAATCACTCTGTAATCTATGTGTGACAACGATTTTTTTTCATTGTTCCTTTTTGATCACTTTTTTAACCTTCGGCATAGAAATGTTTCCGTTATAATTTATGATCCGAAGGAGAATAATGGTAAATCTCTAACGTTATTTTTTTCCTGGGACATTTAGCTGTCATTCATTTAACTTTCGTCTATCTGAATTCCTTTTGTTGGATCGAGTCGTGATGTTTAATCAATACGCTATTGATTCTTTCACGCCACCCGAAAAGATCATCTTCGGTAGATTCTTTAATCTGAAAATAGCCACGGTAATGGAGCGATTATCGTTGAATATTGTCCCCAGTGGAATTTTTTTATCTGATATTTTTTTTAATCCATTTTTTTTATATTGATAAGGATTTTTTTTCTAACTACTTTTTGTGTATGAAACATAGATGTCTTAGGAAAATTTATTTTGTCATATACAGAATATGTTCACACAGTTTTTGAAACCATTTTGATTTTGTCTGCAATTTAAATTTAAATTAAAAAAATAATTAATTCAAATCTATATATCATTTCGGAATAAGGTTTAATTATCTTCTATATCATCAATAATTATTTTTATTTTATTTATTTATTTATTTTGCGTTAAAATGTTGCTATAAAATAAACAGTGGATCGAAGACATATTTGGGCATGAAAATTTATGTGTTTCAGAACAAAATTGAAATAAAAGATCGTTCAGAGTAACTTCTTTGAGTTAACAGATCTATTCCAATTATTGTCGGATATTGCCTTACCAAAAATAAAACATTATGAATTTTTACAAAATTTTAAAAGTTAACGAATTTTTAAAAGTTATTAATTAAAAATAAGTGCACTAAATTGGCTAATTTGGATAGAATATGCATTTAGTATTTAAATTATTACATGTATATATGAAGATATATTTTTTAAATTGGTTAATTATGTATTGTATTTAAAATAAGTTTGTTTCAAATCAGTTTTATACAGGGTGTCCCCTCTCAACGGTGGCCAATGGCTAATTTCTAAACCGTTGGTCATAGACATATAGTTCCAATTGCAAAAATGCTTTAAAAAAGGTAAAGAATTATTTTTTAAGCGATTTAGGTCAAAAAAATGTTTTACTAAAAAATTACGAAAATTAAATTTTTATACGGTCCTCCGGTCCTATAACTGATATTTAGAAAATTTTTACCACTACTTTAACAAGTAAGACAAAAAAAGTCCCATTCCTCTGCGATCAAAATTGGCCGAGTTATAGCTGTTCAAAGTTGAAGCATATTTTTTGCTGCAAAATAGGGGTCAGTCACAAATTTACTGGAAATAAAAATAAACATCAGATAGAAAATTTAATTTTAAACATTGAGAGTAAAAAAATTTTTTACAATGTTGTTTCTGAATTTTTGTTGACATTTACATGTTAAAGTAAAATATGCAATCTGTGCTAAAAATATAAGTAAAAAAATAACAGAAATTTTGCTAAATTAAATTATGAAAAGCAACAGTCACAAATCGTTACAAAATGATACATATTTAAAGTTCTATTAGATTACTCAACCTAATAGAATTTGATGTAGTCCTATAAAATAAATAAATGGAACGCACCTAAAATCGTATTATTACATTGTCATCGGGTTTAATAAGTATGGGAATTGAACCTCAATCAGATATTTGGAAGTGAGTTAAAATTTGAATATAAGTTTTGAACTAGGAAAATTTACATACGAAAATTATAAATAAAATAAAAGCTTATCAAAATAACATACCTTTTTAAAATAAAATCACGAAAAGAATCAGCTTCATTTGCTTACAAAATAAAGCATATGTAAAAATACAATTGAGGATATGAATTTCAAAACTCGACTTATCGCTTGTTGATTTCTTTGTCAGTCTATACAAACCTCCACTATTGTAACAATGCAATCTCAAAATTTATAATGAAAACCAATAGATGCATTTAAAGTTTTTTCGCTATTTCCCAAAATTTGATTTTTTCGATAAAGAGAATTTTGAAATTTATGTCTTCAGTTATTTTAATAACCAATCTAGAAGTTAATTAATTATAATTAACAATACCGTAAAACTTATACGGTGACAGCGCCTTCAGTTAAATCGCTCATTTAAAATATTTTGTAATTGGAACTATATGTCTGTGACAGATAGATCAGGAATTAGCCATTGAACAGCGTTGGAAATGGACGCCCTTTATAATACTTTAGCACTTTGTGTACGTTCCCTTAAAGCTTCGTCCAACTCATCCATTTTCAGTTGCAGAAAAGTGATTTAAGTCAAGAAATTTAAAATTTCATAACTCGGTCAATTTTAATGTTACATGAATGGGACCTTTTCTGTATTACTTGCTAGAGTGTTGAAAAATTTTTACTAAATATCACTTATAGGACCGGGGGACCATATAAAAATTTAATTTTCGTAATTTTTTAGGAAAACATTTTTTTGACCAAAATCGCTTTAAAAACAATTCTTTGTTTTTTTTTTAAAGCATTTTTGCAATTGGAACTATATGTCTATGACCAACGGTTTAGAAATTAGCCATTGGCCACCGTTGAGAGGGGACACCCTGTATAATATTTAAGTACATTGTTAAACAAGTTTAAATAGTATATCTTTATGTATAAATAACTCTGTAATCAATGTGTGACACACGATTATTCTACGTTGTCCTTTTCCGATCACTTTTTTAACCTTCGGCATTGAAACGTTTTCGTTATAATTTATGATCCTGAGAAGAATAATGGTAAATCTCTATCGTTATTTTTTACCTCGGACATTTAGCTGTCATTCACTCAACTTTCATCTATGTGAATTCCTTTTGTTGGATCAAGTCGTGATGTTTAATCAATACGCTATTGATTCTCTCACACCATCCGAAAAGATAATCTTCAAAAGATTCTTTAATCTGAAAATAGCCCCGCTAATGGAGCGATTATCGTCGGATATTGTCTCCAGTGGACTTATTTATGTGATAATTCAGTTAGCTCGATTTCTTTTACTGTTATTATTATTATTATTAGTAGTAGTAGTAGTAGTAAGGATTTTTTTAAAGACTTTTTTTTAGTTGTGTATGAAACATAGATCTCTTAGGAAAATTTATGTTGTGATAAACAGACTATGTTCACACATTTTTAGAGTTCCGTACTTAAAAAGTGAAAAAGAAACCATTATAAGATCACTATCGTGTCTGTTTGTCACAATCATTTTACTCATGAACTGTGAAAAATAGGAAGTTTTAATTGGGGGAAGTAATAAAGACTATTGACCCACATATTTACAGAATATTAAACATTTACAAATGTATTTAGAGGGGGCGAATAAATTTAATTGAAAAAAAAAAAAAGAATTGTATATCGTGTGAAAGCTTTCATTATGGTGGTCTTAAAAATACATATGTTTTAATTTAAAGTATTACATTTTCAGAGATGTCATAAAAAATTTAATGCAAAAATATGTCCCTCCCCCCTCCTCTTTTTTTAATCTACTGAAACTAAAATTATGAAAAAAAAATAGAGGTAGTAGACATAATTTTAAGCTTGCAGCTTAACTATAGCGATTACTTAAATCGCAAAATTTTCGAGAAAAACTCTTTTTTACGTTTCACACTAGCTTCGATTTATGGGCATATAGCAAATGTATTGCGACGCGCTGGAGGTACCTATCGTAGCAGAAATATAAAAGCATTATTGTTAATGACTTTCGAAAAAAAAATTGGTAATTAACTGAGTTATTAAAACTTTAAGACACGGATGATTTGGAAATACATAATGTCAGGGGCGGCATACTATGGGTACCATCGGGTTTTAAAGTCTACATTATGGTCTGTGCATGTATAACGTTATCAATTGTTTGCTAATTTTTGAACCCCGTCTTATTACGATATCACGCGTTATCATGCCTCCCTTTCTCACCCGTAGTGATATTGTTATCAATGATTGAAAATGAAATTTAAGTTTATGATTTTTTTTCTTTTGTTTGAAGTGAGATATAGGTTTGTTGTACATTTATTTTTCGCAAACTTTATTGATTCAAATCAAAATAAATGAATAAAATGTCGTTTTTGCGTATGAATTTATGTCAAATAACATTTAAAAGAAAAGGCTACTATTTTTAAAAATGTTGAATAATAGCTTTATATTTAATAATGTATTTAATGGTAATGATGTCTTCTTGAACTTGGCCTCTCTCTGTATGGAGGGGGGGGGGGGGACTTCATAACAACAAAATAGGCGGACAGCTTACTTTCCCATATATTTATTAGTAAACAAAAGAAGTATCATTTCAAATGTACTTCACATTTGGTTTATGGAACTACAGTTTATATGTGCGTTCACATATGACAGAAGAATATTCATGACAAACGTTGGTAAGTATTTATTTTGGAATTAAAAAAATGTATAATCATTTAACAATAACTTTGTATTTCCATAAGAAAATAGATTACATTCTAAACAAATATAACAGTATTTTGATGTAAAGTAATGTTACTAATAAAAAAAAAGAAAATTTTTGTTGAATAAAAATTTATAACGATATCAAAACACAACCTCTCCTCCCCCTAGAGATATATTTCGATATCATGTGCCAGGCACCCATTCTCCCTAAAATACTAACGATCTATAGGCACTGCCCCTAACTATTTATAATTATATATTTGTGAAATGCAATGCCAAGTCGAAGCGATAATTGAACAAAAGCGATAATTGTTAAAAACTGACTAATTTAATTAGAATTAATGACATAAATACTATGGGAAATCCTTCCTTTGCGACTTCTATGATACTTTGCGACCTCCTTTCAAAACACCCTGAACACAATTCTAAGTTAAAACTTTGAAGAAGGGTTTTGTTTTAGCTACACAATAAAAATAAATATTTTCTCTACGCTGAATTTAGTTTTCTGAACTACCGAATGCTGTTTAAATATGAACTACTTTTATTGTTAGGATCGAATTAAGTTCATCAGAAATTGTTTAGGATAACATTAAAGAAAAGAGTTATACAGAATAGCAATATTTGATAGAATTTAGGCTCCATACTTCCTTTGAACTTTTATGGTATTCTCATTTATACTTTTGTAGTATATCCCAACTCTATGTTGTATAGTTTTTTTACAGTATCTTATTATCCTTTTAGTAACGATTTTTTAAATAATACATGCAATAATTTTTATATTTATTGTACGGAATCCCTCTAAGATTGAGTAATACTCGCATATGACCGTTAATTTGTAAATATTTTGACTTTCTCTGCGAATGAAAAATAAAAAAAGAAAAGAAATAAATAAAATCAGTATATCATTTTAGAATAGGGTTTAACTATCTCATTAAATAAAAAATATTTTTTGCTTTAATATGTTGCTTTAAAATAAACAGTGGATCGAAGATAGTGTATTTGGGCTTTCCGAATGGAAATGCTCTTATTCGAATAAATAAAATCTATATATGATTTTGGAATTGGGTTTAATTATCTTCTACATCATAAAATTAAAAATAATTTTTTGCTTTAAAATTTTGCTGTAAAATAAATAGTGGATTGAAGACATTTGGGCTATCCGAAAAGAAATACTCTTATTCTAATATTAAAATAAACTGCTTTTTGGATCTCGTATTTCTAGGTTTTAAAATTTAATTTTTAAAATGTTGTCCGTCCTTATTTAATTTTTTAGTGTTAAACAAATTCTCACATAGTTTTTGCTGCCTTGTATCCAAATATAGTGTTAGGAAAAGAGAGATATTTTATGCTTACATTGCGAAAAATAAATATATATATATATATATTACGCATTACCGTGGAAACAGATTAATTTTGGGAATAAAGTACAGTCGACTCTCGTTAATTCGAAATTAGATAATTCGAATATCCGCTTAATTCGAACTAAACATGAAGTCCCGAAATTTTCAATGACAGAATAACGTTAAACATTTTCATTAATTCGAACTCATTTTCTGTTGACTTCATTTAAATCGAACTAACGAGAATTCCGATTTTTCATTCTTCCTTCCTTTCTCACGGATTTCAGATCATTTGAATAACTTTCTTTCTTTGATTTTTGCGAAAAATTTCCCGAAGAAGTATACATATAACCCCATGCATTTGATATCCACTTTCTTAGTGCCCCATCAGTCCATCAGTGAAGCTTCAAATTTGTCTTCCATTGTGCTTGTTCCTAATCCCTTAATTAGTTTATGTATTTATACATTGTAATTTAATATTAAGTGATATTCTGATGATAAAAGATAAAATAAATTTAAAAAACACTGTAACATCAATTCCTTTGTAGTAGTACCATGTTAACCATGTTTTCTTCTCATACTTTCCATAATTCGAACATTTCTTGTGGTCCCGACGAGTTCGAATTAATGAGAGTCGAATGTATTTGACTTGTAGAAGACAAGAAACTTGTTACTTTTGAGAATGAAAAAATGTTTCCATTGTATTATTTTTTCAGCGTCATTTATAGTTTTCTATTGTCGAAGAGAAAAAAATCAGCTAAATAAATAACGACTTTCAGAAAGATTCAGAAAGATTTTTTTTTTCATTACACCGTTTATCATTGTTCATTTGCATACTTGCGTACAAAAGTAGTATTATAATCTAAATAGATTCCAATAGTATAAATTCCTGACAGTTTAAGATAATTAAAAAAAATAGCAGCTAATTTATCATGAACCTGTTTTTGTCACATAACTGTATACATATTTTTTAAAAATACTCAGATGTGAATAAATGCATAAAACAAGTATTTGCTAATAACTAACTTATACAAAAAAGGTGTTTTTTTTCTCTTTTTAAAATCATTAATATGCTCCCACGTGATAAGAATGCAAAATAGAAAAAGAGTCAAATTAAACTAATGAAAAAGCAACAGAAAAAGTTTATGAAAAAAAAGCAGGAAGTAATAAGAGAGTTTTTTTGTAAACCGCACACTATTGTTCCGTTACTTGCAAAAAAATAAAAAATAAAACTACGTCTTGGCTTTTAAAAAAGCAACTTTTTTTTTGGGGGGGGGGGATTTTTTAAAAAGCGAAAAAATGTCCATATGTAATTCGGTTTATTTTTCATTTTATTAAAGGAAAGAAAATGAGGCACGAGACTAAATACTGTAAGAGAAAAAATGATGTAGTATGTTTGTTGCCTTTTTGATTTTGTTAGACTTACTAGACAATTTTCACGAAGGAATTTAAGAAAGTCACGATTACATAAATGAATTTTTATATGAATATATAAAATAAATAAGGGAGAAAAAATGAAAAAGTAAAGTAATAGTATTGCAACCAGGGCTATAGCTAGAAGTGAGTTATAGGGCGGGGGAAGGGCTCGAGAAAATGTAGGGGTAGCTCATATTTTCTCTCTTTCTCTCTGTGACACAGAAAAATAAATTAGTGCATGTTCACACTGTAGGTACTGTTTTTCTTATTAAACTGTTGTTATAACTTCATTTTATGCTGAGAAAATAATAGTATGATGAAAAAATGGAGTCTATAATAAGAACAATATTAAATATCATGTTAGCTTCCTATGTGGAAATAGGAAGAGCGAGTGTTGAAACACTTTTTTCAAACAAATTTATTTCATTAACAAATTAGTATTTCTGCAAAACTGCGAAAAGAACTCAAAACTGAAATAGGTTTTTGAACAGGATTTCAATTGGATTTTCGGAACTTAAATTTATCTAGTGACCTTGTAATTTTTACTAGGAGAGGCTCAAAATGTTTTGGAGAAAGCTGAGCCGCCTCTAGTACCCCGTTTAGCTACGACCCTGGTTGGAACAATGTGAGAATCCCTGAAATTTAGAGAAAGAGAGAGAGAAATAGTTAATTTTTTTTTTTATGTGAAGTTAATTGAATGATATATATATTTTAAGTTATACATATGGAGTTAGTTATAAATATTGGGATCATTTATGACATCATTGTGGAAATAAAAATCACAACACAATATAGTGAAAACAGTTACATTTTGCGAATAAATTATTCGATATACTTGAAAACTTGATACTTTTGAGAATGAGAAACCTTTCCGTTATATTATTTTTTTCGGCGGCATTTCTAGCTTTTTTTTGCAATAAATAAATAAATTCTCTAAGAAAAATTTAGATGCTATCTTTTTCTTTGCGCCGTTTACCATTGTCCGATTGCAATCTTGTAAATAATAATAATAATAATAATAATAATAATAATAACATAACCCTAAATTGATTCCAATAAAATAAATTCCTGGAAGTTTAAAATAATTCAAAATAACACCAGGTAATTTATCATTAAGCTGTTTTTGCCGTAAAATTGTATGCATTTGTTTTTAATACTCGGTGTGATCAAATGCATAAAACATGTATTTGCTAATTTCTTCCCCCCCCCCCCGAATAAAGCGTTTTTTCTTTTTTTAAAATCATTAATATGCTCCCACGTGATAAGAATGCAAAATAGAAAAGTTCTGAATTAAACTAATGAAAAAGTGCTTGGAAAAAAAAAGTAGTAGTAATAAGAGAAGGATTTTTTTGGTAAACCGCACACCATTGTTTCTTTAACTGCAAAAAATGATAAAAGTACCTCCTGGCTTAAAAAAAGCAACTTTTTTATTTGGATATTTTTTTTTTTGTGTGTGTGTGTGTAAAAAAATGTCCGTACGTAATTCAGCTTTTTTTTTTTCATTTTATCAAAGGAAAAAATGAAGCACGAGACTAATTACTGTTTTTTAGAAGGGAAAAAAAGTGCTGTTATATGTTGCCTTTTTACTTTTTAAAGCTTATTAGGCAATTTGCACGAAGGAATTTAGGGAAGTTACGGTTATATAAATTAATTTTTATTTGAATACACAAAATAATCCAGGGAAAAAGATGCAATAATAATGTAATAGCATTGCAAAAATGTGAGAATTCATGACATTTAGAGATAGAGAGAGATTGATTGATTGATTGATTTAACACTTCTTATGCGAAGCTAATCGAATTGTATATTTTTTAAGTTATACATATAGGGTTAGTTATATACATTGGGGTCTTTTGTGACGTCATTGTAAACACAAAAATTACTACGCATTATATTGAAAACAGTTACATTTTGCGAATAAATTATTCGAATTGTACAGGACGGGAAACTTGATATTTTTGAGAATGAGAAAAGTTTCCGCTGTATTATTTTTTCTGGCGGCATTGGTAGTTTTTTTTCCAAAAAATAAATAGTTTATCTAAGAAAAATTTAGATAGATGTTATTTTTTTTCTTGTGCCGTTTATCATTGTTCATTTGCATACTTGTGTACAAAAATTGTAACATAATCCTAAATCGATTCCAATAAAATAAATTCATGAAAGTTTAACGGCCCCACCAGTGGCCGAGAGGTACAGACCTCTCAACTTGTAGACGGCAGGTGCTGTGTTCGAACCCAATCGCGGCTGTCGGCCTAACCGTTCGGAGTTTTCGTGGTTTTCTTCGAACCTTGCGTAAATACGGGTTAGGTTCCCTTAGAAAGACCCCCACGAAGGGCACTCCCCCCTGGTCCTATATCCCTAGCGTAGATAATAGGACGACAAAATACAAACCAAACCAAACCATGAAAGTTTAAAATAATTCAAAATAACACCAGGTTATTTATCATTAAACTGTTTTTGCCGTAAAATTGTATGCATTTGTTTTTAATACTCAATGTGATCAAATGCATAAAACATGTATTTGCTAATTACTACCCCCCCCCCCCCCCGCAAAAAAAGCGTTTTTTCTCTTTTTAAAATCATTAATATGCTCCCAAGTGATAAGAATACAAAATAGAAAAAGTGGCGAATTAAACTAATGAAAAAGTAAAAAAAAAAAAAAATGCTTGGAAAAAATGGAGGAAGTAATAAGAGAATGCTTTTTTGGTAAACCGCACATCATTGTTTCTTTAATTTCAAAAAATGATAAAACTACGTCTTGGCTTAAAAAAAGCAACTTTTTTATTTGGATTTTTTTTTCCTTTTAAGTGAAAAAATGTCCATGGGTAGTTCGGTTTATTTTTTATTTTATTAAGGGGAAAAAAAAAAGAGGCACGAGACTAATTGCTGTAAGTTTCTTAGAGGAAAAAAAAATGCTGAATTATATTGTCTTTTTACTTTTTTAAGCTTATGAGGCAATTTGTGCGGAGGAATTTTGGGAAGTTACGGTTACATAAATCAATTTTTATTTGAATAAACAAAAATAAACCATTACAAAATTACAATACTAAAGTAATAGCATTGCAACAATGTGAGAATTCATGAAGTTTAGGGAGAGAGAGGTTGATTGATTTAACATTTCTTTTGTGAAGTTAATTGAATGATATAATTTTTAAGTTATATATATATAGTTAGTCATATGATGGGATCATTTATGACATCATTGTGGACACAAAAATTCCTACGCATTATAGTGAAAACAGTTACATTTCGCGAATAAATTATCCAATTTGTAGAGGACAAGACACTTGGTACTTTTGAGAATGGAAACGCTTACATTGTATTTTTTTTTTCGACGACATTTATAGTTTTTTATTTCCGAAAAATAAATAAATAAACTCTCTAAGAAAAATTTATGTTATTTTTCTTTACGCCGTTTATCATTGTCCGATTTCAATCCTGTGTACAAAAATAATAACGTAATCCTAAATCGATTTCAATAAAATAAATTCCTGGAAGTTTAAAATAATTTAAAATAACACCAGGTAATTTATCATTAAGCTGTTTTTGCCGTAAAATTGTATGCATTTGTGTTTAATACTCAGTGTGATCAAATGCATAAAACATGTATTTGCTAATTACTACTATCCCCCCCCTCCCCGAAAAAAGCGCTTTTTCTCTTTTTAAAATCATTAATATGCTCCCTCGTGATAAGAATGCAAAATAGAAAAGTTCTGAATTAAACTAATGAAAAAGTGCTTAAAAAAAAAAAGAGGAAGTAATAAGAGAATGATTTTTTTGGTAAACCGCACACCATTATTCCGTTGACTGCAAAAAATGATAAAAGTACGTCCTGGCTTAAAAAAAGCAACTTTTTTGTTTGGAGTTTTTTTTTTTTTGGAGAGAAAAAATGTCTATATGTAATTTAGTTTTTTTTTTCATTTTATCAAAGGAAAAAATAGAGCACGAGACTAATTACTGTTTCTTAGAAGAGAAAAAAGTGCTGTTATATGTTGCCTTTTTACTTTTTTAAGCTTATTAGGCAATTTGCACGAAGAAATTTTGGGAAGTTACGGTTACATAAATTAATTTTTATTTGAATACACAAAATAAGCCAGTAAAAAAGATGCAATAAACGTAATAGCATTGCAAAAATTTGAGGATTCATGAAATTGAGAGAGAGAGAGGTTGATTGATTTAATATTTCTTTTGTGAAGTTATCGAATCGTATGTTTTTTAAGTTATACATATGGAGTTAGTCATATGTATTGGGATCATTGATGACATCATAGTGGACATAAAAATCACTACGCATTCTTGTGAAAACAGTTACACTTTGCGAATAAATTATTCGATTGGTAGAGGAAAAGAAACTTGATACTTTTTAAAATGAGAAACGGTTCTGTTGTGTTATTTTTTCAGAGACATTTCTTGCTTTTTTTTTATTATTATTTCCAAAAATTAAATAGACAGTTCTCTAAGGAAAATTTAGATAAATGTTACTTTTTCCTTATGCCGTATATCATTGTTCATTTGCATATTTGCATTCAATAATCCAAACATAATATAATGTAAAAAAAAAAAAAAAATAAACCTAATAAAATAAAATTCCTGGAAGTTTAAAATAATTCAAAAATAACACCTGCTAATTTATCACTAAGCTGGTTTTGCCGCAAAATTATATGCATTTTTTTAATGCTCAAATGTGATCAAATGCATAAAACATGTACAGTAAAACCTCTAAATAACGGACATCTCGGGAACGCAGAAATTGTCCGCTATTCGGAGGTGTCCGCTATTGAGAAAACCTCAGAGATTCAATAATCACTAAGAAATACTTCATGTTTCGTTAATTGTTTTTATATGTCCTAAAACTTCTATTATATGATGAATCAGAAATTAAAATCATTTGTTAAGCAATAAAACTGAAATAAAATTGTTTAACCTTCATCCTCTGTCTAGTATACTCTTATGAAAAAAAAAAAAAAAAAAAAAAACTGTTACAAAAATTTACTTTTGCTTGTGTTTGCTTGTAGTTTGTTTTTTAATGTGACGTTATTGGACATTATAAGAATTTCGGGCAGGAAAGGGGGAGGTTGCACTTTTTGAGCATTAAAAACATGAAATCTCAAAAATCATCCGGGGCAATATTTCGAATGCTCTGGGAGATGTCCCTCCCGGGCAAGCCTCCTGAGTTCAACCCTGGACGTGGGGAGAAGGGAGGACTTTCCCTTGTCCATCCTCTAGATTTATCTGTAATCACAAAATTTGTAACATATTTTCCCAATAAATTTAGACGCTTTTAAACTTCTTTTTTCCATGTTTTTTCTCGTTAAAAAATACTTTTTCATTCTTTATCGCCGAAAATAGTGTCCACTATTCGGAATGTCCGTTATTCAGAGGTTAAACATAGAAAAATTTAAGTTTTGGGAGTGGGGATTGGAAAATTGTCCGTTAAATAGAGGTGTCCGCTATTCGGGAGTGTCCGTTATGGAGGTTTTACTGTATTTGCTAATAACCGTTACAAGAAAAAAAGTGTTTTTTCTCTTTTTAAAATCATCATGCTCCCATGTGATAGGAATGCAAAATATAAAAAGAGGTGAATTAAACTAATGAAAAAGTAACAGAAATAGTGTTTGAAAAAAAAAGAAGGAAGTAATAATAGAAAGATTTTTTTGGAAAACCACACACCATTGTTCCGTTAACTGGGGAAAAATAAAGAAATTACGTCTTGGCTTAAAAAAAAAAAAAAAAAGAAACTTTTTTATTGGTTTTTTTAAAAAGCGAAAAAATGTCCATATGTAATTCGGTTTATTTTTCATTTTATTAAAGGAAAAAAATGAGGCACGAGACCAGTTACTATAAGTTTTTTAGGGGTGGGGGCAAAAGGGTGTAGTATGTTGTCTTTTTACTTTTTTTAGACTTATTAGGCAATTTGCGCGAAGGAATTTAGGAAAGCTACGGTTTCATAGATTAATTTTTACTTGAATACACCAAAAATACCAGGAAAAAAGTGCAATAATAAAGTAATAGCATTGCAACAATGTCAGAATTCATGAAATTTAGAGAGAGATAACACGTTAAACATTTCTTAGGCGAAGCTAATCGAATGATATATTTTTTAAGTTATACATGTTAGGTAGTTATATATATTAGGATCTTTTATGACATCATTATAGGTCAAACTAAATGAAAATAAATTAAGAAATTACTACGCATTATAGTGAAAACAGTTACATTTTGACAATAAATTATTCGATTTGTAGAAGACAAGAAACTTGATATTTTTAAAAATGAGAAACATTTCTGTTATATTATTTTTTCAGAGACATTTCTAGGTGTTTTTTTTTTCCCCAAAAAATAAATAGACAGTTCTCCAAGAAAAGTTTAGATGAATGTTACTTTTTCCTTACGCCGTATATCATTGTTCATTTGCATATTTGCATTCAATAATAGTAACATAATACCAAAAAAAATTCCAACAAAATAAATTCCTGGAAGTTTAAAATAATTCAAAATAACACTAGCTAATTTATCACTAAGCTGTTTTTGCCGCAAAATTGTATGCATTTTTGTAATACTCAGATGTGATCAAATGCATAAGACATGTATTTGCTAATAACTGTTACCAAAATAAGTGTTTTTTCTCTTTTTAAAATCATCAATATGCTCCCATGTGATAGGAATGCAAAATAGAAAAAGAGGTGAATTGTCTAATGAAAAAGTAACAGAAAAAGTGTTTGAAAAAAAAAATGTAGGAAGTAATAATAGAAAGATTTTTTTTTTTTTTTTTTTTTTGGAAAACCACACACCATTGTTCCGTTAACTGCGGAAAAAAAAGAATTTACGTCTTGGCTTAAAAAAAAGCAACTTTTTTATTTGGATTTTTTTTTTTTTTTTAAGTGAAAAAATGTCCATATGTAATTTATTTTATTTTTCATTTTATTAAAGGGAAAAAAATGAGGCACGAGACTAATTACTGTTTCTTAGAAGAGAAAAAAAATGATGTAATATGTTGCTTTTTTATTTATTTTTTTTTTTTAAGCTTATTAGGCAATTTGCACGAAGGAATTTAGGGAAGTTACGGTTACATAAATTAATTTTTATTTGGATACACAAAATAAGCCATTAAAAAAGATGCTATAATAATGTAACAGCAGTGCAAAAATGTGAGAGTTCATGAAATTTAGAGAGAGAGAGGTTGATTGATTTAATATTTCTTTTGTGAAGTTATCGAATCGTATGTTTTTTAAGTTATACATATGGTCATGTGTATTGGAATCATTTATGACATCATTGTGGACATAAAAATCACTACGTATTCTAGTGAAAACAGTTACATTAATTTATCACTAAGCTGTTTTTGCCGCAAAATTGTATGCATTTTTTTTAATACTCAGATGTGATCAAATGCATAAAACATGTATTTGCTAATAACTGTCACCAGAAAAAAGTTTTTTTTTCTCTTTTTAAAATCATCAGTATGCTCCCATGTGATAGGAATGCAAAATAGAAAAAGAGGTGAATTATCTAATGAAAAAGTAACTGAAAAAGTGTCTGGAAAAAAAAAAAAAAAGAAAGAAAGAAAGAAGTAATAATAGAAAGATTTTTTTTTTTTTTTTTTTTTGGAAAACCACACACCATTGTTTCGTTAACTGGGGGAAAAAAATACGTCTTGGCTTAAAAAAAACTTTTTTATTGTTTTTTTTAAAGCGAAAAAATGTCCATATGTAATTTGGTTTATTTTTCATTTTATTAAAATAAAAAATGAGGCACGAGACCAAATACTATAAGTTTCTTAGAGGTGGGAAAAAATGGTGTAGTATGTTGTTTTTTTACTTTTTAACCGACTTCAAGGGGTAGGTTAGGATTTCGACCTGTATGTATTTCTTGTTCACTCATAACGTCCCTAAATATGAACCAATTTTCATAATTATTTTTTTGTTTGAAAGAATAAGATACCCATGTGTTCCCATTTTAATTTCATTAAATTGTGATGATTAGAATTTTTTTAAAGAAAAAATATGGATTTGATAAAAAGAAAAAATAATAATAATGATTTGTCGCAAATCATCTTTCATTGTTGCAACCGTCAAGCAAATTATAACCAATCATAAGCAATCATAAGCAAATTAAAACTATTCATTCATATGCGTTAGCGCCAAGTTATCGTCGAGCTTGATTCTTTTTTTAAAGTCGGTTAGTATTTTTTTTTAAAGCATATTTTATTATTATAGACTTATTAGGCAATTTGCGCGAAGGAATTTAGGAAAGCTACGGTTTCATAAATTAATTTTTACATGAATACGCAAAAAATACCAGGAAAAAAAAGGGCAATAATAAAGTAATAGCATTGCAACAATGTGAGAATTCACGAAATTTAGAAGAGAGAACACGTTAAACATTTCTTAGGCGAAGCTAATGGAATGATATGTTTTTAAGTTATACATCTTAGGTAGTTATATATATATTAGGATCTTTTATTACACCATTATAGGTCAAATTAAATAATAATAAATTAAGAAATTACTACGCATTATAGTGAAAACAGTTACATTTTGACAATAAATTATTCGATTTGTAGAGGACAAAAACTTGATACTTTTGAGAATGAGAAATGTTTCTGTTGTATTATTTTTTCAGTAACATTTATAGTTTTTTATTTCCAATAAATAAATAAGTAGTTTCGCTAAGAAAAATTTAGGCAGGTGTTATTTTTTTTCCTTACGCCGTTTATCCTTGTTCATTTGCATACTTGCGAATAAAAATAGTATCATAAACGCAAATAGACTCCAATAAAATATTAATTCCTGGAAGTTTAAAATAATTCAAAATAACACCAGCTAATTTATCATTAAGCCGTTTCTGTCGCAAATTTGTAAGTATTTATTTTTAATTATTATTCAATGTGATCAAATGCATAAAACTTGTATTTGCTAGTAACTAACTGTTCAGAAAAAAAGCGTTTTTTCTCTTTTAAAATAATTAATATGCTCCAACGTGATAAGATTTCAAAATAGAAAAAGAGTTGAATTAAACTAATAAAAAAGTTGCAAAAAAAAAAAAAAAAAAAAAAAAAATACTTGGAAAAAAGGAGAAATTAATAAGAGAATGAGTTTTTTGGTAAACCGCACACCATTGTTTCCTTTACTATAAAAAAAAGGGGGGGGGGTACTGCGTAGTGGCTTAAAAAAAGCAACTTTTTTATTCTGATTTTTTAAAAAAGGATAAAAATGTCCATATGTAATTCGGTTTATTTTTCATTTTATTAAAGGAAAAAAAAAAAAAATGAAACACGATACTAATTACTGTAAGTTTCTTAGAGGAGAAAAAAAATGCTGTAGTATGCTGTTTTTTTTTTCTTTTCTGTGCCTTTTCGGGCAATTTACGCGAAGAAATTTAGGAAAGCCGTAGTTCCATAGATTAATTTTTATTTGAAACAAAAAACTAAGCCAAAAAAAAGGAGAAAAGGATTCAGTAAAGTAAAACAATGTGAGGATTGATGTTATTTAAAGAGGAGGGGGGGGGGGGCAAACCAGTTCACATTTTTGATACAAAACTAATCGAATGATACATTAATTTTTTTAACTGTATGTGTATGCACATAATTTTTCATAACTAATAAACGAAAACTTGTAAGAATGGTAGAACATAACGAAAGAAACTGTTTCTTTATATAAAATATGTAATCGGTTCCTACACTCACTACTGTCCTCAACTTTACCGTGTGAGATATAATGTTTTGTCCATCTGACTTTCCTCAGATTCGAGTTTTTCTGGGCCACCGGTTATTTGAAAATTTGATTTGGAAACCGCTGGCGGACATTTTATAATAAAACAATTTGTGGGTGTTTTATAATAAATTAACCCTTTACCTACCGATGGTACTTATAAGTACCATTAAAATTACTACTTTATAAAATTCTTTTAATGTGTCATTTGATTGCAATACTATTTAGAATGAGTTACAGATACATTATTTCATCTTGTTCTAAAAGCATTATTGGTTACAGAAAACAAAAATATTTTTAAAAGGATGATTTCTTTTACCTTTGTATCTTCTCAGCTTTCTTGGCGTGAGGGAGAGGGATGGGGATTTTTTAATTCGAAAATATTTCTATATTTATATTCTAATAACATCATATTTGTATATTTTATAATTCTACAAGATACTAAATAAACAATTTAAAATAAAAGATTTGAGTGGCGTTATAAATATTACACAAAATCCCTGTAAATTCAAATTTAGTTATTCCTTCAATAATTTATTAAATGATTATATAAATCTTTTAATTTAGTTTAAAAAAATACGTAAAATGCTTTAGAATGTAAAATTTTTTGAATTCACAATTCGGTAGATAAGGGGTTAATTTGTTTGCATTTATAATAAAAGTTGTGTGTTTTATAGTAAAATAAATCTGCATGTTTTATAATAAAATTGTGTTTTATCACAAATGGTATGTGCTTTATAATTAAATTTTGATTTTTTTAAAAATAAAATAAACTGCATCATAATAAAAGAAAATAAACATGTTGTTTTCGCACTTTAACAGATTTTCAGAAACGGGGTTTTCTCTTTGAAATGGCACAGAAAAAAAAAGTGGTTCCACTCATGACATGCTTGTTATTATTATTACTATTGTTGTTTTTCTTGGATCATATTTACCGCATAAAAAACCGTATATATAGTTATATTCAACAAATATTTTTTTTTATTTGGTCAAAAATTTATGATGCTCAAATTGCAGTTTTAATTATCAACAAAAATATGGACTATATTTTTGTTCTCTTTTATGTATCTAATATGGATGGATATATCTGCAATCTCTTATCATGTTAAGGGTGTGGTGACTTATTTAAGAAAACTTGGAAACTGTCCATATGCGGAGCAAACTTTTATTTTTAAACTTTCTGCCACTATACTTGGATACAAGTTTTTGTTCATTATAGGAAAGATGTGTTTCCGTGTCTTATTATTATTGTTATTACTTTTTTTAAAAATAGGTTTCAATCTTTGTCAATTTTTTTCAAAACAAATTATTATTTTTCTTTTTCTTTTTTAAAGAGGTATACCTTTATTCTAAATATATATTTCGGTTTGTTTATTTTAAATTTGGTATTTCCATTTTTCTGATTTTCAGAAACATTTTAAAATTATAAAAGTCAATCATGGAAGAATATGTCAATTGCATATCATTCTACACACACACACACACACACATATATAGTATATATATCATCATCATAATCATTAGTGTTTAGTCCACTGCTGGATGTAGGTCTCACCAAGATTTTTCTAGCGTTTCCCGTATAGTGCTTTAGTCATCTAATTTACACCGGACACTTCTCTAATTTCGCCACTCCACCTCACTTGGGGACCTCTTCTTGGTCGTTTTACATCTCTGTTATACCAGTGTTTGTGCACCACCACAAAATCTTGAATTCATCATTCATCATTTTCAAGATTTTTCATTTCAGCCGTTTAACCCTGAAATTACCCACTGAAAATTAAAATGTCGTCAACGAACTGGAGATGATTTAAATATTGCCTATTTATTTTACCCCTTTGTTTTCCCAATCTAGCTTAAAAATATTTTCTAAGACAGCAATTAAAAACTTACGTGAAATGATGTCTCCTTGACTTACATTTCTTCCATGCTTGATCTTCGCATTTCCTTTATCCAAACGAATAATTGCTGTTGCTTTCTTGATAATCTTCTTTATGATATTGATGTACGGTTTGTATTTACCAAATATGTATTCCAATACTTCTGAATGGCTCTGTATTTGATTTGTCGGTTGATATATATACTATATCATGGAGAAATTTAGTTTAGCAAAAAAAATGCCTAGCTGAATGAAATTTTTCTTTTGGCAGTTTATACGAATAGATGTAAAACATACTTCAATACTTTTTTTCAGCCCTGCAGTTTACCTAGTACCTTTATTACACGAAAGTATTTTGCTAAAATTAATTATATAAAAAAATAAATAAAAAATGTTAATCAAACAACAATACTCTTTAAACTATTTAAATCATATTTCCAGAAATTATCATCCTTAAACAAACCTGATCCAGTTCTTTGCGTGACCCTGTATATCATTTAATCTATATTCTACAAACATTTCACGATAAACTAAATGCGAATCAACGTAAAAATGCAAAACTTTTTTAAAAACAAACCTTTAAGTAAATTACACTTACATTCAGTAACTTTTCCGAGTTGTTTTGAGTAACCCTGTATATCTTAATTGTGTAACTATTATAGCATTTATGCACACCATATAATGTGAATACATTTAGTGACACTTAAAAGCGCATATCATAATTAAAAATGCCTTTCATCCATGGAACAGTTACCATGCGTAATATACAGTACTTCGAATAGAATATGCTTTTTGAAGTCTTTTGTGTGTCCCTGTAAATGCTATGCACTTCGTATTATGCGTGAAATAACTCATATTAAGTCTCAGCGACGTATATCAATTTGATTACACATGATACCGTTTACCATCGTTAAAATATGTCGCAAACAATTTCCTCCTTTATTATCATATATTAGAATTATTTTGTGTGGCCCTGTAAATGAATATCTATTCTTTTAGCTGCATATTTTAGTGTGCTTTTCGTAGATGCAAATAAATGTGAATACGTTTGTTCGGCCGCAACATCTTTAAAATTAATTTGAAACGATTTTTCCCCATTGGCCCTAATATAATCGAAAACTTTTGACTGTCCCTGTAAATGAAGTAATCGTAGTAGAAACTTCATTTTTAATAGGATTTGCGCTTGTGTAAACTTCAATAACATGGTAAAATTTCTTTGCATTCCGAGTATATTTATGAGAGTTAGGGCGCGGACAGACGGACAGACAAAACGAATGCATAAACATTTTTCAATTTTGTTGAAAAGTGTTAATAAAAATTACTGTAAAAAGAAAACTTTTAATAATACAATTTTTAGTTCGTATCAAACGTTTTCAATTTCTTATTTAATTTTAATTTGAAATTTAATAATAATAATAATGACATTTAATAATAATAATAATAATTTCCCAATTTCAATTATTTTAAAAGTAAACATTTCTTTTAATAAATAATAATAGAACAAAGGCCATTTTTAAAATTTCCTATTTATTCTTAAAAAATGCTCCAGCTGTAATTCATTTCTTTCAATTCGTCTTATTGCTTACAAAATCCCTTCCTTTTTTGGAAGCTTTCCAATTTTCTACGTGCTTTTGTTTGGTACACTAAAATTTGAGCGATAAATGGATTCACATTGCAAACCTTTTTTAAGGCTTAGTTCACCTCCACCTATCTTCTTCCTCCATGATCTGAACTCTTTACATATAAATATATTTCTTAGTAAAAATAAGTTGAGTTGTTGCACGAAAATATGTTCATAATGTCAAATTCAAAATATAGTTAGTATTGTCATATTTATCTTTAAAATGACACTCGTATGAAATATGAATGCGTCACCCACTGTACGTTATGCTTTTTAATAGAATTAGAATTATTTTACATGTCCTATTTCTAACTTTCGTTGCTTGTAACTAATAGAAATTTGTAGCGTCAAAATTACAGTTTATAAAGCTACGTGCTATGTTCAGTAATTCAAATTATTACGAGTAAAATACTTTTCAATAAATTGTCTGTGTACGTACTTAAAAATACTATTCTATTGTTTAGAAATACAGGGTGATTTGCTACCGCGTGTACAAACTTCTAGTAGGGATGGGTTCTTCAAAAATAAATCAGAATCGCATATCAATGTAGGTCTGCACTAACTGAAATTCCCAGGTCCTGGGCGCATACCGCCCCATACAAAAAAGTTCGGCGGACCAAACTTGAAAACACCTCTCAAAAAAAGTTTTAATGATGGCCCTGCCCGTACAAAAAAAGTTAAAATTTTGGATCGGCCCGGTAGTTAAAAAGTTTATTTCTCGGACCAAAACCGACCCAGTCCGGTTAAGTTTCTGGTCGATTTTTCTAATTGTATGGTTAAAAATATGGTCTCGTGCGAGAGTGCTGACCAAAAATACTTTTTCTAGCTTTTCATTTTTATAATCTTGTTAAAGAAGCGCCCTAGACTGCGGTATTTATATTTTTAATGAATTTCTGCTTGTAATTAAATGTTTCAATTACCTTAATATCGTTATTCCGCGTATTGAAGCCATGAAAAATGCTATACAGTAAAATCTTCAAAGACAGAATCGTATATGGGGAAAAAATGTTATAGGCAAGTTCACTTCTTAGCAAGTGTTAAATCAGTTATATTTTTTCTCACGTATTTATTTTATTCATTTTGTATGAATCAAATATTTTTCCTTTTAAAACAGAATATCGTCACTGGCAGGTTCTTTGCCTCGGGTTAACTGCATATAAATTTTGCCTACAAAATTGTCTACAAGTTTTCTTTTAAAAGAATAAATTTTAAAGTTTAATTACAGGATAATAGTAATTTAAACCTTCAAGCATTTTTTGCAAAAATTTTTTGGACGGACCTAATTGCTGATTTTTGTTCGGACCGAGTGGGATGCGTCGAGACCGGGACTGAAAGTTTCGGCCCATGCAAACCTAATAAGAATGAAACTAGTCCAGGTTCAGTACAGAAAAAATAAATTAGATCCGATGGCTAAAAATCTTTATACAGAATTTTCCATTGTTTTTATTGATTTTTTTTTCCTCTTTTCACGTTGCTGTATTAATAGTTTTATGGGAATAAAACGAATTTTTAATATAAAATAATTCGTGAAATGCTGATTAATAAAAGAAAAAATGTTGGGTTATTTAGTGCTAAAATTTTATTATTTTTCGGATAAAAATTTTAAATACAGTTTAAAAACATTTATTCATAAATTATATTATCTGAGTAGTTTAAAATTCTTTTCTGTGATTAATTAATGAGTGTTTCATTCCTTTATAGGTCCAACACGTCCATCTGGAGCCCCTTCACATAGTTCGTAAAAGAAGTCCGACACAACCTCTTAGAATAAAAGTATTTTATGATAAAAGTGTCCATGCGTAAGTAGACTCTTATTTGAATTTCATTTTCTGATCTCCTTTCATTTATATCCTGTTCATACTGGATATTTAAGATATCTTAGACCGTCATTTTGGAGTTTATAAATCCCGGAATTGTAGCACGTATTGACACAGCAAAACTCTTCTAAGATAGTATCTGTGTTCAGTGTTCTCGCTGTCGCTCGCCAATGCGCCAAATTGCGACTAAATTCTTCATTTGGCGAGTAAACAAACGATTAGATTCGCCAAACTGCTACTATTCATTTTTTTCTTTTTCTTTTTATATATATATGCATATATATTTAATATATACATATTTTTTTATATTTGTAGCTGAGAGCTTAAATTAGATTAATATCAATCGCTCTCATAGTTATAAAAACTTGGGTTATTTTAGAACATATTGAAAAAAAAAAAAATACATTAAAGGACTAAAGTTTTTTTGTGATACACGGCGAATTTATTTTGCTAATACTTTTCTCATTTGGCGAATGTTTTTTATTTTTAATTAACCAAATTACTAACGTTGATCAAATGTCAGCGAAAACACTGTGTTTGATATCTGAACAAATGTAAAGTGTGCGCACGCGCATATGTTAAAACAAGCCTCATCCATTCATTAAGGAGTCTCATATCTTTTAAAATCTTCGCCACCAGTGAAAAAGTTATATAATTTCAGTTCTCATAATTTGATAAATACTTATTGAAATTACATAAATCTCTGAAATGATAAAACTGATGAAAATGTTTTATGATAAAAGTGTCCATGCGTTAGTAAACTCTTACTTGAATTCCATTTCTCAACTCCCTCCATTTATAACGTGATCACAGTGGATATTTAAGGTATCTTAGACCTCCCTTTTGAAGGTGGAAAATCCTGAAATTGTAGCACGTATTCACATAGAAAAACTTAGTGATTTTGATTATCTATTTTGATTAATCGAGGTTTTTATTAACCAAGCCGATAAAGAAGTCGGTTTTTTTTTTTTTTTTTTTTTTTTTTTTTTTGTGGTGTGGATGAACTTTAAAAAAGTCCACACTTTTTTTGTTAACTGTTTGAGCTAATATCTCTTTCAGAGATCTGCACGGTCTTAGCATTGCAGAATTAAGACAATTTTATCAATGGACCGGGCCTCTAGAAAAAAATGAATGAGTCTGCCGGGCCGAGCCGATGAAAAATTAAACGGACCTACTGGCCCGATTTAAATATTTAAACGAAGGTGAAAAAATGTAAGCCATTTTCAATGAATATTACCTTTTGCGCGAATAAGTATAAATGTACGGCACGATGCTAATTTGACAACATCAATACAGACATGTAAGATGTTCAGTATAGCGATTGGCATCGTACTTTATTTTTTCAGCAGACTCGGGCTACGCCGAAATCAACCTTGTATTTTTTTTTCTGCATTTGAACGGGGCTGGAACTGGACTTAGTTGTTTTCCGAATGTCTAGGGCGGGCAGTATGTTTTGTAAAAAATTTTAATAGCATAACAAACTTCGGTTAACGGAATCCTTGTAAATGTCTTTTATTTGTTGAAATGTGAAACATAATTTTGTATATGTTCATGTGTATCATTTTAAAAACTTTCTAATGTTTTTTATGCTAAGAGATGGTTAATTCGGGAGCACGTGGAGTTTTTAAACACAGTTTGTATTAACCGAGATTTCCGATATCCGAGTTACTAGAGGTCCCTACTAGCTCGGATAATCGAAGTTGCACGTAATAGAAATCCGTGCAAAATAAAATCTTTCTGGGAATTATATTTCTCACCTGAAAACATTCATATTGAAACTGTAGCTTATATACAAAATATAATTTCCCATAATACCAAAAAAAAAAAAAAAAAAAAAAAAATGTTGTAAAGTGTTTTTTTTTTTTTTTTTTCGTGTACGTTATCGGATGTCTGGATTATTTTAAATTAATTAAAGACTTAAAAATTAATATTAACTACTATTTCTATAAACTTTCCACTGCAGTGAAACGGCCTACTGAAATAATTATATTGATTAATCTATTCTGATTATTGATTGCTATAAATGTTTCTTTCTACCAAATTAGAGATTTGGAACATATTTGAAACTGTTTCCCTTTTTCACCAAGGGAAATTCTAAAATTTCATTTCTGAAAAAAAAAAAAAAAAAATATATATATATATATATATATATATATATATATATATGTATCTATATATATACATTAATATATATATATATATTTCCTGATTTTAAAATTATGCTGTTTCACAGTATTAATTACAAATAGATGTACAAATGAAAATTAATGAAAACTTGTGTATTTCAGTGAAAATGTACTGCAAGTGTTCTTAAATTTTATCTTGATTAAAAAAACTAATACTAATTAATAGAAAATATATCTTCCTGTTGTTTAAAAAAAGGAGGGTTTAACAAACCCAAAGTTTGTTTTTAATGTAATTAAGGAAACTTGCTGAATTTACTTTCTAAATACTTTATAGATGCTTTTTTAAACCAATATAAATCATTATTACCATATTTTTATATTACTGAGTGCATTTACTTTTCAAAATCCAAAAAGCCCATGCTGTAGTGGCGCAGCGTTTGGGGCCGGGGGAGGGGGAGAGTTGTCGATCATTTTACTATCAGAACTATTATGTAGTAATTTTGGCTTAATTTAACCATTGAATATTATACGATTAAACAAACCAAAATTTTTTCATGCAATAATACTGGTAGTAAAATTGTTTGAGCCTTCCCCAACACTACACCAATTCTGTGCAAGTGACAATTTTACAACTTAAAACTGTATCTACCGTATTATGAATTCATAAAAATTTTACATTCTAAAGCATTTTACGTGAATTGTTTAAACTAAATTAAAAGATTGACATAATCATTTAATTATTTTTGAAGGAGTTAGAAGGATTAATTAAATTTGAATTTACATGCATTTTGTGCAATATTTATAACTAAACCTTAAATCTTTTATTTCAGATTATTTTCTTAGTTTTTTTGTAAAATTATAAAATGTACAAATATGATGTTCTTAAAATATAAATATAGAAATATTTTCGAATTGAATAATCCACACCCTCCTCCCTCAGCGCCAAGAAAGCCGAAAAGATAGAAAGGGAAAAGAAATCATCCTTTAAAAAATGTTTTGTTTCGTGTAACCAATAATCCTTTTGAAACAAAATAAAGTAATATATCTGTAACTCACCATAAACAGCATTACAACTAATAGACGTATTAAAAGAATTTTATAAGTAATTTTAATGGTACTTATAAGTACCGTCGGTAGATAAAGGGCTAAATAAATTTTCTGCTTCTAAAATGGGGAAAAAACATCGAAAAACTCATGATTAAACTCACTCAAAACTTCAACACTGTATTTTCTTTCATCTTCAGAAAATAGAAAAATACTTTAATGCAAAATGGTGGCTGTTTGTTTAATTTATAATCTTGTACTCCAGATGTTGAAATCCAATTTTAAGTTGTCTTAAGCTGTCATTCTGTTTTGATGAAGCTTTGGACAGCTGATTTTGAGCGACTTGCAAAACTGCCGCATGTTTCTTTACTTGTTCATGGGCTTGTAATCGTCAAAGAATTTTCGAAAACTGCTGATGTCTAAAGAAGAGTTTTGAAATACATTAAATTTGAAGTCCCCATTATTTTCCGAGGATTAATATTGTTTCCCGAGGTAGTTTTAATTTTGTTTTCATCCATTGAAAATAAATGATGGTAAAAGCTATTTATATTACTAGAGAAAACTTTAAATTTATCAGGTATTGTCTAAAATAGTTTTCCATGTAAGTATATTGATTTAAATGCAAAATGTTTTCTAAATTAAATACAACTTGCCATGAATTACCTTGACAGATGTTTATCCAGATATAGTCAATGCTTTTTCTTATCATTCTAAAGCGTTTTCTATCTATATACATATCTATATGTGTGTGTGTGCGTGTGTGTATATAAAACGCTCATATTTGGCGTACACTCATGACGACTTATCATAGTAAGCCACAATGTCCGTTTGTTTTCCTTGTTATTAAAAAAATTCTGAAGTCCTACCGAAAAGTCCGAAATCATAATTTTACTTTTAATAATCCCGATATGCCCGGTCATTAAATAAAGTACATTTTTTAATTTGCAATTTCGAGTATGAATCTGGAGTAACTTAATAAAAAAAGTAGTAAAAAATCGCAATTTTAGTAATAAGGTATGTAATAAAATACATAAACGCCTCTCAGTATGAGCCGATCTGTGGGATCTATTTGAAAATAACTGCAGAAAAAAAAAGCATAAATCGTCGCAAATTTAGAATTATGTTTTCTGAGAGAGACCTTTCTCAAAAGATTACCATATTATTGAGTTCCATTTAAGTCATTTTTACCGTATGTTTGAATTGTTTTGTGCCCCCCCCCCCTTTTTTTTTCTTCAAAATCCAATATGTCTCTGCTATTTAAATTTTGCATTTTAAGTTTAAAACGTGTTACACAAAAATGGACATAATTTATTTGAAAAAAAAAAAAAAAAAAAAAAAGAGAATGTATTTTCTATTTGAATGTATTTACTGCGTTAAAAACAGGAAAATTCATTTTCTTCTTTACCACTAAATTTTCTTTCAAGTTCAAAAAATAAAAAATAATTTAATACAAAATGGTGGCTGTTTATTTAGCTATAAACTTGTACTCCAGATGTTGAAATCCAATTTTATGCTGTCCTAAGCTGTCATTTTGTTTTGATGAAGCGTTTGACAGCTGATTCTGAGTGATATAAACAACTCCCTCATGTTCCTCAACTTGTTCAAGTGCTTATAATCGTCAAAGAACTTTCCAAAATTGCTGACGTTTAAAGAAGAATTTTGAAATAAATTAAATTCGAAGTCTCTATTATTTTCCAAGGATTAATATTGTTTGCTTCCGGAGGTACTTTTAATTTTATTTTCATCCATGGAAAATAAATGATGGTCAAAGCTATTTATACTACTAGAAAAAACATTAAATTAATCTGTTTGTGTCTAAAATAGTGTTCCATATTATAATATCCATGTTATATAAGAATGTTCCATATTATAATATCCATATTATATAATAATGTTCCATTGATTTAAAACCAGAAGATTTTCTAAATTAAATACATCTTGCCATGTCACCTTTACACATTTTTATCCAGATATAGTCAATGCTTTTTATTATTATTCTAAAACTTTTTTTTTTCACTCACTCTCTCTATGTATGCATATATATATATATATATATATAATATATATATATATATATATATATATATATATATATACAGGGTGCCCAGTAAATGACTGACCCATTTTGAATGTAAATAACAAAAAAAACTGTTTGAGATAAAAATGCGCGGCTTGCTGAATTGTTATTAGAATATAAATAAATTTTAAAATATGCACTTTGTTAATGTAATATAATAATATTTAAAATAATATCTCACTCTCAAGACTGAGGAGGGGAAATATAATACAGATGGTTCAATCACAAATGTTATTTTAAATCACTTTCCAACCAACGTACCCTATTTCTGAAACTGATTCCAGAGTCGATTCAACATATAGATTCAGATTCGACAACATATAGATTCAGATTCAGCCGAAAATCTCATATTTATGAAAATTAGAGTCATGTCTGTATTCAAACAGCCTGTTACCGCCAGCGCGATGTTTTTTTCGGAATGTGAACTATATTAACAAAGTACATGTTTAAAAATTTATTGATTTTCTAATAACAATACCGGAAACCGCGCATTGCGGAAACCGTTTATTTGTTATTTAAGTTCAAAATGGGTCAGTTATTTACTGGACACCCGGTATATATATATATATATATATATATATATATATAAATGCAAATATAGAAATTCAAGGAATATGCCTCATATCTATATGTTAAACAATTAACTATGAAAAAATTAGCTACTTTTTTTACCGTCAGTACTGCTACAATTTTTCATAACGAATTTAGGAATATATATAACGGTCATATTTGCCATACACTCATGTATTACTTTAGTAAGGGACAAGGTTGCTCGTTGTTTACCTTCTTTGTTATTAAATCATTGTGAATTCTTGCCGAAAATTCCGAATTCCGAATTTTACTTTAAATAATCCCGATATGCTTGTAAATGAATAAAGTACATTTTTTTTATTCTGAATTCCGCATATGATTTGGAGTTTAAGAATAAAAAAAGGGTTAAAAATTCGCAATCCTGGTAACAGGTATCATCTTATAAAATGTACAATCGCATCTCAGTATGAGTCGATCTAATTATGCAAGATTCGTTTAGAAAATAACTGCAGGGGGGGGGGGAGCATAAATCGTAGCAAATTTAGAATTTTTTTTTGCAAGAGAGGCCTATCTCAAAAGATTACCATAATATTGAATTAAATTTGTGTCATTTTTACTGTATATTTAAATTATTGAGTGTTTGCCTTTCAAAATCCAAAAATGTCTGTGCTATTTGCTTTTTGCATTTTAAGTTTAAGACGCGCTATACAAACATAGACATAATTTATTTGTGAAAAAAAAAATATTTTGTCTTGTCTATTTGAATAAATTTATTTCTTATAAAACGGGAAAATTTTTTTAAAATTTATTGTCTTCTTTATCACTATATTTTCTTTCATCTTCAAAAAATAAATAATAATTTAATGCAAAATGCGGCTATTTATTTAGTTAAAACTTTACTCCAAATGCTAAAAATCAATTTTATGCTGTCTTAAGCTGTCATTTTATTTTGATGAAGCGTGGACATCTGATTTTGAGCGATGTGCAAAGCTGCCGCATGTTTCTTTACTAGTTCATGTGCTTATAATCGTCAAAGAATTTTTCAAAATTGCTGATGTTTAAAGAAAAGTTTTGAAATATATTAAATTTGAAGTCCCCATTATTTTCCGAGGATTAATATTGTTTTTGGAGGTAGTTTTAATTTTGTTTTCATACATGGAAAATAAATTATGGTAAAGCTATTTATATTGCTAGAGAAAGCATTAAATTTATCAGCTTGTGTTTAAAATAGTTTTCCATGTAAATATATTGATTTAAATGGAAAATGTTTTCTAAATTAAATATATCTTGCCATGAATTACCTTTGATAGATTTTTATCCAGATCTAGTCAATGCTTTACATTATTATTCTAAAGAGTTTTTTCTGTATATATAAATAAACGCTCATGTTTCTCGTACACTCATGTCTTACCACAGTAAGAGAAAAGGTTGCCCATTTGTCTTTTGTTTTTAAAACATCCTGAAATCCTACTAAAAATTCCGAAATCAGAAATTTACTTTAAATAATCCCAATGTGCCTGTCACTAAATAAAGCACATTTTTTAATTCGGAATTTCGAGTGTGAATTCGGAATTATTTAATAAAAAAAGCAGTAAAAAGTCTCAATCCTGATAATAAATAACATCTTATAAATTGTACAAGCGCTTCTCAGTGATTGCTTATTTAGTTTTAAACTAACATTCCAGATGTTTAAATTCAATTTTATGCTGTCTTAAGCTGTCATTTTGTTATGGTGAAAGGTTGGACTGCTGATTTTGAGAGGTATACACAACTGCCGCATGTTTCTTTACTTGTTCATTTACTTATAATCGTCAAAAAATTTTCCATAACTGCTGTGATGCCTAAAGCAGAGTTTTGGAAATAAATTTGAGGTCCCTGTTATTTTCCGAGGATAAATATTGTTTCGGGAGATAACTTTAATTTTCTTTTCTTCTATGGAAAATATATGATAATAAAAGTTATTTATAATACTGGAGAAAACTTCAAATTTATCAGTTTGTATTTAAAATAGTTTTCTTTGTAAATATATTGATTTGAAAGTTAAATGTTTCTAAATAAAATACATCTTGTTGTAAATTACTTTGATAATGTTAATCCAGATCTTGTCAGTTCTTTACATTATTATTCTTAACATTTTTTTTCTTTAAGGAAACTATCTTTTTTTCGTGCAGAGTTGAACAGATTTCGTGCAGATCTTCAGTATTCATGGAGCACACCCGATAGTAGAGGAAAAATAGAGAATTTTTTGTCTATTTGCATCAATTTTTTGCTTTTAGAATGAGAAAAAAAAAATTGAAAAACTCATATTCTTTTTCATCACAATATTTTCTTTTGTCTGCAAAAAATAATAAATAAGTTAATGCAAAATGGTGGCTGTTTATTTAGTTATAAACTAGCACTCCAGATGTTGAAATTCAATTTTATCTTGGCATGAGTTGTCATTTCATGAAGCAGGGGCGGTTGATTTTGAGTGGTATACATAGTCCTTGTAAAAATATTGATTTAAACAGAAAATATTTTCTAAATAAAACATATTTTGCCATGAACTACCTTGATAATTTTTTTTGTTCTTGTCGGGTCAATGATTTGCATTATTGTTATAAACATAGCAGAATTCGCTTAGATCAGAGTTGTGTTCATCCTTTCGATAACCAAGAGCGCATCTTATTGGCAAACAATGTAAAGTATCATTATTCACATAAATGAAAACATAGAACTCAATTTTTTACCGTAATAGTTGACAGAGTTGCTTGTTAGTCTCCTTTTCTATTAAAAAATTCCGAATTCCTACCGAAAATTCTGATAGCTGAATTTTGCTTTAAATAATCCCGATATGCCTGTCATTAAAAATCGTACATTTTTAGTTAGGGCTTTCGGGTATTAATTAGGAATTTCTTAATAAAAAAAAGAAGTAAAAAGTCGCAATTCTGATAACGTATAACATCATATTAAAATTAAACGCACAAGTGCATCTTAGTATGAGCCAGTCTGTTATGCAAGATTCTATTCGATAAATATTTCCAGAAAAAAATCGTAATAAATTTAGTATTACGTTTTCTGAGAGAGGCTTATCTCAAAAGATTACCATATTATTGAATTCCATTTGTGTCCTTTTTACCATATATATTTAAATTATTGAGTGTATCCTTTTCAAAATTCGAATCTATCTCTGCTAATTGATTTTTACATTTTAAGTTTAAAACGCCTTACACAAAAACGTACATAATTTAATTGAGGGAAAAAAAATAGAGAATTGTTAGTTTAATTGAATAAATTAACTGTTTTTAAAATTGAAAAAACATCTCTTTTTTTATCGTATTAACTTGTATTTTTCTTCTTCATTAGAGTTTCTTTCATTTTCAGAAAGTGAAAAAAAAAAAAAAAAAAAATATCAAAATGGTTGTTGTTTTTTAGTTATAAACCTAGAACGCCAGATATTGAAATCCGATTTTAGGTTGTCTTAAGCTGCCATTTTGTTTTGTTGAAGCGCTGGATGACTGATTTTTGAGCGGTATACACAACTACCGCATGTTTCTTTACTTGTTCATGTTCATCAAAGAACTTTCCAAAACTGCTGTGTTGTAAAAAGAGGAATTTAGGAAATAAATTAAATTTGAAGTCCCTTGTTATTTTCCGAGGATTAATATTGCTTCGGGAGGTAGTTTTAATTTTGTTTTCATACATGGAAAATAAATGATGGTAAAAGCTATTTATATTACTAGAGAAAACTTTAAATGTATCAGTTATTGTCTAAAATAATTTTCCATGTAAGTATATTGATTTAAATGTAAAATGTTTTCTAAATTAAATACAACTTGCCATGAATTACCTTTACAGATGTTTATCCAGATATAGTCAATGCTTTTTCTTATCATTCTATATTTCTCTCTATCTATATACATATCTATATGTGTGTGTGTGTATATAAAACGCTCATATTTGGCGTACACTCATGACGACTTACCATAGTAAGCCACAATGTCCGCTTGTTTACTTTGTTATTAAAAAAATTCTGAAGTCCTACCGAAAATTCCGAAATCATAATTTTACTTTTAATAATCCCGATATGCCTGGTCATTAAATAAAGTACATTTTTTAATTTGCAATTTCGAGTATGAATCTGGAGTAATTTAATAAAACAAAAGTAGTAAAAAGTCGCAATTTTAGTAATAGGTATGTTATAAAATACACAAACGCCTCTCAGTATGCGCCGATCTGTGGAATCGATTTGAAAATAACTGCAGAAAAAAGCATAAATCGTCGCAAATTTAGAATTATGTTTTCTGAGAGAGAGGCCTTTCTCAAAAGATTACCATATTATTGAATTCCATTTAAGTCATTTTTACCGTATGTTTGAATTGTTTTGTACCCCCCCCCTTTTTTTTCAAAATCCAATATATGTCTCTGCTATTTAAATTTTGCATTTTTAGTTTAAAACGTGTTGCACAAAAATAGACATAATTTATTTGAAAAAAAAAAAAAAAAAAAAAAAAAGAATGTCTTGTATATTTGAATGAATTTACTGCTTTAAAAACGGGAGAAAACATTTTTTATCAATAAATTTTCTTTCAACTTCAAAAAATAAAAAATAATTTAATACAAAATGGTGGCTATTTATTTAGCTATAAACTTGTACTCCAGATGTTGAAATCCAATTTTATGCTGTCTTAAGCTGTCATTTTGTTTTGATGAAGCGTTTGACAGCTGATTCTGAGTGATATACACAACTCCCTCACGTTCCTCAACTTGTTCAAGTGCTTATAATCGTCAAAGAAATTTCCAAAATTGCTGATGTCTAACGAAGAATTTTGAAATAAATTAAATTCGAAGTCTCTATTATTTTCCAAGGATTAATATTGTTTGCTTCCGGAGGCATATATATATATATATATATATATATATATATATATATATATATATATATATATATATATATATATATATATATATATATATATATATATATATAAATGCAAATATAGAAATTCAAGGAATAGGCCTCATATCTGTATGTTAAACAATTAACTATGAAAAAATTAGCTACTTTTTTTAGCGTCAGTACTGCTACAATTTTTCATAACGAATTTAGAAATATATATAACTGTCATATTTGTCATACACTCATGTATTACTTTAGTAAGGGACAAGGTTGCTCGTTGTTTTCCTTCTTTGTTATTAAATCATTGTGAATTCTTGCCGAAAATTCCGAATTCCGAATTTTACTTAAAATAATCCCGATATGCTTGTAAATGAATAAAATACATTTTTTTAAATTCTGAATTCCGCATATGATTTGGAGTTTAAGAATAAAAAAAGGGTTAAAAATTCGCAATCCTGGTGACAGGTATCATCTTATAAAATGTACAATCGTATCTCAGTATGAGTCGATCTATTATGAAAGATTCGTTTAGAAAATAACTGCAGGGGGGGGGGGGGAGCATAAATCGTAGCAAATTTAGAATTATTTTTTGCAAGAGAGGCCTATCTCAAAAGATTACCATAATGTTGAATTAAATTTGTGTAATTTTTAATGTATATTTAAATTATTGAGTGTTTGCCTTTCAAAATCCAAAAATGTCTGTGCTATTTCCTTTTTGCATTTTAAGTTTAAAACGCGCTATACAAACATGGACATAATTTATTTGTGGAAAAAAAAAGAATATTTTGTCTTGTCTATTTGAATAAATTTATTTCTTATAAAATGGGAAAAAAAATGAAAATTTATTGTCTTCTTTATCACTATATTTTCTTTCATCTTCAAAAAATAAATAATAATTTAATGCAAAATGTGGCTGTTTATTTAGTTAAAACTTTACTCCAAATGCTAAAAATCAACTTTATGCTGTCTTAAGCTGTCATTTTGTTTTGACGAAGCGTTAAACATCTGATTTTAAGCGATGTGCAAAGCCTGCCGCATGTTTCTTATAATCGTCAAAGAATTTTTCAAAATTGCTGATGTTTAAAGAAAAGTTTTGAAATATATTAAATTTGAAGTCCCCATTATTTTCCGAGGATTAATATTGTTTTTGGAGGTAGTTTTATTTTTCTTTTCATACATGGAAAATAAATTATGGTAAAGCTATTTATATTGCTTGAGAAAACATTAAATTTATCAGCTTGTGTTTAAAATAGTTTTCCATGTAAATATATTGATTTAAATGTAAAATGTTTTCTAAATTAAATATATCTTGCCATGAATTACCTTTGATAGATTTTTATCCAGATCTATAGTCAATGCTTTACATTATTATTCTAAAGAGTTTGTTCTATATATATATAAATAAACGCTCATATTTCTCGTACATTCATGTCTTACGACAGTAAGAGAAAAGGTTGCCCATTTGTCTTTTTTATTCTTAAAACATCCTTAATTCCTACTGAAAATTCCGAAATCAGAAATTTACTTTAAATAATCCCAATGTGCCTGTCACTAAATAAAGCGCATTTTTTAATTCGGAATTTCGAGTATGAATTTGGAATTATTTAATAAAAAAAGCATTAAAAAGTCTCAATCCTGATAACAAATAACATCTTATAAATTGTACAAGCGCTTCTCAGTATGAGCCGATCTATTAAGCAGGATTCGATTTGCAGAAAATTACGATTTGCGTAACTGAAAAAAAAAGCATAAATGGTAGCAAATTTAGAGTTATGTTTTTTCAGAGAGGTCTATATTGATAGATCTTAAGATTACCATATTATTGAATTCCATTTGTGTCATTTTTACCACATATTCAAATTATAGAGTGTTGCTTTAAAAAATCCAAATATGCCTCTGCTATTTCATTTTTCCAGAAGTTTAAAAGGCCTTACACAAAAATAGACATAATTTATTTGTGAAAAAAAAAAAAAAAATGTCTTGTCTATTTGAATAAATTTACTGCTTTTAAAACTTTAAAAAAATATCTGAAAGTTTTCTTCTTTATCACTATTATCTATTATTTAGAATTATGTTATCGGAGACAGGCTTTTCTCAAAAAATTATCATATTATTGAATTCCATTTATGTCATTTTTACCATATATTTAAATTGTTGTGCGATTTTTTTTTTTCTAATATCCAATACGTCTGTGCTTTTTGATTTTTGCATTTTAAGTTAAAAACGTGTTATACAAAAATGGACATAATTTATTTGAGAAAAAAAAGAGAATGTCTTGTCTATTTGAATGAATTTACTGCTTTAAAAACTGGAAAATTCATTTTCTTCTTTATCACTAAATTTTCTGTCATCTTCAAAAAAAAAAAAAAATAATTGAATACTAAATGGTGACTGTTTATTTAATTTATAAACTTGTACTCCAGATGTTGGAATCCAATTTTATGCTGTCTTAGGCTGTCATTTTGTTTTGGTGAAATGTTGAACTGCTGATTTTGAGAGGTCTACACAACTGCCGCATGTTTCTGTACTTGTTCATTTATTTATAATCGCCAAAGAATTTTCCAAAACTGCTGTGATTCCTAAAGGAGAGTTTTGGAAGTAAATTTGAGGTCCCCGTTATTTTCCGAGGATTAATATTGTTTCGGAAGTTAGCTTTGATTTTATTTTCATCCATGGTAAATAAATGATGCTAAAAGTTATTTGTACTACAGGAGAAAACGTTAAATTTATCAGTTTGTATTTAAAATAGTTTTCTTTGTAAGTTTATTGATTTGAAAGTTAAATGTTTCTAAATAAAATACATCTTGTCGTAAATTACTTTGATAGATGTTTATCCAGATCTAGTCAGTGCTTTACATTATTATTCTAAACATTTTTTTCTTTAAGGAAACTATTTTTTTTTTTTTCGTGCAAAGTTGTTTAATCTTCAGTATTCATGGAGCACACTCGATAGTAGAGAAAATATTTTTTTTTTGTCTATTTGCATCAATTTTCTGCTTCTAGAATGAGAAAAATAAGTGAAAAACTCATTTTCTTTTCATCACTATTTTTTCTTTTATCTGCAAAAAATAATAAATAATTTAATGCAAAATGGTGGCTGTTTATTTAGTTATAAACTAGCACTCCAGATGTTGAAATTCAATTTTATCTTGGCTTGAGTTGTCATTTCATGAAGCATTGGGCGGTTGATTTTGAGTGGTATACATAATCCTTGTAAAAATATTGATTTAAACAGAAAATATTTTCTAAATAAAATATATCTTGCCATGAACTACCTTGATAATTTTTTAATTCTTATCGGGTCAATGCTTTGTATTATTGTTCTAAACATTTTTTAAATCAGGAATATCTTAGATCAGAGTTGTGTTCATCCTTTCGATAACCAAGAGAGCGTCTAATTGGCAAACAATGTAAAATATTATTATTTACATAAATAGACACATAGAACAAAATTTTTCACTGTAAAAGGAGACAGAGTTGCTTGTTGTTCTCCTTTTCTATTAAAAAATTCCGAATTCCTACCAAAAATTCTGATAGCAGAATTTTGTTTTAACTAATCCGATATGCCTGTCATTAAAAATTATACATTTTTAATTAGGGCTTTCGGGTAATTATTAGGAGTTTCTTAATAAAAAAAAGAAGTAAAAAGTCGCAATTCTGATAACGTATAACATCATATTAAATGCACAAGTGCGTCTTAGTATGAGCCAATCAGTTATGCAAGATTCTATTCGATAAATATTTGCAGAAAAAAATCGTAATAAATTTAGAATTACGTTTTCTGAGAGAGGCATATCTCAAAAGATTACCATATTATTGAATTCCATTTGTGTCCTTTTTACCGTATATATTTAAATTACTGAGTGTATCCTTTTCAAAATCCGAATCTATCTCTGCTAATTAGTTTTTACATTTTAAGTTTAAAACGCGTTACACAAAAACGTACGTAATTTAAATGAGGGAAAAAAAATAGAGAATTGTTAGTTTAATTGAATAAATTAACTGTTTTTAAAATTGAAAAAACATCTCTTTTTTTTATCGTATTAACTTGTATTTTTATTCTTCATTATAAGTTCTTTCATTTTCAGAAAGTAAAAAAAAAAAAAAAAAAAAAAAAAAAAAAAAAAAAAAAGCAAAATGGTGGTTGTTTATTTAGTTATAAACTAGAACGCCAGATATTGAAATCCAATTTTAGGTTATCTTAAGCTGTCATTTTGTTTTGTTGAAGCGCTGGACGGCTGATTTTGAGCGGTATACACAACTATCGCGTGTTTCTTTACTTGTTCATGTCCATCAAAGAACTTTCCAAAAATGCTGTGTTGTATAAAGAGGAATTTAGGAAATAAATTAAATTGTAAGTCCCTTGTTATTTTCCGAGGATTAATATTGCTTCGGGAGGTAGTTTTAATTTTGTTTTCATACATGGAAAATAAATGATGGTAAAAGCTATTTATACTACTAGGAAAACGTTACATTTATCAGCATATGTGTCTAAAATAGTTTTCTTTGTAAATATATTAATTTATTCGAAAAATCTTTATAAATAAAAAATCTTGCAATGAATTACCTTTTGATAGATTTTTTATACAGATTTAGTCAATGCTTTGCTTTATTATTCTAAAAAAAATTTCTATAGGAAAAACGCTCATATTTTAGATCAGAGCTACACCACCCTTTCAATAAGTATGGACGCATCTTATTGTCAAATATTGCAATTTGTCATTATCTACATTAAATGGACATACAGAACAGTATTTCTTTTCATAAAAGAAGACAGGATTTCCTGCTTGTCTCCTTTTTATTAAAATATTCAAAGTTCCTATCGAAAATAGAATTTTACTTTAAATAATCTCGATATGCTTATCATTAAATAAGGTATATTTTTTAATTAAGAATTTTTGGGTATGAATTTGGAGTTTATCAATAAAAAAATTAAAAAGTCGCAAGCCTGGTAACAAATATAATATATACTTATATAATGCACAATCTCCTCTTGATAATAAACCAAACTATTATGCAGGATTCGCTGAAAAAATAACTAATGGGGAAAAAACATAAATTGACGTGTATTTAGAATTACGTTTCCTGAAAGATGCCTATCTCAAAAGATTACCATACTATTGAATTCCATTTGTGATATTTTTACCATATACTTATGTTATTTTGTATTTCCTTTTCAAAATCCAAATATATCTGCTAATTAAGAATTTTTTTATTTGGAATAATCTTTGCATTTTATGTTTAAAACACTTTACAGAAAAATGAATATAATTTATTTGTAAAAAGAAAAAAAGAAAAAAAAAGAAAAGAAAAAAAAGAAAAAAAGAAAATAGAGAATGTCTTGTCTATTTGTATAAATTTTCTTCTTCTAAAACAGGGTAAAAATATCGGAAAACTCATATTCTTCTTTATCATTATATATATCTTTTTCTCCAAAAAATAGAAAATAATTTAATGTAAAATGATTGCTGTTTATTTAGTTAAAAAATTCCTATTTCAATATGTTGAAATCCAATTCTACGCTTTTTTAAGCTGTCGTTTTGTTTTCATAAAGCATTGAACAGCTCAGTTTGAGCGATATGCACAACTGCCGCATGTTCTTTCTTGTTAATGTGCTTATAATTATCAAAGAACTTTCCAAAACTGCTCTGATGTCTAAAGGAGAGTTTTGGAAATAAATTAAAATTGGGGTTCCCATTATTTTGAGACGATTAATACTGTTTCCGGTGGTAGTTTTAATTTTATTTTCATCCAGGTAAAATAAATGATGGATTTTACTGCTAGAGAAAACAATATTTTTATCAGTTTGTGTCTAAAATAATTTTCGTTTTAAATATTGATTTGAAGTTAGAATGTTTTGTAAATAAAATATATCTTCCCGTGAATTTATTTGATGGATGTTTATCCAGATCTAGTTAATGCTTTAAATTATTACTCTTAATATTCTTTTTCTATGAGGAAAAACTCATATATTTTAGATCAGAGTTGTCTCAAACTTCAGTTAGCAATGGCAAATCTTACAATGACACATCTTATTGGCAAACTTGGTGAATATCATTATTTATAAAATCCACTTACAGCGTAATGTTATTTAGTACAGTAGGGTTAAGAGTTGTTTGTTTTTCCCCCTTTCTATTAAAAAATTCAGAATTCCTACTGTAAATTCCGAAAAAAAAATTAAGTAATCCCGTTATTCTGTAATTAAATACTTTTTTTAGAATTTTATATATGAATTTGAATTGTGTCACTTTTACTCCCTTTTTTATAGATAATCTTGTTAGAGGGTATCTCATTTATAACATGCACACACACCTCTCAGTATGAACCAATCTAATATGCAAGGTTTGATGTGAAATATAGTATAACATAAATTAGAAATAATAATAATAAACGAAAAAAAAAAAACACATAAATTCTTGTAAATTTAGAATTACTCTTACTGAAAGAGGCCTATCTCACAAGATTTTGTAGAGAAGGAGGCCAAAAATTAAGGCCACATATCATAAAAAGTCATTAGGAATACTAATAATTTTCAAGAAGCATATTTTTAAACGACTTTCTATATTTAAAAAACTCCTTTTTAAGTAAGGAAAGTTGAAAAGGCGTCATGGCGCCTGCGAACTCCGCATTGGAAAATTCTTTTTTAAATGAATTCACCTTTTTTCACCTTGAATATATTTTATCATTATTTTATTATTTCATATAAAAGAAATGAGGGAAAGCTTTCAAAAGTGAATAAATATATTTATTTATCTCAAATGAATCTTTATTGTATTTTTTTTAATTTGCATAATGAATCATAATTTGTAATTTACACGTGTAAGTGTCATTTTACATAAGTGCCATTTTACATACATACATTTTAATGACACCTCGTTGCCACAATGACAGAAAAAGTAACAAAAACTAAAAAAAAAATAATAATTTGAAAACAAATTGTGATAAACATTTCGAAAAAAAATTCATTTAAAAGTGCACGCTACGGTGTGATCTCTACGCAACGATGTAAAAATTTAAAATGTGCTGTTTTTAAAAGTTTAAAAATTTGCAATTCCAAAAATTATAAAACTGAAATTTAATTTAAAATTTTTTCATGATGGGTCCAGGAATATTAATGTTTAATCCATGTCGTACGTAATATGACGCATTCAGAAGTCAGGCTGATTAACTCCATCAAATAAAAATACACATTTTTAACAGTTAAACTAGTATATCTATATACTACTGTTATTTTTTAATCATTGTTCTAGGAATATTAATGTTTAACGCATGGCCTACGTAATATAGGACTCGTTATGATCATCATAAAAATGATGCTTATTATTATTATTATTAATTTAAATATAGAATTTATTTATAAATCTTTAAAATTTTACTCTTTGAAAATATCATTTTCCAAATAATTGTTGTAATTTGTTAAATTACAATTATGTTTTTATTTTACTGAGTAGAAAAAATTCGTGGACTTTTCACAGAAAATTTGTCGTGGGATTCATGAATAAAAGTCTATTTTCCTATAAATAAATATATTTATATGCATAAAGAATGGAGTCTCTCTATAGTAAACTTCCATGTAGGATTTTTTTAGGAGGAACGGTCACTTTTCTCATTATTACGTTAGAAATGGTATCTATGTAGTGAAATATATAATTCCAAATAAGAGGGAAATTTATTAGAAGTGTGCACAAGAATAACAAAATCGTATTTTCCATAATCTTGCCACCTATATTAAAAATCATTGTATAATAAATTTCTTTTTTTCTTACATTAAAAATCTGTATGCATTGTATCATTTATATACTTTAAGTTGAAATGCATGTTACAACTAGATAAATAAAATTTACGCTTAAAAGAAGAAAAAAATTGTATGCCTATTTGAACGAATTTTCTGGTTCCAAGATTAAAAAACATCGATAAATTTATGTTCATTTTATGTTCATTTCCAGCGGATTCGATATAAATTCACAAGAGAAAAATATATTTGCTACAAAATGGAGGTTTATGTAGTTATAAACTGCTACGCCAGTTGTTGAAATCCATTTTTATTCTGTCATAAGCTGTCATTTTGCTTTGATGAAGCACTGAACAGCTGATTCAGTACACAGAGTGGTACTTACAAATGTCGCATGTTTGTTTGCTGTGTTTATTTGCTTTTAATTATCAAGGAATTTTCCAAAAGGGCTGTTCTGTCAACAGAAGAATTTTGGAAATAAATTAAAGTTGAAATCTTTATTATTATTTAACGGTGTTCAGATTGATGTTGTTTCAGGATGTAATTTGGTTTTCATCTGTAATAAATAAATGATGGTAAGATTTATATAGTACTATATGAAAGATAACATTAATCATTTCGTATCTGAAATAAATAGTTTTCGTTGAAAAGTTATTAATTTAACGGAATGGTGTATGCTGAATAGAATACGATTGTTCTACATTTATATTGTTCATTTTGATAGATGTTTATTCAGTTCTAGTTGGCAAATCTAATCTATCAGCATAAACTTATGTTTTTGTTTTAAAAAGGAACTCGTGTTTAGACGAATGCATTGGGCATATTTTTCAGTTATACGTAGTTTTAGATTAGTCCCCTGAAATACCTATAATCTGTGCTTTACTGTGTTACGAACTGCAACATTTACCTTTAAAAAATGAATAGATTTTTTTTTTCTTGAAAAGTGTTGAACAGTTGAGCAGCATTAAGAGGTTTCCTAGCTGTAATCAGCTTAACACATAGTTTAAGCATGAAATGTATTGCATTATTGTTAGCCGTTGGGAAAAGAAAAAGTTTATTAATAAACTACTTAATAGATAAATTAATGATTATCTTTAAAGACATTTAAAATTAAAAATTTTCTTCTTTAAAATTATTGTATTTTTATGGTGAGAAAACTTGAATCTGGAACAAGAGTTGATTTATTGCTAAAACTTCGTGTAATTATGTGTAATTGCTGTACCCAATATATTTTCTAATAGATTAAAAAAGCATGAAGGTAATTAAGAACAAGTTTTTTCATATTGAGTATACAATAATCAATAAAATTTCTCATAGCATTCTACAGAAAATTCAACGGCTATAATTATTTAGAAATAAATGTTTAAAAACTCCTAAAAAGCTGAACAAAAATTATTAAAGTGCTACACAATAGAAAATTAATTTTACCATAACTAACGCTTATCATTAATTTTATTGCCCTTGAATGTTTCATTTTAAATTATTAATTTGTATACTGTGTGTCATTTCTACATTTTAAGTTGAAATGTGCTTGACATAAATATAATTTATTTTCTAAAAGAAATTGAGAATGTCATATCTATTTTAATCAGTTTTTTGCTTCTAAAATAGGTAAAACAATAACCAATTCATGTTCTTCTTCGCTGTGTTTGTTATAATTTCGTAAAAGAAAAATATATTTAATGTAAAATGAAAGTTGTTTATATAGTTATAAACAACTACTCCAGTTGTTGAAATCCAATTTTATTCTGTCATTAGTTGTCATTTTGTTTTGATGAAGTATTGGACAGCTGATTGTGAACGGTACACACAACTGCTCTATGTTTGTTTGTTTATTTGCTTTTGATCGACTAAGATTTTTCCAAATTGCAGCGCTGCAAAAGGGAAGACTTTTGGAAATAAAATAAATTTGACATCTCCCATTATTTTCCTTGAATTCATATTATTTCACAAGGTAATTATAATTTTGTTTTCATTCCTGTAAAGTAAATAATGGCTAAGGGGCTGTGCAAATAATAACATCATTATTTTAGGAGGGAGGAAGGGGGGGTCTAGCATATGATACCGTAAAATATATCTGGGGAGAGGAGGGGGTTGTCTTTTGATATCTATATCATTTCTGATCCCATAAATTTTTCTCTTTATTTGTTACATGGTCTTTGGTACAAAATAGCATGTTATCTTTTATGTAATCGTTTGTCTATCTTTATGAAAACACAAAGTTATTAAAAACACTAAATTATTAAAAAAAATTAATTCTAAAATATGGAATACCACAACGTTTAACATTCTTATTCTTCTTATTTGTATGTGTATTATTATGTATGCGTATACATACATGATCACGGTTCGAGAAACCATATTTGAAGTGTATTTGAAAAGATGCTTGTGTTTACTAATAAATAAATAAAGAGAAAGAGAAGGAACGTTGTCTACTTGTTTCGTTGATATGAATTTCTATCTGCCACATCTGACTACTATTTTTTGTTGTTTTCGTTTCGTAATCTTTGTTGCATCTCGTCAAAATATTATGAATCTTTTTTGACTAAAATCTGACATTTTTTTAGTTTAAAAAACATTAATAATCTGTTTTGATTGCGAAATTGAGTTACCTCACCGAAAAAGGGGTTTGTGCACAAATCATCAGGTGACTCTTTCGCAATATTCTGATGGCTTCTACTCACCACTTTCTGTTATTCTTAACATCTTGAGTCTATTTAAAACAAAATATTATAAACACATTACTCACCCGCAAGAAAAGTGACACGTTTCGAGGAATGTAAAATTCACAAGAGTGGCTAAAGAAAATTTCCATGATTTTACTATAAGGTAAAATTGCACCCATTCGCTCTGCACGCAGGAATAAAAACGTGTTTAAAAGCACAAAACTTAAAGAATGAAGCCGTAGGATCTGGTTTAGGTTAGGTTAGGTATTTTTACCTCCTTACACAATCCACCCCTCTTCAGACGTCACAAATGGACAAATAGCGTAACAAAGAGATTAATACACTTATGAAAGTGTTTGTGTAGCATGACACAGCTATGACTGAACTAATAGTGGAATAATACTCAAAGTGAATTTTTACGAGATGTGTTGATTTTCTTGAGGGTGGGAAATGTATAGAATGTGTCACATTTTCCACGACAATCTAGACGAGTTTTGTACTGTTTATAAACTGTTAAATTCATTCCTAATGTACAAATATTTTTATTCTGAAACATACTATTTAAACATAGATTTTATGATAAGTAATTTTGTATCTTACTTCTTTTTCTAGGCTGCCCAGAGAGAAGTTTGAAGTGATAAATGTAAGTTCAATATATGTATATTTATATATTTTTAAAAATACACTATTTATCACTATTCAAATCTTTTCTGATTCAGAAATCTGCAAAAAATTTAACTACACGACAGTAAATTTCTCTTTGAGTTTTCTTGTATTTATATGTTTTTAATATTCTTTATCTGTTTTTAAAAAGTATGATATAGCAGTGAATTATTTTATGGATGCTCTACAATGTCAGTATTTATAACTTTACTTTTAATAGATGTACACTCACAAATCCCTAAATATTAATTTATCAATTTTTTATTATTAACATTAATTTATCCTTTTATTACATATTTTTGTATTATTTTTAAATTATTATTTTTTCCTTTATAAAAATAATTAACTAATAACAGCCAGCTATTGACTTTAAATAAATGACATCTGCTGGTGTATTCTATCCACAACACATTTTTGTGTTAATCGATGCGTTATGTATGCAATGTTAGAATGTCAAAGAAAGGCTGATGCAAATTTCTTTTCCATGCATACAAAAAACTAGACGTCTAGAGACATTTATATCTATACAATCATTTATCGTAATTTCCAGCCTTAAATATCACGGATAAAAAATATCGAACGTCAAATACAGATATATTACTTTATATATGAAGCTAATTAAATACCACTGAAGATTACTTTGCATTTTATTAAGTAAAATTTCTTGTAAGAACATTTTTATTTGATATGAAATTTATAGGTCAGAAATTATGGTAATTTTTAAAAGATTTTATTAGATAGGACAGCTGTGCAGGAAGAATATTTGTGCCTAGCCCTACAAATTCATAATAATTTACAAGTATTTCATATTTGTTTCTCTTAATATTGTGTTTTTTGTATTTTTTTTACGTTGTCTTGCCTAAAAACATTCTTAATTGTCTTGTTTTATTTTTATTTTGGAGAATATAACTAAATAATAAAAGTTTTCTGTTTCTTTCCGTGTTTGCATGAGTACTATCTTTTCCAGTGCTCTCTATTTAATTGCACGTATGCTGTATAAAACTGAAAATTCATATTGGTTGAAATTTTGCTGAATCCATGTATCCATTTAAATCACATATTGCTTAATGCTCTTATCCCCGTGCAATAAAAGTTAATAAAGTCACTTTCTCATTTTTCTGAAAACATTGATGCATAGTTTTTTGTTGTTGTTTATTTTTACGAAAAAAAAAAAAAAAATACTTTAGAATCAAAACTTGAGAATTTTTGTAAGTTTTAGTGTATTTCTATATCTTATACACATGATATCATTAATAATGAGTATTTTTTATTTCCAGTCAGCTATCCTGCCTCAAGCTTTAGATTATTGGCAGAAAACTCTATACGTTAGGCCAATGAGTGTTCCAATTAAGCTTAATAGGTAGGATTGTTTTTAAGCGTTCACGTTTATTATTTTTCTTATTATTTAAGAAAATATAATTTGCTTAACCTTATATTTTCCTATAAAAAATCTTGTAGCAAGACAATATTAGCTATATCTTAACTCAATCTTATGGCAATACCCAGCTAAAAATGAACTGCAGAAAATTAATAAAAAAACCGCAGTTTGAAGACTGCGGTGAATTGGCCATTTCCACTACAGAGTTTTTGTGGTCGATACAACCACATAATTACTGTAGTTTCCAAACTACAGTAATTTCATAGTTGTATCGACCACAAAAATTCTGTAGTGGAAATGGCCAATTCACCGCAGTCTTCAAACTGCAGTTCTTTTGTGGTTGTATCTACCTTAAAAATTTTGCATTAATTTTGTAGTTGTATCATCCTAAAAAATTTTACAGTGGAATCGGCCAAATCACCGCAGTTTTCCAACTGTACTATTTTTTTAAAATTTTCTGCTGTTTATTTCTAGCAAGACATGCCGGAAGAAACTTTTTTTGTTTCTGATTACTAGCTGAATAATTTTATGGCTTTCAAAATCAATCTTAATTGGTTCCTTTCTTTTACATGTCAACAACGAAGTTTTTTTTTGTATCCTATTTGATGACCATTATTTTCTTTTTTCAAATTTTGCAACTTAATTCATTATGCATCACACCCACATAGCATTTAAAAGAGCATTGTGATCTATAAAACTGGATTTTATAGATACGTTTGGTATCCCCAACTTTATTAATAAAATCCAGTTTACTACATACAATATGCATAAGTTTTACTGGTGACTTTGAAAATTATTATACACAAATTCCGCCACATTGCACATATCCTTTTAACACTATTTCTACCAATGTCAAGAGGCATCTTTTAAAAAATCTAAATTTATAGTTTAAATTTTTTAACTTTTAGAATGAAACAATTGCAAAACATTTTTAACACATAAAACATTGTTTGTTATGCTTATTTTAAATTAAAAACTACAAGCAAAATAAACATAAATCAATACTTTAAAACTGTTGTTGTCGCTCATAGAACCAGTGTTAAAGACAAATGCGTGTAATTATGCATACAAATTTTTAAAATAACAAAAAAAATTCTAGATTTTTTTGCTGTTTCCATTTCAGTCTTCGCATTTTGGAACATGATTATTAACAGCCTATACAAATGTAACAAGTTGTTTTCTGTTCTATGCTATTGTATGATGACATGTTCTTGATTTTTTTCTCAAATTGCAAAAACATTAAAATTCCTAGCGGTCAAATGTAAGTAACATAGAGAAAACGATAAAAACAAATTAATATATTCAGTACTACTTGGTTATCCCATCAACCAGTTTCGTCAAATTATACAAATCGCCAAATTATACTATTCTATTGACATAATTTTTATTTTAAATAATGAAAAAACAACTAATTAGTAGAATATTAATAAAAACCAAATAAAAAGTCAAAATAAAAATCACTTAATTGTGGATCATATTTAATGTTATTGAATTTGACATTCATGACCATCCATTATTAGCATTTAAAGTTTGGTAGTAGTTTTTAGGTCGATGGGATAACCAAGTAGTACCATATTTTTTATGCAAAATAATGAATTTACATTTTTCCATATATATCTGTGATAAATGCTTAAACCTATTTTTCTTTGTTTTTTCAAAAGTTGAAATCAACCTCATATTTTAAAGGAAAAATAAGGACATTATTATTGTTATTATGTTGGAAAATATATGTTATGTATTACAAATAATGGAACGCTCCCATTTGGGAATATTGGCGTTTAAATGGTTCAGCACCGAAACTAGCTTTTTTTGCACCTGGGGTAAACATGGATTTTGGTGCCCCCATTTCCCACATATATGCATTTTTTATATCAATCACACCAAACAAAATCTTAATTTGGCATAACGTCATCTTCTGTTCTGATGGCACCCGGGGCATGTGCCCCCTTCTAGTTTCGGCCCTGAAATGGTTAATTACTGAAAACACAGAAATTTAAAACTGTGAGATTCACATTAATGTGGTTTGCCATATACATGCACAATTTACTATCCAATCTACAAAATAAAAACTTATAAATTCATGTGACTGTCCTCAACAATTCTGAACTGACTGCTTCACTTTTTATATGCCTGGTGACTATTTCGATACTTTAATTATAGCCCTCTATACAGACAAAATACCCAGTTAAGTTCACAAGGATATTGCAACAGTTTGCATTTGTATATTTAACAGACCACACGTTATACCCCTACGTTTCAAAACGGCATGATGAATTGCATTTTGGAAAGGTCATTTTTCAGAATGTTTACTTGAGTCTTGTTGTCATTATTGACGTGGCTGTTCAATTCATTACCTTTTCTAGTAGCAGATTAGAAAATTATTTAATAACAGTGAAAGTGTCTTTAAATTATACATATAAAAGTGATGCAAGAGTGCCTTTTTTGAGAACGGTTGAGCATATTTTACTGCCACCTTTCGTCAAAATTCGCATATTTTCTATGATATTTTTTAAAAATTATCATATTGCCACAATCTTTAAAGAAAATTAGCATATTTTCTGTGATCTTTTGAAAAAGTTCATGCATTTACCCAACTTTTTGACCAAATTCACAAGTTTTTTCCGATTTTTCTACAAAATACGTCTATTTTTCTCAGTTTTTATCAAAATTTTCGTATTTTCTGATCTTTCAACAAAATTCGCATATTTTCTTTGATCTTTCGTCAAAAGTCTCAATTTTTCTGCAATCTTTTGCAAAAATTTGTATATTTTCTGCGATATTTCGAGAAAATCTGCATTTCCCTGATTTTTCGAAAAAATTAGTGAATTTTAATGATTTTTAGACAAAATACACCTATTTTTCGCGATTTTTATCAAAATTCTCAGATTTTCAGATTTTTCGACAACATTTGTATATTTTCTGTGATATTTTGACAAAATTTTCCTTGATTTTTTATGAAAATTCTCAATTTTTCGACAAAATTTGAGTATTTTCCATGATATTTCACATATTTCCCCGACTTTTTGATAAAATTTGTGATTTTCCTACAAAAGTCACATATTTTATGCAATCTTTCTACAAAATACATATTTTTTGCTCGATTTTCATCAATTTTCTTGTATTTTCCTGATTTTTTGACAAAATTTATAAATCAAACACAAGAATTTCGTGCATGAATTTTGTAAAAAAGGCGAATTACATCTATTACTTGCTCAAAAATGCAAATTATGCCCACGAATTGCTCAAAAAAATGCAAATTACGTCCATGAGTCGCATAAAATAACACAAATTATGTCCATTAATCACAAAAAAAACATGAATTATGCTCATAAATCACATTAAAAAGCGAATAATGCCAATAAATAGCTAAAAAACACGAATTATGTCCATAAATCACTCAAAAAACATGAATTTCGTCAGAAAAAAGCTGAAAAAGGTGCAAAATACGCCCACAAATAGTACAAAAATAACGAATTACTCCCATGAATTGCATAAAAACGTGAATTACGTTCATGACCCGAGAGCAGAATCGGCGCAACGCTGCGACATACGTCGCAGATTCTTGAGAGGGTCTGCAGACTGTTTTTCAACCAGGGCTTGAATTTCAGGGCGGGATGGCGGGATTCGCGCCCTACATTTTGAAATCCCGCCAAAAAAAATAAAGTGGGGGGGAGGCTCCCGCCCAAAAAATTTTGCATTTTGAAACTACGATCAACTCCCATGACCGTTTTGCGAATTTTATGATATTTTCGTGCGACTAATTAACACATTTTGGCAAGTTTTTTTTTACCGCGAAAGATCGTTAAAATGCACGATTTTTTCTGCGACCGATCTACAAATTCCCTAAATTTTTTCCTGCGATCAATTGACACGTTTCGTACTATTTTCTGCAGCAAAAAAGAAGTGATTCTATTTCGAATTCAGGGGTGATTCTCGTCCGAAATTACCGATAATTTGAAATTCGGTTCTCAGTTCCGTATAGTTGCCAACTTGTACTGTTTTGCGCGCGGAAAAAACAATTGCAGAGAAATGCAAATTTTGTGAAAGAATCGCCGAAAAAGCGCACATTTCGTCAATATTTCGTGGAAAAACGACGATTTCGTCAATATTTTTGGCAACGAACTTTATCAAAAGTTCGCTGAAAAATCCGAATCTTCTGTACGGATCGCGGGAAAAACGGCAATTTCACAAAATATCGCAGATAAAACGCTGATTTTGTCTGAAGACCGCGGGAAAATGTTGATTTCGTTTAAAGATTTCTTATATAACGCCTATTTTGTTAAAAGATCGTGGGAAAAAAACGTCATTTTCGATAAAAGATCGCTTAAAAATGTTTTGTCAAAAGATCATTGAAAAAAACGCCGATTTCATCAAAAGATCACAGAAAAAAATGCCGATTTCGTCAAAAGATCGCGGAGATAAAAAGCCGTTTACGAGAAAAGATAGCATAAAAAAGCAAATTTTCTCTAAAAATCGTCAAAAAAATGCCGATTTCATGAAAAAAAGCAGGAAAACTCCGATTTCTTTAAAAGATCGTGGAAAAACCGCCGATTTTACTAAAATATCGCAGAAAACTACAAAGAAATAGTACTAAGTAGAAATTTTACAAAAATTGCGCTGATTTCATCTGAAGATCGCAGATAACCTCGCTCCCCCCCCCCTTGTAAAGAATAGGCTGTATAAAATGTTGACCTCTCTTTTTTAAAAACACATTTTACATAATTATTCTCGGTTGTTAAAAATTGTTTCAGTAGTATTTTGTTATGTCTGTGTTCTTACAATTCTTTAAATGACACATAAAATAATAGTGCGTTTTAAAGATTTTTTCTCCCTCCCAAACAGCTAAACTCCCCTCCATTTATAAATGTTGGGAGGGAGACTCCCCTCCTTGGAAAAATCGAATTTCAAGCCCTGTCAACTGTTAAAAATTTAGCAAAAATTAAAAAATTTTGGACCTTATCCAAAATTTGCGATGTTTTGTATCGTGATTTTCGACAAATAGTCTTCGAAAAGAAATCAATTTTGTTCAAAAAATTTCTTCAAAAAGATCGCAAAAAAAATCGACGAGTTTCTTCAAAACATCGCAAAAAGCGGCAAATTTCCTCAAAAGATCAAGAAAAAACGCCAAATTTCATCAAAAGATCACAAAAACGGCAAATTTCTTCAAAAAATCGCAAAAAATGGAAAATTTTAAAAGTTCACGAAAAAAATGGCAGTTTTCGTGAAAAGATCATGAAGCAACATTGTTATCGCGAAAAAATGGCAAATTTCTTCAAGAGACCGTGAAAAACGGCAAATTTCTCCAAGAAATCGCAACAAAATGGCAATTTTCGTCAAAAGATCACGATAAATCTGCAAATTTCTTCAAAATATGACGAAAAAACATCAAAATTATTTAAAAGATCGTGAAAAAAACAGCTTTCGACAAAAGATCATAAAAAAACGGCAAATTTTGTCAAAAGAGAGCAAAAAAAGTAATTTCGTCCAAAGATCGCAAAAAATGACATTGCGTCAAAAGATCGTGAAAAACCTGCAATTTTGTCAAAGGGGAGACCCCTCCCCCTCTTTCCGACAATGTATGATGTGGTAAAAATTCTGAGAACAAAGGCAACTTCTTTTTAAAAGAATACTTTTTTTTTACGTCTATCACAAATACTTTTGAGGTTTGAGTGGATGTAATGAGAGGAATTGGTCTGAAGACAGTTTAAGTTTTTATTTGCGTTGCAGACTGCAGAAAAAATTTATGCTGCTGGGGTTCATGAATCGTTAATTAAAAAAACCGAGAATTTTGTTGACAAACCGCTCAAAAAAACACATGAAAAAAGCAAATTAAGTCGAAAAATCACATTAAAAATGCTAATTACTTTCATGAATAGCATAAAAAACGTGGATAACAGTCCATGAATCACTCAAAAAATGCAAATTATGTGCATAAATTACATAAAAAATGCGAATTACACCTATGAAGCACTGGAAAAATTAGAATTATGCCCATGAATTACTCAAAAAACGTGAATTACATCCATGAATCACGTAAAAAATGTGAATTTAATCTATGAATCGCTCTAAAAATGTGAATTATATCTATGAATTGCTGAAAAACGCAAATTACGTCCATGAATCGCATAAAAAAACACAAATAACATTCATGAATCGCAAATTACCTTTGTCTTAAATCGTTCAAAAAACACGAATGTTGTCAACTGAAATCTCAAAGAATGCAAATTATACCCATAAATTGCATAAATATAGTGAATTACGTTCATAAATTGCATAAGAAATGCAAAATATATAGATGATTTGCATAAAAACGCGAATTGTGGTTCATGAATCGCTCAAAAAACATAAATTTGGTCAACAGAACACTCAAAAAACACTAATTTTGTCTATTGATTGCTTAAAAAATGCAAATTACATCCATGAATTGCATAAAAAAGCGAATTATGTCCATTAATTGCTTTAAAAAATGCAAATTACGTTCATGAATTGCATGAAAAACACAAATTATGTCCAAAAATCGTGCAAAAATCTTGAATTATACCCATGAATTGCATAATAAAAGGAAATTTCATAATATAATGCATAATTTTATTAAATGTTAAATTAATTTGCAGAAAGTTTTTGACCCAATGTAACGTGCGTAGAAAGTTTTTGGTTTTAAACAAGTCTGTTTCGTACTATCTTTTGACGAAATTTCTATAATTTGTACGATCTTTCTACGAAATGCATCATCTTCCTCGATATTTGTCAAAATTATCTTATCTTTCAATCTCCCGACAAATTTTGTATATTTTTGTCATTTTTCCACCAAAATTCTTGATTTTTCTGCAATATTTCAGCAAAATTTGCATATTTTCCTTGATCTTGCGACATAATTCATGCATTTTCACACAATCTTTCGAAAAAATTTGTGTATTTTTTGCTACTCTTTGACAAAATTAGAATATTTTTCTGCAAAAACACTAAATTAGAGTATTTTTCTGCTGTTCACAAAAACTGCATTCCCCCCCTTCAATCGTTCTGCCTGTTTTTTGTGATCCTTTAACAAAAATTAAAGGGTTTTTTTGTAATCCTTTCACAGAAATCACACTATCGCTCACCATTCTTTGAAGAAAATAGTCCGCTGTTGCTTGACAAATTTATAGATATAACTAAATGAAAATTTCTTCATATATGCAATTTACCATGTTATCTTAAAAGAAATTTATGTTCTGCAGAAATATATTGCATTTCATGTAAGAAAATCAGCATATACATGGTATTACTCATGGTAGTCTTTTTTATAATCACACAATTTGTTCGATTCCTAAAAAGAAAAGTTACTTACCAATAAAATGCTAATCCATGGCATTTATTGTAGAATTATTTATAATATGAAAATGAATTTTTTTAGTTTAGTATTGACTTTTTATATAACTAAACATTAAATAGAAATAGAAAACATTAATAAAAAACATTCTTAAGATTATAATGATTGGAACAACTTCAAATCTAAAATAAAACATTTTTAATTATTACTATGAACAGTAAAGTACTAAAAGTACTTTACTGTTCATATACAGTACTATACTATACTTAAAGTTGTTCATACTGTTACTATACTTAAAGTTTCATGTAAAAAAAATATAATAATAAAATGGATAACACTTTAGATAAACATATTTATAGGATTTTTTTTTTTTTTTTTTTTTTTTTTTTCTAAACAAAGTGGATTCTTTTTTCTTCCACTTCAGTATTTTTATTTTTATATTAGCTACCCTGGCACGTTTGGTGAAGAGAACACCAAACGAAAGGTTGCCTAAAAAAGACATATTTTATTTCTCAATAACGCGCAATTTTTAAAAGCATCAGGTAAAGGCAAGCATGCTACTAAATCGAACTTTAATTCAAATGCACTACGTCTTCCATATTTAATAATATTATTTAATTTAGTTTACAAAAATATTAATCACGTCTTCTAAATTAATTTCAATAAACAGAACAAATTATCTTCGCAAATAAACTAATTAAACTATTTCTACGATCTCAGATTACAACGTGGTGAGACCGGCGCCGCTCGTCGATCGATTTGCAAGTAAATAAACCGGTCCAAAAGTTGAGTTGCACGTCTATTCCAGGGGAAACAGACCATGGAGTCAGAAATGCACTGTAAGGGCTTGAAAAAGAAATCATAAGAATTCTTAATAAATAAAAAAAGAAAAGTATATTATTCTTTTGGTGTTAATCTTGCTTTTTATGAAATAAACGTGGAAAAATGGAAGTCATGTCCCATATGGAATAAGGACAATTTATGCAATGAGTAAGGAATAAACCCACCCTGTATTTTTAAGCTCGAATTATGGCGCCATGAAAAAGAATGGAAAGCCACTGTCCCTCCCTTGATTTTTAAATTTTCTTTTTATTTGATTTTGAACAACACAATTTTTTTCGAGTAATTTAAAATAAAAGAGGAAATAAAATTGTTCAGTTATGAAGATGGGGGGGGGGGCAGGAAGCAAGGGAGATCTATTGTCCCGCCCTGGATTTTAAAAATTTAATTAATTAAAATTTCCTTGTCTCTTACTTTCAAAAACATAATGTAAATTTTTCGAGTAAATTAAAAACTTAAACAGAAAAGAAATAAAAACATTTCAGTAAAGGGGGGGGGGGGGTGAGACACATCACCCCTTCCTGGGTTTTGAAATTTAATTAGTAATTTATTTATTTTTTAATCCGATGTACAAAAACATGATTTATTCTTTTCGAGTAACTTAAAATAAAAAAAAATAAGAATTTTCTGTTAGGGGAAGGTAGCATAGGTTAGCCATTGCCCCTCCCTTAATTTTGAAATAAAACTAATTTTTGTTCCCCATTTTTGAAAAACACAGTAAAATTTAATCTTTACTCTATTAGCTTAAAATGAAAGAGGAAATAGGAATATTCTTTGTTGCTAAAAAGGTAGAAGAGAGCTTGTCCCTTCCTATATTTTAAAATTTAATTATTCTTTCTTTTCTTCTATTTTTAAAAACGTAGAAAAATTTCTGCTTTTCAAATAACTTAGAATTAAAAAAAATTAAGAAATTTTCTATTAAAAGGGAGGAATGGTGAGATGAGAAATTCATATTGCCCCTCCCTGTCTTTTAAAATGTTAATAAAAATTTAATTTTTCTTTTCAGCTTTTGAAAAAATAAAATTTATTTAGAATAATTTAAAGAAACAAAGAATTTTCTGTTAGGGGAAGGAGGCATTAGGTGAGAACCATTGTTCCTCCCTTAAATTTAAATTTTAACTTTATTTTCTTTATCTTATAATTAAAAAAGAACTAAGGATTTTACGTTAGAATGAAGGAAGCATATGGGATAGATATTTCTCCTGCCTAAATTTTAAAATTTAATCATTTTTTTTTAAATTTAGTAAAATTTATAATTGTCAAGTTACAAAAGAAAAACAGGAGCTAAAAAAATATCGTTAAGGAGGTGAGTAGTGTGGGAGGTCCCTGCTTCGATTTCGAAAATATAATTATTTTTCTCCGATTAAGGAAAATTACGGTTAACTAGAAATATCAAGTTTTTTTTTTCTCTCAAATTTATGACTATAGAAGGACTTTACAAAAACTACAGAATTTTTGCCGTTTATAACTCACGTAATATTTGAAATAAATAACTACAAAATCACCAAACTCTAGCCACAAAAAAACTGAAGTATTTTTAGAGTCGAGATTGCACTATAGAAAATCTATGGTCAACGGTAGAAAAACTTCAAAAACTCTTCACTTCTATAAAAAAACTGCAGTTCATTTTTAGCTGGGTATTCCATTATTTGACAATAAATAGTGCTTTAGTACTGGAGTATTGATATTTTACCCTCATTGATACTATAGTCATGTAATATTTAGCCAATATAAAGCCAATAAAACCAATGTTGGTACAATGCCATTGAAAATAGTTCAAATATAAAGCCTATCTGTTACAATATTTGATGTGTATTTCAATAGTTTACAGCGAATATTTAGCCAATATGATCGATATATTGAAACATTTTTCAGTGAAATATTAATGTTACCTAAATATTAGTTTTTTTGACATTATCTCAATATTTCTTGCTTATATTTGCTCCATTTTGTAAAATATCAACATCGCAATGCTGTCACTGTTTAATTCTAAACAACACAGCATTGGCCTAATATTAGTTAGTTATAGCCGATATTGGATTACTGCTAATGAAATATTGACGTACTTTTTTACTGTGCATAATACGAATTATTTATCTATAGTAAGAACATATGGTGTATATAATATTAATTATTTACTGTATATACTAATTCTAAACAATACAGCATTGGCCTAATATTAGTTAGTTATAGCCGATATTGGATTACTGCTAATGAAATATTGACGTACTTTTTTACTGTGCATAATACTAATTATTTATCTATTGTAAGAACATATGGTATGTATAATATTAATCATTTACTATATATACTAATGCATTTCTTGCTTATGTTCTTGTGCACAATCGATGAAATACACATTAAAATAAACGTACATTTGAATTCTGAATGTACATTTCACACTATAGTGGTTTAGACACCACGTACTTGTAAGCTTTAATATAGTATTTCCTTATCAAAAGTATTCAGAAAATAGTTTGTTTTCAAAGGCTTTTGTAACCATTATGTATTTATTAACTGCCTGTAAAATTTTGCTCGGATGTTGAGAAAACTTATAAAACTCACGAAATTCATAGTTTTGAGAGAATTTAAATTGTGTCAAATTTGCGCATTTTTTTAAACATTTTATTTTAACGCTTAACAGTGTATTATTTATGAATCACAATATTAATTTATGTAAAAAATCCTAGAAGTTTTCCTTTTCTGTCTTACTTTATTGATAATGCTGCGTATTATTTTAAAATCTTTAAATAATTTAGCCGAAATGATTGCCATTAATGTATTAAAAATCCTTTTTCTGCAATATTCTTTGAAATAAAGATAGGAATGAAAGGTTTGCAGTTATTACCACTAATACATTATTTAATTATCTTAAAGGTAAATGTTTCTTTGAGAGGTTCTACTTAAAAATTCCACTTTAATAGAGATAACTTTAATCGAGTTGTACTTATAGATTAAAAAGAAAAAGTCGTACTTTGAAATTATTTTGAAAACCATAAATAAATAAATAAATCAGTAAATTACGGTAGTTTTTAAACATATTGCATTTGAAAGAATATTTTTTCTGGTAATAAATAGTGTAAAAATTACAATCGTGCGATGTTGAGAGGTTAAAAGAAAATCACTGTGAAAGCGAAATTTATTAAAGAGGGAAACTCGCGTAAAACGCGTTTTTTTTTCCACCATGAGTTTATAAAATGAGAACAAGTACATTTATTTCACAGTAAAGTACAAAATGATATCGACGTTTAAATCTACAAGAATATATATATATATATACACATATACACTATATTGCCATTGATTATGGGACACTTGCGATTTTAGACATTTTACTAAATATCTAGAAAAATACATAAGGAATCATCTCGAAACTCTTAGTGTATAAATATAATAGTATACGTCATACATCTCCGTGAAGATTTTTTACCGAAACGCCATAGGGGACCGTCAACAAATTAAAAAAAAAGAATATCTTTTGAATAACCCTGTCAAAACTAATGTAGCAAAAGCGCTCAAACTCTAGATTATGATTGAATGCCTTAATGTAATACACTGTGTTCATTTTTATGCAAATAGCATGCACACTCGCAGAGTAATTAAGGTTTTTATAAAAATGTTCCCAAATTTTTCCAAGTTTTTTCCTTATAATTTTCAGAGTTCTTAATATAAAATAATATTTTTTTCAGAAAAAATGACAAACAACATTGCACACAGTACCCTGTAATCAGAATTAAAAAATAATAAAAATTGTATGAAAAATGAGTATGTTTACTATATAATTTTTTACTGCGCATGCGTTAAAGATATCAAAATTTCATTTGCATATTATGTTAGCTAAATGTATAGAGCAACTTTTGTAAAAGTCTCAAAATCATAGCTTGAAAATTCTGAAAGTAATCGTGAATAGAAAAAGGACAAAATTCGTTGTTTCCAAAATGAAGCAAAAAAATGAGGGATTTTATCCAAATGCAGTAGTACATCCCATATTGTGTATTCTATATTGACACTAATCAATGAATATATGGATACAACCCCTCTTGTTTTTGCTTCATTTTGAAAATAACAGATTTTCGACTTATTCAATTGACGATTATTGTCAGAATTTTCAAGTTATGATTTTGTGTCTTTCACAAAAGTTGCTCTATACATTTAGCTAACATAATATGCAAATGAAATTTTGATATCGTTGACGCATGCGCAGTAAAAAATTATTTAGTAAACCAACTCATTTTTTATACAATTTTCATTATTTTTTAATTCTGATTACAGGGTACTGTGTGCAATGTTGTTTGTCATATTTTCTGAAAAAAATAATATTTTATATTAAGAACTCTGAAAATTATAAGGAAAAAACTTGGAAAAATTTGGGATCATTTTTATAAAAACCTTAATTACTCTGCGAGTATGCATGCTATTTGCATAAACATGAACAAGGTTTATTACAATAAGGCATTCAATCACAATCTAGAGTTTGAGCGCTTTTGCTACATTAGTTTTGACAGGGTTATTCAAAAGATATTCATTCTATTTTAATTTGTTGACGGTCCCCTTTGGAATTTCGGGAAAAAATCTTCACGGAGATGTATGACTTATACTATTATATTTATACACTAAAAGTTTCGAGATGATTCCTCATGTATTGTTACAGATATTTCGTAAAATGTCTAAAATCGCAAGTGTCCCATAATCAATGGCAATATAGTGTATATTGTTGAAAAAAATAAATGGCAGCGCTGTAGCTGCTCAAAGTTGGATCCTACGATTTGCGCTGGGGAATGTTCAAATCCTTGTAATTGACTAAAAAAAAAACTCTTTATTAAAGTAATTTTTTGCGCTTAGCACAAACTTAAAATTTTAATAAAATAACAATTTTTTATATATTTTTAACAATTTGTTAATAAAAAATAAAAGTGATTTTATTTTCAAATCGTCATCAATTTTTCAATTTTTTGCGCATTTTTTGCTAGATTTAGATTAATGTTGAGCGTAAGGATTTACTTTAATAAAAAAATTTGTAGTTTATTGAGTTTTGTCAACTACAAGGACCTAAGTGTTCCTTGGCGAGATTGTAGGATCGGAGTTTGAGCAATTACAGCGACGTCATTTTGTTTCTTTCCAATAATAGTTTTTTTCTTGTGAATTCAAACGTCAATATTATTTTGTACATTACTTTGATTTAATAAATGTTCTTGTTTTCTTAAAAACTTGGAGAAAAAAAACCAGCGTTTTACATGAGTCTCCCTACTTAATCAGGTGTTACCGTCGTCAGTTTAACGTCAGAGTTGCGCAGACTGATGCAAAAACAGACATATTTTTGTTTTATAGTAGGGATTATTATTATTTTATTTACTCCTAAACGCTTTCGAAAAAACTCGCCTGGAAATCTTCATACTTTTACTGCCTACAGCATTTTGTTGCTAAAAAACTAGTTTTACAGGGAATAAGATAAGTCTTGTTCCCCTGGAAAAGAGAATAAAAAAGGATTCTCTGTTTCCACGTAAAAATCGCAGCAGTGTGACCAACTGGCACATTTAATTTTAATGTTAATAGGCTGTTTATTATTATTATTTTGAATGGGTTTGCTTTTAAAATATGTTAAAAAATAAGACAACTTTGGCATTTTTTTTTTTTCAAACCATAGACAAAGTTTATGAACATTCTGTTTTTTAACATATGTCTATTAATTTTAATAATTTAATAAAAAAAATTTATTAAAAAAATCAATATGGCATCAAATATGAATAATGTCGAGTTTAAAAACAGGCCCATCTTTAAAGGTTTGAGCTTATTCAAAAGAGATAATAAATCAAAAATTCTTTTTTTTTTTTTTTTTTTTTTTTTTGTATTTAACAATAATGTCTTATGGAATAAACATAAAAATAGTTGATATTTTTAAAATGGACACTTTAAGTTAGATATTTTTTTTATCGGTTGCTTTTTTATGAACAAAATAAAATAGTAATAATAAACACATAAAAATTCGAAATTCCCGTAAGAATACATAAAAATAAAATTCTGTGCTGTCTTAAAGCTATTTTTGCCAGAAAATTAATTTTGAAATCTGCTTAAGATAAGATAAGCTAATCGCCGTACAGAAATTAAGTAATTAATCGATATTTTCCATTCCTCGTTTATCATAATAAACAAATCAAAGATATATAATGAGTATAGGGGAATTTTTTCCTATTTGTGGATATTTGTTTTCATAACAATTTACTGCCTCTAGAATTTCCTAGTTAGTAAACTGGTCTTACTATAAATATTAAGAAAAGTTACTCACTGTACAAAATTAAATAATTTAGTAATAATTCAAATTCTTTCTTAATCATCGTATCTAATGAAAATGTATAAGTTATGCAGAAATGTTTCTTAGAATTTTTCCTTTATTTTTTCTAATATATTCTTTACTGTTTTAAAAATATAATTTCTAGGAAACTAGTTTTAAAGTAAAGCTAAGAGAAGCTACTTGCTGCACAAAAATTTCATGTTATAATTACTATTACACATTATTTCTTAGTCGTCATATTTAAGGAAAATGTTATAATTATATTGTAAAAATGCTTCTTATAAAACTTTCTTTATTCTGCAATATTCTGCAAAATCTTTCTTTATTCTGCAAGTGTTTCTTAGAATGTTTCCTTTATTTTCTCTAAAAGATACCTTACTGTTTTTAGAAACTAATTTTACAATAAAGCTAAGAGTGACTACTTTCTGCACCAAAGCTTCATATTATAATTATGATTGTACATTATTTCTTAATAACCGTATTTAAAGAAAATGTTAATTAATAGTAAAAATGCATCTTATAAACCTTTCGTTATTCCGCAAAATTCTATACTGCATTTAAGACTGCCGTTGCTAGGAAATTAGTTTTACAGTAAGAATTAAGAGATGTTAATCGCTGCAGAAAAATGAAATAAGTAATATTTATCATTCTTCCTTAATTAATCATCGTATCTGTTGAAAATGCAAAAGTTATGCAGAAGTGTTTTTAAGAATTTTTCCTTTATTTTTCTGAAAGTTTCTTTACTGCTTTGTGAATATCGTTGCCAGGAAACTAGTTTTACAGTAAAGCTAAGAGAAGCTACCTGTTGCACAAAAATTGCATGTTATAATTACTATTGCACATAATTTTTTAATCATCGTATTTTTTTAAAAAAAGTTATAATTTTAAAGTAAAAATGCTTTTTTATAAAACTTTCGTTATTCCGCAAAATTCCTTTTCAATCATAGACACTCTCGTGTCTGTGGTAGAAAATTACTTTTACTCTGAATCTAAGAGAAGTTGATTGCTTGAACAGAAGCTGTATAATCAATCTATATTTTCCATTATTCATTCACAATATATATATTTAAAAGACCAAACTGTTTCTTTTTTTTAAGTCATCTGGCCTAAGATTGCTACTGAACCAATTTTGATAATTATTTTTTTAAAATGAAAGCACATTATTTGTAAATGTGCCTGCACTCGCTGTTTTTTTAAATAATCCCATTTTTATATTTTAATTTTGAAAATTGTTTTGTAAATTTCTTCACATTTTTGGCAATTAGGTTACATTTATAGATGAAGAGATGAGAAGAAAAGTGAGATATCTCCATATCATTATCCTATTACCATAAAAAATACCTATTAAAACACTTTTGAGCAGAAGATGGCATCACGATTTGAAATAACAGATTTTTACTCATAAAGCTGTTACATTTCAGGGTTTCTTTCACTCCACTGATAATGAAATTGAGATATTCATCTCCGAAAGCTTCAGTGGGTGAAAATGATGTTCAGAGTAAAAATGAATTTGTATTACATGCAAAATTGGAAAATGTAAATTGTGACATGAAATTTGAGAATGTATTTTTTATAATCTATTAATATCGTTGAAATATTTTTCAAATGTTGAAAATGAATACGAGAAGTATGCATGCATATTTTGAGACGGTGAAAAAGATGTTATTTTAGATTTCGTTGAAAACGAAAATTATAATTGTGTCTTAGTAGCCTAATTTTCTTCTTTTTTCATTGCATAAAACTGAAGATCTAAGCCTCAATTAATACTAAATTTATTATCTGAATTGTGTATTACTTATGACATAAGGAATAGAGTTTAATTTTTTTAATAAATTCTTTTATACATTTTTATTCTTCGAATTTGGCGGTTTACGGCTCGCTGTAAAGAAATTTTGTATAGGATTTTATTAAGTGTTTTTCGTCAGTTAATCCGAAGAAATCTTTACTGCTTTTTAGGGCTTTTGTTGTTAATTTTAAATTAATGCTAAGGGGAACTACTCATGATACAAAAATTAAATAATTAGTTAACATTTTTAACCATCTCTTAATCATCGTATTTAAAGAAAATAGCTCGGTCATTTAACATTGTTTCTTATATAAATGTTGTTCTACCGAAAACTTGAGTTTCGTTGCTTAAAAACTAGTCTTACCGTGAAGCTTTGAGAAATTAATCTCTGAACAGAAATTCAATTATAATCAATATTTCTTTCTCACTTACCATTGTAATTAAATAAACTTATCAGTTTGTATGCAGGAAATGTTTCTTTTTTATAGGTTATTCTATTTCAAAAACATTTTTTACTGCCTTAGAAAAGCCTTTGCAAGAAAACTAGTTTTACAGTAAACCTGAAAACAATTCTTTGCCGTAAAAAATCTAAATATTTGGGATATATTTTACATTTTCTATTTTTCATCGTATTTATAAAAAGTATCTAGCAGAAACATTTCTTATAAATATTTCGTTATTTATTCTGGAATATTTTTTACTGCTACAAAAATATCGTTGGTAAGAAAACTAGTTACACACTAAAACTACGATAAGCTAATTTCCAAAAAGAAATTAAATAATTAATCAACATTTCCTATTCTTTGATCACCAATGTATTTAGGTAAAATGCATAAATAATATATTAGAAATGTATCTTTATGTGAAATATTTGCAATTTCCCTCCATATGCTATTTAAGAAATATCATTGTTAAGAAATTAGTTTTATTTTTAATTAATATAAGCTCGTTGCATTAAAATAAAATAACTCAGTGATATTTACTATTTCTTGCTGACTGGCGTATTTAATTAAAATGTATAAATTATGTATTAAAAATTTTAATCATGTTAACTTAAAGAAATTGATAAAAAGTCATAAAAGATGGATTTTTTTTTCTTATGAAAATTTATTTACGGTGGTGCTCGAACGCGGATAGTTTGGCTTTACTGGCTAACTATCTCCCAACTAAGCTGTATAATACAAGTACGGTCAAACACAACTTCCCCAATCAATTTTACATTTTGTCCATCATTTAATAGTCTCATTACCTGCGGTTTAATATGTTGAGGCTGCGTCATTAATCGCAGACCGAATTTTAATGACACAAAGTTATCAAAAAGAATTGTGTCTGCCATACAGCTTAATTAGTATTAGAATTCTGAAAGATATGATTGTACTCTATCCGACTCCTAAAATTCTGCTTAAAGTCAATCATCCCTGAACCGAAAAAAAAAAATTCGTTAATCCGAAACCCAATCCAGATACATTTCATCCGGAATCCAGAGTGAAAGAAAATTAAACCATATTTCAATATAATTGGAGAGAAAAATACATAGAATTGCATCATTAATTTCAGTTTTACATTTTTTAATAGAAATTAACACATATACACTCATTAATTATCAAATAAATCTTTTTTAATTTTTTATTGGAATAAATATTTATCTTTCAGTCTAGAAAAATCGCGTCGACGTGAATTCAATCCGAAAGAGTCAAAATCCAACGCAAAGCAGTTAAATTCAACTCCAATCGCAAAGAAAATATGCCGTACCAACCCGTCTGATATGATACGACCCGAACCGATACAGAAACCATCTAGAACCAAAAAGTTCTTGGTTAAAGTTCGGCCTTGACACTCATTTTCATTTAGGATTTCTAAAATTTTGTTTTATAAATATTTGTTTTGCATGGATTGTTTGCCATTTATTGTTTTTAAATTCTTTGCAGTTTTGTAGGTATTGTTGCTAAGAAACTAGTTTTACAAGTAACACTGAAAGGTTAATCTTTTCATAAAAGTAAATTGATATTTTCTATTCCTGTTTCACAACGATTTTTAAGTTAAAAGATTTTTATTTTTAAATTAAATTAAGATTTCTTAAATATTTATGTATTAGAAATATTTATCATATGTATCATTGATTTCTTTACTCTGTTCGAAATGTCACTGCTATAAACCTAGTTTTACTATAAAGGTCAAAGACCTTAATCCCTACGGATAAATTTAATAACTGATATTTTCAATTTTTGCTTCGCAGTGGTCTTTAAATTAATTTATTAAATTATACGTTTGCTTTTTTTCCGTTCTCTTATCTTGTCTTTTTGTCTTCTTTTTCTTCTCCCATTTCTTCATTGAATTTTTTTCTGCCTTTTGGAAGAATCGTTAGTAGAAAATTAGCTTAACAGTAAAAGTAAGAGAAGCTTATCATAACACAGAATTTAAGTAATTCATAAATATTTTGTATTCGTCGTTCACTATTTAAATAAAATGTATAAATACTATATAAAAAATATTTCGTTTAATAAAAAATTATTGGTTGTGGGCGAAAAAATACGAAAGAACACAATAAAAACACATGTCCGTAAGAGGACAGTGTTTTCAATGAACAGAAAGGATGAATAGGGAAGCTCTCTGTGTTCATTTGTGACCTTGTCACATTTACAACAGGGATCGGCAAGTGATTTTAAGTGGGGTCCGAATACTTTTGGAAAATTTTATCGAGGTCCAGAGAAAAAAAAAAAGCACATAAATAATACGAATATTTATTACTTTTTAATTGTTATTTTTTAATATACATTTATATAACATAAAATAGAAAAGTTAGGTATCCGTTCTGAAAAAGTACTACATACACAGCTATATGTTCTGAAAATTTTTACTTACACATAATATTACAGAAAAGGCAGGTATTCGTTGAAAAAATAATGCAAAAAATTACACTAGCGGTTTTGAGCTAGTTCATTATAGTTTTGTTCATGTGGTGAACAGCTAAATGTCTTCAAGGTGGGAGTCTGTTAATCTCGCACGATATTTCTTCTTCAAGCATTTCATTTTGAAGAAAGTTCTTTCACATGCATATGTGGAGCCAAACATAGTAGCCAGTTTAATAGCTAGTTTTGGTAATTTTCATTTTTTTTTTCTGAGATATGTTTACCTCAACATTCTTTAGAGGATGCAGTTTTATACATTTGCGAGGAAATAATTTCTTGCAAATCAAGTATTTCAATTTGAAGTAAAGATTTTTCAAGATTGTACAACTTTGGAGTCACATAAGTCCATTTTGCAGCTAGAGCTACTTCATACGGCGATTTTAAAGAATTAATATAACTTATTAATAACTGCAAATTCTTGGAATCTTGCTTCAAATTCTTTCACAAAATCTGATATGGAAACTTAGAAACACTATAGTGTGTATTTCGGTATTCTTCTTATATTTAAAAATTTTTGGGAAATAAGTAGATTTTTCATTTGCAATCTTTTTTTCGGCGGCCCAGGCTTTGACTTTTAGTCATCCGAATGTGGATCACGGTCCGCCAATTGCCGACCGTCGCGCTTACGAACACGTGTTTAAATTGGTTGAGGACAGGCTGTTATAATTTTCTTCTCGAAACGCGCTATGCATATTCTTGAGATTTTATGGTAATTCATATAAAGATTTATTATTTAGCTGTGATTTATGGCCAGTTTTTTGGTGCTGTTTCAAAGCTAGTAGGTTTTTTTTACGTTTTAATATATATTTTTAGAATTCTTATTAACAATATCAAAAATTAAAATAAAGTTTTGTAATTTATTAAAAGTATTACTTTCATATTGAATATGTGTCAGGAGTTAAGTAAATTTGTTAAAATAATTATTAAAAATTTAGCTTTACAGTAAAACTCGGAAAAATTAATCGATGTTTAGAAATGTAAAAGGTATTTTTTTTGCCTTTTTTTATATTAATCTCTTCCATAATATAAATTATACAATTTCAACTGAAAATAATATTTCAAGAGAAAATACTTAATTTCCTTCTAGATGAATATACGAACAGAATATTCAGAAGTATGGGATTCAACATGACATACTCTTAAGAACATGCTTTTTTTACTTTGCTGTTTTTGAAATACAAGTACAAAAATGAACTACGTGGAGAAAGGGATTTAAGATTAAACTTAAAGAGTTTTAGCTCTGATATAATTGCCATCCTTGGTAAACACTAGTGCCGGAAATCTGACTGATTATAGGTTATGTTTTAATAATAATTAAACGTACTTTTAATTATCTTTGTCGTTTTTTGGTTATTTTAATTATTATTCTACTTATACACATTGAATTACCAGTTGTTTTTTTATGTAGTGTGTTTTTTATGAAAATTTGCTTTTTTCGTAGGATAAAGTATCTAATAGCTTATATAGGTCATACAATAATGTCCATACTAATATAACCCTTATATTAGATGGGTCGCGAAACATTTTTGTCGTCAAAAGGGGATTGCATTCCAATAAAGGTTGGAAACCGCTTCTGTAAATATATTTTTCTTGCATTTTTACATTAAACTATCAAGTGAACCACCCAAAATACAGAAATAAATGTATTTTCATTTTTCTTTAAACTTTTCCAATAGAATAGGCATTTTACGTGTTACTTATAGAAATTTTACATGTAATTTTCTGCTTTTAGGAAATGCCCAAACAATCAAGCTTTCTTTCCGGGCGATATCGCTATTCAACATTGCAAAGAGCGATGTGAAAATATCACCACTTGTGGTGAAGTTATTGTTCCTGAGGAACACTTAGAGGTAAGTCGCGGTTTTCTTTCATAAAATTATTTTTTTTGTTATGGTCTGGACGTAGTTATAACAAGCTGAATCCAAATGTTAAATGTTTATGTTAGTATATATATTCATAATTACTGAAAGGTTACTGTGCTAATTAACAAAATTTCTTTGAAAAATGGATATTAAGATTGGTTTAAGATATCCTTGCATCGAATCGGATAACTTGATTTTATCCGACCCGACCCGCTTCTGGATTCAGGCCAGGTTGACTTTATTTGCTGTTGTAGGTTGGGTTCGAGCTGGGTTTGACATCACGTTTCGGTTTCTGATAAGCTTCCCTCTTTCGAATCGTATTCGGATTAACTCGATATTTCAAACAAAAAAGTCCTATATATTGTTCAAATGAGAGGAAAAAAAACTATGTATTTGAATATTACGAGTGTATATTTGAGTGTATGAGTGTTTTTTTTATAGCTACTGTATATACGAGTGTTTATTTTCTTCAGTATTTTTCAACATTGGCTTAAAAAGCTTAGCTTAAAAAAATTACTTGATCATTATTTATATTTTAATTAAGTAAGCGTGGAAATTTTGCATTTTCATAAGTAAGATCTCCTATTCTTTTTATTAGGCTTGCAATGTATGTGGCCCTTCTGGGATTTCTTGTAAGACATCTATACCTGCAGGACCAGGTATCGATGATGCTGACTTTGTATTTTATGTGTCTGCTATGCAGACAGATAGATGCCATAAAGGACAGACAGTGGCATATGCTGCTCACTGCCAACAAGAAGCTGCATTAGATCGGTAAGTTGCCCTTTTTTCTATACACAAAGACACAAACAATAAATTAATAATAATGTACTTTTGCGCTTTAAATACACAAAAAATAAGTGTATTGATTTTATTCAGTTCTGTGAAATGTAGCTGGAATCATAATAATAATTGCAATTTCATTTGTCAGTTAAATGCAATGTAATTATTTTTGACATTAGTTTAAAAATGTTTTGTTAAAGTATTATTTCTTGCATCGTCGTTCTATTTATTGTATTGTTATCGATCTAATCGTAATGTGAAGATACGTTGGTTATTCCAATCAATAGTACATGTGCCATAGTAAAAAGTCAAGAAATTTTTTTAAAATTTATTGAATAACTCAAAATAAAACTCAAAAAATCTAAAATGTATTTATATATAAAAACACTAACTCGTGGATTTTATTTTTGTTCATTTTTTTAAATTATTTTTTGTTATTCTTTGCTACATAATATTAAGTATATATGCATTAAACACATTTTCGGAAAATGTATTTAATTGTAATTAATTTATCTTGACTATTTTTTCATTTTATTCAAATAGCTTTAATGCTAAATGCGCATAAGAAGTATGTCAAATAATACTTTATAATTATTTTTTCTATACATTTCTCGATTATTTCAAATTTTTACAGTGTATATTTATTTCTATGACGTGCTTTTTTAAATATTGTCATTTATAATAAATCTAAATGCAATTCAATTTCATTTTTAGGCCTATTGCTGGTCATGCAAATCTGTGTCCTAATTCTATATCTACAAAGCCTCAAGATTTAGATACTCTGTTATCAACAGTAAAACATGAAATTTTACATGCATTAGTAAGTGCTATATGTTTAAAAATAAGACTGAATATTCATTTAATGAAAAAAGATGGTTTCACTTGTTTATGCTAGATTATTTTATCTGCAATTTTAATCTAAAATAAATTCAAATATAGTTTTAAATATAGCTTAATTATTATTCTTTATCATGTTTTTTATGTTTTTTAAACGTTTCTGAAACTTATTTTTTGTAAACAAATGAATGTATAATTGTATCAACAGCTAATTAAATGTTAAATTATGTTTTGAAATTTTGTTATTTTTAAAATAAATTTCTAAAATATTTAATTTTTTGTAATTTTAAGAATATTCAAAATTTTTACTAAACCGGTTCATCAAATTTTGTAACTTTGTAAATCCAACTTTTATTCTAAGTAAAAGTTATCTTAACTTTTTGTAATTTAATCTATATTTGCCTTTCAGAAGAAAAAAAAATAATGTATTTGGTTGTGTTTTTGTTTTATTATAGGGATTTTCTGTTAGTTTATATGCTTATTTTCGAGACCAATATGGTAATCCATTAACTCCCAGGGGAAGAAATGGGAAACCTATGGTTAATAAAGTGTAAGTATAAAATCATATTTTTTGTGAAGTTTATTTACACTTTATAGAAGTAAAAATCAATTAGTAATTTTCTTGAATTTCTCCAGATTTATTTAAATTTACTTTTATTCAATACTTAATCTTTTTTTAGCATTTATAATAATAAGTGATTTTATTTTTAATATGAATTATGTATATTAAAAATGGTTGAAATAGTTTACGCTTTTTAGTATCTTTATTTTGACAAGTAATTTCTTAAGTAGTAATTGTTCGTAAACAACCCTAATCGAAATACAAATAAAATGGAGTTTGTTATCTGTACTGATGTTTTCTCTTCATGTTTCCTAACTGATTTATTAATTTGATTTTGAAAGCTATGTCATATTGAATATATTAGCTTTAGCTGGCTTAAGAAAAAGAAAAATCCCATAACACATTTGAAAATTCTTTTAAAATACTTTTGATTCAACTATTATTTTGTATAGATTTCCGTAAGAAATATATTAATTTTATATGTTTGGCAACTTATGCAAATATAATTTGAAATGCTTGGGATGTTAGAAATCTTATATTTAAATTGTGCTTAGTTAAAAAAGGGTTTCAAAGTTGAACAAAATATCTAGAAACGACATCCCGATAAAAGTCTGCATGGAGAAACAATAACTTATGATTGTAATTAATTAAATTAAATTGTAATTAATTAAATCAAAAATTGAAAAAAATGTTGGTGACGCCTACAAATGTCATGCTTTCACGTTTAAAAGCAGATGTGTCATAAAATTTCACGGGTAAAAATATTTTTATAAAAACATATTTAAAATGTTACAATTATAAATTGTGTTGTTTCGATGCTATTTTGAGATAACAATATTTTATCTGCAAAAGATTAAAGAAAAAAAAATTTAAGATTTTTGTAGAAAATTAAGGGGGCAGTTAACCTTTTCGACAATATTGTTTTGTTATAGATATTTATTTATTTTTAAAAATATAATTCAAATGGTGAACTCACTGTATTTCAAAGTCAACAAATGATGGATTTTGAAAAAAAAAAAAACAATTTAATAAAAAATTAAAAAGATAAACAAATTAATAAAAATTAATGAAAATTTTTAAAAATAATTTTTAAAATCCTTGGTACTTTTGTAAATATTGATGTTTTTCCCAAATGTGTTTTTTTTTTCCTTTTTTAAGATTTTTAAATGTGTATTACACAAGACTGCGCATACATTCTTAGTTACATCTGACATTATATATATATATATATATATATATATATATATATTAAATCGATATATATCATGAAAAAGGATGAAATATAACACATATTCATGTTTTTTAAATAACAAAAAACATGAAGATTAATCCCATGAGAAGATTTATCACATATATAATAAAGGACATGCACAAAAAGTTTCAATCTCTATCTCAAATACGAGAAAAAGCCTTAGCATTTTTAAAACGGGAAAGTGCCGAAAGTATGAAGCTGGAGAAAAAGCTATTTTGAAGTTTTAATTCGTATAGATAATTGCGCTGGGTGTATTGACAAAATTTACAATATATTGCGATATAATTGCCGTATGACTAAAAATAAGTTGTCAAAGTATTCACTATTAAACAAGATTTCATTTAATATTTAAAAAAGAAAATAGATTTTTTGAGAAATTCTGAGGTAAACTTCTCCTTTAATTTATCAAGTGTCTAATTTTTTTTTTTTTGGTTCCATTTATTTTTTTCAAAACTAAGCTATGCATTATAAATGCGTCTATGCTATATTTCATTATGGTTTTCCCAAGAGAAAAATAACCATTTCTTTACCTTGAGAATATGTAATTTATTAAAACGATGCCTTATTGAATAGATGCCAGCTAATATTATAAATGGTAGTCTAGCGCATTTTTATTTCAAAGACATCTTGATCGCAAAACATTATAATAATGGAATTGATATTATAGATTAAATATTTATATGATAAATGGTTTTAGAAAACAGCTTTTCCCTCTATTGATCGATTCAGCTAATTACGGCTCGAATTCTTTTGTTTGGTAATTCGATCTAGTTTATTCTATTCATTTCTTGATTAATATATTTTTAAAGTGGTGGAGAGTCTTAATGTATATGAAGCTATTTTATCCACCTTTTTGTCATGTCAGCTCATACATTGATTTTTAAAGGTTCTATTAATTATTTCTCCTGAATGCTGGTGATATAACATTGTATTAAAAAGAAAGAGCAAAAAAGTCAAAAATGCCTTTTAAACGTTTGAACCCCGCAAAGAAAGATTAACGTTCATGGAACACAAAACAAAAAGTTTTCTTTTTTAACTCCTCAGTCAGTAAAATAAGCCTATAAATTGTTAAGGTGGACAGTACCTTACTTCAGATGAAATTATCGATTTTCTTTTTTTAATATTAAAGCTTCTTTAGTTGTGAATAATTTGACACCTCATTCTTACCAATAGGACTATTATATTGCAAGATATTGTAAGTTTTGTTAATAGATCCAGTGAAATTATCCATACAAATGAAAACTTTAAAATGATTTTTCTGTCTGCTCGTATTTTTTATAACTTGCTTGTTCGAAAAATACTAAGGCTTTTTTGTTAATTTGGATAGAGGTTTGAAAAATTTTTACTTGTTCCCCACATTGTATTTAATTTTTTTTTTTTTTTTTTTTTTGCATGAAATTAGCATTCAAGTTTATAGTTATTTTAAAAAATATTTAAATTGAGAGTTTGTTGATTTGTTTCCATTTTTTACTATACACGAAAGGAAAAAATCATATTAAATGTAAAATCCGTGCACAGTTTTATGTAGTATATTCTAATGAAAGTGGAAAAAATCGAAGTAAAGATATTCAAATTAAAAAAAATAGTAGGAGTTTTAAAGAAGTTAATTTTTTTAATTAAAATTTTAGTAAAATAGGCTGTTTACAAGAATTTATTTTATTTTTAATGTTAAGTATTGTGGCACTACATATATTACAGTATTATTCAAAATTGAACAGATTGTTTCAAAGGTACTGCGCCCCCCTTAAGGGAAATTTGAAATATTTAAAATGCTTCATTCAATCGAATATGAACCCGAGTCGACTAGGAAACAGATATACGAAAGATAGTGGTACCGCATGCCGAATTCTTTTTTTCCGTAAGTATAAATCCAAGAGTCGCAGATTAAGTATAAGTTACAAACTATAATGATTAATTAAAAATATTGATACCCTTTTCTTTAATAAAATCTTAAGGAGCTATTCCACGCACGCGAAAATACCTGTCCGCTAATGTTAAGCCTATGGAATAATTTTGTTTTGATAACTCTCTTGCATTTTACTATTTTAAAATATTTTCTTTGTTTTTGTTTGCATTGGCTAGCTAAGGTCGGTATGTAAAAGGCTGTTTTCTATTTTTTTTTTCTTTTGCTGGTTTTTTAAAATGAGAAAACTTTTAGTTTCGAAGCTGATTCCGAAAGTAAAAGGATCTACTAAAAGAAATCTGCAAACAAAAATTTGAAAAGTAAAAAAATAGTCTTTCTGCTGATCAATCTCAGTTAGCCAATAAAAAGAAAAAAAAATCGTGCAAACGTGCTATCGTAAAAAAATTCTTCCATAGGATTAACATTAGCAAACGGATAGTTTCGCATGGGTGAAGTGAATGAATTCAATGTATTTTGAAATATCCAGAATTCGTGAAACTCAGCATTTCGCGTACTTCTCCGGAGTCTGTTCATTTTCCTTTTTACTTTTACTACTTTCTGACACTACTTGATTAGAACCGGGTGGGTGGGTGGGTGGGGGGGGGGATAAGACATTTCATTGGACAAATTTTAAAGCAAAATTCTTCAAATTCAAATCGCCAAAAATTGGTAAGAGAACTCGGGGACTCTGGAGCCATCTAAATACCATTTCGGCTTCGATTTTTGGATTTTGATTGGATTCGATTTGTATAGAATTCGAAATTACGGAACCGATTGTTGAAATACTCAGTGGTTATGGAAATAAAAATAAACATATAATTAAAGAAAAAAAATATTAATAACATGCATAATATGAAAAATTGAAAGATGGCAGTTCATAGAACGTGCAATTCTAGAATATTTTTATTTTTTTTCTTTTTAAAATGATTCACGTTGAACTGAAATGTGTAAACAGTTGAATAAACCAATTTTTAGTATTTTTTACATTTTAATTTACACTCTTTAGTAAATAAAATTAGTATAAAGAAAAGTGCCTTACAATTTATCACGCTTTTGCATTTAAAGTATTAGAGCCTGATAATTCTTCATTGGCACTCACATCAATGTATCATGTGAAATGGTACGGTTTTGTAAATTTTGTAAATGACAATTATCATTATAAAACAATATTAGGATTATGCAATCTTCTCAATTTTTTAATTATTAAGTAATTCTTTAATTACTAATCTCAATTATTTCATTTTTCTTTATTTATTTCTTTTTTCTTTATAAAATAATTATGGTAATGAGATACGGATACAATTTTTCTTTCTGTGTTGCTAAGTAAGAATTAACATCAGCAAACTGTGCCAAAAACCGATGTACCATGACTGGTCTCTATTTTTTATCTATAGAATTCAAGCTCATCAGTGGAGTGACAATGTAATACGAGAAGTAGAAAGAAGAGATTGGAAAGTCAGAGGAAAATTGTTGAAGAAAACTGTTAAAATGGTTGTTACTCCAGCAGTGCAGGTTAGTTTGTTCACTTAAGTGATTGAAATATTTCAATGGAAAATCTTATACAGCTTATTAAAATTACTCATTATTTAAGATATTTACCGTATTTACTCGTGTATACCGCGCACCCCTTACTTTAGTAGGAAAAATGGCGATTCTTTAAAATCTCGCATATAACACGCATCATTAATTTGATATGCAAATAAATGAATGGCCAAAGGAATTTAAGTAAAAAATGTCGAAACAAACCTTGCGTTAGGCCAGTAAGCAAGGAGAAGTTACATTTTTAGACTTTGGGTCGGAAGTAAACGACGGTGAATAGGAGTGAGTGACAGCAATAAAAATTGACTATTAGTGTTTAAATGACGTTACTAGCGGTTTTCTATTAAAAAAAATGCAAGGAGTGAAATAAAGTAGCAGTAATACTTCTATTAGGTAAGATTTTCTTCTTTGAATACATTTTTTAATTCATATGTATATCGTGTGATTACTTCAAGCAGTAAAAAATTGTTCCGTGTACATAACGCGCCCCTACGAGTTCAGTCTTTTTTTCCAAAAAAGTGCGCGTTATACACGAGTAAATATGGAATTATTAAATAATGTGTATTTCTGTGTATAACGGCCACATTCAATTTCGGATTACATTATCCTGTGACTACTTCAAGCAGTAAAAAATTGTTCCGTGTATAACGCGCACCTACGAGTTTTGTCCTATTTTTTTTCCAAAAATGTGCGCGTTATGCACGAGTAAATATGGTATTATAAAATAATATTGTGTATTCCTATGCATAACACCCACATTCAATTTCGGATTACATTATCCTGTGATTACTTCAAGCAGTAAAAAATTGTTCCGTGTATAACGCGCACCTGCGAGTTTAGTCTTATTTTTTACAAAAAAGTGTGCGTTATACACGAGTAAATATGGAATTATTAAATAATATTGTGTATTCCTGTGTATAACGCCCACATTCAATTTCGGATTATATTATCCTGTTTTTAGGTAGGATGACCCGATCAGTAGTTAATCAATTTTTTGAAATATTGCGCCATTTCGGGCGTAAATTAGTTTTATAAGTGGCACTGGACATACACTGTTAAAAATCTGTACCATTTGCTTCAGAATCACCCCACTGCTTGTATAGAATATCTATAATTTGACCAATGAGGAGGCTCCATAACACAGTGAAGTAGGCATTTTCTATAAAAGCAGTGAGTGACGCTACAGCAAATGGTACAGGTTTTTAACAGTGTAATACAGTGAAACCCCCAAATAAGGGACACTTCGAATAAGGGACACCTCTATTTAAGGGACAAAAGTTGCGGTCCCAAAAATGTCCCTTATTTGGAGGTTTCACTATGTAAGGAACTCCGAATAAGGGACACCTCTATTTAAGGGACGAAAGTTGCGGTCCCATGGGTGTCCCTTATTTGGAGGTTTCACTGTATTTTTGTTTGAATGTTGGTGCACCTGTTACCACTTTGTTTTATGCTTGAATGAAAGAAAAATAATTTTCTGATTTATTTATTTTTTTAATTAGAAATTGTAAGCATTTAGTTTTTTATTAGTTGGAGACAATTACGGTAAAATAAAATAAATCATTTCCATCTTGTTTATTTGAACTAATATTTTTCTAAGTAATGTCAATTACAGTCCAAGGATAATATTTTAAAAACTTTTTTCTTTTCCCCCTTCAATTTACTCCTTCCGCTTGATCAACCACCAGAAAAATGGCAATAAACCTGACAGTAGTCGTTTATCTGTCTTTTTCCGCCTATATAAATTATTTTCTCCAAACTCATATTCCCTTACGAATTAAAGGGGAACTACTATGTAGCTGATTTTAAATGTTTCTTCAACACCAGAATGAAGGGATAAGGCATCGGTTTTTCCTTTAGGTACATTTTTACAAGCAAAGTTGAAATGGCTGGAAAAGTCTACTGAACGATGAGTAATGACAGTCCATTTTTAGTTTTTCACAATATTCTAAATTTTATTAACAAAGTGTGTAATTTAAATAAATTGTAAATTTATAATTTTATTAATATGTAATATTCTAATATTAAGGGAGAAATTCTTCTTATCGTACATTTTCTTTATGTAAGGGGTCTGCGGTAAAAAAGAACAAGCGCGACTATTTTGTTGGTATTTAATTTCAGCAGTTTTCAACTTTTGTCAGTCATAGGACATTTATTACGTGCTGTTGCAATCATGTTATTAGTTCACTTCTAAAACTTAAAAAGGAAATATAATAAAAATAAACTGTAGCATTCACTTTATTTGATCAACTGCAGGCAGGGGTCACCGTATATTCGCCGAATTACGTGAACTTAGTCTTAATGCGATGTGTAACATGAAAATTCAATAAAGAGTTATAAAAAGTATCATAACTAGTACAAACATAAAGAAAATAAACAAATGAAAAGAAAAATTATATGCTACTGATACGCCTTTTTGCTTGAAACCCATTAAATCCTATGGAATCATACTCTGTTAATTCAAATCACTTCTTTTTACTTCCTTCTATCTTCAATAGAAGAAAGTATTGTAATCGAAACTTTTTTCGACTTCCGGTTTTCGACGGATTTACACGTTTTAAGGGTCAGAGATTCCAAAAAACACGTTTTTACAAAATGTCTGTCTGTCCGTGTGTCTGTATCTGTATGTCGCCATTCTACCATAAAAAAATATATGAAGTTATGCATAGAATTGAACCAAATTTTTTGTGAATGTTTTTGGATCTGGCAAGCAGGTCCTCCTTCAGTTTTCAAACATTCCGCCGCAAGGGGGCGCTGCAATCGCTATGTTTGTGCCATTTTCAATATTGTACCGGCCAAAAGTATATGAAGTTATGCATCGAATTAAACCAAATTTTTGTGTGTAAGTGTATATCTATAGCTAGTTGGTCCTCCCTGAATTTGAACAAAATCCGCCGGAAGTCGGCGCTGCAATCGCGATGTTTGTGCCATTTTCAATATTGTACAGCCCAAAAGTATATGAAGTTATGCATCGAATTAAACAAATTTTTTTGTGTAAGTGTATGGCTACAGCTAGTTGGTCCTCCCTGAATTTGAAAAAATCCACCGGAAGGGGGCGCTGCAATCGCGATTTTTGTGCCATTTTCAATATTGTACCGGTCAAAAGTATATGCAGTTACGCATCGAATTGAACCAATTTTTTGTATTAGTTTATGACTATGGCTAGTTGGTCCTGCCTGAATTTGAAAAAAATTCGCCGTAAGGGGGCGCTGCAATCGCAATTTTTATGCCATTTTTCAATATTGTATCGACCAAAAGAGTATGAAGTTAGGCATCGAATTGAGCCAAATTTTTTGTGTAAGTGTATGGCTATGGCTAGTTGGTCCTCCCTGAATTTGAAAAAAATCCGCCGGAAGAGGGCGCTGCAATAACGAATTTTATGCCATTTTCAATATTGCACCACCTAAACGTGCATGAGGTTAGTCTTAGAATTGAACTAACATTTTTGTATATGATTATTTTTTGGTAAGGCTAGTAGGTCCTCTGTGAATTTGAAAAAAAGAAAAAAAAATCTGCCTATCATTCTATTTTCCATCGTCTCGTGCAGAGACGGAAATTCGTTTTTACTCCGATTAATTGACTGAAGCAGACATTTAAGATAAAAATCAAAGTTGGTATAGTATTGAATTAAAATTATTAAAGCATTAAAGTGTGTAAATATTTTTTAAAATATTAAAATGTAGGTTTGAGATAGAAGAAAGTTTCGGAATCGGCACATCCAACTAGTTTTTTTTTTTTTTCATTAGGGGACTGGTCACCCATCTTCCAGATCCATCTCAGAATTCTATGGACGTTTGAAACATGCGTAAAAATATATCTTTTTAAAATTAAAATTTTTTATTTCTTTTTTTTAATACACTTTTTAAAAGATATCTCTTCTTTTCTTCGTTTTCAAAATATTTCTAAAATATACGTTTAATGTTATACGAAGTGTTAAAATTCAATTCACAGTCCGTCAGTTTTTGGCACATAAAATATTAAATTAAGCATAGATTTTAGGAATATTTTGAGAAATAAGATAAAAAGAAATATCCTTTATAAAAAGTACACAGAGAAACTGTAAGAAAAATCATGCTTTAAACATAGATTATGAAACACTATTCAATACTTCCTGAAATCTTTAAAAAAATTTCATTATTTAGAAAAAGAAGGTTACTGTCTATAGCCAAATATGTATTCCATTACTTTTGAAGAGCACTGTATTTGATCTGTTGGTGTATATATGTACTATATAATGAGAAATTTAGTTTAGCAAGGAAATGTCTAGCAGGTTGAAATTTCTCTTTCAGTAATTTATACTAATATATGGAAACATGCTTGATATTTTTTTCTTAACCCTGTAGTTTACCTGACACCTTTATTACACGCCAGTATTTAGCTAAAATTTATTTTAAACTATAACACTCTTAAAATTACTGAAATCAAATTCACAGAAATTATCATTCATAGGCGTCCATGTATCCAATTCTTTGCGTGGTCCCGTATCTTATTTAATCTCTATTCTAAATACATTTCTTAGTAAACTGAATGTGGTTCAGCATAAAAATCCATAACTTATTTAAAAACCACGATTAAGTAATTTACGCTCATATTCAGTAACGTTTCCGAGCTCTTTTGTATAGCCTTGTATGTCAACAATAGTATTTATACACGCCAAAAAATACGCATAGATTTAGTGAAACTGAAAAGTGCGTATTATAATTAAAATGCATTTCATCCATCCATCAGCCATCATCGAGTACATATACAGTACTTCGGAAAGAATATACTATTTGAAATACTTTGTGTGTTCCTGTAAATACTATGCACTTCGTATTATGCACGATTACATTGTATAATTTATATTAAACCTCAGCAACGTTTATCATTCATAAAATAGTTTAATATAGATAAAATGTCGCACACAATTCCCCCTTTAATGGAATTCTTTTGCGTGGCCTTGTAAATGAATAATAACTATTCTTTACACTGCATACTTTACAAAATGTATGTTTTAGTGCATTTTGTAGATGCATATAAATTTTAATATGTTTGACAGGGTGTAATGTTTTTTAAATTTATTTGAAACTAATTTTTCCCATAGGCCGTGATGTAATGGTAAATTATGACTGTCCCTGTAAATAGACTTATCATGCTAGAAACTTCATTTGAATTAAAGTTCGTGCTAGGCTAAACGTTAATAATGTTCAAAAATTTCAGGGCAAGGGGAGTTTACGGGAGTTAGAACAAGGCTAGACGGCCAGACAAACCGAAATCATAAATACTTTTTAACTTTGTTGGAAAGTGTTAAAAAATATTTTCTCCAAGAGATACTTTATATATAAGAATGTATCAAACATCCACAGACTGAAGGTTTTACTTTTATACCCTGCATATAATACGCACGTGTAAATTTTTATCAACTTATTTATTTGAAAAGTGTGTGTATTATGCCAGAGTATACAGTATGTGTTTCACGGCATTTGAAATTCCATCCTCCCTTCCAAAAGAAAAAAAATATTGAATTTATTTCTTTTGAGGATTTTTTGTGAGAGAAATTTTTGTTTTACACGTATTTATTTAACTTTTTGTTTAGTTGTCGGTATTAAAATAATAAATATAGATGAGGTATTGTTATATTACATCTTATTAGTTATATTACATCTTATTAGTTATATTACATCTTATTAGTTATATTAGATCTTACATTCAACTGAGCATTTTTAAATATACATATACTATTTATGTATTTAAGATTTATACTTACTGTAAAGCAATACAAACACAATCCCCTCACAACTACAGAATGATATTTATGATAAAATAGATAAATATAAACTTCTAGAACAATAAAAATTTGTATTTCAACATCAACATATGGAATTATAATATTAATAATATTGAAAAATATGCCTGTCTGTCTCACTCAAATCAGGCATTCGATTTTTGACCCACTTCCGTCGAAGCGATTTTTCTAAAATGTTACACACAAATTCATCGTTGATAGTAATGTGATGTTTGTGCATTGTCAGCTCCCAACCTCAATAAAAATCTATGTTTAAATACATTCTTTTGCCTTTTTGATTGAAACCATCTATTTAAAGAATCGGTTTTGCACAAATTTTGTTTACACATTCAATGTTTCAGAGTGGTACCTTAACAGGGGAAAGTTCTAGAGGCACAATTTATTTATATTTTTTAATTGAAACTGAGATTTTAATTGAAATTGAGATTTTTCATATATCTACGAATTGATTTTGCTCAAATTTTGTTCACAAATTCAATGTTCATTTGAGTTTAGAGCGGTACATTTAAGCGGAAAGCTGGTAAAAACATTTCTTTGTTTCAACTGACACCATTTACTTAGCTAATCGATTTTGCTCACAAATTCATCGCTAATTGCAGTAAAATTTTAAACTGATTTTAAACTGATTGTCTTTTATCGGTGAGAAGTTCCATGCGCAAAAACATTTGTTAAAGTTTTTTATTTAAATTATGTATTTAACAAGTTGATTTTGCTCAAATTTTGATTTAAAAAAATTCATTGTTTAAAAAGAAATATTCAAGTGATTTCGAGCAGGTCTCATCAATAGAAAGCTCTGGGAGCAAAAACATTCTTTTACGTTTTAATATATCGTCACCTGAGAATAATAAAGTTCTATCTGTGTTTTGAAAAAAATGACTTACCGATATAGATCGGTTCTATTTGTATCTATGAAGACACTTTTGCATCAAAATGATGTTATATATAATTTATATACAGGGGCCTTGCTAAGGGGGGGGGGGGATGGGGGGAGCCTCCCCCCAAACATTTGTGAATGTTGTTACACTTGGCAAATTCACAAACTTAGTTGGCAAATTTTCTTTAAAATTTTAATAAAATATATAATATATTTTCAATTTTTGATAGAATTGGCAAAAATTACAAAACTAATTGGGAATATTATTAACCTTTTAACAAATAGGGGCTATATTGCATTTTCTAATTGTGGTAAGTTGGCAAAATTGTAAAATGAGTTGGCAAATATTGAAATTTGACATGACAATTTTAGGTCCTCTCCCCGCTCAATAAAAAGTCTTAGCGATGGCCCTGTTTACATATGACTTTACAATCATAATATGACATTGTTTTAATCCAGGAATACCTTCATAGATACAAACAGAACCTATCTATATCGATAAGTCATTTTTTTCAAAACACACAGATAGAACCTTATTATTTTCAGGTGACGGTATGTTATACATATAAAATAATCGGTTTTGTTTAAATTATGTTCACAAATACATTGTTTATCACAATACAACATTGATTTGATTTCTGTGCAGTACTTTATCAAGGTCTCTTCTTGAGCATAAACGACTATTACATTTTTTACATTTATAATCGAAACCGTATATCCAACGCATAGATTTTACTCAAATTTGCTAGAAATGTTATTGTCGATAGCGATGTAATATTCGAATTTTTCTCATAGTCTTACATCAACTGGGATATCATGCTCTACAAGATATAATTGTAGTTTCATAGAATAAAATAAAATTTGAAAAATAAAAATAGAAAGCAGAAGATTATGTTAAAAGTAAAAACACTATTTTCTATTAAAAACTAAAGTGTTCTCAAATGAAACCTAAATAACGAAGAGCTTTAAGACTTTTTGAGAAAGTTTTTTTTTTATGTTGAATGCAGCTTAGTGATAGTTAGCAAAATTTAAAGAACGAAAAAAAATAATTTTGAAATGGCAGATATGCTGAAATATACTGAGTTTTCTAAAAAAAAAAAAAAAAAAAAAAAAAAAAAAAAAAAAAAAAAAAATTGGTGTTATATATAAAAGAAAAGTTTAAATTAAGGATTCTTCTCCCCTTTATTGTAGTAATTTTTTCAAAAATACTTCTTCAAATCTGAGAAAGGATTATGAAAATGTTAATTGTATGCAAGTTTGTTAGAAGATTTTTTTTTTCACTCTCGCGCTTTTATTCTTAAAAAAAATGTGTAGAGCTAAAACCAATATGTATGATAATTATTTCAAATGTAAAAGTTCATGACACTATCAAAACCTTTTTATTTTTTATTTTTTTACAATTTTTAATTATAAAAATATATTTTTTAATGTAAAACATGTACTTAAAGATCATTATTTTTTTCATATCCTTACTGTTCGTATATTTACAGCTCTCTAATTGCTTACCTAATTATTTTTTAGATAGTTAGATAACCTGTCTATCTGCTTATATATGCATATTTATTTGTTTGAAATTTGAAGTGCATAATAAGTAAACTATAAAAACTTTGCAAAAGAAATACGACGACACCATGTTTTTATCTTGCATATAATTTACTTTTATTATTTTTTAATTTATTACTCTCTGAAATGTATACAAGTACATTATTATTACACCGCAGACCAGGTCGGACAATAGGCTTAATTTAACGAGTTTTGTACCTAGCTGCAGGGGAGGAGCCGCTTGATATTCCTCATATGGAGAACATCTGATTGTACTTTGGCACTGTAGCTGTATCACCACTTATTTTATCATATTTGTAACTGTGTTGTCACATTTTAGATTGTTGTTAATTATGCTGCTTGGATTTGTTCGTACGTTGTTGAGAATGGAAGGGAAAAAAAGGAAAAGAAAAGATCGTGCAGGGGGGTGGGCGGGGGTGTAGTCGTAAAAATAACAGAGGATTTAAGATCTAAGCAGAGGGTATACCCTAGAGTGTGAATAATATAGCTTTCTTGAGAAACAGAGGGTATACGGTGTTCCTTTTAAAAATTCTGAAGGTATACGGCGTATAACCTTGTGTACCCTCCACTACATTTCTGGCGGTGCGGCGGGGGGAGGAGAGGAGTTGCTCATTCTTCTACAGAACTTATACGAGCCGCCATCACTACTCGAGTTTGATCTCGCAATTTAGAACCTTGATCAGGTAACAAGATCTTCATCTGAGAAATAGCCAACAGCAATACAATTAGATTAAAAAACAAAACAGTTGTGGATACCTTAAACAATAACATTTAAAATTTCGAAAAATTAAAATAACAAAAAAAGAGAGGAGGATGAGGGTAAACCTGAATTATTGGTACCAATAAAGATTATCAACTAGAGTTAATAAAATATAAAGACTAACATGTGAGCTAAAGTAACCAGATAATTTGCGCTTTAGGATAATATATATACATTAGAAAATATATTTGAAATAATAATAATTAATAATGATTCTTTCTTTCAGTTTGAATATAATATTTGAGGATGTAGCATGCAAACTTTTCCTGCCCATTTGGGATTTTAGAAAATTTTATTTCTGAAGATGGTTGTGAAAATTAAAGCGAAACGTCAATTTTATTTTATTCAGGTGTTTTATTTGGCATCATACTTAAATCTATGAATAAAGTTCTATTTATTTAGTTTTAGATGTTTGAAAGTTAAATGAGTTTTAGAACTACATTCATCCGTAACACCAGAAATTCAATAAATGAAATAGTGACAATAGGGAGACACAATGCCCTTAAGAGAATTAAGAAACGCGAACATTTAGAAATATCAGTAATAATAATAATAATAATAATAATAATAATAGTGATAATAATAATAATGATAATAATAATAATAGTGCCCAGTTAAACTTATGATATTAAGCTCTCAAATACTAATATACTAAATTGCATGATATTAATAATTGTATATTTGTGTAATATAATAAACTGTATGTTACACTCTTACTCCGCAGGAAATATTAATTCAGCTAAATTAAGTTCAAGTGGTGTGTTTTAATTTCAAAATATGTAATTAGTTTTTTTTCGTGGTAAATAATTTTTATGTAATTTTCCAGGCGGAAGTTAGAGCCCATTTTAATTGCTCTTACCTAGAAGGAGCTGAGTTAGAGGACCAAGGTGAAGATGGCACTGTTCTCACGCATTGGGAAAAAAGATTATTTGAGGTATATTATTCTATGATTATTGTTTCAGAGATGTGTTTTGTTCTAGAAATATGTGTATATATATGTGTTTGTGTGTATTTGTATGTGTATGAAATTAAGATTAATAAGTTACGAGATTTGCCATAATGAAAATCGGATTTGGATAAGAATATAGAATGAATGTTTCTGTTACGCTCAATTTGTAAAATGACGTACTGACACCAGAATTTACAAACCAAATTATAGAAAATAAAAACTTACCTATTTTCCCATACATTATAAAAGGAAATTTTTAATTAAATATTAGCGTGCCGGTACTCTTAAAATTAGGTGTCCTTTTACGTGGACACATTTTGCTAAGTCATTAATAGTTCATTAAAAACGTAAAATAATAGTTAAATACTTTAATAAATGATCATTAGTAAAAGTAATATTTTTTTTCTATTCGATAAATAACATATAAAAGAGTGCAATTATGTTTTTCTGAAGCTACACATTGCAATTAAGCCTCTCCTTCCATATCTTTTCTAGTCGAGATCATTCTACTGCTGATACGATTCCATTCTTGTGGATCGTGATTTCCTCGGGTTCGTGAATTTATTACACTTTGTGGCGTGTTGTATTTCATTGAGTTGATTTATGTATATTTTTTTCTAGATATTACTGTTCATTTCTATGTATATATATATATATATAGATGTAATAATAATAATTTTGCCATTATTTCCAAATTCTTATGTTATCTAAATTTTTCCTGTCTTTTAATTATATCTCAACATATTTATTATATTTTCCATATCTCTAGGCATTCTTTATTCTCTTTTTCTAAAAAGTTTCATGTGTTAAAAGCAGCACTTTCCCTAAAACCCCATTACTTAATTTTTATTCTTTCACTGTTTCTAGTATTTTTTATTTACCTTTAAAAAATCGTTCAATTACCCACGATTCCGGGCGAAGCGACGCTCAGAGCCTGATTGAGTAATACATTCATCCGATCGACTGAGAAGATTAATTTTTTCCCCTGTTTAAATTTCGTATTGATCAAATAGCCGCTTTCTGAAAAGATAATTGGCAATGCTATAAGTTGCTGTAAAACCCTATATTCGTGCGCAGTTTGATACATAACGTGATTACTTTGACTTGAGAAGCTGCATTCTGCATTTTTTCAACTGTTAAACAAAATCCTGTCATCAAGTAGATTTAAAGCCTTCAATAAAGGAAGTTCTACTATTGTACTAATGTCTTTCTGTTTTATAATGAGGCATCTTACGTCGGTACGAAGTTTAAACCGAGGTATTAGTGGAATTGTTTACAGTGATGTCAAACACTAATAAACTTGTTTTTAAAAAAGGACGTCGCTTATGTTTGATTTGAGTGGAAAATATTCCAAGGAATTCATTTTTTGCTTTATCATCGTGCGCCACATGACTGCTAATATTGCAAATGAATGCTCTTGGTAAATGCAATTCAAGCATTAACCATTACATATTGTATTGTTTAGTGCAGCATGTTACATGTTTGTGTTATGATACACATGTATACACACATACGGGCTCAATTAAGTGGTTGAGGTGGAAAACCAGGGTTAAAACCCGTCTCAAAGCACTTAAAAATTGATAAGATGCATACAAAACTACCTTGTGTTAGGATAAAAATTTTATATGTAAAAATCAAATTCAAGAAAATCCTAAACAGCATAAAATTTTTACCAATCAACTGTTTGCGGGTTTCAAATCATAGGAGATTGTTTCAAAACAAAATTAAGTTAGATTAGAAGCAATGGTAACAAAATACACTACAATTATTGTGCACTTATTATATTCTAATAATAGTACGCTATTGTTTCTTTTTTTTATTTTTCTTCTCAAGATTGAAGGAGATGTTCTTTTATGAAACCTTTAAACTTATATTCTATAAGTATTATGGATATTTTGTGCTTTACATTACTTCGGTTTTTATACGTCACGCATTTACTAAATATTACCTTATAGAGATTCCGGCTGAGCCACTGTATATGTATTTCTCAATATGGTTATGCATGTATGCGTGCATATCACAATCTTGCAACAAAGTGGCGTAACTCGAAAAACTTCATTTTTCAGAAAATGCGAAAAACTGCATCATGCAGTGGTAGACTCAATGGAGATGTTGCAAACACAACTGTTACTTAGTTGCTGGAGGGATTTTAACTGCACTATCTTTTCTTTAGGTGATTGGTAGAAAAACGAAAACAACTTAGAATGGCACCAATAACTCATTAAGCCTAATATTTGAGTTACACCACTTTGCAAGGATGCAATATGAGAACATGCGTTTCAAAACTCACCTTATCCAAGATAGAAAATTTTCGTGTACCAAGTTTTATTTCCAAATTTCTACATACAAAGAAAGTTTTGAAAGCAAATCACGATTTTACAATGCACAAACACTCGACAAAACTAGTTTTGTTTCAGATTGTAGTGTTTTTTGTGGTATAAGTTTAAGAACTGTGAATTCTAATAATCCTTTACTTCCTATATTTTTATTAAGTTTTTCGATGTTTTTAACTAAAAAAAAAAAGGGGGGGGGGGGAAATTCACCTTGTATAGGATTGAATAAAAGAAATCTCTTAATTAAATTTTTATAAAAGCACAAATAAATGTACTAAAATTACTTTCAAGTGCACGCATATAATATCAATTTGTTTAAATGCATTAAAAATATCTTAAAATACCATTAAATAAACCCAAAATGTTTTCAACCATTACACGGTCGTCGTCAGGGGGATTTGAATTTTATTTTTATTTGCGCTTATTCGAGAATTGTCCAGAAGAAATTATTGTAATTTAAAATATCAAATTTGATGACAGATGTAGGTATTCAATTTTCCAACAAGACTAACGCTATATAACAGCAATTATTTCAATTGTATCTCTTATGATGGCTTCTTGGTAATTATTTGTATGAAAGATAATTTTTGATTTATTCATATCTACTGTTATCCACTTCAATCCGAAGTTAAAATAATGCAAATATTTATTCATTGGTTAACAAAAAACTAAACAAATTAGCCTAAACAAATTGGCATCGTAAATGACAGAAAAAAGATCTCTTCTAAAATTGATCCTTCAGGCACCTAAGAGGATTGTAGTTTTACTACAATACTCTTAAAACATCAATTAATCAATCATTAATATAAATTAACGCAATCACAAATTTAAGAGCTTTAAATAATTCACATATTTTCAATTTTTTTTATTGAAAAAGATTTAAGTTAATTATTTATATATATTTCTCACTTTCTTGGTTATACTGTCTAGAAGGCATTTTGCAGACTCAAATGGAAATAACATTTATTTTATGAGAGAATTAGCTTCGTTGCCATTTTTAATTTGCTTTGAACGCAAAAAACATTCACTGTTAAGAAGCTATATGTAAACGCAAAAAAATCTGACATTTAAATTCTTATTAAAAAGAGGTCCCCAAATGGGGACCCAGGGACTAAAGGGGTTATACTACTATACTTATTATATTATTCTACTATTTAATGGTATTTTAAGATAGTTTTACTGTATTTAAATAAATTTATATTATATATATATATGTATATATGAAAGGATAAAAACTAACCCCTTTCAAAAACTTTAATTTAAAATTTAAATTTAAAAGTTTAAAGTTCCAATTAATATTTTAAACTTTAATTCTTAAGCTTAAAGCTATTTTTGCCCCTGGTAACTTTCTTTCCCAGCCTAACATTTATTACTTTCAGAGATCATTTTTGGATGTTCTTTAAGATTAAAAATGCTTAGGTAAGCGCAATTCTTAATTTGTAGGATCAGCATGCAGTCCTGGACAGCCGCGCCTAAATTACATCAGAGTGCCCAGATATTTCTTAACCAATTAAATTAAATGTACCTCCCAAATTCACAACTCTGCCCTCTGCTGGAAAATATTACAATCCCTAACATATTAGCAAGAACACGCGCGAAAAAGAGAGACTTTGCAGTTTTGAGAAGCCTGCAGAAACTACGGCCATGTAATCTCCATAATCCCCTTAAACGGCTCGGGTGACTTCGACCGGACTCGCGTACCCCTCTGTAAGATGAGCGACCAAATAAAGCGTTCGATCCAACAAGAGGCTCCCGAGTCCAAGTTCATATGCCACGATCTATAAAACACCTGAAGTCGTTACATTATATAAAAGTCGCGCAGGATAATGAGCGCGTGAAGAACCATTCCCTCTGCCTTGCCACCAAGCCGCGAACATTCAAAAGTGCACGAGAATTCCTCTCCCGTGGAAACCCTTTTTTACCGTCGACCACAAAAAAAAAAAAAAAAAAAAAAAAAAAAAAAAGGATTAATCCAGAGAAAGGATTATTTCCCCATGAACTATGTCGGTGAGAAAGAGAGAAATTATCCTCGTTTCAAATATTCTTAGAACAATCGTCAAAAGAAAGAAAAAACATTAAGTCTGTTGTTGAACAATTTATCACTTATGCGTACTAACATTTAATGTTCTTCATTTGGATCTTTTCCCCCTACTCAGCTGCAGGAGAAATTGCAGAATTCAAAAAGTGATTCACTCATGGACATTCCAAACCGATGTATTTTTTCTCCTCTCCAAGCAGAGTCGCAGAATGGACCGAACAAACCGAATTTCTCTATTTCGCGGAAGTAGGTCATGTTTGTGAGATATGTGTTTTTCAGGAGAGCAAAGGTCGGGACAAACAGTTTCGAGTCTTCGTTTTTCATTCCCTGCCATTGATTGACTCATCATTTAATCTGTGAAGAAAACTCATTAATTTTTATTTTTCAGCGGACGAATATTTCATAAGCGAGAGATATGAGAAGTGTTGTTTTAGTTTTTTTTATGATTCTGAATTTATGTGAAAAAAAAAAAAAAAATGCGTAATGATTCTTTTATATTTAAATTTTTCTTTCATAAAAAGAAAAAAAAATACTTGGATAATTTACAGGTATGCTTTTTATTTATTTTTTATTTGACATTGACGTTATTTTTTGTTGAAGATTACATCTCATTGGTGAAAAATTACGTATTTTCCTTTTACCTTTATGTTATCATTTCAATGTGTTACCCTACCGATTTCTTTTTTGCATTATTTATTTTATGAAATATTTTAATTACAAGAAAAAAAAAAGTTTTATTGTGCAGAATATGCGTTTATTTTTCATTTAACCTTTTTACCTAAATATTCTCGTTGAAAAAAAAAAAAAAAATGTTTTATTTTACATTAAACCATGTTTTTATTTTATGTTGACTATGAATACGTTATTGCCGAAAGGACCAAAGAATGGAAGTGTTTGTGTGAATGAGAAGTATTTAGTAATGGAAAAGAAAAAAAAAAATACTGTGATCCGAGTGAAAATTTTAAAATTTTGACAGCATTCAAGGAGTTTTAGTTTATTTAAAATGATGTTACGGTATTAAAGGCATTTTAAAGATTTTAACAAAACTCATACTTATTAAGATTTTTATTAGCTTTATTTTTTATTTCTTGTGAAATTTAAGATTTATAATTTACATTTTAGGAATTTTTGTGATTGATATTTTACATGCGCGTTCAAATAGAGATAAGTTAATGTGACAGTATTTTTGTTTTCTTGTTCATCCGGTGAAGCATAAGTGCGATCACCAAAAAATAAAGACAATTGTTTTTTATGTTTTTAACTAAATATTATCAATAATACACGTGCAATTTCAAGTGATTCATTATGTGTCCAAGATTTAGTGTCATATTTTGCATATAGAGTACTATTTTATTAATTCCTTTTTTATAAATTCAGATGAGCACATTCAAATTTCCACATATTTGTAAATAGTAATTTGTCAGTTTGTGTATTATTTTATTCCATATTTGAGCCTTTTTGTGTTGGTAAGTGTTTTATTTGTGCATAATTAAAAAAAAAATGCTCAACCAAATTTTTGAAGTATTTCTTTTCATATCGAATTTTATGCAGTTTATTACTCATTTTAGATTTTTTGTATAGCCAAATATTGTATTTTACCATATGATATATTTTAATATTTGAGTTTTTAATTTAGTATTTTTACCCAGTATTGTTTTAAAAATCATATTATGTTCCTTCCCTATCCATTACCAAGTGAGTTGGCTACCCCAACCATTTTTAAGAACTTCCCCTTCCTATTTCATTAAAAAATATATTTGAACAGGTATTTCACCCCTGTCAATTTTTTAAAATATGTTAAAAATATTTTCAAGGAATTAAGCCATTGTTTAGACATGACCGTGGTAACCCCACTTTATTCGTGGTAAGTCCACTAATGTCTAACACCACCTATTAAGTTTTTAAAGATGACCATGGTTCCAGCCCATTAAGTCTTTAAAACATTTTTTTTAAGTTTGTCAAATTCAACCAGAAAACAACCCTCTGCAGACAAAAAGGATTCAATGACTTACCATCTCAGCAAATGTGGCAACTGTTGATAAAATATACTCGGGCATTCAATGAAAATACAAGGATCCATTAACAACAACAAAAATGTCAATAAGTTGCCCATGTGCTTTAAATGTTGGATCATTGGCCTGTTTGTTTTGAATCAGAGTTTATTATTTTATTTTTTCTTTGTTTTACTTAATTTTTTTTTTATTTCTTATTTCATTAAGTTTTTTCCTTTGCAGTAGTAAAACCCTTAAAATTTAAAGATTTTTGCTATTTGCATAAAAATTTGCAAGGAAAACCAAGAGCATTCTGGCCTTTATAAGGAAAAATGTTCTTTGAATTTTTTTTTTTTACTCAGGAAATTTTTATGAGCTATCAGTGAGATGTACATGTAGTTTATGAAGTGGTAACTTGGGTTTATTAATGCCACTGAGTAAAGCCCATCTCAGTCTGCAAAATAATAAATACCTTTACTTATAGGTAAACGGCAGCTACATCTTCACACAAAAAATTAAATCCAAGCTCATTTTTCTTTTTTTTTAAATTTTTGCTAAAACCTTCAATGGTTTAGGATTTGCTAAAACCTTTAATGGTTTAGGATATGCTAAAACCGTACACGGTTTAGGATTAACAATGTAAATAGCATTTTATATTATTTTTTCTTTATTTTTATAGGTATTTCAATATTTTTATTATATTTCATATTTATATCCTCTTTTATTTTTATAAATGTACCTCCACCACCTTTTATCCTACTATCCATTTACTGCCAACATATTTTTAGAATTTTCCAATTTTCCACATTTTCCAATATTTTTATTATTTTTATATTTTGTGCACAAAACATATATTTTCCCCAGCAATCATATGTCAGTGTACTTTTATATTTATCATTTTCTAATATTACCTGTATTATTGTCCTTTTATAATAACATAATTTTCCAATTTTATAGAAAAGATATTTTTTTAAGTTTTCCTATGTTTATGTGTAATTTCCAATATTATTTTTGTACATAAATTTACATTTTGACAGTTTAACGTCATATAAAATGTGAAATATGTGCTTAAAGACTTTTAACTAAATAAGCACAAATTTGTTGACCAAAGGACTTCCAAGCAAGAAAATGGTCACTATTACAAATTATTTTATTATGTTTTTCCATATATTACCTATATTTTTTTCAGTTTTTCATGTTTATATTTTATGTTATATAATATACTCCAAATTCATATGTAAGGTTCGGTCAGGTTGTCTCGAGAGCCATAACCAAAATTTTTAGCATAAAAACTTAAAATCTTCAAATTTTTCCTTTGTTTAAAACTTCAAATTTAAATTTTAAATATGTTTTCCAGCAGCAAAATTCAACCCTCACATCTTAGCTAACTAACTTTAAAATTAACCTTTTAAAATCTTGCGTAGCATAAGTAAATTCTTAACCAATTTTGTCTTCTCCATTTTCCTGGGGAGTCCCCCCAGATTTGCAGGCAAATCTGGTGGACCTCAACTTGGAGGGGGGGATATGAAAGGATAAAAACTAACCCCTTTCTAAAACTTTAATTTAAAATTTAAATTTAAAAGTTTAAAGTTCCAATTAATATTTTAAACTTTAATTCTTAAGCTTAAAGCTATTTTTGCCCCTGGTAACTTTCTTTCCCAGCCTAACATTTATTACTTTCAGAGATCATTTTTGGATGTTCTTTAAGATTAAAAATGCTTAGGTAAGCGCAATTCTTAATTTGTAGGATCAGCATGCAGTCCTGGACAGCCGCGCCTAAATTACATCAGAGTGCCCAGATATTTCTTAACCAATTAAATTAAATGTACCTCCCAAATTCACAACTCTGCCCTCTGCTGGAAAATATTACAATCCCTAACATATTAGCAAGAACACGCGCGAAAAAGAGAGACTTTGCAGTTTTGAGAAGCCTGCAGAAACTACGGCCATGTAATCTCCATAATCCCCTTAAACGGCTCGGGTGACTTCGACCGGACTCGCGTACCCCTCTGTAAGATGAGCGACCAAATAAAGCGTTCGATCCAACAAGAGGCTCCCGAGTCCAAGTTCATATGCCACGATCTATAAAACACCTGAAGTCGTTACATATATATGCACCTGAAAGTAATTTTAGTGTATTTATTTGTGCTTTTATAACAATTTTAATTATTTAACTCAAGGTCAATTTAGCACCGGAATTTTAACTTTCACTTACAGAAATTTCTTAAAAAATTTGTATATGTTTTGATAGCAGCTTGATAATTGTTTCAGAATGAAGCCATGACTGGAACACACACACAGAATCCTGTCTATTCCAGAATAACATTAGCTCTCATGCAGGACACTGGGTAAAAAATCTTTTTCTTACATACACTGTAAAAAAAGGGACAATTTTACGAAGATTTTGCTACAATCGGGACGCCAGTACAATCCCTATTTTTTAACGGAAAATTTTCCGCAAATTCCAGAATATTTTCCAATTTTTTCGGGAATGTTAGGGAAAGGCCAAAAATTTTCTGGAATTTACGAGAGTTTTTCCGTTAAAAAACGGGGATTGTACTAGTGTTTTGATCACCAGTACAATTTCCATAAAATTGTCCGTATTTTTTTACAAAGTACTGTATAATATTCATTTTTCCTCTTTACCGGAAGTATAATTATAAAGATATTTTTGCTATGTTTTTTATTCCCCTATAGGTGGTACATGCCAAATTACAGTATGGCTCAAGAGTTAAAATGGGGGAAAAATTTAGGGTGTGATTTTGCCTTCAAAAGTTGCAAAGATTGGATAGACACAAGACGAGCAAGGTAAAATTGTAGTGAATTTTGCTGTACTTAAATTTATCTGAAATCAAATATTTTGCTTTACAAAATATATTGTCTTTTATAGTGGAAATTTTAGACAAGGTTTCATACGATCATAAAAGTTCTTTTGGCATTACAGTGATCTAACAGAATCTCTATACGTCATATAATAAGAAATCTATGGAGAACTATGACAATTTGTTATTCAATTATCCATTTATATTCTCCGTTACTAAGCCTTTGCATGATCTTATTGGAATTACGTGTATTTTAGATTTCTTAATCAATTTCTTTGCTTTGATTCATCCTAAAGTTGTCCAAAAAATTAGCATAAAAGTTATCCGAAAGTTGCTTATAAGTGTTACATTTTGACCACCACGTAATATCTTGTTATCAATCTATGGGGCAGTTCCTTCTAACCGGAGGGTATACGATTTTTTGGCCATTTTAAGGATGTCAATGCGTTGGTTAGAGTAGTTCAAAACTTCACGTATAAACCTTGAGGGTTAGTCGAACACACTACAATTGACAATTTTTGTTTCGCAAACTACAGAATTAACAGGATGTCTCATTCCAATTTGAACTCGAATTTTCGTTCATAATTTTTAAAAAAGCAACTTTTTATCCAAATGAAATTAAGAGCAGAGTTTTGAACTGTAAAGTTTATAACGACAAATGGTAGAAATCTCAACCATCCACATCCAAAAAGCGCTGAATTATGACGCCCTGTGTCCAAATTAATGTACAGTTGGTATGGATTAGGTTTCACTAACATCCACTGTACGATTTTACTTCTATCACATTTCGCGATGTCATTGCATTTCATATAAATCGAGATAAAACTGTTAAGTTGTTCTAATATATCTGTAGTCTTGTTAAAGTTATGAAAAATACTGTTGTTACGATTGGAACGAGACACTCTGTATTTAAGTGGATAAATGGATTACGTGACTAATTTTCTATATAAATTTGTCATAGTATTTCTTTACGACATCTTAAATTTTGCATATGGAATTTTAAATCATCCTGTATAGTATTTTAGAGTGAAATTAATTTAGAAAAAATAATAAATTAAATCATGCCTAAAACATGTCTAATTTTTTTTATGTATATGAAACATTTATTTGAAAAATGATAGTCTCTCTCCCTTTCATGTTGTGAAATATTTGAGTCTTTATTTGATTATTAGATAAGGTATTTTTATTCAGTTCATCAAAATTAAAAGGATGCAGGCTATCTATCAATCTATCTATATTATAAAGGCCAAACATATCTGTGCGTAACGCATACGTCATTTTGCGAATGGCAACATTTTCACATGCAATTCGGTTTCGCAATTTTTGGTACTGAAAATTTTATACTTCTAAACTTCGCCAATTTTCAATTTTTACACCATTGTTATAGAGAAAAATATGTACTTTTAAATGCAATTTGTTTGAAAGTTTTATCTCAATTTATTCTTGACATTTTAATTTTTTTATATTTTTAGTACGAATTTTGTAATTGTGACAACAGAAATGCGCCATTTTCTCTTAAAATTGATAAAAATTGAAATGTGCGCATGTAAAGTCGGAAGTCCGATTTCCTTACATATATATATATATATATATATATATATATGAAATTTATTTATGTGAAATTCTATGAAAATTAAATCCATATGCTAAAAATTATACAATATTGCATGAATTAACTGGAACAACTGAACAAGAATATGGCTTAAATTTTATAACTTAAAAATTTGATGATATGCAAAAGTATAACAAATCAACAATTTCGGAAGTTGCTTTCATTATTGAATCAAAGATAATAGTATCTCATGTGTATGTGTGGATCTTAAAGTTTATTCAAGACAAGAAGAGGGCCATGAGACCACTATTATCAATCAACCCTCACAACATGCAGATCCTATGATTTTTTCAATTTTATTTCCTCATAGTGATCTAGGATGGACACACAATATTTTGTCAAAAAAAGTAAAAAGATTTTACAGAATTTTGGACATCGTTTAGGTTTGCGGAAAAATTATTTTAATCCTTTACTTAGCTCTGTTTACTTAATCCATTTTACATTAGCTTATTTTAAAATTTTTAACTTTATTTTTTAATTCAAAACGAAAACAGACATTGTATCTCCTAACAGCGTCTTATTTGGCCTTAAAAATCTCCAATCTAAGGAAAATGAATGTGAACCCATTTACAGTGAGATCACCACTTTTCTTTGAAATTATCATTAATCTTTAAAGCCCATAAAATTAGCTTGCTTTTAGAATCTGGAGTGTCTAAATGGGGGTTTGATAGCGTAGCTTGTAGGGGCAGAGCACCCTAGTATTCTTAAAAATGTAAATTGCTATATTAAACTGTTAAGAATTAAAACATTTATTATTTTTCTTACAGAGGCGAAAGTATTCACCCGTACTGTGATAAAGTTAAGAAAGATCCCCTTGAGACAGAGTGTACAGATAGTAGAGATTCAGTTGCTTTGTGCAATCTTGTAGAATATACAAAAGAATTGCCATCTATTTTTCAAGTAAGTGTAATTTGAAATCTTTTCTATTTTTTTGTAACATAAGTTTTATGACTTTTAAATTTACAAGTGTATCAGTGGAATTTAAAAATAGTATTAAATTTTACGCTATTATAAATGACCTTTTTTTGATAAAATATTAACGATATGATCACTATCGTTATATACAGGGTGATTATAGTTAAACTGATAGTGCTTAGCGTATTCTGTAGTGTGATATAATTGCGAGAATAGAGCCTAATTTTGCGATAAAAATTTAATTATACAAAAGTTACGTTATGTGGATGACGCTGTTTGTTTTTCTTTTCTTTTCTTCGTGTAATCGTTCGTAACCCAACTTTTTCTTAAAATCATCCTAAAAAATTTAGCTTTCCTGCGTCTATTGGATAGCGCTATAAAACACATTACAGAACGAGATGTACCCGACTCGAACAAGAAATTAAAAGAAAGTAAATCTTATTTCAATGGAATTATGAAAAGTAATCTAAAATTATATCTATAATACCGATTTTATTTTGTGTATTGTAAAATGAACAAATCTACGTATTATTTACTATCCAAATATAGTAAAACTTCTGAATAGCAGATAGTTCGGAATCATTAATTAGAGCCCTGTATCAAGCTGAGCTATCCCTTTTCTTTCTGCAGATAGTGTTCAGAATAGAATAAATCAGGGTTTAATTAGGTTTTTGTATGCTGGGTTGTTGTGATTTTCACAAAAATTTTGAGCAGAACCATTTTTCAGATGAAAATAAATAAGTAGTTGTATATGAATGAGTAAACATTTAATTTACTGTATAAGATATAAAGTATATATAAAAAATTGGTCATAGATAATTTATTCTGTACTGTATTGTTAAAAACCATTTTTTCTTCAATCTGAGTATGAAAAATATTACCAAAATTTCGTTTTTGATGCTCACAAAGACAAATTTGTGATAATTTATGCACAGATACGCACGTTACGTATGTGTAGATTGGGAGGTGCTGTTCACTATTCAGAGATCATATAAATATATAAGTGTTAGGAATCGAAAAAAAATTTTCGCTAAATATAGATGCCCATCCTTTGCTAGTTTCTTCGATGAAGGTCTTATTATAAACATATTTTCAACCTGAAAAAATTTTTTGGACATTCTTTGAAAATCGGCTCAATCCGGCCCCGACTCGTATGAGTGAAAACTCAACCTGAAACCAATTCCAAAAGAATGAAAATCAATTCGCCCTGCAACGAAAAAATATAGTACCAATTTGAAACGAAGCAGGACTGCACTTTAATTATGTCTTTTTTTTTTAGCTTTAGATACATAGGGGCAAATTCCCAAAATTTTTAACAAGTCAGTGGTTGTTAAACCCAAGTATTGCAGTCGCCACCAGGGTTTAATTTCTAAGAAAAAATTAAGAAACAACGCAGAAATAATGCGGCGATTTTGGTTAGAGCATCGCTAAAAAAAGCACGCGATTTTCGTCTGAAGATCCTGATAAAACGTAGGATTTTCGTCAGATGATAGTCAAAAAACGCAAATTTTGTTAAATGATCGCGTGTAAAAACGCAAAATTCGCCAAAGGATGGCAACCGAAAGTTAGTTGCCAAGTCAAAAAATTTAGTCGCTTCGTGGCAACCGGAGACTGTGAATCTACATCTATATTGTAGAATATTTTATAGTGGGAAAATAGTAAATAGGGCACATTGCATTTCTGTTTTTTCAAATTCTTTTTTTACGAAATTTCTTTTGTCTTTAGAATTTTGATTATATTCCTGGTGTACCTGGTTCAGAAATAGGTAAATATGGAGGATCCGTCAGTCTAGCAGATTACTGTCCTTACATTCAAGTAAGTGATTATATGTTTATAAACATTTGTGTTTTATCTTCTATTTATTGCATTAAATATTTATGGTCGTTCTTTTTATCTAGACATGGATTTTTTTTTCAGAAATATGAACTTAATGGAAGTATATTTTCACGGGGGAAATAATTAAGGGAAATCTAAAAAATCACCTTTATCATGTCTTACAGAAAAAAAATTATTGTAAAATTGTCTAATGAATATTGTGAATTGGGTAAATTGGATCTCACTATAGCTGTTTTACATATTTCTAATTTTAATTACATTGAACTGCTATCAACATCCCAAGTATGCTATTTGGGATTACATGTCAGCTGTTACTTAAACATTGTTTTCTTAACACGTGTTTTTAATTTGTAGATTTTTTGTTTTAACGGGGTATCCATATAATGTATACTGTGGTTCGGTTATCTCATAACTTTCGGTTTAAGAATATCACAACATATTTGTTAAGAATATCTCAAAAAAATTTAATAGCACAAAGTTATTTTGCTCTAATTATGCAGTAACTCTAACAACGTCGTCTTGTGAAAAAGTGAAGCATGAGAATTGTCTTTCCCTCAAAATTCCCCCTATTCCCAATTAAAATCAATATCAAAGTTTAAGTACAAAAACATCCAGCCAGTGCTGATTTCAGGAAGTGGCCCAGAGGGGACATTCCTTCCCGAAGCAATGAGATATCTTCCCCTTCATGTGATTTGAGATTTTGTGTTTTCAATTGTGAAAAAGTGCAAATTTCTCTCCGGAACTCTACAATGCCCCCCCCCCTCCCGGAGAAAAGTGTCTGAATTCAACATTGCATCCAGCCCTATCCCTTTTGCCATAACGAACACATGGTTAACGGTAAAAACAAGCCAATACAATCAGGCAATAAACAACACAAACATCCAATTCTGTCTTTTAACTACCAAATCCGTATTTACTTGCCTAGTGAATCGTCTCATGTGAATTTGCTGCCCCGCTGTCCATGCATCTGGTCAGCGGTCTTTGAGACGTGAATGCACATGCGATTTGACTTGTACTTTACGAATATGATTTTTTTTTCGTTACGTTCTTAAACCAAAAGTTATGAAGTAAGTACACCCCCAACAATAATTCATGGAAACCCTGTATATCTTTTGAATTGTAAATAGTGAAATATGAGATGTGGAATTTTCTATTTGTTGTTGATAATATTTGTTGACTTTCCAGAAAGCACGCGTATGAGAGCGATACACTAGAGATTAATTTTGTTACACATATTTAGTCTTGAGGGCGCTTCGAACACCTGACTTGACTATTTCTATCTTTCCCTTTGACCTATTTTCAGTTACATTTTACAATAACATATCTAGGAAATACGAACCATCTTTCATGTTGGTATGGTGTGCGCGCCTGCTCGAAAGTTAATAGTACAACCGCTACGAGAAATATTTACAATCTGTCTTCCTTCCACATAACTGCCGTTCTTAAGACCCGATAAAAGGCTCTTTGGGACTCAGGGCGCAGCAGTCACACAAAGCCTTCTAATCTCTATTAAAAGTAAACTCCAATTTCCCTGTACTCCGTCTACTAAAAGCATGGGTGTAGTGGTATACAAATGTACACGCAGTATACCTTCTGGATTTTTTTTTAAGAAGCTCTGTTTTTCAAAAAATGCTGCTACAGCGTATACTCTAGTTATGAACATTCATGTATCTAGCGTATTTTCGCTGTCTATAGCATATATCTTTATAAGTATTTTTACCAATAAAACACTGATTGAAAGTAAAATTTGTACTACAGGCTGAAATATTTATAAATTTCAAACCATATTACACTTAAAATTTTCGTTGCGTATGAAAATAAATGTAAATATTAATATTACACAAAAGAAATGGTTCATTGATTACACCATTTGATGCTCCGTTGCAAAAATGAAACATTTCTTCCAGATTCAATAAAGATTCTTTCAATAATTATATGTTAAATAGAATATTTCCAAACATAACAAGAAATATTCAAAAAAATGATTTCCTTTCATCAGACATTTCTTTTTGTCATATATCGTCATACAAAAGCTTGTTAACGAGATTTTTATTTAGATTGAGTAAATGTTATGCTTCAGAATATTGTTGTTAAATGAATTTTTGTTCCTTTTTCGTTCTAATAATAACAAATAGTGATCTCTGTACTCGATGTACGATAATTATTTTTTAACATCTCTATTTTTCAATATTAACATTTGCCAATAAATTATGCAATTAAATAAGGCAAAAATTTTTGTTCAGGAATAGTGGTACAGAAAAATAAATATCGTAAATTATGCAAATTTTCAGATGAACACTCTCGAACTTCTTTGGAGTTCCTTCTAAGTTTTGGGGCTGTAGGCATCTGCGTATTCGGCCTATGTCATAATGTTTATTATAAGATTATAAGTAAATAAGATTTTATTATTGGAATAGTAGAATTTTTCAAATGTTACTTAGATGTCCAGTTAATTCTTTTTTCATAATTAAAATATAATATAATGCACAAAGTTACATTTTAATTTGGAATTTAATAAAAAAAGTGTATATCAATATGACAATTAAAATTTTATGATATATATGTATGCTATACATAATTTTAGTTGATTTTATACTTTTATACACATTTCATATACGATTTTTTTTACATATGATATAATGTTGAAATGCGTAATTTAATATCTCTTTGATATATTTTTTTCTTTATTATTTAGGAATTCACATGGAAATCAAACAATATTGTAGTTAGAGGTTCTCAATGTCAATTTCCAGAGAATATGCCTCGTAAGTTATTTAATTTTTTTTTCAGTCGAATTTTGTCCGTGTTGTTCTGGAAAGAAAGGAAAACACATTATGATATTTCAGTAATATAAATTTCAAGTGCTAATAAAAATTTCATATTTTAACCCATCGGGGACGACCGACACGCATACGGGCCGTATAAAGGCTTAAGAATCCTTGTTTATCTCCATCAGCAGAATTTTACTGTGAAATTTTGCCTTATTTAATCGGAAACCTTTTTTTTTTTCGATTTAATACGCCAAATATTTCTGTTTTTTAAAACCGGTGACAAACATAAATTTCGTAAAACGCTCCTATCGCGAAGGGAATAATAATATGCTAGAGTAAAACAGAACAGTATTCGGGAAACATTGTCTAGTTTTCGAGATGTGATTTACTTCAATAAGCATGAATCAACTTTCGAAACATTTACCAAAAACAAAAAAATAAACTTATATTTTCAGTTGGAATTCCAGTCTAAGTTTGTTATTCTTCCATCACTTTTCTTTTGTGCTTTTAAGAGAAGAAAAAGAAATATTACATGTCAGTAAGCAAGTGACGTATCACATAGCGAGTAAGGTAACATATTACACTGAGTATGACAAATGATTATGTTATATAAGAGAAAATCGGAGACAATAAACTCTTCCTTCCTGCAATTCCTTTTTTGTTTGTTTGGTTTTCCTTTGTACAAGTGTCATTTTTTGTCCTACATTGTGAAAAATATTTAGTCTATCATTATGTGACATGCTTTTCTACATTTATATATAGGCTGCAATATGTTATCAATCGCGACCTTTAACTTCTCAATCGTTGATTGTAGACATATATACTTCCAGATACAAAAGCGTTTCAAATGAGGCAAATATTCGTGTTATGGCATTATTTAATATATAAAAAAAATAATTAGATCAATTAATAAATTAATTAAAAAACTTTGAGATCGAAAAAAAAGTACAAAGTCTTTTTTATGGCGAAATTATCTTTAACCGGTATCAACAGGGTCTGATTAATACACGGGACGCCGCGGCCTTGGTCCCAGGCCCAGAAATTATGTGGCTGATTTTTTTCCTTAATCAAGTACTTTTCAAATAACATTGTTTTATAAAATATGAAACGTTAAATTTAAATATTTTGAATGATTCAATAAAATTTTTAGAAGCTTTTAACCCAGGCACTTTTCTGTAAAAGTCCTTTTTATTTTGAGAATACCTATAATTTTCAAAATTTGCCGTATCCAGCAATTAAATTTTATGAAAATGCCAAAAACTGCATACTGTGTCTATTGGATTTAATAGAAATGAGGATTTTACAATGAGAAAATTATAGTTTATAATGATTACTAGACTATCAGAGAAAACACAATATTTATGATTTTGGATACGACAAGTTTTGAAAAAGACGTCCTCATTTATCCTGCAACATAAACTGTGGATCATAGATGTTTGTGAATTATACAAATGCTTATTTGTGAAAGTGGACGGTAATTTATTTTCTTGATTATTCATATAAGTTAAATTTTTTTGTAAACTTGAAACTTTCGCCCAAACAGCTCTGTCAAATCATCAAATAAATCTACTTTTTTCTGAAAGTGTCTCCGGGAATGGAGGGGGGGGGGGACTTTTTACAGGCCCTGGGCCCAACTTCAGCTTGATCGGGCTCTAGGTATCGCCAAAACAAGGTATCACCAAAGAGGGATGATGTTTGCTAAAATTTATAGATGAAATAATTCTCTTGGATGTTACCCTGATTTAGCGATAACATCTAAAGGTGATTTTGCCGTAAAAAGGACATTGCACTCTGATTTCGATCTCTGAGTATCTATATTATAAATGCCAAACGTATCTGTGCGTAACGCATACGTCATTTACCGAATGGCAACACTTTCCAATGAAATTTTCGATTTTGCAATTTTTGCTACTGCAAATTTTACATTGCTAAATATCGCACATTTTAAATTTTTACACCGTCGTATAGAGAAAGATAAACACTTTTTAATTGCATTTGTTTGAAAGCTGTATCTCAATTTGTTTTTTATATGTTAATTTTTTATAGTTTTTTGTACAAATTTTCTAATTGTGGCAACAGAACCACTTAATTTTCTCTTAAAAAAATAAAAAATAAAATGTGTACATTATGTCAAATACATCGTCTGTGATCGTGTTAATTTGGAATAATTTTTATTTTCATTAGCATTTATACAAAGCACAAGTGCCTCAATTGATAACTTCATCATAATAACTTATCTTTATTATATTTTACTGATTACATATGCAATTAAAGTTTACTGTTAATAATTTGGACAACTGAGTTTCATAGAAATATTATTTTGTTAATTTTAGCTTAAAACAATATTTGTTTGAGTGTTAGACTGACGAATATAAGATCCATTTTTTAGTGTAACTAATTTTGTAGATTTATTATAAATCAAATAAACATATCTTTCTGAAATCTTTTCTTTCGTCGAATTTCGACGGGTTCCACCTCGTTTTAATTTATTTCTAAACTGATCTCTCAATGAAAGATAAAATCATGTTCAAAACCCTCAAATTTTGAAGTTCAATAAATCTGTCAATTTTTGCAGTACAGATGTCAAACTTTTTGTGTTGTATTTTTTATGATATGCACACAATTTTACTAAATACAACTATATGGAATGGGGGACCGTATAAAAAATTCAATTTCGTAATTTTTATAAAATTGATTTTTTACATTAAACAATGACACAAAATGAATATTTACTTCATTTGAAACGTTTTTGTAACTGGAACTATATGTCTACGACCAACGGTGGCGAAATTAAAGGACAGCGACTGATAAATTGTACTTGTATTATGTACTTGTTATATATTTTATACTTGATGCAGTATAGTGTATAAAGAGAAATCTCTCCTCCTCTTCCAAGTATGTTCTTTTCATTTTAATAAAACAGCGAGACATGAGACTCTCTGTTTGAATTTTTCATTGTAAGAATCCCTCCCACCATTCTCCACTAAAGTCTTTTTACTAGTTCTGGTCAGGGCTGCCGAGTCGGTAGAGAAAAGTTTCGACTCCTGGCTGGCTAAAATACCTGTGTTTGTGTTGATTAACATTATGAGGGAACGCAAGAAAAATAAGGCAAAAATTTTGCTTTTTCGGTATTAACTCGGTTCTTAAAACTTTGAAAGAAAAAAAGGAAAGAAAAAAAAATCCGTTTTACTAATTTTTCTATTTTATGTCCCACAAACTCGAAAAATCCAACTATCGAAATCTAAAGAAAAAACAAAAGAGAAATTTTACTATTAATGATCCGTGGCCTTGAAAAATGGAAATTGCTACAATTTTAATGCTCATTCGTGTCTTCCAGAGTTGAAAAATTTCGATGAAAAAAAAAATAATAATAAAGATGAATATGTTATTAGTTCGGAAATAATTCGGGATCTACTAGAGTTTTTAATTAAAAACAGTTTTCATCTACAATGTACGTCGGGCAGTTATATTGGGAATCTTTAACTTGGGTAATCTGCTATAATTCAAAAATAACAATAATTCCTTTTATGAATTTAAAATTACATAAAATTCGTTTTATTACACTCCGAACTCTCTTTTTTTTCTTTTAAGAAGGGTGGGGGGCAGAATTGGTGTCGGCTTGTTTCTTGGCGACTCCGGCTCCGATTCCGCAGCCTTGGGTCTGAGACTACAAATACAAACAGAGTTGCCAAGTCTCCGGCTTTTTGCACACCAGTAAAATTTTAAAGAAAATGGTGTTATTTTAAATCCCCAGAATGTTCCAATTAAACAAAACATACTTTTCTGTATTAAAATACCGGTATCCAAAAAGCCGGAGACTTGGCAGCTCTGTACAAACCATTTCCTCTACTTGTGATGGGTCCTGATAAAAGACTGGAGTAATTTTTAATTGAAAACAAACTTGATTTTTTTCTCTGATTTGGTGCTGGTATTCAAAATTATTATTATAAATTTACTAACTGAAACCAGATTTTTCTGTATCTTATGTTTTGTTAATAATATTTCTTTATTGCTAAATTAGGGATGCACCAAATATTCGGTTATGTATTCGGTATTCGACTTATTCTGCCATTTTACCGAATATTCGGTTTGGCCTATTCATTATACCGAATATTCGGCTTGACTGAAAATCAAACTATTTTGCATGTCGAATATTTAGACATTCGGCCAGAACGAATATTTAGAAAACCTTTTAAAAATATTTTTTTAAACCTTAAAAAAACTTTTAACTGTCAATTAATAAAGATATTTAAAATAATTAGTAACAGAATTTTATTTAAATAAAAGAGGATGTTTTAAATTTTTTATTTGCTGTTGAAAGTCCCGCATAGAAAACTAACCAATAATGACGATTTTAATGCCTTCTTCATAAATAAACGGTATATGACTGTAAAATTCTTCTTCCAATTCCTTTAAAATTTCATTTCAATTTTCGAATGTTTGTTTTAGAATATAAGGAAATTCTATGTATTTGTTTTAATTCAGCGAAGAATTTTATCAATTAAAGAAACTTTAAATTCTTACATTTCTTAAATAACAATTCAAAGCATAGATTATTTAGTGTAAAATTTACTTGTATAAAGATCTTATTTATACATACGGAAGTATGGGTGTTAAATATTGTGTAAAATTGTTTCAAAATTTTCTTTTTTACTACTTCCAAACTGAAATTTAAAAGTATTTGGTAAGCCGAATAGTTACTATTCAGCTGACCAAATATTCCATATTTGGCTTCATAATCCGGCTGGTTGAATATTAGATTTTTGGTTTACCTATTGGCCCATTATTCGGTATTCGACCAACAATCACTTCACGGTGCATTCCTATCCTAAATTCATAAATGCTGCACTCTTAAAACGAAAGAGTGCATTTGGCTTCTCAGGAAAGAGCTGTAATTTATTGAATCGTGAGTGAGTTGTTTTTGAAATGCTTTACTCATCTTGATTTAGATTGCTTATCTAAATAACTCATCTTGATTTAAATTGTTTAAAAACAACTCACTCATTTGGGTTGTTTCAACTCTTTATGAGAAGCTGCCTTTCAAAACGTAAGATGAGTGAATTTCGGCTCAACTTGAGTTATTTTTTGGCTGACATTTTAAGGGAGTAAGTGTCCATTATTTTTGTTAACTTCTTTTTCAGAACCCGAGAAAAACTTTGCCCTTGAGTACTATGGACCAGGCTCAAAGTGTTTCAACCATAACAAAGAGATGTGGGAAGAAAGAACTTGCCAGCAAGTGCGTCAGTGGCAACACTGGGGTAGTGGCTGTTATAAGGTCAGTCTTATTGATATTAATCCTGGATATAAAGGTTTTTTTCCCTTTTTTTAGAGATTTACCGAAAATTCGGTTTCGTTTTCTGTCCAAAATAAAGGTTTTGCCAAAAACGATGTTTCAGCGAAACCATTGTCGAAATTTCTGCCGAACTGAAACTGTATTTCAAAATCTCGTTTCTTCTTTCGGAAATTTTCAACATTACTCATCGATTTGAGTTGTATCGGCTCAAATGAAACACTCTTTATTAATTGATGTGAACTTCACTGTCTATAATTATTAGTCGTGATTGGCTCAAGACGTAAGTGCAAATTACCAAGCAAGTAATGCATAATGACTAAACTTTGAAGGCACTTTTCATATGCACTTTACCATCTATAGACCTAACAGTAATAGAAGATTTTTTGTTTGGATACTCTTTGAGAAAGTTCTGGTATAGCAAATTAATTTACAAAAATCATAATAAAAGAAAAATCGAGGTGTTTGCCTTTTAAAACATTATTTGATTAGATGGGATTCGAATTAGAAAAATATATTGTACCGCATATGAATTAACTACATTTTATTTTATATGAAAATAAAATTTTGGTCATAAGCACAGACTTGGTCAATCACACATATATAATATATGTATAATTAAGTAATAATTATGTATGTGCAATAAACACATAAAATTATTTAATAATTATGTATGTTTATGTATATATCAATTACTTTTAAAAATTGGACAGTTTCATTTCGTTTTAGATTAAAAGTAGAAGCATAACCGAAATTCGTTTTCGGTTCCTGTTTCGGGCTTAAAAATCTGCTTTGATCTATCTTTTGATTTTATCATATTACGCTTGAAACAGAAATTCAGGATCTAAAAACAGTTCTGATGCAGTAAAATGATCATAAAGTAGTATTTTTCAGTAGTAAATTTCTCAAGTATATAAAAACACTTGGATAAAATCTAGTTAGATATAATAAATGAGCATAAAATATTTGATTAAAATTAATGTGAGTGAGCTTGTGGAGTCCCAGTTCTGTCTTCCAATAAGTAAGCTTTATAGCTATTTTTATTTTTTTAACTACAATCTTTATATATATAATTCTTCTCTGCGTGTGTTTGTCACTGAAAACCTCCTGAAAGACTGGACCGATTTTAATGAAATTTTCTGTATGTGTTCCAGTGGATTCGAGAATGGTTTAGATTCACATTTCATCGAAATTGATTCAGTACTTTTTTAGTAATTAGGCAAAAACTTATAAAGTTAGTGATTTTTCGCTAATTAAAAGTGTTGAATAAGTTCGCTGAACAGAGTGCGGACAGAATGGCCGAGCAGTCTAAGGATTTAAGCTCTGGTTTAAGGATTTAAGCTCTTCCAGTCTAAGGATTTAAGCTCTGGTTCTCGAAGAAAAAGATCGTGTGTTCGAACCCCACTCCTGACATACGTGTATGATTTACAATAATTTTTCCTGTATTATAATTTTAATTAACCGACTTCAGAAAATCGCTAACTTTTAGCTAAAAAGAGAAAAATAAACTTTTCTATCAAAAATTGAACCGACTCCAAAAGCTACTGCAAAGTGAAAAATAATTTCCTTACATAATTGTAATAAGAAATTAAATTAAGAGCGTAGTATTTATCATGAGTTTTATTATATTTATGTACATTTATTTGATTTTTTGAGTCGGTGCCAGGACAACGTCTATCGGATCCGCTAGTACAATATAATTTTTTTGAACTATATCTGTAAGATTTCTATAGCTCATTTTCTTTTTCTTCATTTAGAAATGTATGTGTAAATATAGTTGTTTAAAACTGATTTTATGACTATTTTCTTGTGAATTTTCCTTTTGTTTGTGTATACTTTCAGTATGAATGTGTATCCGGGCATCTCCATGTGATCATAGCCAACCACACTTACACGTGCTTCCATACTGGCCAACAGTTAAAAATACAGATTTTCTTCCAAGGATGGCTTCACATAGGAACCATTGTGTGCCCGCCATGTCACGAAATCTGTGGGGTATGTTTTCTTTCCTCATTCTGTTAATTTTTCTTTTGATATTACTAATAGTTGAGCAGTTGAAATATAAATTGCAAATTTTTTATATAGAGGAAGGTGGCCAAAAATGATCCTCTTAACCCCTTGAGGGGCAGTAGTATATCTATGAAACCACTATTAATAATTTCATTGGCGCCGGAATTTTGGTTAAAAAAATTGTGGTTTACTGAATGCATGGAATACAGCTTTTTTCCCCTTATTTGTAAATAAAGTTGTTTGCAAATTCCGGTGATAGTCATTAATTTCAACACTTAAGCAATGAAAGGGCACTGCGCCACAAAGAATTATGGGGAAAACTTGTCTAAAACAATTTAATTATTTAAACAAAATTTTGGCTTTTTGCTAATATGTTTTACACTATATTTTGCATTATAAACTTATTTTTAATATAATATAAATCCAAACTGAGTAATAAAAATAATTGGGTTTTAAAAAGTGTTCAAAGGATAATTACCCTCACTAAAGGCCAAAATGATTCTTTAGTTGAAACAAGGCCTAAAATTACCTATTAAAAAAATTAGCATAAAATTTAAGCAATTTACAGAACGCGTTTTGGTGTGGAAAATAGAGTTCATCAGTGGTGACGTCACAACTCCAGAAATTGGGTCAAAACAAACCACAGAGTTCAGAAAAGATAGAGATGAAATATATTGTTTTATCGTGAAGCTAAAAATTCACCCCTAAAACTGATTTAAACAAGTTAAAATTCGGCCCAAACACTTGCGGATCGCTTTTAAAACTTCCCCCAGTTCAATGAATTCAGCCTTTGAACGATATCTTATTTCCTATTAAAAGCTTTTTTGATGGTATATAGTGCATCTCTAACACACTCTAAACTCTCTCAGTTTGTTTTGACCCAGTTTGCGTGGAAATGCGGGGTTGAGTTGTCTGTGACGTCACACTGATGAGCTCTATATAACAAGCTCATCATCTTCTACTGTAGAAACGTATCCGTAAAGGAACAAGGTTACGAATGAGCCGAAAGAGGATAGCTTACAAGGAATGCGACGTGTGGCGCTAATTGTAAGGTAAACACCATCACAGAGGAGCACATGCAGAATTGGAAAGTATTACCACAAAACAATAAGTGGCGCTGTTTGTCTCGAATTGTTAGAACTATTGAACTAATGCATAAAAACGGCAACGTTCTGTGGCATAACTTTCGTCTTTGTTTTGCTTAGCCGTTGAAACGTCAAAGTAATGGTTTATAATTTGCAATTAAAATAATTTTTTGAACAATATAGTTTTAAATAGCGCAGCGCTTCTATCGATGATATGTGAAATTAAAACAAGGAAGAGTAGTAGATAAATTGACGATTTCACACATTGTTCTTTTACAAGAATAATTTCGATAGCTGTCAATTTTACTTAGTATAGAATTTTTCAAACATCTGATCCATTTTAGAATAACCAGTACTTTCTCTCCTTGTGGCAAAATCTGCCTATTAAGTAAGGTTAAAAAAAGAATATTCGGATATTAAAAAGAGAATGAGAAATCGATTTCAAATTTATGATATTTTATTTTTATTCATTTATTTTTGTCAATTATTGTTGCACAATTTTAAATCTCTAGATGTTTGACACATAATATTTCGTTCACTAAGCTCTATATTTCACTGCAATATAAGTAATATCTAAGCTAATATAATTCTATAAATTTAAAGAATTTTCAATACATTGAAGAATGATTAATAGTCTTAAGGATTACATTCATATTTGTAATTAAGTTTTTTTTTATATATAGTTTATATTTATAAGTTTATATATATTTTTTCAGAGCAAACAAAATAAAACAAAATGAAGAGAAAACAACATTACAATTCTACCCATTTGCAAGACGCTCAGAGGGTTTAAAGTAAAAATTAATATAATTCCATGTGCTGCTAATATTCTTGTAGTTAGTATTCAGCATATTAAGGGAACAGTTTACCTCAAAATCGATGAAGAAAATCACATTTCGTTTTGAAATATTAAAGAAGTCTGTTTAATTGTGAATATTTTGATACCTCATTTTTACCCATACACTAATTATATCGCGACATATTGAAAATTTTATTAAATGCACTCAGTCTAAATACAAACGCAAGTGAAAAGTTTAAATGGTTTTCTCTTAACTTTTGTGTTTTAAAAATGCGAGGTTTTTTTTTCCTGCATTTGAGATAGATATCTAAACTTTTTTATACATGTTCTTTATTATATATGAGGACCTCAGAAGCCAAGGGGTACAAGGGGAAAAAATCATTTTGGTGTAAATTGAGTTCAAAGACAATTCACGTTAAATTAGAAAGTCCATAATAATTGACTGAATTGAAAGAGGAAACTGCCGCTTATTTCATTGTGGTCTTTGAACCCTTATTTCAATAACTGTGAAAAAAGTAGAGTATTTTTTTTAATTGATTAATATTTACAATTATTCTGCAAAGTGGTTTATCTCTTGGACGCATATTTAGAAATTGACTTATATTTCATTACCTGAAATTTACAAAAAGCATATTTCCATTCTGTGTGTGTACCTAGCTTTTTTTTTCCAATTTTGTCACTAATACCCCTGACCTTCTGGGGTTTTCATGTGTGATAAATCTGCGCATGGAATTAGCCTTCAGATTTTTGTTAGTTCACCGTTTGAATCATATATATATATATATATATATATTAAATAAAGAAAATAAACTGCCCCTTAAAAGTCGTATAAATGAAGTTTCAGTATGAATGAAGTACTTTTTAACCGACTTCAAGGAGTAGGTTATGATTTCGACCTGTATGTATTTTTTATTTACTCATAACTTCCCTAAATATGAACCGATTTTGATAATTCCTTCTTTGTTTGAAAGTGTAAGATGCTCACATGGTCCCATTTTAATTTCATTAAATTCTGATGATTAGAACTTTTATAAAATAAAAACTTTAAAAATTCAAATTCTTTCTGAAGCAATCGTCGAATTAAAAGCGTTCATTCTTTTCAATAAAATATATTCAAACATTACAAAATACAATTTTTATTTCACGTTACATCATATACAAAATATGTCACGAGAAATAAAGATGAGAGGATTAAAATGAAATAAATAAACATGGATAATAGACTTAACAATAACCAAAAAATACGAAAAAATGTGATGCTACCAGAAGGAACTATTACTCTTACACAGATAAGAAATCTTTTTTCTTCAAAGTGCGAAATCAGACTGAACAAAGGTCGGGGTCTAGATAGATTTTGCGAAATTAGCGAAAGCAGATTGACGCTAGTTTGTTCTAGCAGTTTGGCGTTAACGCATATGAATGCATAGTTTTAAATATGCTTATGATTTGATAAAAAAAAAAAAAAATAATGATTTATCGCAAATTATCTTTCATTGTTGCAACCGTTTTCAAATCATAAGCATATTCAAACTATGCATTCATATGAATTAGCGCCAAGTTGTCGCCAAACTTGATTCTTTTTTTGAAGTCGGTAAGTATTTTTTTTTTAAAAAGCATATTTTATAACGACAATATTTTCTTTTTGCAGGAGAATGACATTAACTGCCAACCAGATTCCGTGAAATTTTTGTACGCAGATGTCGATAAGAAATATTACTACGATGAGTTGCCTTGTTGCAGCGTACTTCAGTATCCAAGTAGCATGCTAATTCTATTTTTTACAATTCTTCTATGGTACCTAGCGAGGTGAAAATTAGCATGTTTAAGAGAAATTATTTACCCATGGTGCTTTCTCAGAAACTTTCTGGTTCAATCCAGATTTGACAGTGTCAGGTGATAAAAACAAAAGTCAGAGGAATTGCATCAGGATCCTCTGATCGTGAGACAGCTATGGAATTAAAAGAAAAAAAAAGACTATTATTGTCGAATGAAACATTAAATATTTAAGAATGTACAAAAGACTCTTTTAAATATTTATCGAAAGTCTTTTATTTAATGTGGAATATATTAAAAATATTTATTGAAAAAAAAGGAACTTTCTGGAGAATATTTTCAAAGAAGGATTTTTACTACCAATCATGATTTAGTCATAATTTAAGTATTAGTCTCAAGCAAAATATTTTCATACTAGAAGACTGGTGAAAAAGGTGACTCTAATGCCAGATTTATCCCAATAAATGCATCTGTTTTTAAATCTTAAAGTTTATGTTTGGAAAATCTATAGAATCTTGATCTCCCAGTCTACATTTAATCAGTAATTCCACAACACCAGGGTTAATTGGACACAGACACACAGAAGAGGGATTCTTGAAGAATTTCAATAAAAAACGCTTTGATTCAGTTCTCTGTGTACTGTGTTACTCGTTAGTGCTGCTATTTGTAATGTAAAATATTGGTGAATCGCATCAGTACTCTCAAGACAGTGAATCCGGCTTTGTACAGATCAACTTCAACTATCCGATGAAAATAAAAAATCATTTAAAAATATTGAAATAAAAACGAGAAGGTGGCCGCAATGCTTCATACCAATATGCATTTAAGAGCCAAGAAAAGAACCAGTTTCTCTAAATTTTAAACTATTTTATTTCTTTTTAATTGGATTGTGATCTTTATATTAAAAATTAATTGAACCATATAATAATAGCAAAAGAAACTGAAAAAACGTTTAAATGTTTTTAAAGAAATATTCATCTCTGTTATAATAGATTTTATAATACTGTGTTATTACAAGATTATTTATGATCTTAAACTTTTACAAACAATGTATTCTTAAATAATTGAGAAATTAAAAAATAATTTGAATTTTCTTTTTCATAATGAAAGTGTAATTTCTAATGCTATTTTACTATTTATATTTTAATTATTTTTTTATTTACTTTATTTCATTGTTAACTTACGTGATTTCGTTTTGACAGCTAAATCAAGATTCTATTGATTTTCAATTATTTTGTTTAGAGTAGAATGTGTTATATTAATTTTTATAAATATTTATAATAGTATTTTAAGTTATATACTTGTATTTTGAATTGTATACTATTAATCCTATTTTAAGCCATTCGCTGTGATTTATTCATTTTTATTGGAATAAGTGTGGTTGAATGGTGAGCAATTGTTTGCTTTAAGTTATAAATGATTCGTTTGAATTACTTAACATGTTTATAACAATTAGTAACATTAAAAAATAGCCCATTATATCTTCCGAAGTAGCATAATTACTCTATCAAAACAAGAAAAGGAAAAGACTTGAGAAAATAGTCATTATTATTAATCAAATATTTGTGTTTTTATTTACACTGTCAAAAATAAGCAGCACGCTGTAAACTCATTCAATTATTTTAGCCATTATTTGGAATGTTCTAATTGATCAGAATAAATTACAGTTAAATAATTTTTTTTCTATACTGTAAAAAATTGCTGCAGTAATTTTACTGCGGCAGAGATTTCAGGCAATAACAATTAAAAAAAATGGGCTTTGTTCCTAGATTAACCTTTTGATAAACGGGCCTTGCCCGTAAAACATAAAAAATTACGGAAGTTGGCCGTTAACTGGAAAAATGTTGATTTCCGTAAATTAACGGGAGTAATTTACAGTAAAACACCGTAAATTTAAAATTTTTTTACAATGTATGCTGCATTTTTTTTCTTCTATTTTTTTCAGTACAGAGGAGAAAACACTTATTTTTTCTAGCTGAAAATACCTTTTTGTTTCCTTAGTGCTTCAGTGCTAAATACTAATATCAGACGGAGGGGGGGGGAGAAGCCGCTCTGAGTTATGTGAAACCGTAATAGCTAAATTTAATTATTTATGTAATAATAAAAGAAATCTAAAAAAAAAAAGAAAAAAAAACGAATTATTTATGACTTGCTTATTTTAGGGCAGTTATTTTATTTGTATTTTATGTAGATTATATGAATTGTCTGTATTGGTTTACTCCTATTACTTTAATTGATTACGAAATGTGTTCTGCTTCATTGTTATGTGTACATTGTATAAACCTGACAAATTTGAAATTTGTTAATTGCTGTTTTTTCTTAATCTAATGGCAGCTGATATATATCGACATCTGTTGAAAGAACAGTTTTAGTTGCAAATTTTGCAAATATTTTTTTCAGTTTTTTTTTCAACTTTATGTCAATTAGCTTGATGCTAAAAAGAAATGTTTCAGTTAGTCCCTGTTTGTCTTTGCCTGTTTTATAAAATACTAACTGAACAACCATTTTGAAGACTATGCGCTCTATACTGGGGGTTCTTAAAAGATTGAAATGCATTTTGACATTTTATCTATTTGTAATAGTATTGTAAATCTTAATCGGAAAAAAAGATCGTCTTAATGGGTCCGACTGTACTTGGAAAAACTATTCTTAAATTCGATTTAAATGCATTTATTTTTTAATTATCAGAGTGATCAGTTTCAAGTTATATATATAAAAGATAAACTGAGGGCGAAAGCCTTTTATATACTTCTCTTATTCTGAATTTTCAATTTAAATCCGGAGGAAGAAAATAACCAAAATCTTAATTTTTTCAATTCTTCGCAAAAATTAAAGTATATTTCGCCATAAAAATTAATTTCATGTTACAGTAACGAAATCTTCAAGAACGATGAGAAAATGCAATCTACATACTTTTTATTTTACTTTATTCAATGAAATATACTTTTAATAGATTATTTATTGATTTTTTTTTCGAGAATTCAATAACTTTCTTATTTTTTATCTTAATTAAATGATCATTTCTTTCTGTTTCATGTAAAAATTTAATCAATTTTGATTGATTCTTTAAATTAAATTTTGATTACTTGAAATAGATTTTCGATGATACATCAAATAATATAAGTAATCACTGCAAGCTGAAATTGAAAATTTTATCAATTTTTAATTCGGCCTGAAACTGCAGATAATTGAATCTCAGTTGTAGAATTTAATAATTTAATTTTTTTAAATAATAATCTATACTTTATACCGATTACTTAAACAAAAGGAATTGGACTTTTAAAATTGTATTTTTTTTTAATTTGTGCCAATGTTTACACTTTAATTTAAATAATTGCAATATCAAATAAAACAATTTTTACTCCTACTACATAATTATGTAATTTTCCATATTATATTCAAATTCGTATTTTTGTTTCCTATTTAAATCTTTTAATTTTCAATTAAATCATTATTAAGATATTTTGCACAAATATATTTGATTGACAATTTGAACTCAAGAAAGTACATTAATCTGTCAAAAGAAAATATTCATTAAAAAAAAGAAAAAAAATTCTATACAAATTAGAATTATCAAATGCTTAACTAAAAAAAGTTTTTTTTAATCATTATTTTATATTGATCAGTCACAGTGTAAAAGAATTGAATTAACAAATACGAGATCGTCGACTTATGATATGAGTCAGTCTTATTTAAATCCAGTGTTGGGTACGAACGCGCTCACTGAACGAAAACTCACGAGTTTCGCTCACTATTTGTGAACTTTGAACTGAACTTCGCTCACTATTTTATAAACGAGTTTGAACTGAACGGAAACTCAAAAAATAGACGAGTTTGAACGAAATTTACGTTCAAATTTACGTTCAATTTTTTCATAATTTATTTAAAATTTTTCCAGACCTTAGTACACTTTTCCCCTCTTTCAAATGCCATTTAGAGGCCTACACGAGCCTCAGGACGGGTTAAGTCTGGATATCACTTCTCTGGGTAGTATCCTAGTCTTACTTCTTCTGCAGACTCGGGTCGCGCCGAACCGGACCTGGGCTGTATACAATTTCGCCGAAAATAGATATATACAATAAACTCTCTGTACAAGGTGGACTGTGTAAGGCGGAAATATGTCTAAATCGGAAAGATTTTCAAGTTCCTGCGAATCCGCAGACAGAGTAGAATTTGTCTAAGACGGAATATTGTCTTCTACGGAAAATTTTCAAGATACCGATCGATTCCGCTATAGCCATAGTTTATTCCAATTTTAAATTACCATGATTCAACAATTAAACTTTTCTTTAAAGAATAGTTCATATACAATGCTAGGGAATGGGGGAAACAGTAATATAAAAGGTGCTACAAAAGTCTGTATATGACGAAATCCTGTAGAACAAACTGCCTATGACGGAATTTTCTTTTAAACTGAAAACTGAAAATTTCTTTTAAAGTTCTTTCAAACTGTTCATCCATGAAAAATGAATACAATAATGCTGTAGAAAAAATATGTTAAACATTTACACCTGCTAAAAAGGAAACTTATTTTTTTCTTTCCAATGCGGTTTCATCTTAGAAGATTTTACTTTTGCCATATATCATTTTTTAGATTTTTATGTCTCCATAACATGGAAGATGGATTAATAGTACTAATGATAGCTGAAACATTTACATACACCTAACAAAGGTTCATTAAAAGCATAAAACATCGCAGCCTACGGCACTTCTACATAAATGGAGATTATAAACAGACTAAGGTAATTTTTTTTGGCCCGAACTCTTCCGTAAGGGTAAATATCAATGTCCTGTAGAAATGTACTCGGGGTCGGGCCGAGTTCGGTGCGAAATTTCAACTTTTTTTTCCGGGCCAGGCCAAGCTCGGGCCTTGTTTTTAGCTATTATATCGGGCTGGGTCGGGCCTTGTTTTTAGCTATTATATTGGGCCGGGTCGAGCCTTGATTTTAGCTATTATATCGGGCCGGGTCGGGCCGATAAAATTTTCTCTACAAGCCGGGCTGAGCTCGGGCCAAAATTTTTATTTTAATATCGGGCCGGACATTTTTTTCTATAGATCGGGCCTGGAAATTTCCGTCCGTGCATACCTCTATCTTACATATCGAATAATCAAATGATTAGTTCACAAAATTTTGTAAATTTGGACAATAATATCCAAACATAAAAAAAAGTGAACTTTTTAGTGAACTTCGTTCACTTTTACAAACGAGTTTGATTTGAACGAGTTCGTTTGAAAATTTTTGAATTTGAACGTGAACTTAAATCACTTTTCAGAAATTGAACGTGAGTTTGAGTTAGTTCGTTTATTTTGTGAACGTGCCCAACACTGTTTAAATCAAGTGATCACTTAATTGACACGTTTGAGACTAATTCTTCATTGTATGAAGTCATAAGAAAGTCTCATTTCATATCTAAATTGAAGGGGTACTTGATTTTAAGATGTTCGTGGTAAATATAATCTGTATTGTGGAGTCTTACAAAACGACATCCGATAATCGAATTATCACTTAAAAATTCACTCATTTAAAACTGGTTGTTTATCATCTCGTGGAAACTTATAAAACGACATCCGATAATTGGATTATCATTTAATTAACTCTTTCAAGACTGGTTGTTTATCATTTCGTGGATGCTTACAAAACGACATCCGATACTCGAATTATCACTCAACACATTTTAGACTGTTGTTTATCATCTTATGGAAACATGCTAATGCCTCATTCGATATCTACATTAAATGAACACTTGATTTTAACTCGTTTCAGATTATGATTTATATTTTTAAATCTATTCACAATATCATCCGGCTTTTAAACCTCATGATTATTCGATTTTAAAACATTTAAGACCAAAAGTTGATCTCATTCGATACTTAAATTAGTGATCACTTGATTTTTAAATAATTTCCAGGAACCGATACACTCGACTATGAGAATAATTGCCCATAATATATTTTCGAACTATACAAATCTTGCCGACTACGGAAAAGAGTTTTCTTTTAACACATTTTTCTCAAATATGATAATTGAGATATGACTTTGCTTCAGAGTTGAAATTTTAATATTTTCTCTACTTACTGGTTTAAAAATAGCGCATTCCATTTTTCTTTATTTACACTTGAGTTCTAAAATATTTTCAATAAAACCTGCACACTAAATTATAAACAATATACTAAAAGAAAAAGATAAAACATTACATCCTGTAAACTTACGGATTATGAATTTTCGTGATAATGTCCCTAATATATTATACGTGTAGATTAACGATCGGCAGTCACCACTTGGCGACAAAAATTTTTTGAACTTGGCGACTAATTTTCGATGTCTAAGACGTCATACTTTGGCGAATTTTGCGTCTTTTCTCGCAATCATTTGACGAAAATTGCGTTTTTCTGCAATCTTCTGAGGAGAATTCTATGGGATTTTTTCCTGGATCTTCTGACGAAAATCGGCTGTTTTTTAGTACTCCTTTAACCAAAATCATGTTTTTTCCGCTATCACTTGACGAAAATCGCGTTTTTCAGCGATTTTTAAACGAAAGTCGAGGCATTATTTGCGATTCCTTGATAAAATTAGCTTTTCTTCTGCGATTTTTTAAACGAAATTCGCTTTTTTTCTCCGTTGTTTTGCGTTGTTTCTTATTTTTTCTTAGAAATTAAGCCCTGGTAGCAACTGGAACATTTGGGTTTTAGAAGCTACTGGTTCCTTAAAATTTTCGGAATCTGCACCTGTACCATACATTTTGAACAGTAGTTAATACTTTTTTTTTTCTCATTTTATTATAGCCAGGATCTCCTTTATAAAAACAGAATTATTTGTATTTAAAATTAAAGGAAAACCTCTGAAATACATTTGAATCAGTTGTTTGAAATGTAATTTTAACTTGTGTTTAAGGATTTTTCATTTCCTTCATTCGAACTACTTAAAGATACACCTGCGGCATAGCATATCACATTAAATATTTTTAGAAGCTACTTCATTGGCAGATATTAACTGGTTTCGGCAAATATTTTATTGATTTTAAGCCTTTCTTTTAGGAAAAAACCAATCATTTATTGGCAGTTTTTTGTTGTTTTGTGATAATTATGTGTACAAATTTTACATTCATTCATTCTAGTGTTCATTTATGTATATTCTAAACAAGGCTGTAGCTAAAGGGGTGCTAAGGGCGGCTCAGTCTCCCCCCCCCCCCTTCCGTAAAACATTTTGAGCCTCCCTTAGAAAAGATTACAATATCACTAAATGAATTTATGTTCCAAAAATCCAAATAAAATTCTGTTCAAAAGTCTAATTTAATTTTGATGCCTTTTCGCATTTTTGCCGAAATATTCAAATGTAAACTAAAATAAGTGCTTCAACACTCGCTCATCCTATTTGCCCATATGAAGCTAACATGATATTTCATATTGCACTAGATATAGATTCAAAATTTTCATCACCATATTCTTTTCTTAGCATAAAATGAAGTTATTACGACACTTAGAAAATAAACATAATAGTCTAGAATGTGAATATGCTCCAATTTATCTTTCTGCGTCATAGAGAGAGAGAAAATATGACCCCCCCACATTTTCTTGAGCCCCCTCCCCCCATCCCCTATTATTCACTTCTAGCTATGGCCTTGATTGTAAATGCTTGATTTTCAAATGTGAATTCTTTGAGGTGCGTTACTTTTCTGCTTAATTTATTAGTATTTTATTACCTATGCTATATTTGTGCTAGATTGCTAAAAATGTAAAAGAAAATTTTGTTTTAGTATGAATTTCACGAAATGCATTGGCATACTCTATTGATTTTTTTTTTTTTATGTGCAAAAAGTACAAGAATATACTTATTAATCCAATTTACCTTGTTAGATTGTGCGTTTGTAAAGATGTAAAGAGTTGTTACATAACTTTTGTGTAAAAGTGTGGATTTTTTTTTTTTAAAGTTTTTATATTTCTTTGTTTATTAATGTGGTGTTGTCAATAGTTTTATTTTAGCTCAGTCAACGTTTTCGGTACTTATTGGTTATCTCAGCTTTCATGTTTTTGGCGATTGTTTTAGTGATAAGAAGACATGCTTGACGCTCTTTGTACTTAATTGGCCTACATTGAGTTTTATCTAATATTATTTTATTGCGAATGTTTTTAGGGAGCATATTAATATTATTATCAAGAAAATTCCTGTTTAAATTACATTGTAGAGAACAGGGTAATTTTAGTGAAAAAAAAAATTGATAAATATCAAGTCTCAAACAGTTAAAAATGCAAAAACTTTTTCTAATATGCGCACTGTAACTTCTCAAATACAGTCAATCCCAGAAGCTTTTCAAAGATCTTTAGCCGAGCAATCAATCTAGAACCTAAGAAACCGATAGAATTTCAAAATTAATAAAAACCATTTTTTAGCTTAACGGCAACAAATAGTTCCTTCATGTACGCGTCTATGAACTTCGATGATCTATTGTTTCTTCAAAAATTCTGTTTAGTTCTAATTCGGGTTTGGGATACCTACCCAAACTCAACTCGAAATCGATCCGAATCTGAAAATATAAAATCAACTCAATCCTAGCCCAACCTACAATGAAAAATATATATATATATATTGTCAACTTTTAAGGTTCGAACCATGGGTCAGATTCAAATTACACGATTCAATGCAGGACTCTAGTGGAAAAATAGCTTAACCTAAAAATTAAGAGCCTAAAATACATATTTTTATCACGAAAAATATCGCTGAAAATATGAGCTCAGATAACCGCTAAGTGCCGTATTTTTCCACCCTTCTGGAAAGTTTTTTTTTTCTCCTTACAATGTACAGTGTAAATATATTTTACTTTTTTGTTATAAAAGATAGTTTATTAACAAATTTATTATAAATTGATATTACCTGCGAACTTATTATAAACGTTTATGATTTTTTCTGTCACGATGGAATATGTGAAGCTTGCTACTTACGGTAAATTATAAAGTGATATCTAGCATAACTTTAATCTGATATCTTTTGTATGTCCCAATTTAAATATGATTTCGGCATTATATTACAGACTCATCATTGACAATTCGTGAAATATTAGATTAATTCGTGGGAGAATATCACTACATTGTTATGAATTATCTAATGCATTTTTCAAAAATAAGTTTCCTCTTCCAGAAATTTGTTGGTGTTTAAACCATTTTCAAAACTTTTCGCAACCTATTTTATAGAAAATATTGACAAAGATATTTAGATTAAAAGTGATAAATATTGCCTCGGTGTAAACAAAAATTAATGGCATAGAGATCTCACTTAAATTTCAAAACAAAAGGCCCAAATTTTAAAAATGCATTAGATAATGAAGAATGTTGTAAGCAAAATCTCCACTTCCCAATGTCCTGTAAAACTACTTCTCTAAAGCTAACTCTCCATTGGTTATCCTATGGGGCAGTTTCTGTATTCTTAAACTTTTTTGATATTTTCCCTTACAGAATAGGTTCCGAAAGTAAAACAAACCTATATAAAAAAAAGCTTACAAATTAGGAAAAAAAAGCGGTTATAAAGATCGACCTCGGATGTCCAATGAAAAAAATATCGCTTAAAAATATTGAAATTCAAGCGAGATATTTTAAAAGAATTGTCCCATAGGATTAATATTAGTGCACGGCAGTTTGAGTGGGTGAAGTAATCCGATTGTTGATTAAATTCAATATTTACTTACAAAGTACAAACATGTACTATTATCAAATATCTTGAAGAAAATTATCTTTATTTAACTCTTCTTATTACTATTGAGTGTTATAAATGCTGTTAACAAAGGTGTGTATTTCTTTCACTAGTATTAATATTATTAGTTTCTTTTCTTTTTTTTGTGTGAGTGTTTTTATTTATTGTGTTGGCGTATTACGTGATTGATTTTTTTTCTATTGCGAGTGACTTTTCTCTATTTTTATTAGAATAATCAAGATTTTACTGTCGTATATTTATGTTCATTTCATAAAAGTTGTATTGTTAATAATTCATTTTGAATTTTCCTATTTCATTTCATCCTTTATAGTATCCTTTAATATTCAATGAAAACGCCTCACATTTTTGGTCTAACTGATTTTTTAGGTCTTTTAATTTAGGAATTGAGGATTCGTTTCTTAAATTTTGTATTTAATACGTTTATTTTGTCTTCATAATTATTTAAATATGTCATTTATTTTCCTATAAATAATGAATTGTAACTATGTCCAATTTCTTTCTAAATAATATAGAGAGAATCTGTGCTACATATTAAATTTTAAAGAGTCTTTTATAGGTGATGAATCATTCTTTATTAAAAAAACATCGAAAAAATTTAATTCCTCAAAAAATTCACAGTGATTAATGCTGTATTACGACCACTAATTCAAAACGACTAATATCTGTTTTGAAGTTAAGTAAAAACAAAAACTTTATGAAAACTTGTATCTGCAGAAGTTTTGTTGTATATTCTTTTGTTATTTTGCTTGAATTAGAAAACATTGCACTAATGATTTTTTTTTAATTGTTTTTGTCTTTATTATATGTTAAAGAAAATACAAGAAACATTTTACAGCTCTAAATAAATGACAGTATGCTTACGTATTAAATAATAAGGAAAAAAAATCGGTACTGCTTGATTATCTCGTTCGACCAAAAAATTGTCGCCAAACTATAAGATTAATTGCCTATAATGAGTGATCGTAAATGCCACATTCAATGACATTAAACCGACACACATGTTTAAAACGTCATCAAGCAATTTTTAATTCCTCTTTTTATTTCTATTTTTATTGGTGTTTTTCTAATTTACTGTTCTCTCGTTATTTAATATATATATATATATGTATGTATATCAATATGTGTAACTTGGCTATCAGTTAAGCGATTTGTAATAATTGGCAAAATTGGTCAACGGCATAACTAAGTAGTACCAAAAAATATTTATTTCGACTTTATAAAATCTTTTTTATATATATCGTTACAATAAAATTATTTTATAAACATAAATACTAAAACATACATATAGTAACTTAAAAAGCGTTACAAACATATAAAGATAGTAGTTAATAGAATCTGAAATCTTTCGAACACACACGCGTTCATTTTCAAAGGGGGAAAGATGACTGACCAGAACAGAAAAACTTATGTAAAAACAAAAAAAGAATGCTACGCATGCGCAAACGAAGTTCAGCCCACTGCTCTTGAAAAGGGGTGAAAAAATCATGCCATATTTACAGAAGCTCTTGAAAAACCAAGAATTTTAAACCAAATTGTGGAAATATTATAAGAAAGGACTTCGTTACAAAAATCACTCCTAAGTAAGATCTCAATGGATTCACGAATATTGAAGAGTAATGGTTGGATGTTGAAATGATCATTTTAGCTTTTTCGAAGTTTATCCAGACTGCATCAAAAAGAAAATATTAAAATAAAGTTTTACTTGGTTTATTAAGATTCATGTCGATAACAGCTTTTTTAGCCTTTCTTTAAATTTTCGAGATGTTTTACCAGTATAGAATAAACTTTTTTGATGTTCTGTGCTGAATGGGATTATGAAAGATCTTAGGGTTATAGTAACTAATATCTATACATATAATAAAACAGTAGGACCCGGTGTGTCTGTACATTGAAGATAATTGACAAAAATGGAGTCAGGGCGATAAAAGAAAACCAATGAAACACAAAAAAAATTTTTTTGAATTTTTTGTCTGTCTGTCTGTCTGTCTGTTTGTTCGAGGTTATCTTCGTAACTACTGAATGGATTTTTATGCGGTTTTCACTAATGAAGAATGCACACTCCCGGGCAGTGTATAGGCTTTGTTTCATCAAAATCGGACAACAGACAAAAAAGTAACAAAAAGAAACAAAAGAAACTATTAGGTGCGCTGCTCACGTTTTTTAGTACATATAAAATCCAATAGATGTCACTGTGCGATTTTAAAACGCGCTATCGTTATGTTTTCGCCAGTCTACTTAAGTATGAGAAAGTTTCAAGCTGGCTGTCGTTCCATGTGGTTTAGTCGGTAGAACGTCAGTGCGCCATACTGATGGCCCGGGTTCGATTCCCAGCATGGAATTTTTTTTCACTATGTTGGCATTAACGCCTATAAGCAATTAAAAGAATTTGAAATATTGTATTCAAGGCGAATTTTCTCTCTGGGAAAATTTCCTTGCATTAATATGTCAGTGTAATTTTTTTTTCGATTTAATTTTTTTTTTCGAAACTTTGTTTTTCTTAAAAAATTACAGTAAATATTTGATATTTCCCAACGTTTTTTGAATGATCGACTTGCTTTTTTTTTTTTTTTTTTTTAATGTATGTCTGAACCTTATCTAACTACTTCTTCAAGATTTCTTTAGATAAACCGACCAGCGTAGCGGGCGAAGGCCGCTAGTCTTTATATATTTGTAACATTTTGTAAGTAATGATATGTATGTTTTAATGTTTATATTAATAGCACGGGGGAAATTATTTCACGACACTTTTAATACTATGTTTGGACTGTATTGATTTTTTTTTTTTTTTTTTTTTTTAATAGAAACTGTTTAAGAAAAGTACAGATTTTAACAGGGCCAGGTTTTTTTAATTGACAAACGACTTCTATATCAGTAACGTTTTCCTATACATATACACGGTCGAATAGTTTGATATCATTACTAGTATATTAATGTATTTCTCTAAAAAGAAAAACAACCGATCCGTAAAATAAGAAGAAAGATAAACAATTAAGACGAGCTTAATAAATAAAATTCATTTAAAAGCGAATACTTATTTTCTTTAAAAAGTGCCTTTCCGACAGACGAAATCAGAATGAGAAAATCGTAGAATAATTTTGTGAATAAAAAACAAAATAAAAAACTTAATATTCGAATAATAAAATAAAATGCATCCAGCTATTGGATCATAATGTATTTATTATTAGCAGATATTTCAGATTAAACATCTGTTTTCTAATTTTATTTGAGTGTTTAACTTTCTGAGTGTTGTGGGAATATTTTTCTATATTCTTTCAACAAATAACGGACATAAAAAGCATTCGTATGTAGATTGTAAATGTTTGAATAGCTTGCATATTTATTTCGAGCTCTTAAAAATCAACATAAATTACAAAATTGCATTGCAGTAGCATATAACTCTAAATGCTTTATGGAAAAAAGAAGATTCAAACGCTTAACAGTGATAATACGATCCATTTTTCTCTTGCAAGGTGTTTTAACTCTGTTTGTTTCATACTATTGGATTTTCTTTAAATTTTTCATTTTTTTTATTAATTTTACTTTAATGCATTATATTGGCTGTGATAGACTTTTGGCATATGTGAAATTATTCACTTTTGTGGCACGTGGGTGTTTTTGATTGCTGATAATTAAAATAACCCTATATCGCTTATATTGTAAATAAAGGAGAATTAGATATTCAGAACGTTTTCTGCTGTTTCTATAGTTCCTTAGCACAGTTGTACATTTTTAGAATCAAACTTTTGCAAATTTATTTTAAACAAGGCCCTTTCTTTATTATCATAGCATTATATGAAGAAAATCAAAAGCATCTATCATTTATTCTGAGCTGCTATTTTAAAAAGTATCAAAACTATATTTACATTTTTGCTATTCCTCCTTCCTCTGAAAATAAATGAATATATACTTCATAAATATTAAATTTATAGAACATCTATTTAATAGGAATAAATCTGAATAAAATAAATAAATTCTAGTTATTTATTTCATTGGTGTGAACTGTTTGCATATGCAGAGTTTTTGTTCAAAAATGGATATTATATTTGTTAAAACTGTACAAATGTAAAAATATAATATTGCTATTTTAAAGAATTATATCAAAGTTGTGTATAAATTTTTAAAAAGAATCTTCATGATTGTGTGAAATATTATGGTGTTTTCAAAGTTTAATTCTTTATGTGTATATGTCATTTTTTTATTATGTATAAACTTCATAGTGATGTATGCAGTTTTATTGAACCTTGAAATATATTTCTTTTTTTGTATAATTGTGTGTGTTGTTTTATTTTGTTCATCTTTTATTTTTGCTGTATAGGCTTTAACTTTCGATAAAACGACCAAATATCTGTATTTCTGATTATGGAGTTTTATGTCACAGTACTTCATTATAATTTGAAATAATCCTGAGTAACGTACATGGTTTTTTTCCTGCTAATATGTGTCAAAATTTATAATAAATCATCGTCTAAAACTTTATAAAATGAGCGATATTGACAACAATGATATTTATAAGCTTGAGTTGACTTTAACCTTTTAATTCTCATGGTAATATACAGGGTGTTCAGTAAATGACTGGCCCATTTTTAATGTAAATAACAAAAAGAAAAAAAACGTTTTGAGATAATAAAAAAAAAGCTCTGTTTGCTGCATTGTTATTAGAAAATCAATAACTTTTTAGACATACACTTTCTTAAAATAGTTCGAAATTCGGCCAACAGATGGCGCTGATGGCGGCAACAGACTGTCGAAATTCAGACATAACTCTAGTTTTCATACGTATGAGATTTTCGGCTGATTTCGCAAAGTCAAATCTCAGTCGACATGTTAAATTGACACTCCACTCAGCTGCAGAAATAGTTTGTTTTAGCGGATTCTTTTAGTTATTATTTAATAATGCCTATTATACTTAATAAAAACCAAAAAAATATTCATTGATTTTTCACATATTTATCATAAGTAAATTGTTATATCCCTACGTTATATTCATATTTTGACATTTAACATATATGAAAATTTTATTGCGAAAGCCACGCTTTTTACACACAACCCTCCCCTTTTCTTCCCCTGATTACAAACGTAACGCTGAAATAAAAGGATACGTAAAAAGAAAAAAAAAGCGACTTACCAGTTTTTATATCCTGCGAGTCACCCCTTTTCAAAATTTCATCACAGAAGGCATAATAGATCATCATAAGTCTACCTATTTTAGTTCAATTTTATAAATATAAATATTACCAAATTACTGGGACATTAGTGTTTTTCATATATAATGTTTTTGATTTCAAATCAGATGCAAGAGGAAATTTTAAAATTCTTTTTTCCCTTCTTTTGCTCATGAAGAATAATTGAGGAAAGGGGGGGGGGGAGGACGAAAAATATATTTCAGGATCTATAATGCTCTTTGTAATGAAATTTTGGAAAGGGGTAACTCGCAGGATATAAAACAGGTACAACGCTTTTTTTTTTCTTTTTAAACATATTTCCATTTCAGTGTAGATATGTTTTCAGTTGGGGGGGGGGGGAGGGGAGAGAGACGTGTGTGTAAAAGTCATCTTAAAATCTCTCGTTGCTTTCGTAATAAAATTTTCAGATGCGTTAAATGTTAAAATATGAATGTAATGTAGGGATGAATTCGGTTTTCGGAAAAATGACCAATATTTCGATTTAGGCAGGTTTCCGTTCTAGCAGCTGGTTTTATGTTACTTTCTCCGTCGAAATCAATATTTTTTTACATTTAAAAGAGTTTGTTATAAACGGATTCCTTTATTCTAAGGTTTATTATATTTTTAAGTGCCAATTTATAAGTCACTGCGCCGTTTTTTTTTTTTTTTTTTTTTTTTTTTTAGACAAGAAATTTGCAACCACTATTTTAACCACTTAACTGATTTCACTGCACGACGTAGGCAAGATTTTTCTTGATCCATAACTTTAAGCTTTTTAACACCACTAATTTTTTAAATGCGATTTCATACTATTTAATGGAAGATTAAATATTAAGATTTTTTTAACTTAAAAAAGCGGTGTTTATCCCATTTTTTCAATTTATTGTACGTAAAAAGAGAATCAGTTAACCGATCAGTTAATATTTCGTTTTTAAATGAAGCTAAACTTATTAATTCTTCGAATTACTGAATTTCTAGAAAATTTGTTCTACGATGGAAATTACAGAGTCAAAAAATTTTTCGGGTTCAAGCCAAGTACAGCTCATATTCAAAATATTAGAATAATTACCTTTTTTTTAGAAATTGAAAATATCGTTTGGTAATTTAATGTCTTTTAATGAAAATATGCATACGATATTTTTATTAAGAACTTATTGTTGATTAAACTTACTTGTTATCTTAAATTTAATATAATTTTTGAAAAGATTAATTGCAAAAAAAATTATTTTGAAAAGTCAAAATATTAGAATATTTATTCAAGTGGTTCAAAATATTAGAATATTTCACATTAATTCTCCTTTAATTATTACCAATTCTTAACTGGTGGCATCATTGATTAAATTCAGACTATTTTATTTAAAATCAGTATTCTTTTTTGCAGTTTGTTTCTTTTTCGTCTTAAAATGGGCCGTGTGAGTGATATTCCTGAATCTACTAAACTTCGTATGGTTGATTTGTATCGGCACGGTAAAAATCAATGTTTTATAGCGAATTATTTACATTGTTCGCAATCGAGCGTTAGTAAAATACTAACACAATATTCAAAAATTGGAAAATTTCAAAATAATCGCCGAAATGGTGGCCGAAAACCAAAAACATCTGCTAGAGATGACAGGAAACTGAAGCGTATAGTTAAGAAAAACCGTTTTAAAAGTGTGCGATTCTTGCACCGAAAATGGAAAGAAGAAGGAGTTGAAGTTTCTACATCGACAACATTAAGACGTCTCCATAAATTTAAATTTGAATCTCGTGTACCGAAAACAAAACCTCTCATGACTGCAAGACAAAAGCGTATAAGATTGAATTGGTGTAAATCAAGACGTTTATGGAGCAATGAAGATTGGAAAAATATATTATTTAGTGATGAAAGTATGTTTTGTGTTTCATATGGTAATCAAGGTATTCGAGTTTGGAGAATGAAGCAAGAAGCATTTGATAAAGAATGCCTTAAACGTTCCGTAAAATTTGCTGCTAGTGTCATGGTTTGGGGTTGTATGAGTGCAGAAGGACCTGGAAAGTTATGCATCGTCTACGAAAAGGTTAACTCTCTGATATATCAAGAAATTTTAGAATATTACATGATTCCATCATCAGAAGATTTATTTGAAGATGATTTCATCTTTCAACAAGATTTAGCGTCCCCGCATACCTCGGTGTCAACTAAGAATTGGTTCCGCCAACGCAACATTAAGGTACTTCCTTGGCCACCAAATCCACCAGATCTTAATCCCATCGAAAACTTATGGTGTATAATGAAGAAAAAACTTCAAGAAAATCCTCCTTCAAGTAAAACTGAGTTAGTGGCACGTATAAAGTCTATTTGGGCTAATATTGATAGAAATGTTTGTAAACACCTTGTATATTATGCAAGATCGATTGTACGCTGTTATGAAAGCTAAAGGGGATGCTACAAAATATTAACTACCATTTACTTCATATTCATAATGTAATATTGTTGCGTAAAATAAAATATTCTAATATTTTGAACCAATCTAAATTTTATTCTAATATTCTGGTGTGTTTAAGGAAGCTGTATACCTAATTTATTGTGCTGTATTTTATATTTTATAAATGTTAAAATCTTATCTAAACATTCCAGATTTAATTTATAAGAAATTTAATTGCATTTACTTAGTATAAAAAATAAATAAATGACAAATAATTTTTTCTTATTACTTTTTCTCAATTATTCTAATATTTTGAATATGAGCTGTATAATTTAAAGTTTGTAGGAGTCCAATATTAATAACATTAAAGATTTGTTACGAAACATAAAGATAAGGAACAAACGGACGTACAAAAACATAAACGATTTTTAAACAATATTACTTGTTATATTCATATTTAAAATTTATGCTTGATCATACTACTGTTCAAACTTAAAACTCTTACTTCATCTTTCAGAAAGTTAATTGCATTTTAAATTGCTCGCTTCTATCTTCTATCCTCACATAAAGTATCATACAATAAATAAATGAGTTCCTTGATTAAATCGAGTAATATACCGGCTTTATAAATTTCCAGTTTTCTATGGAAAGACAATTACGATCCCAGTTTCCTAGCGTTTTCTGACTCATCTTTGTATTTAACCCACAAATTGACGTCAGCTGTTCTGAACATTAAGGCTAAAAATTTTTAGATACTTAGGAAGATGAAATTAGCTAAGGTAAAGTTATTTGTTCCTAAAGTAAGGGATTTTCTAACGTCGAAATTTTTCATATAATATCTTTATAATATTGTCAAAGGAAAATTTCTGAACAAAGAAGTGGCATGTTTAGCTTAATTTCAGATTTAAAAATAATATATCTAAGAAAATACCATTTTTAATGAAAGTAAGATTATTAAAATAAAGAAAAGTAAATACGTAATTCTGAAACATCTTTATCGATTCTGTTATAAAAATGTTTTGTAATAGGAAGCGTAAGAAGATGTATTTTAAATCATCAAACGTATGTTATCAATATTTCATCCATGACAGTTCGAGACATGGACAGTTTCCAGTTTCTTATCTTTCGGAGGCTAAGCAGTTCAAATGATTGATTATCTCGAAGTGTGTTGCAAAATTTCTCAGACTGATCACATATGTTGCTATTTGTATTTTTATATATATATATATATATATATATATATAATGGCAAAGTATTTTTTTTAAATGTTTATAAGGGGTACCAATGAACTTTTCGTTTATTTGGTTATGTATGTTATTTTTCCTTTCACTTTATTTATTTTTATTATTATTATTTTCAAGAGGGGAGGATAAAAATTCTATACTTGAAAGAAAAAACACTATTTTATTTACATCGAATTACATCCTCTAAAACGGGATTAAAGACTAGTAAAATGGGATTGCTTTTATGAAGCGGATTAGGATTTAATAAAAAAAAAACCATTTTTCTAAATTTTCTAAAATTTTGGGGAAAAAATATTTTAAGGGAAAAAAACAATATGTAAAAATACAGCAAAAAGTATTATATACTAACCCCTAGGACTGGGCGCTGTAGAAATTTCTTACATTGATTTATTATCCATCAAACATTGCGATTAACACCGATTTTTATATTTTAGGATATAAAGTTTATCTTTTAATTTTTAGATTGTTTAGTATACTTAGCTTTTAATTTTTCAAATACCTTTGGAAAAAAGGTATGTTTTATACACATACATACACAAAATATATACATATAAATAAAATACTGCATATTTTTTTCCTTTTTAAAAATTAATGATCTATTTTAATGGATTTTTAAAATCATAACATCATATTTAAAATTTGTGCTTTTTTATACTACTCTTCAAACTGTAAAACTCTTTGCTTTATCCTACAAACTGTTAAATACCTTTTAAATTGCTTGCTTCTGCCTTCACGCAAAGTTAACGTACAATAAATAAGAGTTCCTTGATTAAATCGAGTAATATGCCGACTTTATAAATTTCCGGTTTTCTTTAGAAAGACAATTACGATCACAGTTTCCTAGCGTTCCCCGACTCATCCCTGTGTTTAACCGACAAATTGACGTCAGCTGTTCTGAACATTAAGGCCGAAAATTTTTAGATAGAAAGATGAAATTGGCTAAGGAACAGTTATTTGTTCCTAAAGTAAGGAATTTTCTAATGTCGAAATTTTTTATATAACATCTTTATAATATTGCCAAAGGATAATTCTGAATAAAGAAGTTGAATGGTTAACTTAATTTTAGTTTTAAAAGTAATGTATCTGAGAAAATTTTATTTTTAATGAAAGTAAGACTACTAAAATAAAGAAAAATAAATGAAGAATTCTGAAATAACTTTATCGATTCAGTTATAAAGATGTTTTGCTACAGGAAGCGTTAGATGATGTGTTCTAAATCATTAAACATATATTATCAATATTTCATCCATGACAGTTCGAGACATGGACAGTTTCCAGTTTCTTATCTTTCGGAGGCCAAGCAGTTCAAATGATTGATCACCTCGAAGTGTGTTGCAAAAGTTTCTCTGACTGATCACATATGTTGCTATTTGTATCTTTTTCATATAATGGCAAAGTATTTTAGAAAAATGCTTATAAGGGGCACCAATGGACTTCTCATTTATTTGGTTATGTATGTTATTTTACTTTTTCCTTTCACTGTATTTATTTATGTTTATTATTATTTTGAAGATGGAGAAAAAATTGTATATTTGAAAGAAAAACACTATTTTATTTACATAGAATCAAATCCCCTAAAAATAGTAAAATGGGATTACTTTTATGAGGAGGAAAGGAATTTAATCAACAAAAACACTTTTCTAAAATTTTGGAAAAGTTATTTTAACCCTCTAAGCGTTTGGCCCGTAATATTCCGTACACTAAGCTCCAGGTTTCACTGCAATATAAGCAATGTTTAAGATATTATAATTCTATAAATTTAAGGAATTTTCAAAGCATTGAAGAATGATTAAGACTCTCAAGGGTTACATTTATATTCCTAAATGAGATTTTTTATGTAATATTGAAATAATCATATTTTATTAGCATTTAAAACAAAATGCTGAGAAAACAACATTACAATTTTACCCATTTGCAAGACGCTTGGAGGGTTGGAAAAAAAAGACAATATTTAAAAATACAATAAAAAGTACTATATACTAACCATTAGGACTGTTCGATGTAGAATTTTTTTACATTGATTTATCATTCATCTAACATCGCAATTTATCGCTGAATCACGATTTAACAGCGATTATTACACTTTAGAATATGAAACTTATCGTTTAATTTTTGGAAACAAATCCTAGTCTTTATGCAGCTTCTTCCTCCTGTATTGTTTAATATACTTACCTTTTAATTTTTCAAATACCTTTGAAAAGAGGTATGTTTTACATACATACACACACACCCAATATATATATATATAAATATCTCATATTTTTTTCTTTTTAAAAAATTAGTGATCTATTTTAATGCATTTTTAAAATCATAATATCATATTTAAAATTTGTGCTCCCTCATACTACTATTCAAACTGAAAACTCTTTCCTTCATCCTTCAGACAGTTAATTACGTTTTAAATTGCTCGCTTTTATCATCTGTCCTCACGCAAAGTTAACGTAAATAAATAAATGAGTTCCTTGATTAAATCGAGTAATAACCGACTGTATAAATTTCCGGTTTTCTTTGGAAAGACAATTACGATCCCAGTTTCCTAGCGTTCCCCGACTCATCTCTGTATTTAACCCACAAATTGACGTCAGCTGTTCTGAACATTAAGGCCGAAAATTTTAGATATTTGGAAGGATGAAATTAGCTAAGGGAAAGTTATTTGTTCCTAAAATAAGGAATTTTCTAACTCTGAAATTTTTCATGTAACATCTTTATTATACTGTCAAAGGAAAGCTTTGAATAAAAAAGCCGGATGTTTAACTTAGTTTTAGGTTTAAAAATAATATATCTGAGAAAAAATCATTTTTAATGAAACTACTAAAATAAAGAAAAATAAATGAATTATTCTGAAACAACTTTATCTATTCTCTTATAAAGATGTTTTGTTGCAGGAAGCGTTAGAAGATGTGTTTTAAATCGTCAAAAGTATGTTATAAATATTTCATCCATGACAGTTCGGAACATAGACAGTTTCCTATCTTTCGGTGGCCAAGCAGTCGAGATGATTGATTACCTCGAAGTGTGTTGCAAAAGTGTATCAAACTGATCACACATGTCGTTATTTGTATCGTTTCTATATAAAAGCGAAGTATTTTAGAAAAATATATTTAAGTGGCTCTGAAGAACTTTTTATTTGGTTATGTATGTTATTTTATTTTATTTTTACTTTTTTATTTTTTATTTATTTATTTATTTTTAGTTTTGGATTATAAAAACTATATTTGCAAAATGCATTTTTTAAATATTTTTTACATCGAATATCATTTTCTAAAAAATTATAAAAGAAAACTGCTTTTGTGAAGGGGAAGGGGATTTAATGAAGAAAAGAAAACTTTAAAAATATAATTGATTTGACGCGAAGGATTTTTGAAAACATTTGAAACATTTTTGTAATCGGAATTATGCCCCTAAAATCAATGGTTTAGGAATTATCTATTGTTTGAGACACCCTGTATACTAATCCGATGAACTACAAAATATTTTACTAAACTCTACCTTTTCTATAAACAAATATTCATGATTCAGTAAGTAATTAAACATTCGATAAATATATATTGCTTCTCTGACATTATTTTCCGATATTTACTCTTTTAATTAGTAGTTTAATCGACCTACTCTCAAGTCTCTGTCACATGAATCTTCTCTAGCTAATGAGATTTGTGATTCCTTTGACAGCTGCATATCGTCCGTTACTTTGGAGATTGTGATCTTGAGATCATGCAATTAATTCATTGTATTCATTAATTACGTCAGAAATTGCGGAGGATTTACTCTATTGGAAACAAGAAACTATGGGGAATAAGCCCTTGCTCAGGATTTTCAAAAGGGAGGGATAAGTGTGAAGCACTTTTTTATAAAACACTAATTTAGGCGATCTAAGAATTAAATTAATAAAGAATTAAGTTATTAGATGCGTTCGTAATTCTATAAATATGTAACATCTATAATCGTAGTCTAATCCGACCGTCAGCCCGCATATAACAGCACAAAAACTACCCCTCCAAATAGTTTCAAATGTCATAAATTAATACGTTTTGGTGATAGATAAGTGAAATTTTTACTTGTTACAAAATGGAGAATGTTTTTTCACATATTACATATAGTATGCAAGAACCAATTAAAAGTTGAAATTTCGTAACCTTTTAAAAATGTAAATGTTTTGACTCAAAGTATTTTTGTTAGACATTTGAAACATTTTCATAATCGGAATTATGCCCTTAAAATCAATGGTATAGGAATTATCTATTGTTTGAGACACCCTGTATACTAATCCAAAATCTTTAACTAATCTCTACCTTTCCTGTATACAAATATTCATAATTCGGTAAGTAATTAAACACTCGATAAATATATTTTGCTTCTCTAACTTTATTTTCCGGCGTTTACTCTTTTAATTAGTAGTTTAATCGACGTACTCTCAAGTCTCTGTCACATGAATCTTCTCTCACTAATGAGATTTGTGATTTCTTTGACAGCTGCATACCGTCCGTTACATCGGGGATTGTGATCTTCAGATCACGCAATTAATTCATTGTATTCATTAATTACGTCAAAGATTACTAAAGATTTCCTAAATTGGAAACAAGAAAGTATGGGAAATAAGCCCGGGATCAAGATTTTCAAAAGGGGGAGATAAGTGTGAAGCAGTTTCTTAGGTTTACATTTTATAAAACACTAATTTAGACGACCTAGAAATTAAATTAATAAAGAATTAAGTTATTAGATACGTTCGTAATTGTAAATATGTAGCACTCATGGTCGTCGTTTGGTCCGCTCGTCTGCCCGCATATAACAGCGAAAAAAACTTACCCTACCAAATAGTTTAAAGTGTCATAACTTAGTACGTTTTGGTGATAGATAAGTGAAATTTTTATCTTTACTTGTTACAAAACGTTTGAAAGTTTTGAATGTATTACATGTAGTATTCAGAAACTGTTTAAAAGTTGAAATTTTGCAACTTTTTTAGAAATACATAGTTGTTTTGACGTAAAGAATTTTTGCACAACATTTCAAACATTTTTGGAATCGGAATTGGGCTTCTAAAATTAACGGTTTACGAATTATCCATTGGTTGAGACACCCTGTATACTAAATCTTTAACTAATCTCTACCTTTTTCTGTATACAAATATTCATGATTCGATAAGTAATTGAACATTCGATAGATATATTTTCCTTCTCTGACATTATTTTCCGGCATTTACTCTTTTAATTAGTAGTTTAATCGACTTACTCTCAAGTCTCTGTCACATGAATCTTCTCTCCCTAATGAGATTTGTGATTTCTTTGACAGCTGCATATCGTCCTTTACTTTGGAGATTTTGATCTTGAGATCACGCAATTAATTCATTGTAATAATTAATTACGTCAGAAATTGCTGAAGATTTACTCTATTGGAAACAAGAAATTATGGGGAAATGCCCAGACGCAGATTTTTAAAAGGCAGGGATATATGTGCTTACTTTCTTAGGTTTACGTTTTATTTAAAAAAACTATCTACAATTAACTACTAAATTAGGCGATTTTTGAATAAAATTAATAAAGCATTAAGTTACTGGATGCTTAATTATATAATTATGTAGCACCTATAGCCTTTGTCTGGTCCGTCTGTAAACGTCTTCTTCGTTCGATTAAATACTTCATAGGTAATAAATAGAAGTACACTGATGTTCAAAAGTTAAGCATACTTGGAAATTAAGTAAGTAATGAAAGAAATATTAATTGGAATGTGATGATACGTGATATGCGAATGTAAAACGGTTATAAAGTAAGGAAACAATTCAAAAGAACGATAATATTTACTTTTATTATCCAAAGTAGCAGTTTGAAAGAAAACTGGGCATAGTAAGGGTTCACACATTAAAAGAAATATGAAAGAAAGCATTAAATACATTTGTGATGCTGCAGTTTAATAAAGCGTGTGGTCATCTCTGATAGGCAGGCACGCTGCACAGCGATTTCCCATGCCTGCTATGAGATTATGAATGAGTTGTGCGCTTAAACAGTTCCATGTTTCTTTGAGAGTTCTTTTCAGTTCTGGGACGGAGTGTGGGGGATGCGAAAGGGCTGCAAGTTGTCTCCCGAGCATATCCCATACATGCTCGATAGGATTTAAATCTGGAGAGTTCGCAGGCCACGACATGCGCTAAATGTTTTCCGTTTCAAAGAAGTCGTCAACCAGTAATGTACGGTTACAAGGCGCGTTATCATCCATGAATATGAAGTTGGGACCAACAGCACCTCGAAACAAGTGAACACAAGGCTCAAGAACTGTCTCTGTATCTTTTACCAGTTACAGATCCCGTGACAAAGCTATGGAGGTCTGTGCGGTTGTCCAACATGATGCCTACCCATACCATTACTCCCTCTGATGGAAAAAGATGTCTTTCCATTCTGATTCTTGATTCAAACCGTGCTCCACGTTCTCTCCATATCGTTACCCGACGAGAATCGCTACTCAGGCTAAATCGGGACTCTTCAGAGAAGATCACATTGGCCCACGCTCCCTCACTCCAATGTTGATGTTTCAAACTCCAATTTAAAAGAGTGCGTTTGTGCGCAGACGTGAGGGGAATACAAACTGCTGGCTATTCTTCCATACAGACCAGCATGATTGAGTCTCCTGTAAACAGTTTGTCTCGAAATTCGTGTTCCTGTGGCGACTGTGAGCTCCGAGCCCAGTTCTCTGGCAGTACTGTCCCTCTGACGTCGTGCACTGATTGCCAGATATAGGTCTCGGCGAAGGGTTGTGACTCTTGGTTGACCTGTACTGGTAGTCGGGTAACATCTCCAGTACTTTGAAACCTCTGCAACAGTCTTGAGATCACAGACTGGTCCACGTTCAAAATTCGAGACACTTCGGTTTGTGATCGTCCTGATTCCAGTATTCCAACGATTCTTCTTTCCGTAAACATGTCCAGTTGACGTCTTTGTGCCATCATTAATCCTGTTTGATCGTAACAATGTTTCTTGGCACATCAGTTGTACAACCTTCGTCTGAACTGCTTATACCGCGTGAACCGGTTTATAAGTGTTCCGACATGCGCAGGTATTTTGCGCATGACGAAGTCGACTGAAAAGTTTTGTATAAATCCGATGTTTCTTCTTCAACCAGTCAATCTCTGCAAGTAATTTTGAATAATTTTACGAATATTTACTCCACATTTTTAGCATTTTACTATTTATGATTAACTTTTGGACACCAGTGTATGTCTCCTGAGAGGTAATGATTCTAAGTTGGAATGGTGATGACATCCTATTTAAGATGGAAATACCAAGAGGCGACACTACAAACAATCACCTCATCGAGTTCACGGATAAATATTTATGATTAGTTATATCTCGATTCTCATATGAAAACGCAATCGGTCTGCCAAGTCATATCTTGGAGGAAAACACCTAAAAAATTATTTTAGTGGTTAAGTCGTAGGTTTAATATTGTGCTTTCCTGCACCCAAAACTATTAAAACATATGGAATTGGGAGTAGGAAAACAATCGTAAACTTATGAGTCAAATCATATTTTCTAAAATTTAAAATTTTTATTACAGGTACAATATTTTTCTCGAAAAATTTCGCTGAAATTTTAAAACATCATAAACAACTTGTTGAAAAAGCAGCAGAACACGATTCTTCACTGGTGAGGAGTTTCAAATTTAAAATAGAAATCGAGACCGCAACTTTTCCAGACGAGCTAGCCAATAATCTTAACTCTTGAATTATAAATTGGGGTTCCACAAATTTCACAATTTGTAACGGCCACACACACTTTTAGTATAAAGATACTTTTATTGTTAAAACGGATTGACAGCTATTCGACCCCAACTTTGACATTGTTTGGAACTGCTGAGAGCTTTTATATAGCTGGATGTGGAGTACTTAGAGATACAAGAATTTGCTAATTAATGCAGTTTTTTCCATCTGCTTTCCTGACATTTAGTCTATAAAAAACTAACACAATTTTGTTGTTATAAATAATGGAAATAATTTTTATCAAAAAACTTTTGGTTTTTATAGACCTCAGTGTGTCAGAGTTGTTCGAAAAATATTTGCATGTCATTCTAAGCCTAATACACTTTTTTTTAATTATACATTTTTGCCCGTTTTCGTTTTATAACCATTTTTCCTATCGTTTCATCTATATGTAACTAACGCTTATGCTTTTAGCATGGATAAAAAATCTAAAAAACATTGTGGAGTTTTGTAGACCTAGTGTACCAGATTCGCTCTGAAAATATATGTGTGATATTTTGGAGTTGTAATTCAAACAAATAGATCCTACGGACTGCGGTGCCTTTTTTCTGGCCACGCGGTGCTTTTCCTATTTTATTACTTTCGTAGATCTGAGTCAATCCAAAAATCGGTCTGACAAAATCAATCTTCCGTCTCTTTCTATGATTGAGACTTTCCTTTTTTTTTGCTAATGACCAAAGGACGATTGTAAAAGAATGGCCATCGCAGAGGGATTTACGAGTTTTCTTCGTTTAAAATTAACGCGCTGTACGTCAAACTGTTCCACCGGCGTATATTCGGATGAATTCTTAAATGCACAGACGTTAGGCAAGATCAACCAGCGTGTTACAGACTTAACTTTTCAAACGGCTTGCTTATTCTGATGCTGCTATGGCGCGAAATGCCAGCAAAGGGAGATCACCCTCCAGAGCGCGTCACTCTTCCTGCGCCCCAAGAACCATTTGAAGACATGGCAACTGCGATAGAAACCATGTAATAGAAGATTAAATTGTGTTGTTCTGGGATCACAACTCTAAGACTTACTGAAATCTCAGATGAGTCGAAGAACTGAGCCTTTGGCTCGGGCCAAGGATATCCCAAAAGTCGTATTACTCTGCGTAAAGCAAATAAATGCAAATAACAGCGGCCTTAGACGACTTACTGGGAAAAAAATCTGAATTCCGATATACAGCGATAGCTCCCTATCTCTCAAGAAGAAAAAACATGTTACAGAAGTGAATAATTTATTATTTGTCCTGCAACTCCTTGCCAGGATGGATAGATTGAAGAAAGAAACGGACTTGAGTACAAGTCTTTTTCGATGGGCTTATGCATTAGATTATGCCTCATTTGAGCCGAAAACAATTACAACTTAAAAAAAGAGTTTCTATCCCTATACACTTAAAGATGATTGAAATAGTTTCCTTATTAATTATCTACCAAATTGGTTAAACAATAACAAAATAATAGTTTTCTTAAACTTTTACATTGCGTTTTATACACGCAACTAGGTTTTACCGAAAATGTGTATTCGTTTTCTAAAAACAAAAATACAGTCATGAAAAATGCAACTTTCTTTAAAAAATAATAATAAATAAATAAAAATATGTAATTAACATCATAAACCTGAACTTAAATGTCAAACCTTGTTTAATCTTAATTTACTCTTTTACATATCATCACAGTAATGAGCTTATTCGTACATATAAGCAGGAAACTACCGCTACTTTTTAAACCTGATAAAAAGTAAAGACTTAAAAATCAGCAGGCGTTTTTTCAACCACATAAATTAATTATGTTGAAAAGAGTTTTTGGAGAATTTATGTTACCCTTTTCCTTTAAAATTCACCTAAATAAATAAATGTATGGCGTTAGTATCATGAAAATGCACAAAACAAAAATAAAATTAAAGCTTGACCAATAATTCACGAACATTATAAAAATAAACATTCACGAAATCACCAAAGTGAAAACTTACCTTTATAATTTTTTCATTTCTTCTGTAATGCTCGGCCCAGTTCAGAATATTCTAGATGTTGAAAACTGTAAGCACAGGATTAAAATAAATAAATTAGAATAGAATCCGAATCTGGGGAGGAAAGAGGGATTGAACCGACAGCCGCGATTGGGTTCGAACCTAGCACCTACCGTCTACCAGTTGAGAGGTCTGAACCTCTCGGCCACTGGTGGGGCCTTCCTACAACAGAATCATTTTATAACAGAATCGATAAAGTTGTTTCAAAATTATTCTTTTACTTTTCTAGATATTACTAATCTTACTTTCATTAAAAATGAAATTTATCTTTAAATATATAAGCCATTTAAAACTAAAAATAAGCTAAATATCCCATTTCTTTACTCAGGATTTTCCTATGACAGTATTATAAACATGTTATATGAAAAATTTCGGCATTAGAATATTCCTTACTATAGAAACAAATAACTTTTCCTTAGCTAATCTCATCTTTCTAAGTATCTGAAAATTTTCGGCCTTTATGTTCAGAACAGCTGACGTCAATTTGTGGGTTAAATACAGAGATGAGTCGAAGAACGCTTAGGAAACTGGGATCGTAATTGTCTTTTCAAAGAAAATAAGAAATTTATTAAGTCGGTATATTGCTCGATTTAATGAAGGAACTCCTTTATTTATTGTATGTTAGCTTTGCGTGAACACAGAAAATAGAAGCGAGCAATTTAAAATGTGATTAACTTTCTGAAAGATGAAGCAAGAGTATTAAAGTTTGAAGAGTAGTATGAACATTTAACAAGCATAAATTTTAAATATGAGTGTAACAAGCAGTGTTTGAAAAACGTTTGGGCCTACTATTGTTCTTTTTCTTTGTTTTATAACAAAATCTTTAATGTTATTAATATTAGAATCCTCCAAATTTAAAATTATACTTTACTCGTCCCCGAAAAATTTTCTTAACTCTGTAATTTCCATCGCAGTGTCAGCTGTCAAGCAATTCCATAATTCAAAGTATTTGAATTCACCCATTGAGCCTGTAGGAAAAGCTCAAAGTGTTTTAGACATAATTTCTCTTCTGATGCGAGTTTTTGTATACAATATGTTTTAAATGTTCCTAAAAAATCATAAATATTTATGAGCTTTTTTTAAAAAAAAATCAATTTTTGTATTCTCTAAATGATAATTGAACCCTTAAATTAATTTTTCTGAAATTTTAGAAAAATTCAAGAAATGTCTTTATCTTGATTAAATTCCTTTCCCATTCATAAAAGCAATCCCCTTTTTCTATTTTTTAGGGGATGTAATTCGATAAAAAAGAAAATGGAAAAATTTACGATACTGCTTTTTCATTTTCACAATACAGATGGATTTCATCCTTCCCTCTTCAAAAAATAAATAATAACTACAAAGCAAAATGAAAAATGAGATAAAATAACATACATGACCAAATATTAAGTCTACAGTGCCACTTAAGTACATTTTTCTAAAATACTTTGCTATTATATATAAAAGATACAAATAACGGTACATGTGATCAACCAGAGAAGCTTTTGCAACACACTTCGGAGTAATCAATCGTCTCGACAGTTTGGTCACCGAAAGACAGGAAACTGGCCATATCTCGAATTATCATGGATGAAACATTGATATACGTTTGATGATTTAAAACAGATCTTCTAACGCTTCCTATAGCAAAAAATTTTTATAACAAAATCGGTAAAGTTGTTTTAGAATTATTTACTTACTTTTCTTTATTTAGTAATCTTACTTTTATTAAAAATGAAATTTTCTCATATAAATTACTTTTAAAAAAGAAATTAAGTTAAATATCCGACTTCTTTATTCAGAATTTTCCTACGACAAAATTATAAAGATGGTATATGAAAAAATTCAACATCAGAAAATTCCTTACTTTAGGAACAAATAACTTTCCTCTAGCTAATTTCATTTTTCTAATTATCTAAAAATTTTCAGATTCAACGTTCGATACAACTGACGTCAGTTTGTGGGTTAAATACAGAGATGAGTCGGGGAACTCTTGAGAAACTGGGATCGTAATTATCCTTACAAAGAAAACCGGAAATTTATAAAGTCGGTATATTACTCGATTTAATCAAGGAACTCATTTATTTATTTTACGCTAACTTTGCGTGAGGACAGAAGATAGAAGCTAACAATTTAAAATGTAATTAACTATCTAAAGGATGAGGCAAGAGTTTTAAAGTTTGAAGAGTAATATGAAGATGGATAAATTTTAAATATGTTATATTATCACAAGATAACATGATTTCCTGCAACTATTTTGTGGATTATTCAACTTTGAGCCCATTTTGGCATAAATTAACTTTATTTAAAAAATTTAAAATACATTACTTTACTGCTGCGTAGCACATTAATTGATGTATTTATTCAATTTGTTATTCTTGCTGCTTCTTTCTTACTTTTTGAAATATCTACCATTGTTATAACTTCGAATCTACCAAAATTGGATTTTAGTTGGTATTGTTATGATATTTACCTTTGAAGTATTTAATAGGATGATTGTAAAGATAATGGTTTCATTGGTTTATTGTATGGCAATATCTGAATTGCTTTGGTTATATTTATAAAAGTATTTATATATAATTATAGCATTTTTAAGTCGTTTATACTTTTGTACGTACTATTACTCGGTATCGAAGTTTTGCGACAAAATCTTTTTTGTTATTTGTATCCTGCAAAATTAAAATTATTCTTGACTCGAACACAAAAAATCGTTTTAATTCTCCAATTTCCATCGTAGAGTACGTTTTATAGAAATTCCTGGATAAAATTTTCTGGATTAAATTCCTTTCCTCTTCATAAAAACATTTCAGTTTTACTAATTTTTAAAAGATGTAATTCGATGTAAATAAAATAGTGCTTCTAATTTCAAGTATGTAGTTTTTCTTCTCTCCTTTTCAAAATAATAATGACAATAATAAATAAATAAAATGAAACGAAAAATGAAATAACATACATGACCAAATTAAAAGTTCTTCAGTAACACTTAAATATTTTTTTTCTAAAATACTTTGCTGTTATATAGAAAAAATACAAATAACGACGTATGTAATCACCCAGAGAAACTTTTGCAACATGCTTCGAGGTAAATCAATCATATCGACTGCTTGACCACCAAAGCTAGGAAACTATCTCGAACTGTCATGGATGAAATATTGATGTACGTTTGATTTAAACGTACAACGTGATGTACGTTTGGTTTACATATGATTTGAATCGCATCTCCCAATGCTTCCTATAACAAAACATCTTTATAACAAAATCGATAAAGTTGTTTCCAAATTATTTATTTTTCTTTATTTTAGTAATCTTACTTTCCTTAAAAATGAGATTTTTTTAGATATATTATTTTTAAAACTAAAATTAAATTAAACATCCCATTTCTTTTCTCAGAATTTTCCTTTGGTAATATTATAAAGATATTACATGATAATTTTCGGCATTAGAAAATTCCTTAGTTTAAGAACAAATAACTTTTCCCTAGCTAATTTCATCTTACAAAGTATCTAAAAATTTTCGGCCTTAATGTTCAGAACAGCTGACGTCAATTTGTGGGGTTAAATACAGAGATGAGTCGAGAACTCTAGCAACTGGGATCGTAATTGTCTTTCCAAAGAAAACCGAAAATTTTTAAAGCCGGTATATTACTCGATTTAATCAAGGAACGCATTTATTTATTTTACGCTAACTTTGCGTGAGAACAGAAACTACGAGTAGAAGCGAACAATTTAAAATGTAATTAACTTTCTAAAGGATAAGGCAAGTGTTTTAAAGTTTGAAGAGTAGTATGAAGAAGGATAAATTTTAAATATGTATATAACTATACCATATTAGCATATCAGAATTATAACATATAGAATATAATGCAATATCGTTTAAAAGTCGTTTATATTTTTTTACATATTTTTGCTCCTTATCTTTATATTTGTGACAACTCTTTATTGTTATTTATATTAGACTGCTGCAAAGTTCGAATTATACTCAATTCGAATTTGAAAAATTTTTTAAACCAACCAAGGCTTATAAACCTTACTGTTATCAACATCGCTCATTTTTACGTGCTTTAGATAATGATTTATTAAAATTTTTGACATGTACCAATAAGAAAAAAAATGCACGTTTCTTAGGATATTTTCAAAATATAACGTAGTACTATGACTCTTAACTCTAAAGTTTGGGACATAATCTAGGATTCATAAAACACTTAATTTACTTTTTTTTAAAGTTAGTCGAATTCTATTTCGTATAGTGGTTTTAAAATCGAATTTTCTTTTATGTTTTGTTGCACTCCTCCTTAGTCCACACAACTTCGAAGAATGGTCCTTTATTTTGGTATGCTGCCACCACTGATATAATTACGTGATATCGAACACATTATGCGAATAATTATCAAAAGAATGTTAATCTTTTTCAATTAAAATTAACAAACAATTTATTACCACCTTATTGACATATAAAAAAACAGTATTTACAATCAGGAACTCGGATATTGACGATCTGGTCCGATATTAAATTATACACTGCAAATACTTTCTGCGCACTCGGCCACTTATTAAAATATTCAATATCCCTCTCGCACTACGTAAGTTAAAACAGATTTATCGGAGGTCATGCTTGATCTTACTGTTATGCCGGCTATATACACTTGAGCCTACGCTCTCGGCCGTACCTCAATACACTCTCCTTCCGAAAACTCCACTCAGAAAGAATTGACCACACACCTTCAGGTCCACGCGAGAATCGTCGATTCCTCTCACCACTCGTTTTCCCAAAAGGGAGACTACCGAGGTCCATCTTACGTAAAAATTTTGCCTTTTCTCGTTGCATTCATTAACTCTCTTGAAATTCACGTGTGCCTTATCTCAGGTATGCATTTTGAATAGGCAGGGGAACTGTCACCCAATGATACGAAAAGATTGTTCATATAACGCTATCTAACTATAACATCTCAGGTAAACTTCAAGATAAAAAAAATATATTATTTTATACCTTAAGGATGGAAAAAGCTATTTTTGTTAAGCACAATACATAAGTAAAAAGATAATATCAGATGATATAACTTCTAAATATCTACTTGTTATTTAGCGTCAGAAACTTGACATGTGTAATCGTAGATTTCTAATTTTATACATTGAAAGTAAATTCCATTTATATGAAATATTCCATACAAAACTTTTCTCTTATCAAATTATAAAGTGAGGTTTACAATGCAATGAACATAAAATTTCTGGTTAGTTACATAATGTCAAAGAAAAAAAACATTTCTGTGTACAATTAAATTTTTTGAGAAAAATTATATTTTATTAAGAAATATTCCTATAGCAAAGGTGGGGGTCAGTTTATTACGTGACCTTCTTCGTCTGTATTTGTGCCTGTTTGGAGATTTTCATAGACAATGACACGACTTATCAGCAAATGGAAAAATTTTCGGCTGCATTATGAAACGTGTCCCCACAAACTTAACAAAATCACCTTTATCGATATAATTTGTTGACAAGTATAACTGTAAAATAGGTTAAACTTGAGCATAATTATTTCTTACTCTAAAACGTATAATGAGTTTATGTAAGTTTTGCTGTATAATATATAACAAACGTTAATATGCAGATCAATTCTTATGATTAGCTAAAGTAAATTAGCAGATCGGATATACGAAAACACAAACGCGTATTCACACACACACACAAAGAATCCCAATTTATTAAATTTATTTTTTACAAATTAATGTACTTTTTAAATAATTGCATCAAAGTTTAATTCAATACTCGTTCAAAGCTTAAAATGATTAAAAATAAGAATATTTCAACAGATTGTCTTTGCGATAAAGAGGATAATATCAATAGAAGTACTGGAAGGACGGAGTAATTGGGTTTAGGGACATTGTGCAGTCGTGGTAATATATATAGTACATATATACACTGGTGTGCCAAAATTAAGGACAGAGCACATAAATTATCATAAAAGACGAAAAAGCCAACAGAACGAAATGAAAGATCAATCAGGCGATAGACATGGAACAAATGCAGTAGGATACTCCATATATGGGCATATCTTACTGCATCCGGGCATATTCTGACGTTAAAGGAGGCGGTGCTAAAGGGATTAAGCACAGAGACGGTGGCCGTTCAGAAATTTGGTGAAATCTATTGCACTATGTAAAGTGATTTCAACAACATTTTTTTTTGCTGCTGTTGTGTATTATCAACAATAGGCAACCCAAGAGATGTCATCTGGATGACCGTAGACGATGCCGCATCACTGGAAAGTTGGATAAATGTCAAAGTGTGGCACAAGAATTCAATATCGCTCACAGCATCTTTCACGAGCCTGGAATGCATTTCAAACGTTGCGTCGATAACAGCTGTTCAAGCATTCAACAGTGGTCGGCCAAAAGAACAACAACAGTGGAGGATCGCTATATTGTCCCACAAGTGAAAAGAAACAGTTGGCAGACAACTGAAAAAATTGCAAGTCAGAGGAAACAAACTTTTGGGCGTCGAATATCATGTTTTATAGTGGCTAGAAGGCTGCACAAAGATGGTTTATGTGTCCGATGGTCAGTACGGTGTGTGCCTTTAACGCCTGCTTATCGGAAACGGCGGTATCTGTGAAGCATGGAACACAAGAAGGGGACACAACAGGAGTGGATTCGAGTATTTTTTACGGCTGAGAGCCGATTTAGTATGACGAGTTACTCTGGACTTATACACATCTTGTCAGAGCTAGGAATATGTAATTGACCTTCTAACATCTTCGAAAGAGACCGCTTTGGAGGTGCCGGGATTCTTCTCTGGGGTGCTTAGTAGCAGTACGAACCTCCACGTTTTCTAAGGCGATTCACTCTCTGGTGCCCACTTGCGCCGAGATTCTCTTGCCTCAAGTGAGTTTGTTTAGAGGTACTGCAGTTCCAGACTTTCTCTTCATGGATGACAAAGCTCCCCCTCATTGCACAGCGGCTGTCAAAGAGCTCTTGGAGAATGAAGATATTCAACGCATGGATTGGCTTGCAAAGTTACTGGACCTGAATCCCATATAGAGCACGTGTGGGACCTTCTCGGGAGACACTTGGCATCATGTAACCAGACATTAGCGATAATTACGGAGCTGAAATTGGCGTTACAAGAAGAATAGGTATCGATGCCTCAACAGCTCGTACACAACCTCGTCCGCAGCATGACGTTGTAAATACTGCATCGCAATCAGGGGTGACCATATCCCCTATCAGAGTCTGAATTTTCCCTGCTAATTGCCTCTAAAATAGACGTTTCTGTCTTCTCTGCAATTGTGCTCTAAGTGACCTTTTCAAAAAAAGGGTTTTAGTATCGTTTTGATGGTTTATTTAGATGGTTTTTATCATTTGTCCCTTATTTTTACATCTTGAAGAGTTAATGGTATGATTTTCGTCGATGTGGAAAACTTCTGCGCAAAGTTACATTCGAAAAACCCTCTCATCCTTAATTTTTGCCCACCAGTGTATATTAAATAAAATTAAAAATAAACATCCCCTGCTAACTCTAAAACTGAATCTAATAAATATAACAGGAGAAAGATACTGGTTCCAAACGACTGGAAATAAAGTCTATTTTTAAATGATTTATTAACATTTGCTAAGGTTGCCATCAACACAGCAAAACAAACCAAAACTTTATTTTTTTCAATTGAAATACTCAAGTTTGATACCATAATTAAATTCTACACCCTTCAATTAACTCAAATTCAAATTTGCATGATATCCGTACGATTAGTTTCCTAGAAATCCATTATTTTAAAATGAGCTTATTTTAGGTGTTGTATTCAAATTCAAGTTCCGTATTCGATTGCTGAAGTGATACAGAATGACTATGGTCACTTCTATTAATGTATTATTTCTTGCCAATATATTAGTTTCACTCGGTTAATATGTATCGACTATTACCAGCTCAAATATTTCAATGAGTAAAGTATTTTTTTAAGCTATGCTTTTCTACACATTTATTGACGGTCCCTTAAACCATCATTTTGCAATTAATATTTTTTTTCCGAATATTAATTTTCATAATTCGTAAATCATATTATGAATTTTTTTTAATTACAAATTCAATGTCTTTATGTCTGCGTTTTTCAGTATTATAACCATAAAATTATCACATTAGGATTATAATTTCAGGTTATAGGTATAAAAATATGAAAATATAATTTAACTTAGAAGCTATAACTTGTATAATATGTTTTGAATTCAAAAACTTATCATTCAAATGAGTAGAAATTTCTTTTCTAGACCTAGTTTGAAGCAAGAATTTAAAATATATTGTTAAAATCGAGTATTGTTTTTGAAAAAAAAAGTTGGATCTGGTTTTGATATGTAGATGGGCCTTTATGCAAATTATACCTACATTGTACTTTAAAAGAAGACTTTATTTCCAATAAAATCGTACAAGTAACTGTCTTCTATTATAATAAGTTACAGAGTAAGATTTTTTTAAAAATCTATATTTAAAAATATGGAGCCAGCGTTTGCAGGAGTGTTTCTTGGTCAAAGATCGTGGTGCCATAACCTTTAGATTAAAAAAAAAAAAAAAAAAAAAAAAAAACTTTTTCAAAATGAGTAATTTTTTTATAGTCAGTTTTCTTATGATTTTTGACTTTATTAAACAAATGTTTTAGGATCACCCTGTATAGATACATTTAAACGTAGTGATCAAACATTGCTTTGAGGGTACGGCAGATATTTGCATTCAAAACATGTTTTTGCATTTTTTGGAGGTAACAATGGCCTTATTCTCAAATAATGCTAGTCTCTGCTCTTTCGCTTTGATGTTCCTTGCAGCTGGCGTCTATTTGCACTTTATTAAATTTTATTTTGAACTCTGCAGTTGGATTGTACCTCGGAAGATAAGAAGGGGATTTCTCTTTAAAACTTGCTATCGATTTGAAGTTAAAATTGATTTCTCTGTTTGTGATTCTTTTTATGATTTTACTATATAGGAACATAATTTAATCCTTTCGGTATATTAAATATTTTATGTATACCCCTTAAATATTTTTATAATTTTCCATTTTTTTTTACAATTTTTAGAAAAATTTACTTTTACATCAATAACTTTAATACTGGCTAACCAAATAAATTAAATAGAGTTTAAATAATATTTAATTGTCTGAAACATAAAAAATGGTGTTGTTTTGAGTACTATTCAACTCATATTCATATGACAATAGGCTGAGGAAGAATTTTAAGGAATATTTAGAAAATATTATATTACAAGAAAATTAAACTGATATTACAACTTTCTAACAGTTTTTGCGCTTTATTACTCATGCTTCTTTAGAGAAAGTAACTTTTATTTTAAATTTAAAGCCTGGAATATACGTTTAAAAAAATGTAAACGTTGAAAAGAAAACTAGGCAAATATTTAATATTATTATTATTATTATTATTATTATTATTATTATTAAATGCCTAAACTTCAATGAAGTCATATAATAAATGTATAAACATATACTAACATTCTACATGTAAACAGTAATAAAAGTATTTATTAAAAAAATAATGTTTAATTTTAAGACATGTACTATTAATAGTACACCAAACCCGATAAAGAGTTAACAGTTGCGAATTTGCGAATAAAAAGTTGGCATTGATGTATCTTTTTCTCCGTAACTACTCAAGCAATTCCAATATATTTTGTATATAAATTTGCTGGAGTTAAACTATAAATTGATCGTCCAGCAAGAAATAATAATAATAATAATAAGTACAACAATACTTACGCACCCGGGAGCAGAATCGGCGCAACGCTGCGACGCACGTCGCAGACTCTTGGGAAGGTCTGCAGACTATTTTCCAACTGTTAAAAATTTAGTAAAAAATTAAAAAATTTCGGTCCAAAATCCAAAAATTCGGACATAAAATGGTATCGGTTGTAAAGGCCAATGTTTAAAAAAAATGTCTTCCGCATATTTAAATATAAATTGTTCCCGCCATTTTAAAATATAAATTGTTTTGTTAATCCATTACTAATACTCATAAAACAAAATCTCTGTACTACAACTTGGCTGTAGAGACTTAACTTTTCTAAATACTAAATGCAAATTGAATGCATTGTTAAATGCACTATTAATACATTCATTTATGTAATTAATTAAAACTTTACATATCGAATAATTAACCACATTTAATTAAACATTTATTTGAAAGTTAAATAACTCAATCAGTTACTTCTTTCCTCTTTTAAAGAGTATTTGTATTATACTATTTTTTAAGCAAATGCATAATTTTTACGTGTATGTAACATTAAATAATTGTAACTACTAATTTTTTAGTCAACAGTAATATTTTTACCTGTAAAATACATAAAAAATAATTTTGGCCAGAATTCTGCTTCAGGTACTGCACAGTACAGTACAACCCCGGCCAAACTCGATTTTCCTTACAAGAAAGGGGAAGAATCGAGTTTGGCCGTGGTACAACATCAGAGATTAATATCTGTTCATCCTCTCAAAATGACATTTAAGAGATAAGTAATATATTTTAAAAGGAATGTTTCAAGCCATAAAAGGAAAATCCTAGACTTAATTATCTGTGGTGTAAAGACAACATAGGGTATACGGTCTAAACAGAGTGTATACGTTTAAGCCAGAGGGTATTATACCGTTGATTATATATACTATAGCTTTCTTTAGGGAACAGAGGGTATAGGTGCTCCTTACAAAAATCCAGAGGGTATATGGCGTGTATCTCCGTGTACCCTACACTACACCCCTGTTAATTATACTATAATGTATGGAAGAGCGAGATAAGATAAACAACATACAGCAATAAGAATGCAGAGTATTTTTTTCATGAACAATTACATCATTGAGAGTGAAATTATTATACCTACATTGTTAAACATTTGCAGCATTCTGTCCAGTTACTTGACCGTTTTTGTAGAAAACGGTTACATAACCATAATTTAACTTTATTCTGACCTTATTATTGTCCATTTTATGGTCAGAATAGAGTTAAATTACGGTCGTGTAATCGTTTTTAGCTCACAGGCTATCATAGCCTGAGAGCTTATGTGCCCGTCCGTTCTGTATGTATGTTCGTACGTTTGTACGTGCGTAACGCGATAACTCATGATAAAAATATCCCATCCATTTGAAATTTTGTATATAGGTATATCCTGATAAGGCACTTCCCTGATTAGTTTTTGGAGTTCATTCGATATGTATAAGAGGGGGGAACGGGGGAATCATACCCCTCCCCTTAATTGATATGAATGGGTTTTTCAAGCAAAAATATTAGTTTTTGTTCAAAATTTACACATAGGATCACTCTGATGAAGCGCTTCCGTGATTGGTATTAGGTGTTCATTAGATAAATATAAACATGGGGAAATGGGGGTTCTAATGCCCCTCCTCTTAATTTACATAAATGGGTTTTCCATGCAGAATTGTCAGATTTCGTTCAAATCTCCGAATAGTTTTGGAAGTTTAATGGTTAAGTATATAAAAGAGGGGGGATAACTCCTCTTAAATTATATAAATGGGTTTTTATTAAGAATTATCCGATTTGCTCTGAATTTTGGATATGGATTTTTTTATGATAAAGCATGTCCTGATCAGTTTAGAGGGTTCAATGATTAAGCATAAAAAGGGGAAAGTAGCTGTTCCCCGCCTTAATTTTTCTGCGAACGGAATTAACCTTTGAAAACATAAGGGTGTAATGTAGAATTAGTACGCGTAGCCTGTGAGCTCAATGCCATCAGTTTAACTGGGCAATATTCTTTTTTATTTTAAAAAACAGTCGGATGACTGGACAGAATGCTACAAACTATTAACAGTGTATTTTGTAGTAAATAAATTGCGAATATTATTGAGAGATTAGATTATTTTAAAAGGGGTGACAAATAACCAAAGATTTTTATTTATTTATTTATTTTAATGGCCATAAAAATACGGAATCGCACTGTTGATAGAAAATTTGATTTACTTTTTATTTATCTATTTTATATACCACTGAAAATCTAGTACATTAAAAGAGAGATATTTTCTTAAGTGAAAAAAAATAATATATTTTAAAAAGAAAGACAGGTTTTATTATGTATTTATAAGCGTCAAATATTAATTTCAACCCTTTCAGGGGCGCTATTTGTAGTCTGAAAACGGTTAATTTTGAAGTAGAAACATTAAAATGGAACCAGTAATATTTTTTGTAGAAATTCGATCTCATAACATGCCTTTAATTGTTTTCAAATAAATTTGTTCGTAAATTGCAGTGTGAGTTAATTATTTGAATACTTTTGGAGCAGAAATGCCTTACTCCTGAAAGGATTAATAAAGGAATAATATATGGAATGATATTTTTAGGAATGATATTTTTAAAATAAAATTTTGCTTTTGTAAAATACGCATATAGAAGAATATATTTATTTTCAAACAAATTAGATCAAACATTCTGGTGGCATTAAGCCATTTCAACATTATAGCAACAGAAATGCTTTGTCCCTTAGATTTAAAGGTTAAAAAACAAAACAAAAAAGACCTTGTCATATCACTATGGCAACGTATAGCAGATTTTGTACCATCTTTATCTTATTTAAGTTTACATGTTACCAAGAAAACCATTTCACGAGCATTTTGAAGTAAAATTTTTTCATCATCTTTTTTACAGCATGTGTTGTACTTTTCCCGTTATTATTATTATTATTATTATTCTAGATAAGAAAGTATTTTGAAATTTTACAATTCTCGGAAGAATTTTCAAAAACATATTGTTTCATACTAAAAAATATATATACGTATATATATATATATATATATATATATATATATATATATATATATATATATATATATATATATATAATATTTTTGTTACGTATTTTATGCAGGTTTTTGGATTTTATTAGGTGAGTGGTGATCCAGTGTATTGAATTTGCGAAGCATAGAATGTTTTCTCTTTAAGAAGAAATAAAAAAAAGAAAAAGATATTTCAAAGCAGTTTTAACATACGTGAGTAAACAATGTGGAAATTTCGATAAGAATTCAGTAAATAAAAAATAAGTAAAATTAAAATTGAAAGCGAAGTCAATGGTTTTTAACATACTTGAGCAAAGAATATGGAATTACGACAAGACTTGAGTAAATAAATAAATAAAAATAAATTGGAAGCGCAATCAATGATTTTTGATACACAGTAGAGCGTCGATTAACCGGATTGTCCGATTAACTGGATCGATGAAAGACCAAAAAAGTTTTCTCTCCCGTCTTCTCCAAAAATTTTGAGGTGAAATTTCTTGGATGTCATGAAGTTTAAGGGGGCTCAGGGCTTGAACACTTTTCAAAAAATCTATTTTTTTATGATCTAGTTTGATTATGCAATTAATTTTGAACTCAATGCAAAAAACCGCATAAAAATATTTGCATTTTTAACGGAATTATAAGCATTTATGTATCAACACTTTCAAAGCCGCACCCATATAATTTCAACTTTAAGTCGCGTTTTCTCAAAACTTGATTTTTGACTACTAACACCAAGATTAAAGAAAAACTATTTGATAAAATGGCTTTTTTTGCATGCATATAACATCATTATCTATAGAATGAATTAATATATTTTAGATAGTTTAATATTTTGAGTATTTTTAATGAAAAAAAGTGGTACTTTTTAGGGGGGTTTTAAATTTTCAAATTTTAGAGTTTTTTTATAATTTTTTTTTGAGTGGTAGTTGTAGCCTTAATTTTTTCTATAGAGTAAAGTTTCCGGATCATTTTAAAGCAAAAAATAGGTTCTTATGTCAATTCTACGTTAAGGTATCTTGCGGGTTGTGATATAACACATACTAATTTTTTTTTTTTCGAAAATTGTGTTACATAAATTTTGCTGTATTTCTTATTATATTACATTGAAGTAGTTCATTTTATAATTTTATAAGACAACAAACATACCTTTCAAATATCAGAAAGTTTAAATTAATTACACTGAATACTTCTGTTTTTATATGGACTCGAAGCGAGAGCTCTGTTTACATGTTTTTTTGTATCGATCAAGCGCTGAGCCCCCTTAACCGATAAATAACCATTTCCTAATCGTGAAATAAAAAGAAATCGCCAACAAATGCAAAGAGAGCAATGTATGAAACTAACTTTTTCTAGAACCTTAGAAATTACTCTTCTAACTCGCGAAAGTCCACGACCAGCTTCATTAGAGGCCTAAGAAGCTTTTCATTGTTAGCACGGAGTTCATGACATCATATCATGCCGACCCAATCGGCATGATATGATACACCGTTTGTTTCTAACGCCCCTTGCTAGGGAAGCTTTCTCGCGGGATTGGCTCGGCGGAGATCACATGGTCTGGCGTCATGAACTCTGTCCTAAGTCCTACGATTTTTGGAACTAAATTTTTGGAATTTCGGAAATTCAAAAAATGTAGTTCGACAAATCATTAAAATATGGCACTGTATGCCAAAAAACTCATTCTCTGAGAGCAATCTAAAACAATAAAAATGACAAGTCAAGAAATCTTTGCAATCAGAACACAACCTTTTCGAAATATTCACCGTTCGAAACTTCTGTATAACATTTTTACGGCTTACCTTAAAAACAAACCGTTAACTAGATAATTATATCGATCTTTCTTTTTGAGAAAGTTAATTTTGAAATCGGGGTCTTATTTGCTGCACATATTGTATTATGAATAATATATGTTCTACTAAATATTTTTTTTTATTTTTATTTTATCATATATTTCTGTATTACTATATGTAACTGACAATCTTTATACTAGTGGTAAATTTACTTTATTAGAAGTAATCTAACATGTGCTACTGATGGATTTTTACTATAATATTATTCTATATAATAAACAGGCAATAAATTATTATTATTGTTCAACATTAATATTTTTCAAGTTAATTTCTTTTTCTATTTTGTTTTGTTATTTCATTTAGTCAGTAGAATACATAATAGATCAATTTTTTTTTGCTAAAAGTTCAACCTATTACAGAAACTGACTCGATTATTGCTTATATTTGTAAATTATGCTCCCCCTGAAGAGTGGTTTACAATGTAAGCTTATCTATTGTTTTTCATCCATCTGTTTTTCATATTTATCATTATATTCATTCCATGGAACTTCATATTTCAAATGGTGTTTGGTTTTGTTTATTTTAATAAGAGTTCATTTTTCATGTTCATTATACATTTGGGTGATTCTCAAAATAGGGGACAATTTCAAAAGTGAAATCTTAAAAAAATTACTGTTAGCAAAATTTCTGAAAAAAATAGGTGTTGTTAATATAGTATTAGGTATACTTTATATGTAGTCAGCAGAGCTAAATATTTAAAAATTAACTTAAAAAAAATAATTAGTATTTTTTGAGCCATGCTAATGACAAAGCAAATTGCGTGGAATAAATATATTAAGAAATTTTTATTTTCTTCCTGTTTAAATATTTTTTTCTATATTTATTAGCCTTCCTTTTCAGCAAATGGTTTCCATTTTTACATATATACATATAAGGAGAATAAAAACATTACCAAAGAGCAAACTTTGTTTACATGAGCAACATTCTGACATTAACAATGTAAGAAGCTGTCTTAGTGATTTTCTGACAGATTTAATGCATATTTTAGGGATAATAAATGTAATACCTAAATTTATATGTAAAATTAAACTTTATAAAAGATACAATGTAAGCAATGGTTACATTTATGCACATAGGAGTCTTTAGCATGGACAGAAAAACCATGCTAATGACAAATTTTAATTTAAATAAGATTATGAGCCATAATATAATCACAATGCAATAGTCCTTTCTAGGGCTTTTTAAAACACAAAAGTCCTATGCAAATCAGTAAAATAAAAATTTTAATTATAAAATAAACTTGAAAATTATTATCCATTCTAATGACATACAATTGATGTACGCCCCTAATATTCAACTTCTATTCTTAAAATAAAATACATGCTTCTATTTTCAGGCTGGGATAAAATGGCTACTTGTTGCCATGGAGAAACTTTACATTTTCAAACTATTGTCATGTGTGAAAATGAAATTTTGATTAAGCTGACCAGCTGTTATAGTATGACCTTGTTTTGAAAATAGAATATGGAGGACAAACTTTAATTCTTTTTTTATATGCTATAATTTTATTTTTAAAAAGAAATTTATTGGATAAATCCTCTCCTTGGTTAATTTAAAGTAAGAATAACATTTGTTTAATTTTATAAACATGATATTAATTCTTCAAAAAGCTAGTATATACAAGGCACAGCTGCTGTGGACATCCATGCTAATGACATTTTGAACATTTATTCTGTTATTTTAAGGTGTTTTTAACTAAAAAGTGAGTAATTCTTGAGTGCAAATAATGAATAGTATTAAGACAAACATATCTAAATATAAAAACATGACAGAAAACCTCTCAATTTTTTTTGTATGCCGAAAGACATAAATTGTCCCCTATTTTGAGAATCACCCATATAGACTTTTGATAGAATTCTGCAGTAATGTAATTATGTTTTAGTAAAGTAAAGATATTAAAAGATAAAAGATCTGAAAAAAAAAGACAGACAAACAAATTGTAGATCTAAGCATATTCAAACTACGTGTAAAGTTTTAAAAACGGCACAAAAGAGAGTTTTCTTTATTAAATCAAATATTTTAAATTGGTTGAAGATCCTTTTCCTTCTAAAGATTTTAACTTTAATTAATAGCCATTAAATTTCCTTTTAAACTGGGTAAACCTGCAATTGACTGTATGTAAGCTTTTGTAAATTCTCGCCAAATGACATTAATTTAAAGTAATGCCTTTCATGCGAATGTTATACAAAGAGTTCTGTATGGTTTGACATTTCATTATCATCGCATGAGGAGTGGTTACATAATTTAATCTTTGCCTACAATAAAGCATTGATAAGAATGAACATCATTAGTTGTCTTTTAATTTTTCAAAGTTTCAAGTATGTTTTGTGTTATCTAAATGATTCCTTTTCTAAAGTGCTCAATTATTTTTCTTTGTCGGCTAATATATATCAAACATGCCTCAAAAGTTGTATTACGCCTTCTGTAATTTAATTAATAGAAAATTATAAGGAAATAATGCGTTTGATTTGTAAATGAATTTAGTTTGAGTGGTAAAATGTCATAGCAAGAACTAAATAATGCCGTGTAAGTTTAACAATCAAAACGTTCATTTATTTAAATTAGGTTATTCAGGGTGTATTGGTAATCTTAAAGGACTAAATTTTTTACGAACTTATTTTACAATCTTCGGCTTCAAAGTCATTGATTGGAAATACTCTGCTCAAAACAATTAGGGAAGCACCAGGTTTTAACGAAATTACACCAAATTATTACAAATTATTAAATACTTATATTGATAAGTAACATAAAACAAATAATCCATAATTTAAAACTTAGCAGAAAACAGAAAAAGAAACCTTTAGATGCAAATCAAAGTTCATGACTTCAAAAACCAGATAAAGAACCTAAGGGCAGAATTCAGGATGTTGCAGAAACGTCTGTTTCACTGCCTTAACGGTGAAATTCGATTGCTCTGCTTATTTATTTATTTATTTATTTATTTTTGAGAAAGGGTAACTTGAAAATGTCTCAACAACATGATTTACCAGAATCCACGGCATGTGGTATTATAGGCAGATTTGAATCCGGGCAAACACAACGAAGTGTCGCGGACGCTGTTGGAATCGCCAGAAGTGTCGTTGCGAGGCTGTGGAATCGATTCCAAGAAACAAGGAATGTTACACGTCGACCAGGGTAAGGTTGGCTACACGCCATTACAGCAACTGATGACCGTTACACATTGTTAACAGCTCGTCGAAACAGAACAGACAATGCTAGTCAGCTGCACAAACAATTGCTCTTGGTTCAGGACGAAGGGTGTCGAGCCAAAAAATAAGTAAAATGCTTCATAAGGGAGGATTCTATGCACGTAGGCCAATGTTCTGCATTCCGTTGACCTGAAACTACCATGCGGCAGGAAGAAAATGGGTTGCTGAACATCGAGATTGCGAGCAACAAGAATGTAAACAAGTGCTTTTTATAGACGAGTCCCGATTCAGTCTGGAGTTTGACACCCGATGTGTGTTAATATAGAGAGAAAGGGTCATTCGAAATAACTCCACATTCGTTCGTAAAAGGTATAGACATACAATACAGACAAATGACCACTATTACCACCAGTGTTAGAATAGTTGCTACATTCATCAAATTTAAGGTATAGGTGCAGATTCTCAAAATTTTTAAGGAGCTAGTGGCTCCTAAACCCGAACAATCCAGTCGCCTCCCAGTAAAAGAAACATATAAAAGCCATAGCGTTTATATGGACAAATGAATTCTTGAATTCAATGTGAAAAATACTCTATAAATGCACAAAAGAATCACAGGATAATTACATCAAATGTGTATATTCCATTTAATCGCACAATTATTTTAATTTGGATATAAATTAAGTGTAAAATAAATCTTAAGCTATATTTAGTCAGGAGATAAAGTTGAGCAAGGTAGAGATAAAAAAAAGTTCTAAGGATTGCAAAAAAACCCGCTGATTTAACAAAAGATCAAAGAAACAATGCAAATTCCCTCAAAATATTGCATAAAAAGCGTTTTTCGTTAAAACATCAAGGGGGGAAAAACGCGATTTTTGTTAGAGGATCGCGAAAGAACGATATGATCATAAACAATATGAAAATGATCACAAGAAAAATGCGAAATTCATAAAAATATGGCGACTTAGATATCAAAAATTAATTGCTAAAATAAAAAATTTAGACAACACGTAGCGACTGGTGACCGTGAATCGCCACCTACAATTTAAGGGTAATGAAAAAATTCAACAGGTAATCTTTTAAATTAATCTCCCCGTATAAATGGTTTTTACCTATATTTTGTAGCCTCTGATAGGCACAGGTTCGAAATCCTGGCTAATGGTAACTGAAGAAATTGGTATTTTAAATGTGTTGTACATTTTCAATAATGTTTACTTAAGCATCAATGCCCCCTATATTAAACTACGAAGTTTTTTACGACATTCTTAATGTGCTGTAAAGTGTTTATTAATCTATTCTTAAAGTATGATTTTTGGCTTTTGTTTATTTTTAAACTGCCAAACTGTGCTTTTAATAAACAACAAGAAAATAAAAATAAAAGAATTTCCCATTTAAAATAATATTTCTTATGAAAAATGACAGACTTTTACTAACAAATACGACAAATGTGAAAAAGAAATCTTTTTTAAATATAACGAACAGCTGGCGATGATTCGCAGGTTATTAAACTTGGAGTGAATTGACGCAGGAAATCGGTTTTTTATTTGAAAGCAAGACCAAAATTTATATTCTCAAAGATTAGTTTCTGATTTTAGAATGAAAAAGGTTTTATTCGAGTTCTTATAAAAAGTGAAAATTCTGAAAGGAAGTGAGTTAGGATATATCGCGATATAAAGTTATTTCGTAAGGACGATTAGGAACTGATTTAACTATTCATACATCTTTCAGATAGAAATCAAGAAAACTTTAATTTTAATTTTCTTTTTTCTTTACAAGAAGTGTAAAATTTGTGGGAAATTTCGAACTTCCGGTTTTTTATGGATTTATATGTTTTACAAGTTCCTGAACAGGATTTGATAGATTTTTTAGAATATGTGTATCAATCATCCAGTGACTAATATATGACAATATTTTTGTGGATGCCCTGTTTCAAAAACTAATGCACGGAATTTCCAAAATCTTCAGTTTCAGTTAGATCTTGATATAAACTGGAGGTGATTGGATTTTTGATGTAGCTTGCTCTACAGATGGCTCTGCTAAGCTGCAATATTCACAATTTCCAAAATAGCTCTATCTCTAAACAGGAAGCAGGACGTTTCGGTCCCGCCATTTCGGTCCTGCCATTTCGGTCCCGCCGTTTCGGTCCCGAGACATTTCGGTCCCGAGACACTTTGGTCCCAAGCCATTTCGGTCCCTAGCCATTTCGGTCCCAAGACATTTCGGTCCCTAGTCGTTTCGGTCCCTAGTCATTTCGGTCCCAAGACATTTCGGTCCCAAGACATTTCGGTCCCTTCTGCAAATTGAAATTTTGTGAAATAAGACATAATTTTAAAGGGAACATTGCAGAGTTTTTAAACTGAAGGCCACAAAATTTTAGTATAATTGGATTATAATTGCCCGAAAACCACACACACGTATAACTCTTTTCCAAAATATTATAATTCACACAAATTTTGTATGGTAATCCTAATCATAATTGGTAATCCTAATGATAATTGGTAATCCTAATTCTCAAAACAGTTAGTAATTTTAATATAAAAATCAAATTAATATTTTATTAAATATATTTATTAATTAATAACATTATTGATTTACATAATGAATTTTACTTTAAAATAAACTCAATACATAACCCATTTTATATTCAATACATCATTATATTTCCTAATAATTGTAAACTGAAATTTATCTGAAAATACTATTGAAATTACTGAAATTACTATTACTTAAATTATTAATTTACTTGCTTATTTATTATAAATTGAAAATTACAGGAATTTAAAACAATTAGTATAGTTAAAAATAAAGCTAAAATGAAAATTATTTTTTTTTTGTGGGAAAATAGGAGCGAAAATGTAATACAAATAAATAAATAAATAAATAAATAAATAAAAGCTTAGTTTTTGTCACTTAAAAATTGGAAATGAAATTATTTAAAATATTATTATATTACATTTTAATATATTTTATTAAATTATATATTACATTTTATATATAATATTTATATTATTATATTTATGTATAAAATTTATATTATTATATTTATATATAATATTTACATTATTATATTTTAAATTATTATTGTATTAATTTTATGTAAATAAAAATAAAAAAAATAATTATCTTATTAGAATGAAATAGGTCCAGTTTAAATAAAATTAACTCACAAAATTGGTCTTTATGGCACGAGAAGACTTTTAAAAAATGAAATCAATAAATGCTATTTTTTTTTTTTTTTTTTTTTTTTTTTTTTTTTTTTTTTTTTAAGTGGCGGAGCTAAATTTTTAAAAACAAATTTTTTTTATGGCATGCCTGATCATGCGACGTATCGGGCTACGAACGAAATCACTATTGTTTTCGCAATGTTAATAATGGAAAGTAACTTATGAAAACAAATTTATAAGATGCAACTTTGTAATATAAAAATAATGAGAAAAAAAATTGTTCATCGATAAATATATATCATTTCTGAATTACCAAAGGAGAGGATGTAGATGTGTTATTTGAGGAAATATGTATGTATTATAACATTTAACTGTCTAATTGAATTATTAAAAAAAAATTTATTATTAAACTAATTGAAAGAAAAAAAATAAGCACAGTTTTTTTATTATTTAATTAATTCTATTTTAAAGGTTCTAAAAAATGTACGTAAGCAGCCAAAAAAATTATGGCAGTTTATATAAAATACTTTTTAGTTCATAGCAGTTTATAGAAGTTTATATAAAATACTGGTACTAATAATTAATAATAAAATTTAAAATATTTATTCTGATTATTAATAATACTACTAAAAGCAAAAGACAATATCCCCTAAACTTATATCACACTGTTTAATGAAACAATTTCAGCCTCACTGTAATTATAAAAGTTTAAATTTATCGGACTCTTATGTTCAACTTTTTTATAAAACTTGGGGGAAGGGAGGGGGAGAATTTAAAAATTAAAAAAAGGCCCGAATAATGTTGAACTTATACCATTTGGCCTGCCCACAACATTTAGAATCCGACTTATAAGGTAGCAAGCAAAGAAATAACAAAGAACCGAAATGACTAAGGATAAGGACAGAAATGGCAAGGCACCAAAGTTGCTAGGGACCGAAATGTCTTGGGGCCGAATTATCTCGGGACCGAAATGTCTTGGGACCGAATTGTCTCGGGACCGAAATGTCTCGGGACCGAAATGGCCAGGGACCGAAATGTCTCGGGACCGAAATGGACAGGGACCGAAGTGTCTCGGGACCGAAACGGCGGGACCGAAATGGCGGGACCGAAGTGGCGGGACCGAAATGTCGTGTACCCCTCTAAACATGTACAATTTTTCAACATTTTAAAATTAGGAATCATCGTCCAGCTTGTTAAATTGCGAAATTTTTGACAGCATTCTCAATGTGTTAGAAAATGTTTCATAATCCATTCTTAAAGCATATTTTGGGGGTTTTGTTTATTAGTTATTGAGTATGTTCTTTTAAATAATTAAAAAAAAAAAATCTGAAATTTTACCCAAAATATGCTTTTAATAATAAATAAGAAATATAAATAAAAGAACTTCGCATTAAAAAAAAATTCTTATTCAAAATGACAGGTTTTTTCTAACAAATGCGACAACTATGAAAAAGAAATCCTTTTTAAATATAACGAACAGCTGGCGATGATTTGCAGGTTAATAAACTTGGAGTGAATTGAAGCAGGAAATCGGATTTTTATTTGAAAGCTAGTCCAAAATTTATATTCTCGAAGATAGTTTGTGATTTTAGAATGAAAAGGTTTTATTCGAATTCTTATAAAAAGTGCATATTCTGAAAAGGAAAAGATCAGGATATATCGGGATAAAGTTATTTCAGAATGAAGATCAGGAACAGAATTAAGTATTCAGACTATTTCAGATAGGAAATTAAGAAAACTTTAATTTTTATTTTCTTCTTTGATTACAAGAAAAAAGTACTGAATTAGTGAAGTATTTTGACTTCCGGTTTTTGACGGATTTAAACGTTTTAGAAGGTCTTTAATACGATTTGAACAATTTTGGCATTTTTTCGGCCCTACCTACTGTATGCATAGTTCTCAACATTATTCTTGTAGCCTGGAATGGCTGTAGGTTCGAATTTTTTGTTGACGGTAATTGGAGGAATACGATTTGAACATTTTTTTCCATTTTTTAGGCCTTAACTACTGTCAGTATAGTTCTCACCAATATTCTTATCCTGGAATGGCTGCAGGTTCGAATCATTTGTTGGTGATAATTCGAGAAATCCGGATTCAACCCTTTCAGGGGCAATATACTTAAATTCGCAAAATGCTGAAATAAATGATTAATACCAGGAATTGTAAACAAGTTTATTTTAAAATAATCAAAAGCTTTTGTTCACATACTTAATGAAAGAAAATTTTTCATTTCAAATGCCAATTAAAGCAGACTACTTTAATCAATATTACATATTTTAAGTTTTAAAATAAGTCGGCTATTAATAAATTAGAAAATTTTTCTTTGCAAATACTTTTGCAGATGCTTTGCAAAGGAAGTTGCACTTAGGAAGTAAAATTAAGTTGTCCAAAAGTACACCACGGCCGTAGAAGAGGTTAAAGCGTGTTATACATTTTCAACGCTGTTCACTTAGGAATAATCGTCCATCTTATTAAGTTGTGAAGTTTTTTACAGCATTCTGAATGTATTGAAAATTGTTTCATAATCGATTCTTAAAGCATACTTTTTGATTTTTTTTCTTTTTTTTGAGTCATGCTCTTTATTATATTTTAAAATAAGCTTAACTGTTATTCAAAATATGCTTTTAATAAACAAGAAGAAATACAAATAAAAGAATTTCCCACTTAAAATAATATTTCTTATGGAAAATGACAGATTTTTGCTAACAAATGCCACAACTATGAAAAAGAAATCCTTTTTAAATATGAAGAACAGCTGGCGATGATTTGCAGGTTATTAAACTTGGAGTGAATTGACGCAGGAAATCGGATTTTTATTTGAAAGCAAGTCCAAAATTTATATTCTCAAAGATAGTTTCTGATTTTAGAATGAAAAGGTTTTATTCGAGTTCTTATAAAAAAGTGAATATTCTGGAAAGGAGTGGGTGAAAATATATCGGGATATAAAATTATTTTAGAAGGAAGGTAAGGAAAAGATTTAACTATTCAAACATCTTTCAGGTAGGAAATCAAGAAAACTTTAATTATTATTTTCTTCTTCCTTTACAAGAAGGAAGTATTGGATTTGTGAAAAAAAATTGACTTCCGGTTTTAGAAGGTTTTGAACTCGATTTGAAAATATTTTTGCATTTCTTTCGGCCCTCCCTACTGTATATGTACTTTTCACCAATATTTTTCAAGCCTGGAATGGCCGCAGGCTCGAATTCCTTGTTGACGGTAATTGGAGAAATCGGTATTTAAACCATTCCGGGGCAAGCTTGTTCTATTCGCAAAATGCTCATATAAGCGATTAATATCAGAAATTACAGACAATTTTTTATCTAAAATAAGCAAAGGCCTTTGTAAACGTACTTAATGAAAGAAAATTTTTTCAGTTCAACATTCTGTTGCCAATGAAGTATTTAGGAATTAAAATTAAATGGTCCAAAAATACACCACTGTCCTCAAAGGGGGTAAAAGTATTATACATTTTCAACACTGTTAATTTAGGAATCATCATCCACCTTATTTAATTGCGAAGTTTTTGGCAGCATTCTGAATGTGGTGGAAAATGTTTCATAATCAATTTTGAAGCATACTTTTTGGTTCTTGTTTTTTTTTTTTTTTTTTTTTTTTTTTTTTTTTTTTTAAATAATGATATGTTCTTTCTTTTAATTAAAAATACGCTGAACTGTTACCCAAAATATGCTTTTAATAAACAACAAGAAATACAAATAAAAGAATTTCCCTTTTAAAATAATATTTCTTATGGAAAATGACAGATTTTTGCTAACAATTGCGACGCTTCAAAGAAATCGAGATTGCGACAAAGAAATTTTTTTTAATATAACGAGCAGCTGGCGATGATTTGCAGGTTATTAAACTTGGAGTGAATTGGCGCAGGAAATCGGATTTTTATTTGAAAGCAAACCCAAAATTTATATTCTCAAAGATTAGTTTCTGATTTTAGAATGAAAAAAGTTTTATTCGAATTCTTATAAAAAGTGAATATTCTGAAAAGGACTGAGTTAGGATATATCGGGATATAAAGTTATTTCAGAAGGACGATTAGGAACTGATTTAACTATTCAGACATCTTTCAGATAGAAATCAAGAAAACTTTAATTTTAATTTTCTTTTTTCTTTACAAGAAGTGTTAAATTGTGTGGGAAATTTCGAACTTTCGGTTTTTAATGGATTTATATGTTTTATAAGTTCCTGAGCAGGATTTAATGGTTTTTTAGAATATGTCTATCAATCATCCTGTGAGTAATATATGTCAAAACTTTTGTGGGTGCCCTGTTTCAAAAACTAATGCATGGAATTTCCAAAATCTTCAGTTTCAGTTAGATCTTGATATAAACTGGAGGTGATTAGATTCTTGGTGTAGCTTTATCAACAGATGGATCTGCTAAGCTGCAATATTCATAATTTCCACAATAGCTCTATCTCAAAACATGTACAAATTTTCAACAATTTTCAACACTTTTAATTTAGGAATTATTGTCCAGCTTGTTAAATTGCGAAAATTTTTACAGCATTCTCAATGTATTAGAAAATGTTTCATAATCTATTCTTAAAGCATATTTTTGGGGGTTTTCTTTATTAGTATTGAGTATTTTTTTTTTAATAATTAAAGAAATTCGGAAATTTTACCCAAAACATGCTTTTAATAATCAATAAGAAATATAAATAAAAGAACTTCGCATTTAAAAAATTTCTTATTGAATATGACAGGTTTTTTTCTAACAAATGCGACAACTATGAAAAAGAAATCCTTTTTAAATATAACGAATAGCTGGCGATGATTTGCAGGTTATTAAACTTGGAGTGAATTGAAGCAGGAAATCGGGTTTTTATTTGAAAGCTAGTCCAAAATTTATATTCTCGAAGATAGTTTCTGATTTTAGAATGAAAAAGGTTTTATTCGAATTCTTATGAAAAGTGAATATTCTGAAAAGGAAAAGATCAGGATATATCGAGATAAAGTTATTTCAGCATGAAGATCAGGAACAGAATTAACTATTCAGACTATTTCAGATAGGAAATTAAGAAAACTTTAATTTTTATTTTCTTCTGTGGGATGTTATTCGGTACTTAAAATATAGAACAGAGATGTTACAGTCACATTTTATTGTAGACGACACAACACATATCACATTATATACAAATCGCAAGACGAGCGCAACTCAATCAATTGAATATTCATAAAAATTACTTAGCACAAAGAACATCTCTAAGAGAGAAGCTTAGCGAACACACATCCCAATCTTACATCTTAACTGAACACTCAAATACTTCACTTCATTTCATGTCTGTTTAGAAAAGGAAGGCAAAATATCTCCGGATATTTTGCCGAAGGTGGCAATAGCGCCACCTATAGATACTATAATTTAGGGAAGGCAGTCACCCTGTTACAGCCTCCCCCTCTGGTTCCGCGAACGTCCCGGTGTGGAACCAGTAACTTTCTTTGGTGGCCTACCGCGTTTCCTAATGGGTGCGACAGGCACTATGTCAGAGTCATTACATAGTTTTAAGGTAGAAGTGTGACATGTAGCAAGTGGATCCTTTGGACTGTCCCTACTTGCTATGACAAAAGTGGTGGGTGATTTTTGAGTTAAAATGATGTAAGGTCCATCACGTTTAGGCATGAACTTCGACGTTTTGTTGTTACTTACTGGATGTAAGTCAACCCAAACTTTGTCTCCTGGAACAAAACTATGTCCCGGTTTCCGACTACGGTCAGCAAATTTTTTCCTCTGATCTTGCTTAGATTCAACTTTGTCTTTGATTTCTTTGGTGAATTTTGCGAATTTCTTGAGATATGGAGTAATCTCAGGCACAAAATTATCATTTTGAATTACAGCACGAATGTCATGCTGAACATCATCCGTTGTTCTCAATTCTCTTCCAAACTGCAAGAATGCTGCTGTTTCTCCAGTAGTGTCACACTTAGCAGTATTTAGTGCAAAACGGATTGTTGGAAGCTTTTCTTCCCAAGAGCAGTGATCATTTTCTACTAATATAGCTAATCTCGGCTTGAGATCTCTATTTTTCCTCTCCACAGGATTAGCCTGGGGATGGTATATGGGAGTTGGATTTTGTTTGATACCTAAAAGAAAACAAAGTTGTTGCATCACACTAGTAACAAATTGGGGTCCGTTATCACATATTATACGTCTCGGTAGACCATATCTAAGGATAACTTCTTCAAGCAACGTAGTTGCACACTGCGCTGCAGTAGCATGTGTAAGGGCAAACAATTCCACCCATCTTGTAGCACAGTCTTCTACTATAAATATCCACCTTTTACCGTTTTTACTTTTTGGTAAAGGGCCAAAAAGATCAATTGATAGAACTTCAAATCTTTGTGAATACACTGGTGTTTGTAACAAACCGGATGGTTTTTGATTAGAAGGCTTATACCTATTGCATTCAGCACAATTTTTGACATAATTTGCAATGTATGAACGCATTCCAGTCCAATAATACTTTTTGGATATTCTATTTAACGTACCTTCAGCACCGTAGTGACCAGCCGTAGGTGAATCGTGGTGTTCTTTTAAAATTTTCTCCCTTTCATGTGATGGGACAACTAGTTGAGCTTCTTCTGATTTCGAACTTGGAGAATACCTGTATAAAACTCCTTGATTCATAATATAACCGCGATCAGTCCAATTAGTATAGTCAAGAGTTTTTTCTTCATCTTCGAAACTTTTAATAATTTTCTTTAATTCTTCATCTTTCATTTGTTCAGCAAGTAAATCACTTGATGATTTAGAAGGAATATCAACTATTATAGCGCAAATATCGCACCTTTCTTTATTGGTATGATCACAAGCAGGACGAGAAAGCATGTCAGCTATGACGTTAGCTTTGCCTGGAATATATTCTATTTTCAAATTAAATTCTTGTAATTGCAAAGCCCATCTGGCAAGTCTTCCAGAGGGTGACTTTAAACTCATGAGCCATCGGAGAGGCTGGTGGTCGGATGCCACAGTAACTTCTGTTCCATCAATATATCCTCTGAATTTATTAAGAGCCCAGACAACAGCGAGAGCTTCTCTTTCTGTGGTGTGATAGTTGCGTTCTGCAGCAATCAACAATCTACTTGCATACTCAATCGGATGCTCTTCAGGACCTTCACCCTGTAGAAGTACTGCCCCCAGAGCATAACTACTTGCATCAGTTCGAATGAAAAAGGGTTTAGTTTCATCAGCTTGTTTCAATATTGGAGCTGAAACGAGGCATTGCTTCAAGGTTTGAAATGCATTTTCTTCATCGGTACCCCAGTGCCATTCCGCATTCTTTTTTGTGAGATTACTAAGTGGTCTGGATATTTTTGCAAAGTCTTGTATAAAACGGCGATACCATGAACATGTCTGCAGAAAAGATTGCAGTTGTTTTATATTCTTCGGAGGTGGGATCCTCACAATAGCATCAACTTTCCCAGGATCAACTTCTAGGCCATTTGGTGTGATCCAGTGTCCTAAATATTTTACTCTGGTACAAGCAAAGTTACATTTTTCTCTATTAGCAGAAAGTTTCCATTTGTCTAATCTTTTAAAAACAGCTTCAAGATCAGCTAGATGTTGTTCAAAACTTGATGATAAAACAATTAAGTCATCAAGATAAGTGAGAATATTTACATCTGGGAGTCCTTTGCGAAAGCTACCCATTGTCCTCTGAAATGTTGCAGGGGCATTGCGGAGACCAAACGGCATTCTCCGAAAGCGATATGTTCCTAGAGGGCATACAAAAGCAGTTTTATCTCGATCAGGTTCATAGACACTCACTTGATAGTAACCAGCATTCAGATCCAGCGTTGTCATAAACTGAGCAGTTTTCGCCTGATCCAAAAGATCGTCCATACGAGGGAGTGGATAGGTATCTGGTATAGTAACTTCATTCAGCTTCCTGTAGTCTACACATAAGCGAACACTACCATTTGGCTTAGGAATGAGCATGATTGGTGCAGAGTATGGAGACTCGCATTTTTCAATAATTCCTTTGGCTAGAAGATCATCAATTTGGGTTTTACACAATTCTTTCTTTGCCGGTGATAATCTGTAAGGAGGTAGTGATATAGGACGATGGTCTCTGGTATTTATATGATGTTCGACGACGGGTGTTGCTTCTCCCCCTGGTCGAAAGGTATTGGAAAATTTTTCAAGTAAGTCATTAAGCCTTTTTCTTTGTATCTCAGATAGATGCTGACCTTCTGTTTCTCTTAACATAACCGAGTTAACTGTGGCAGTTGGTGCTGAGATTTCAGGCGTCGTAATGAAAGGATCATCCGAAAAGGGAATTTTACGCTTAGGATTGTTCTGGAAATACCAACTTTGGCTTCTCATGTCTAGCACGATCCCCATTTTATTTAAAAAATCTATGCCTAACAATGTTCTATTTCCCTGGGCATCGGGTAAGGCAAAAATCGTTGTACTAGTTGTACGACCTTCTATTTCAACTGTGATTGTTGCTTGAAGAACGTTGGTTTCTTTTCGTAGTCCATCAGCAAGTGTTATGCTTACACCGGTGTCTTCGAACACAGTTCCTTGGTCACACAGAATCTTGTATAACATTTCCCCAGCAATGCAATGAGTAGCTCCTGTATCTGCGCAAGCAACCCCTGTATACCTTTATGTATAACAAAGGTGTTGCTTGAGTATTGACAGGACAAGATTTGAGATGAAGGGAACGAAAATTTGCTGATTGCGTCTGCGTAGAAGTAGATGGAGAACAATTAGGACATTTGGCTTTGACAAAACCTTGTTTACCACAGCCATAACAATTTATAATCGGACGTTTATCATTGTTTTCGTATCTTGAATTTGTATATTTTGAAGTAGAATGATTATTTTTATAATTTGAAAAATGTTCATTCGTTAGTTTCATGTTTGGGTGTTTGATTTTTCCAGAACTCTTGACCATTTGAATTTTTCGGCAAAACATGTTTCTGCGCTTCACGCGTTTTTGGATAACTTGCTGACTTTTGAGAAGAAGGTTTAATGTTTTCGTAAATGTCTAGCTTTTCAGCCAACACGACAGGATCATTTAACTTGTCCCAACCATCTAAATAATGATTTTTATATTCATGTGGACACTTTTTCTTAATCTGATCAGAGATTATTAGTTCAACTAGTTTTTCAAATGAATTGATTTCTAATTCGGATAACCAACCCTCAAAATAATTTCTAAGTTCAAAATAAAAATCCTTCCAAGTAGAATTTTCTCTTTTTTGATGTCGGCTAAATAATACTCTAAATTTTTCTGCTGTCAACTTAAATCTTTTAAGCAATATGTCACGAATATAAGAATAATTTTTGAACATATCTTCTGGTTCTCTGGCGATTAGTTTACCAATGTCGTTTGGAAGTACGGCAATTAATTGAGAAACCCAAAATTCTTTGGAGACATTAAGCATTTTCATTTGACGTTCAAACATTGTCAAAAACAAAAACATATCATCCTTTTCAGGAATAAATGTTGGCAAGATATTTTTAATATCTATACGCATCTGGTCTATTTGATTTTGTGGTACTGTTGTCGCGGTAGGGTTTTGAGCATGTAGCTTAAGCTTTTCTAGCTCATATGCTCTTTCCTCTGCAATACGTTTATCCTGAATCATTTGTTGTTCTGCAATTTCTTGTTTTTTGCGATCTTCCACGATAGCCATAAATGCCTCTTTAACAAATTGTTCGTCGTCTTTAAGCAGTTGACACTTCATAATTTTCTCACGTAAGACTGATAGTTTATCATCTTTATCTACATCTAACTCTAATTCTGTGCCCAAATTAAAGAAATCGATTTTTTTTCCTTTAGAAAGAAACGCCATTTTTCCCAAATTGTTGTTGATATTGTTGATTTATGCTTAAATTAGAAAACTATTAGATACGTGACCCATTAAATAATAAGAACAAAATGACTACCTTCCCCTTACAGGTAAATAAAACATGTAAATATGGATAAATTTCATAAATAAATGTTTAAAAAAAATGCAGGAAATAATTTAAAACATACTAAAATATACCACTAATTTAATCATGAGCTCATGAAAATATTTAGAAGAAATATTATTATACGTTAAAATTCAACCTTTTTACCAAATTAGCTTACCAATGACATAAATCATTCATTTTAAATATATGAAATATTATAGGTAATTCATTGCGAAATAATTATCAACCACACATAAATATGAAAACAACTCGAAATATGAATAAAGAACTTACTTTACATCTAAAAAATAAACAACATACGAAATAATAAAATTTATCAAAATCATTTTTAAACTCTGTGCACAGATTAAAAAACAAAAACAAAATTCACTTACTCAGAATCCTTGCTTTTAAAAACAATATCAAAAGAAATCACTTTCAATTTCAGAAAACTAATGTTTCTTAATAATCTTACTCAAAATCAACATAAAACAAAACAAACAAAAAAAAATTATATAAATATATGAAACAGCATTTGTCTTAATAAATAAAAGAAAATGAAAACTTTTTTCCGCAGCTGGCCAGCAAAAAAAAAAGAGAAACAAACAAACAATAAAAAAAAATAATTTCAACTTTTACCGGTAAAAAAACAAATAAAATGAAAATCTATTTTTAGATAAAGGTTGTCGATGATTCACATAACAATTAAAAGCACGCAGAAGTAAATAGTATCGAACACTAGAACAAAATCAGATTATAATTAGAATGCTTTAAATGACGAAATGAAGAAGTTTCAATCACAAATTAAAACTAGAAGATATTTTGTTGCTTATGAAGACTGAAGAACATTATTTATTGTCATGTCGACAATATTTTTCAATTATTTCCAATGTGAAGGGTACGGATTACCCTTTTCGAATGCATTTTCTTGCTTTTTTGTCAGGATGACGCACTTAAAACACACAATTGAAGAAGAAGAAAGCACTATTAAAAATAAGAACAGAAGCTTGATTCATTGTAGATTTGACAACACCTTTAAAATGGGTACAGATTACTCTTTTTTTTTTTTATACTTTCTTGAATTTTGTCGCGATGATACTACCACACATAACTGATATTAAAGAAATTAGCACAAAACTGGAGTATACCTTGATACTTGATATTGCACATTATATAATAGAACTTTTTGGAAATCACAGGATGAATTGTTCTTGACGAACACGGCACTTGAGAACACAAAATTTCCTTTATTGCCGAGGTGACAATAATTTAGAAGTGGGTACGGATTACCCTACTTTAAATATAATTTTTGGAATTTTTGTCAGGATGACAGCAGCGAACTTGACACAAAGACTTTGAAAGCACAAAAATGTTCCGAAAGAACTCCATTTTACGTTGGGCGCCAGTGTGGGATGTTATTCGGTACTTAAAATATAGAACAGAGATGTTACAGTCACATTTTATTGTAGACGACACAACACATATCACATTATATACAAATCGCAAGACGAGCGCAACTCAATCAATTGAATATTCATAAAAATTACTTAGCACAAAGAACATCTCTAAGAGAGAAGCTTAGCGAACACACATCCCAATCTTACATCTTAACTGCAAACTCAAATACTTCACTTCATTTCATGTCTTTTTAGAAAAGGAAGGTCTCCGGATATTTTGCCGAAGGTGGCAATAGCGCCACCTATAGATACTATAATTTAGGGAAGGCAGTCACCCTGTTACACTTCTTTTTTTACAAGAAAAAAGTACTGAATTAGTGAAATATTTTGACTTCCGGTTTTTGACGAATTTAAACGTTTTAGAAGATCGTGAATATGATTTGAACAATTTTTGCATTTTTCGGGGTCTTTTATGTATGTTCTCACCAATATTCTTGAAGCCTGAAATGGCTTCCGGTTTGAATTCTTTGTTGGCGGTAATTGGAGAAATTCGGATATAAACTCTTCAGGGGCAAATTACTTCTATTTGCAAAATACTGAAATAAGTGATTAAACAATATTACAAAAAATTTATTCTAAAATAAGCAAAAGCTTTTATAACGTACTTAGTAAAAGAAAATTTTTGATTTCAATATTCTGGTGCCAATGAAATATTTATGAATTAAAATTAAATGGTCCAAAAATACACCGTCCTGAAAGGGGGTAAAATGTATTATACATCTTCAACACTGTTAATTTTGGAATCATCGTATACCTTATTAAATTGCGAAGTTTTTTAAAGCATTCTGAATGTGTTGGAAATTGTTTAAATTATTAAACGTTTATATATATGTATATATATGTATAATTTATGTATGTATGTATATATATATATATATATATATATATATATATATATATATTACGTAATGCTTTTTCCTATGATTAAAAATATGCTGAACTGTTACCCAAAATATGCTTTTAATAAACAACAAGAAAAACAGATAAAAGAATTTCTCATTTAAAATAATATTTCTTATGGAAAATGACAGATTTTGCAACAGATGCGACGCTATGAAAAAAAAAAAATCTTTTTAAATATAACGAACAGCTGGCGATGATTTGCAGGTTATTAAACTTGGAGTGAATTGACGCAGAAAATCGGATTTTTATTTGAAAGCAAGACCAAAATTTATATTCTCAAACATAGTTTCTGATTTTGGAGTGAAAAGGTTTTATTAGAGTTCTTATAAAAAGTGAATATTCTGAAAAAGAGTGGTTTAGGATATATCGATATAAAGTTATTTTAGAAGGAAGATTAGGAACAAATTTAACGATTCAGACATCTTTCAGATACCAAGTCAAGAAAACTTTTAATTTTTATTTTCTGCTTCCTTTAGAAAAAGAAAGTATTGAATTTGTGGAAAATTTCCGGTTTTGGATGGATTTAAAATTTTAGAAAGTACTAATTACGATTTGATAGTTTTATAGAATATTTTTGTTTTTTCCTGAGAGAGTCTGCCTGTGACAAAAGTTTTGTGGGCAATCTATCTCAAAAATTAATGCATGGGACTTTAAAAACCTTCAGATTCAGTTAGATCTGGATATAAACAAGAGCTGATTAGATATTCGGTGTAGAATGCTTAGCAGATGGCTTTGCTAAGCTGCATTATTCACAATTTCCACAATAGCTCTATCTCAAAAATTAATGTGAATTCTGAATGTGTTGGAAATCATTTCATAATCTATTATTAAAGCATAATATTTGGCTGTTGTTTATTTTTTATTCAGTCATGCTCTTTCTTATAATTAAAAATACGCTTAACTTTTCCCAAACTACGCTTTTAATAAACAACAAGAAAACAAAAATAAAAGAATTTCCCATTTAAAATAATATTTCTTATGGAAAATGGCAGACTTTTGCTAACAAATGCGACAACTATGAAAAAGAAGTCCTTTTTTTAAATATAACGAACAGCTGGCGATGATTTACATGTTATTAAACTTGGAATGAATTGACGCAGGAAATCGGATTTTTATTTGAAAGCAAGTCTAAAATTTATATTCTCAAAGATACTCTCTGATTTTATAATGAAAAGGTTTTATTCGAGTTCTTGTAAAAACTGAATATTCTGAAAAGGAGTGGGTGACAATATATCGGGATATAAAATTATTTTAGAAGGAATATTAGGAACAGATTTAACTATTCAGGCATTTTTCAGATAGGAAATCAAGAAAACTTTATTTTATTTATTTATTTATTTATTTATTTTATTTATTTATTTATTTTTTATTTATTTATTTATTTATTTATTTATTTGAAGAAGAAGAATAAGAAACTATTGGATTCATGGAAAATTTCGACTTCCAGTTTATAATGGATTTATATGTTTTAGAAGTTCCTGAACACGATTTGATCTTTTTTTAAATAAAATGTCTGTCTGTGCGAGTCTGTATGTGACAAAAATTTTGTGAACGCTCTATTTCAAAAACTAAGTGCACGGAATTTAAAAAATCTTTAGATTCAGTTAGATCATGATATAAAATGGAGCTGATTATTATTATTTTTTTATGGAGATTGCACGATAGATGGCTCTGCTAATCTGTATTAGTCAGAATTTTCACAAAAGCTTTATCTTAAAAACTAATGTGAATTCTGAATTTGTTTTAAAAATTTTCATAATCTATTCTTAAAGCATAATTTTTGGTTCTTGTTTATATTTTATTCAGTTATGCTCTTTCTCATAGTTAAAAATATGCTGAATTTTTACCAAAAATATATTTTTAATAAAATACAAAAAATATAAATAAAATAATTTCCCATTTAAAATAATATTTCTTATGAGAAAATGACATACTTTTTCTAACAAATGCGACAACTATGAAAAAGAAATCCTTTTTAAATATAACGAACAGCTGGCGATGATGATTTGAAGGTTATTAAACTTGGAGTGAATTGACGCAGGAAATCGGATATTTAGTTGGAAGCAAGTCCAAAATTTATATGTTCTCAAAGATAGTTTCTGATTTTAGAATGAAAAAGTTTTATTCGAGTTCTTATAAAAGTGAATATTCTGAAAAGGAGTGGGTCAGAATATATTGAGATAAAGTTATTTTAGAAGAAAGATCAGGAACAGATTTAATTATTCAGACGTCTTTCAGAAAAAAAAAAAAAAAAAAAAAAAAAAAAATCAAGGAACCTTTTAATTTTTATCTTCTTCTTCCTTTAGAAAAAGAAAGTAATTGGATTTGTGGAAAATTTCCATTTTGGATGGATTTAAAATTTTGGAAGGTCCTGAACACGATTTGGTGGTTTTTTAGAATATGTTTGTTTGTTCCTCTGTGAATCTTATGTGACAAAAGTTGTGTGGGCAATCTGTCTCAAAAATTAATTCACGGAATTTTAAAAACCTTGAGATTCAGTTAGATCTTGATATAAACTGGCTGATTAGATATTTGGTGAAGATTGCTCTGCAGATGGCTCTGCTAAGCTGCATTATTCACAATTTCCACAATAGCTTTATCTCAGAAACTAATGCACGGATTGTCATAAAATTTGAGATTCACTTATTCCTTGGTATAATTTGTTGCTGATTACTTCTTGGCAAATTACTCAAAAGGTAGCTCAGCTATGCTGCATTATGCGTGATTATCGCATTAGCTCTATCTCAAGAACTTATGAACGGAATAGGTGTGTTTAGTTTTGATGTAATTTGCCTTGTATGAGTCACTGCTATGATGCATTTTTCACGATTTTGCAATAGCTATATCCAAAAAAGTAAAGCATGAAATTTCATCCCTTTCATATGTATGCAACATAATCTTTTGTTTTGTATTATTTTATATCTTATTTAACTTACATTAAAATTTATATTTACATATTTACAATACTATTTGAAATTTATCGAGTTTAAGATCTATTTTTTGAAGGAAAAAAACCCCGCTTCTACCTTATCTAGTCAAAAAAACTTCTTCATTCTAAAAACAAGAAAGTTGCTGTTGCCAAAATGCAAAGAAAAAACTCTACATTCGAAAAAAAAATGTCCATGCCGGTCGGCGATTTCCAATATACACTAACCTCTCCCTTATACGCTGTACACACAGAAAACATTCCAATATAGGAGTAGAAAAATAAAAATTGTTTAATCTAAAATTAAATTAAAAATAAACTGTATAAATATACATTAATCTTCTCGACTTGAGAGTCTCTTACACAAATTTTATCTATTGCTACAACATTTTTAAAAGAAGACTCCTTCAAGTACACAATTTCAAAATATGCTCATTTCAGTAAATAAGGTAAATTTTATTTTCCTTTATTACTCGTGCCAGAAACTAATTTTGCAAAAATAGATGGTATCAGCCAGATTGGACATACGAGTGCAAAGGGTTAATATATATCAAGTGCAAGGGAAGCAATAGTTACGATGCAACAGTCTACAGTATTCTACTTTACAGGCATTTCAAAAATTTGCCTAATGTACACTGTTAAAATTATCCCTGTAAAATTACGGGCAGAGGTCGGCTGGTCGGCAGCAGAGATTCCAGTCATACCCCATAAAAAGAAATCCGTGCCCATCATTTTGTGCAGCCCATAAAACAAGATATAATGCACTTTAGAAAATGCCTGTAAGATTGACCTGTAGGTGGAGATAGATTTCAAAGTACTCATTTCAACAACAAAAAATAAAATATGATTACAGATAAATCCAGTGTAACAACTGTATTTCGCCATTTTTGAAGAATTTTTAATTTTATTTTTCTGGAATCTTCGAATCAAGTGTATTCGAAGACTCAGTGGCGTGACAGCTAGAGCAACGGACTCTCACATTAAAAGACTCAGTTGGAATCCCCTCGATGACGCTGCGCTATTTTTTTCCTAGGTCAATAAATACAAGATCTTCTAAATTGTTCGATAGGTGGAAGCACTAACAAATTGTTATATCAACTTAATAAAAAAAATTAACGCTTCTTCAACTTTTTTCCTTCTTTTATTTCCCAAAACAGTAAATCTACTAATTTATCGGAAAAAGTCTGGCAAATTTGCTGCCAGTATTTTTAAAATGAATTCACAGAATTATTTTTAACAGTGTGGTTACAAAATAAACTATTTTCTCCATGGAAGACAGTGTGCTGTTCTTGTGTTGAATTCCAGTATTTTCGGGAGGAGAGCTTCACGGATTCTGCTAACATTTAACACTAGAACGCCCGGAAATTCTACTGAAGTTAGAAAATAATATTTCTCACCAGAATTTTTATTCAGAATTAATTAATTGATTTATTTAACGAAAATTTGTGTGGCTTAAATTTATATTATTTCAAGAAAATTTTTCTGGTTCAAATTGAAATTTAGTTACATTATTGGAGTCGAATCGACTCCATCCGGGCGTTCTAGTGTTAAATGCAATGTACAGTCGTGGGGAAAAACAGAAATCACCTGTTACTAATTCCTCAACAAATTATCGTAGAAGAAAGTTACTGGTTCCAAAGAATGGGGCATAAAGTATACTTTTAAATGAGGTGCATAAAATTTGCTTTGGAGGTCATCTACTCATTAAAACAACCCCAAACTTCATCTTTTTCGATGGCAAAACGAAATTCTAACAAGATATTTCAAATCTTCTATTCAAAATATGCCTATACACCAAATTTAAAGTCATGAATTATAAACATTGAAAATTTAATGCTTCTAATGTTTAATTAAATTTTCATATTTCTATTACCGTAATTTCGGGGGTATAAGCCGCAGGTCAAACAATTCTTTTTCGACCCAGAATTTTTTAAGAAACAAATATAACTACTTAGATCGCCGTAAATAATTGTCTTCAATCACTAAATAAGATTTCTGGGTCCAAAAAGAATCGTTTGATCCGCGGCTTATACACCCGAAATTACGGTAATATTGCCTGAAATTATATTCCTAATGTGCTATTTCTTTATGTAGCAATAATGTTAAAATACCCAAACATAAATATATTTGCATTTTTTTAATAATTTTATGATATGAATATGAAATTAATATTCTAAATAGTTATGTATTGCAACCAACATTTTTTTGAGGATTTAAATTTATATGGTCCTGCTTTATGGAAATCCAAAATTTCAATTTTTTCTTCCAAGTAGTTTTCAAATTGTGCTTAAATAAAGAGAATATTGCCCTGTTAAACTGATGGCATTGAGCTCACAGGCTACGCATACTAATTGTACATTACAGCCCTGTATTTTCGTTAATTCCGTTCGAAAAAAAATTAAGAAGGGGAAACAGCCTCCCCTTTCTCCTTTTTTATACTTAATCATTTAACCTCCTAAACTATCAAGGACATGATTTATCATATAAAAAATCTATATCCAAAATTCAGAGCAAATTGGGTAATTCTTAATAAAAACCCATTTAGCATTTATATAATTTAAGAGGAGTTATTCCCTTCTTTTATACTTAACTATTAAACTTCCAAAACTATTCAAAGATTTGAACGAAATCTGACAATTCTGCTTGAAAAATCCATTTATACAAGTTAAGGGGAGGGGCATTAGAACCCCCGTTCCCCCTGTTTATACTTATTCACTGAACACCTAATAACAGCCACGGACTCGCCTCATCAGAATGATCCTATATCTAAATTTTGAACGAAAACTGTTAATTCAGCATGAAAATCCCATTTATATCAATTAAGGGGAGGGGCATGAGCCCCCCGTTCCCCCTGTTTATACTTATTCAAAGAACACCTAATAACAGTCACGGAATCGCCTCATCAGAATGATCCTATATCTAAATTTTGAACGAAAACTGTTAATTCTGCATGAAAATCCCGTTTATATCTTTTAAGTGGAGGGGCATGAGCCCCCCGTTCCCCCTCTTATACATATCGATTGAACTCCAAAAACTAATCATGGAAGTGCCTTATCAGGATATACCTATATACAAAATTTCAAGTGGATCCGATATTTTTATCATGAGTTATCGCGTTACGCACGAACGAACATACATACAGAACGGGCGGGCACATAAGCTCTCAGGCTATGATAGCCTGTGAGCTAAAAATGGCAAAATGATAGTTTAAAGAGCTATCTACAATAGAAGTGACTTAGATATTTTGAAACTTCTATCCTATAATCTAGCTGTCTTCACTGACTGCTTGAGTGGCGCCTAAGAAGCCTCGATCAGGAAGGAGACTCTCTTGGTCAACAATCGAGTATCAAACTTGAATTTGGATACAGCCCCTAAAATATGCTCGTTTTAAAGTAATTAATTTCTTGGAAATTTATCATACGAATTGCCTGAAAATTTGTTTTTAGTCTAATCGAAGAGTGTGGAATTCATTTATGCAGTCAGAATTGAGGACTGTTATTGAAAAAAAAAACGAAGTTTGTGTTCGTTTTAATATGTAGATGGCTCCCTAAGTATACTTAGGGACATACAATAACTTTCTCTAACGATAATATTTTGAAGAATTAGTAGGTGGTGTTTAATTTTTTTCCATGACTGTACTTTTAACGAATCTGCAAAATAATAGTATAACTTTTCTCCGACATTGTTAAAAAACGAAAGAAAATCACACACCCTGTACCAAAGCCCCTATCCACGATTTAAATTAAAGCCTTAACACGCTAACTCTCGAGCTGTTCACATATGTCGCCATTTTTTAAAATAAAGGTAATAATAACTCATAATAATTGCACCAAAATCACATACAGTAGAGTCTCTCTATAACGAAATTCCATACATCGAATTTCACTATATAACGAATTTTTAGTAGGAACAGTCCCCTTTTCGGAGGATTACATCAAAAACAGTCAGATATAGCAAAATATCTATCTCAATATAACGAATTTTTTTCATAAATTGGTCTTTATTTATTCAGTTTTAAAATGCTTCGAAATCATATGGAATCGATTTTTCATAACTTATTTTTGATTTATCGTCAGTGCTAAGGTTTTTTTTTTTTTTTTTTTTTTTTTTTTTTTTTTTAAATAATAGTTCTCTCCTTGTTTTTTAAATCCAACGAATTCATCCCACCTCCCACACACCTTTCCACATCCTTCTCAAAAAAGTGTCAATTGGATTGATACACATGTTACAGAGGAATCAATGAGAGGCTCATAAGAGAGGCCTTCAAATAGTGGGAAATGTTAACTACAATTTTTCATTCTTTGCTAAAATTTAAGCATTTTTTTTTTTAAAAAAGATCGTAACAACTTTAAAATCAAAACAACAAGAAATTAAAGATTTCTTCGTCTGAAATTAATGCAAGTCTTCCTTATTTGATTTTCATTAAGCTTGCTAATAAATATCTGTTCTCTTTATTGAGACAGCTGAAATAATTAAGAAATAAAATGTTAGGTTAATATATACTTTTAAACATTTCAAATTCTTAATTCAAAAGATCAAAAATAATATTTGTTCAAATTTCACACATTAAAAACGATTTTTAACATCATTCTCTATACATTGAATTTCTCTATATAACGAATTTTTTACTGGAACGTAGGATTTCCTTATACAGAGACTCGACTATATCTTGAATTTTTTTAAATTCTTTTACCTTGTAAATATGATATCTTGATAATAATAAGACATTTAATAAAACAATATTATCAATAATTTTTGTAAAAAGAGAATTATATTGGATTCCCCAAGAGAATGATAAAACATACAAAATACAATAAATAAAATAAAATAATATTAATTTGCAGTTATCTAAATTGCTCATGCTCTCATTAAACTAACAGAAAGGTTAAATTGCCCAGTATAATTTGAAAAGAGAAGTACAATCCGTTATTCGTCTAGCAAGGCGTGTTTGTGTCACTTCGTCAAGATTAGAGTCTTATAAACTTTATGCCACATCGCTGCATTGAAATTATTAAACACAAAAGAACAAAATTACAAAAAAGCTGTTTCGTTCCTATCATTTTATTCCTATTGCTTATCCAGTGAAAATGTAATTTTTTACATGCATAGAAATAATATCAATTGTTTTACACTATTTTTTTTTCAAAGATTTATTTTGTTTATTTATTTTTTTTCTAAATCAATTTACATGGTTAATATGAATATATTTATTATATAGTCAATTAACTTTTTACACTCGAGAGGTGATTCTCTATGACCACTAGTGTCTCCCGTAAATGGGTATTCTAAATACTCTGGACATCAGTATTTCAAACAGATTTTCTTCGAATTATATAATGGCCGAATAATCTGTGATAAAAGATGCCGAAATAAACTCTCAGAGATTAGTAGTGTCCAAAGTATTTGACGTCCCGATTTACGAGGGACACCTGCACACACTAGTGGTGAGTGAGAGACACCTCTCGAATGCAAAGGGTTAAAGGATCGTTCCAATTATTTTGCACCCCACTGTGATAAAATTTAAACCGAAAATGGAAAAATAAAAGTAGTTATAGCATTTTAAATTTAACAACAAGGACTTTACTTATGAAAAAAAATCTGTTTCAGTTTTATTAATAGAAACATAGAAAATAAAAAAAAGACTCGATTTATATTTCTCATTTCAAAAATAGCAATAGGTCTTTATCATTAATTAATTTCCGATTAATCGAAAAAGAGAAGAATGAGTTCTTCTCATCTCAATTAAAAGCGAGAAACTTACACGAATTAGAAGATTTAATATCCATGTCAAATGACATTTGTCTATTAATTTAAAATTATCTCTCTAATGGTAGCAATTTATTAATGCATTGTCTGATAGCCTGTCATCTCATTATAATACTACAAAAAGAGGTTGTACATTTTGATTTTTACAGATAATGAATCACTTAAAGTAAATGTACAGGATCATTATTCATCGGACATTTTAATACCTGGATTATTTCCGAAATGTTTTACGCCCTGTTGAAAAAAAAAAGGTATATATTTCATTTTATCGAAAGGTATAATGAATCTGTGTCTTTAATTAATTTTCCATTAGCTTTCTTTTCAATTGAGTTTGTAGTCTCTTGGCTTAGCAGGAATTAGGTATCTTAAAATCCTCCTTAATTGTCACTTCCCATTAATATTAAACTACATCAGTGAATAAATGTATGAATGAAATTAAATTTATTAATAAATGTAAGATTTGAACTTTGAATGAATAATTGGTAGTGAATTCATAGTCATTATCTTTAATTATTTCAGTACTTTAATTCTTTTTAATATACCACCACTTTTATATACTATTTCCGAATTTTAAATTAGAGATTTCTGTGCATTTAAATTTATGCATATATGTTTATATATGTGACAAGTATAAGAATTCATATAAAAAATTATACTTTATTTGATTTCTCAACGTAAGCCCTTTGTGATTCATGAAATGCGATTTCAAAAATATTAAGTCAACTGTGAAAATACATTATTTTAAGCATGTAAATAAATAAATAAATTAGAACATAAACACAAAAATTATTGACTGCACTATTGACATATGTGATAAACAGCAAATTACACGCATCTCATATATAGTGTGAATTTTCTAATTTAAAACTGCAAAGCATACGAATTTATCTTTGTAAGAAAAATCTGACACTTTAGCTGGGCACAACTAATCGCCATATCCTCTTGCAGTAGTCTCTAAAGAGTATAAAATTCTATAAAACGAAAACCACAAACCGATATATAATCTCTAAATGCCCATTAAAAACTGTAGAAGTTTTAAAAGTGCAAAGGTCTTTTAACTACGTATGAAGAAATTGCTGTACAATTTGGTAGAGGAATGGCCAAAAAATTAACTAAGCAAGATGTCATACTTTGTAGTACCTGCGAAAGATAACTGTTTTTATGTTTAATGTGTTTTAATAAAACCCGTTGAATTTTTTTCGTAAGAAGTACTTAGTACACTCATCATACAACCCTGAAATTACTTAAAATTTATTTAGAATGTAATTTTTAAATTTATATCGTGTTTTATGTTGTCAGTCATCGATGACTGACACGGTCTGAATGGAGACTTCGCTGTCAGTCATCGGTGACTGACGTGGCCTAAACGGAGACTTCGGTGTCAGTCACATGTGACTGACGTGACCTAAATGGAGACCTCGGTGTCAGTCACACGTGACTGACGTGACCCTCAACCTGTTAATGGATCGTTCCTATCATTTTGCACCAAGTGTAATAAAATTTAAGCCGAAAATTAAAAAATGAAAGTAGTTAATGCATTTTAAATCTAACAACAAAAACTTTACTTTAAAAAAAAAATATTTTTCAATTTTATTAATAGACATGTAGAAAAAAAAGACTCGATTTATATTTCTCATCACAAAAGAAGTAATAAGTCATCTTTAATTAATTTCCGATTACCTTAAAAACTAAGAATTAATTCTTCTGATTTTAGTCGAAAGTGAGAAACTCACAAGAATTAGATAATTTAATAACCTTGTAAAATGATGTTTGTCTATTAATTTATAATTATCTCTCTAACAGCAGCAATTTATTAATGCATTGTCTGATAGCATGTGATATCTCATTATAATAGTACAAAGGGAGGTTGTAAATTTTGATTTTTACAGATAATGAATCACTTAAAGTAAATGTACAGGATCATTATTCATCGGACATTTTTAATACCTGGATTATTTCCGAAATGTTTTCCGTCCTATTGAAAAAAAAAGTTTTAGGTATATATTTCATTTTATCGAAAAGTATAATGGAATCTGTGTCTTTAATTAATTTTCCATTAGCTTTCTTTTCAATTGAGTGTGTAGTCTCTTGGCTTAGCAGGAATTAGATATCTTAAAATCCTCCTTAATTGTCACTTCCCATTAATTTTAAATTACATCAATGAATAAATGTATGAATAAAATTAAATTTATTAATAAATGTAAGATTTTGAACTTTGAATGAAAAATTGACAGAGCATCCATGGACATTATCATTAGTTATTTCAGTTCTTTTATTCTTTTTAAGATATCAGTACATTTCTAAACTATTTCCGAATTTTAAATTAGAGATTTCTGTGTATTTAAATGCGTGCATATATATGAGTATATATGACAAGTATAAGAATTCGTATAAAGAATCATAAATCATACTTTACTTGGTTTCTCAACGTTAATGCTTTGTGACTCATGAAATGCGATAAGGAAAAATATTTAGTCAGATGTAAAAATACATTATTTTAAGTATGTAAAAAAAAAAAAAAAAAAAAAAAAAAAAACAATAAAATTAATCAGAACATAAAAAAAATTATTGACTGTACTTTTTTACATCTGCGATAAACAAGAAATTACATACATCTCATAAATAGTGTCAATTTTTAAATACAAAACTGCAAAGTACACGAATTTTTCTTTGTTAAAAAAAAAAAATCTGGTGATTGACATCGATGACTGTAAATGGAGTAAATGGAAACTTCAGTGTCAGTCAACCATGACTGATGTGGCTTTCAGCTTGTTAAATAATCGTTTCTATCATTTTGCACCCCAGTGTAATATAAATTAAGTAGAAAATTGAAAAATAAAAATAATATTAGCATTTTAAATTTCACAAGAAAAACTTTACATAGAAAAATATATGTTTCAGTTTTATTAATAGACACATAGAAAAAAAAGATTCGATTTATTTTTCTCATTCCAAAAATAGCAATAGGTTTTTATCATTAATTAATTTCCGATTAACTTAAAAGAAGAAGAACGAGTTCTTCTCATCTCAGTTAAAAGAGAGAAACTTACACGGATTAGCAGATTTAATATCCTTGTCAAATGACATTTGTCTATTAATTTAAAATTATCTCTCTAATGGCAGCAATTTATTAATGCATTGTCTGATAGCTTGTCGTCTCATTATAATACTACAAAGGGAGGTTGTACATTTTGATTTTTACAGATAATGAATCACTTAAAGTAAATATACAGGATCATTATTCATCGGACATTTTAATACCTGGATTATTTCCGAAATGTTTTCCGTCCTATTGAAAAAAAAAGTTTTGGGAATATATTTCATTTTATCGAAAGGTATAATGAATCTGTTTCTTTAATTAATTTTCCATTATCTTTCTTTTCAATTGAGTTTGTAGTCCCTTGGCTTAGCAAGAATTATATATCTTAAAATCCTCCTTAATTGTCACTTCCCATTAATTTTTAAATTACATCAATGCATAAATGTATGAATAAAATTGAATTTATTAATAAATGTAAGATTTTGAACTTTGAATGAATAACTGACAGAGAATCCATGGACATTATCATTAGTTATTTCAATTCTTTAATTCTTTTTAATATACCAGTACATTTCTAAACTATTTCCGAATTTTAAATTAGAGATTTCTGTGTATTTAAATGTGTGCGTATATAAGAGTATATATGACAAGTATAAGCATTCGTATAAAGAATCATAAATCATACTTTACTTGGTTTCTCAACGTTAATGCTTTGTGACTCATGAAATGCGATAAAGAAAAATATTTAGTCAGATGTAAAAACATATTATTTTAAGCATGCAAAAAAACAATAAAATTAATCAGAACATAAAAACAAAAATTATTGACTGTACTTTTTTACATCTGCGATAAACAAGAAATTACATACATCTCATAGATAGTGTCAATTTTTAAATACAAAACTGCAAAGTACACCAATTTTTCTTTGTAAAAAAAAAATCTGGTGACTGAAGCGGTTTAAATAGAGACTTCAGTGTCAGTCAACCGTGATTGACGTGGCTCTCAACCTGTTAAATGATTGTTTCTATCATTTTGCACACCAGTGTAATAAAATTTAAATAGAAAATTGAAAAATAAAAATAATTATAGTATTTTAAATTTCGCAAGAAAACCTTTACTTAAAAAATATATATGTTTCAGTTTTATTAATAGACACATAGAAAAAGAAGATTCGATTTAGATTTCTCATTCTAAAAATAGCAATAGGTTTTTATCATTAATTAATTTCCGATTAACTTAAAAGAAGAAGAACGAGTTCTTCCATTCTCAGTTAAAAGAGAGAAAATTACACGAATTAGCAGATTTAATATCCTTGTCAAATGACATTTTTCTATTAATTTAAATTTATCTCTCTAATGGCTGCAATTTATTAATACATTGTCTGATAGCTTGTCGTCTCATTATAATACTACAAAGAGAGGTTGTACATTTTGATTTTTATAGATAATGAATCACTTAAAGTAAATGTACAGGATCATTATTCATCGGACATTTTAATACCTGGATTATTTCCGAAATGTTTTACGTCCTATTGAAAAAAAATTAGGTATATATATAGAGATTCTTCTTTAAAAAGTTCTTTTGAACACATAAGTAAATAAACTCGGAGGTAAATTAAATTCTGACACCGTTTTTAAACTTTTAAATGACTTATATTAAACGTTAATATTTACAAAAAAGATATTTACATAAGACTATTTACAAAGCAAACAATCATAACTCTAATTAATCAATTACATCTTATACGGGAACTCGTCTTCATTTTACGTTCTTTTTACACCAACTTAAAACTAAAAACATTCCATTCTCCTTTCTTCCGTTCAGTTCTTTTTTCTACCGCTTAAATCGTCTGGCTTCTTAGGAATTAATAGTTTCTTCAAAATCGTCTGCCTCACTGAGAGCCTGTTCATCAGAGTTGCGATGCGTAGAAAATAATATGCAGATCTAATAGTGGAGGAGATTTCCCATATTTCGGCCATACTGATGAGACATTCGTCCTCGAATGTATTCTTGTTGGCTGGAAACAGCAGCTGGATCATCTGAAAAGATAAAGGAAAAAAAAAACACAGCAGCATCCAAAGTCTAAATTGAAAAAAAGAAGTCATCATTCAAATTGTTTATCAAAGCTTAGATTATTTCTTGAAAAAATTCATATATTTTTTTTCGCGTCTTTTCGTCTTCTCTTTCCTTACGTCTTTTCGTCTTCTTTTATCTTACGTCCTTTCGTCTTCTTCTTTCTTACATCTTTTCGTCTTCTTTTATTTTACGTCTTTTCGTCTTCTTTCTTAATACGTCTTTTCATCTTCTATTACCTTACGTCTTTTCGTCTTTTCTTTCTTACGTCTTCCGTCTTCTTTTATCTTACGTCTTTTCGTCTTCTTTCATACGTCTTTTCATCTTCTTTTACCTTACGTCTTTTCGTCTTTTCGAGAATAAAGTTAAAATTCTATTAGTTGTCAGTCCAGTGGTTTGTCATAGTTGGTATAATGTCACAATCGGTGAAATTCTTTTTTTTTTTTTTTTTTTTTTTTTTTTTTTTTTTTTTTTTTCAAGCTTCGTCCGTCCATGGCTTCATGTACTCTGCACATGTACTGGTGACCATGAATCCTTCGTTGAATCCAAGTTTCTTTACATCGTAGGTGTCATTATTTTTTACTTTTATGACTTTGTACGGACCTAAATATTTTGGTTTTAACTTCAAACCTGGACCTTGTTGTGTGCGTTTTATAGCAACCACATCATTAATCTTAAATTTGTTAGCTTTCTTTCGTCTGAGGTTGTAAGTTTTACGGTTCTCTTCTTGGACTTTTAAAATATGTTTTTTAGCATTTTTTCTCATATCTTCGCGATTATTTGTAAAATCAGATTGTATTTCAGCATTCAGAAGACTAGTAATTTCAATGTTATTTTTTAGTTTCATTTTAGTACCAAACATCAATTCAAAAGGAGTTGTGCTTATACTTCTCTGAAAAGTCGAATTTATCACCTGTTGGACGTTGCTTACATGTGTATACCATTTTTTAGGATTATCGACAGACAATTTAGACAGAACAGATATTATGACAGAATTTAGACGCTCAACTTGGCCGTTAGACCTGGGTAATCCAGTGGTAATCGGGATATGTTTAATATTTTCATTGATGCAATAATCTTCAAAAGCTTTAGAGGTAAATGCAGGACCTTTATCTGATATAATTCGAACTGGATTTCCAAAGATAGATTTTTGGATTTCTAATTTAGAAATTACTTCTGCAGCATCGGTAGATTGTGTGGGATACAATCAAACAAATTTTGTGAATGCGTCAATGACCGAAAGGATATGTTTGTAATTTTTATTAGTGCTTTCTAATGGACCTAAGTGATCAACATGGTACGTATGTAATGGAGTTTCTTCTTTTTCTATTGGGTGAAGTAAGCCTTCTTGTTTACCACATTTTCTATTAACTAAAATACAGGGAACACAATTTGCTATACATTTCTCAATTTTTTGTTTAACTTTAGGGATGTAAAAATCATTTTCTAAACTTTTCTCTGTTCTTGCAACTGCGTAATGACCTTTTTCGTGAGCGGCCTTGATTATATTCATTTGCATGTCTTCCGGTACAACTAATAAATCATTACCATTAACCCATTTATAAAGAACATCATTTTTAACTAGATAATCATCATAAGATTTCACCTTTAGGATTTCTTTTATTGTTTTAATATGGTCATCGGTTTCTTGAGCTTGGATAATTTTTAAAGTTAAGCTATCTTGGATTACCATGCAAATAGGATACCTACTTAATGCATCGACATGTCTCATACTGCTACCCTGTCTATGTTCAATAACATAATCAAAATCGGATAACATTATTGCCCATCTAGCTATTTTTGTACTCAGTTCTTTTTTATCCATAGTCATTTTAAATGCATTACAATCGGTTACAATTTTAAATGGGATACCTAGCACATATACTCTAAACTTTTTCAGGGCTTCAATTACAGCTAAAACTTCTAATTCGTAACTAGTGTACCTCCGTTCAGCTTCGGTGGTTTTTTTACTTGCGAAATAAACTGGATGAAATTGATTATCTACTGGAGATTGTTGCATTAAAACAGCTCCATAGCCATCAATACTGGCATCACAATGGATTTCGGTCGCACTTTTGGGATTGTAAATTAAAAGTACTGGTTCTGACGACAAAATACGTTTGAGTTCATTAAAAGCTCTTTGTTCTTCTATATCGAATTTAAATTTTGAATCTTTTCTTAGCAGGTCACTTAACGGTTTAGCTATAACCGAATAATTTCTTATAAATTTTCGAAAGTATCCTGTCAATCCTAAATAACTTTGAACATCTTTGGTACACTTTGGTTCGGGAAAATTTATTACTGCTTTAGTCTTCAGTGGAGAGGGATACAATTTACCATTTATGATTCTATACCCCAAGAAATCAATTTCACGCTTCAAAAAATTGCATTTTTTAAGATTTAATTCTAATCCATATTCCGATGCAGTTTCGAGTACAAGTTTTAATTTTTCTAGACCTTCAGCTTCGTTTTTAGCAGGTATTATTAAATCATCCATATAAATGACAACAATGTGATCTTTTAATAGGTTTCGAAATACATTATAAATATACTTTTGAAAAACACTAGGGCTATTCGTCAACCCGAATGGACATCTCAAAAATTCGTATTGTCCTTCATGAGTAACAAACGAGGTGTATTTCCGCGAGTCTTCTTCAACATCTACATGAAAGAAACCGTTTTTCAAATCTATGGTGGTAAATACTTCGGCAGAATGTAATTGGTCTATTACATCATCAATAACTGGCAAGGGGAAATGCTCACGTACTGTCTTTTTGTTAAGACATCTGTAATCAACACAAAGTCTCATTGTGTTATTTTTTTTCTTGACTAAAACAACCGGCGAAGAAAAATTAGAAGAACTTTCTCGAATTATTCCCTGAGCTAGCCACTCCTCAATTTGGTTTTCGACTATTTTTTTCTCGCATAGCGGTAATCTTCGAGGAGAAGAACAAACTGGGATTTCGTCAGTTAAATTAATTTTCATTTTAACATCTACTGTTTTAGTTTTAATTGGTACATAATTTTCAATTAAAGAGTATAACTCTGAACGTAATTTTTTGTCAGCAATGTGAGTTAAATCAATTTTAGGCTCATCCAAAACATTTACAATATTAACTAAAAAGTCATTAGACTGAACTTCAGCTTTAAACAGTTTCACTTTATTCTCAGAAATAGTTAATGTACCTTGATGAATAACATCAGTGCCAATAATTAAATCGAAATTAATGCAACTGTCCTTAACGACAAAAATAGTAACTTTTAATTTTGAACCATCTACTTCGATTTCTGAATTGAAACAACCTTCTGGTTTAATTGAGGCTTTTCCTAGACCGGTCAAAGAGATACTAGTAGGTTTTAATTCTACAAAGTTCTTCAAATTATCATAAATACTTTTCTTTAACAAAGTCTTTTGGCTACCAGTATCTATTAAAGAGATTAAACGCAAAGAATAAAGCTTTATCTCTTTCAGAATTAAATCTTGGGATGTAATAATGTTTACTTGTGACTGAGCATTTTTAACACTTGTATCTTTAGATTTATTACATTGAAATGATTTATGACCATAAGCGTTACAAGCAAAACAAAGCGGCCCTTTATCTTTATTTACACAGTTAATACTCTTATGATTATTCCCGCCACAATTAAAACAACGCATATTTGGCTTTACAGGCTTAAATTTGTTCTTAACTTCAACTTCGGATTTAATTTTAGGCTTAGCTCCTTCATATTTATGAAATTTTGCATTTTCATACTCCGATCTTATTTTTTCATAAATCTTTAATTTTTGTTTAAATTCAGCAATATTGGGACAACCATACAAAAAAGATTTTTTAGAAATGGGGTCATTAATTCCATTTATTACATACTGAATAAGGGCAGAATCTTCAATATTGCCTTTTGAGCATAATTGTTTCATATTTAAAAAATATTCATCTAACGATTCATGTGGTCTAATTTTTCTTTTGGACAGCAATTCGTGTAATTCAGCTGAATTGCACGTTTGACCAAATTCAGATATGAGTAGGGCTTTTAATTTAGACCACGAATTAATATTTGTTTCACTTTCAAGAAATAATTTTGCTTTGCCTATCATACGGCGTTTAGCCAAAATCAATTTGTGCAAATCACTAAAGTTAAATAATGAAACGATATCTTCAAAATCGGCGATCCATTTATTAATATTTTGTACTTGAGTACCTTCAAACATTGTAATCATATTTTCAATATCGTTAATAGAAATGCTTGGTTTAATAACATAATCAGGAATCAGAATTTTCTGATTTTCATTACTTTCACAATTAGAACTACCAGAATCATTTCTCATATTATTCTCAAAAACAGTTGAAATATTTTTAGTTTTATCTTGTAAATCATCATTAAATTCATCGACACTTTCGTCATCACTAAGAGTACCTACATCGGCTATCATATTAATTTTTAAAATATTAAAATCACATAAACTAGAAATTATTCTGGCAGCAATTTCATCAAAAGTTCCCGAATTATTTATACACAAAACATTGCAAATGGTAATTAAGTCGTTAACAGAAAAATTATCTTTAATTTCTTTGAATTTAGTTTGATATTCATCGGAATCTACTTCAAACGTAAACCCAGTAAAATTCCGAATTCTACGTCGATTATTTCTGTCACCGAGTTCTCCAAAAATTAATTTGTGCAATGTCTTAATACTAGCTGATTTTTCAGTTTTCAAAGAAAACTCTAATTCCTTTAAATCAACTAATTTTTCCATTATTGAAAAGAAAAATAAAATAATAAACTCACTTCATAATTAGACGTTCAGCTTCACACACTTTGATAGCACTTTCGTCGCAAATTTATACCTCTTCTGAAATAGCTTTGTAGGCTTGACATTCCATCACAGTTCTAAAAAATATCGGCTTCCAAGATATTAAAAAAAATATATTTCCATCTCTGTGGGCGTGCGTCTGTATCTCACTTACTGAGACCAATATTTATGGAGATTCTTCTTTAAAAAGTTCTTTTGAACACATAAGTAAATAAACTCGGAGGTAAATTAAATTCTGACACCGTTTTTAAACTTTTAAATGACTTATATTAAACGTTAATATTTACAAAAAAGATATTTACATAAGACTATTTACAAAGCAAACAATCATAACTCTAATTAATCAATTACATCTTATACGGGAACTCGTCTTCATCTTACGTTCTTTTTTACACCAACTTAAAACTAAAAACATTCCATTCTCCTTTCTTCCGTTCAGTTCTTTTTTCTACCGCTTAAATCGTCTGGCTTCTTAGGAATTAATAGTTTCTTCAAAATCGTCTGCCTCACTGAGAGCCTGTTCATCAGAGTTGCGATGCGTAGAAAATATTATGCAGATCTAAAAGTGGAGGAGATTTCCCATAGTATTGTTATTAGAAAATCAATAAATTTTTAAACATGTACTTTGTTAATATAGTTCAAATTTCGGAAAAAAATATCGCGCTGGCGGTAACAGGCTGTTTGAATAGAGACATGACTCTAATTTTCAAAAATATGAGATTTTCGGCTGAATCTGAATCTATATGTTGTCGAATCTGAATCTATATGTTGAATCGACTCTCGAATCAGCTTCAGAAATAGGGTACGTTGGTTGGAAAGTGATTTAAAATAATATTTATGATTGAACCATCTGTATTATATTTCCCCTTCTCAGTCTTGAGACTGAGATATTATTTTAAATATTATTATGTTACCTTAACAAAGTGCATATTTTAAAATTTATTTATATTCTAATAACAATACAGCAAGCCGCGCATTTTTATCTCAAACAGTTTTTTTGTTATTTACATTCAAAATGGGTCAGTCATTTACTGGACACCCGGTACAAGCCTGACACTACTTGATCTGTTGCCCACGAGACAAACAAACGGCGTGAAAAACAGATGATTTAAAAGTTTGCTTTTAAAAAAACCTGTTAAGAGCGCCTAGAACTGCGTGTTCTTATTTGCTGCCCATATCACCATACACAAATGAAAAGTCCAAGTTTTACCATTAGCCAGAATTTCGGAAAGCCAAACCAATTAAGTGTTAGTGATTCCGCTTTTTTGCACTCTCAAATGGTTCAGTGGTTGGATCAAAACTGTTTTCATTGTAGAAGTATCTGGCAAAAAATGATATTATATGTCAAATTAGGATATCCATACATACGTATATACAGGGTGTCCAGCAAATAACACCCTGATTTCAAAATTAAATTTCTCAAAAACAAAGATCGATAGAATTGTGCGGTAAACGGTTTGTTTATTAGGTGAGCTGTAAAAATCTTACACAGAAGTTTCGAACGGTGAATATTTTGAGATGATAGTGTTCTGATTGAAAAGAATACTTGGCTTGATATTTTTCTTGCTTTAGATTGCTTGCAGAAAACCAGTTTTTCAGCGTACAGTGCCATATTTTAACGATTTTTCGAACTAAATTTCTTGGAATTTTGAAATTTCAAAAATTTAATCCAAAAAAATCATTAAAATATGGCACTGTAAGGCAAAAACCTCGTTCACTACAAGCAATCTAAAACCAGAAAAATGTCAAGTCAAGTATTCTTTGCAATCGGAACACTATCTTCTCAAAATATTCACCGTTCGAAACTTCTGTGTAAGATTTTTAAAGCTCACCTAATAAAAAAACCGTTTACCGCATAATTCTACCGATCTTTGTTTTTGAGAAATTTAATTTTGAAATCAGGGTGTTATTTGCTGGACACACTGTATATGATAAATTAAAATCGTAAATATTAAAAAAGCATGAAAATATGTATAGCTTATAGATTCGTCGGAGGTGGTATGCAAGCTTTATTCATAATGAAGATAAGATATTTCGTCAAATATTATCGGCAATATGCCTTAAATGACAATACTTAGCTCCTTATAACCTATCGCAAAAGTCCAAGCAGCTGAAAAAACTATGAAATCCAAAAAATAAATATCTATTATACATAATATTTCTAAAAAATAAATTAATATACAGATAAGGTAAATAAAATTTAAAAAACTAAGATACACAACTTATCAGGAAATAAAACGCGACATAGATATATACATACATATATACATAAATAAATATCGATATACATATTACAAATTTAAAATTGTTTCGCCAAAACTAACCTTTATACTATCTTAATTTTCTTATAATAATATTCCGTACTTACTTCAAATTATTAAATTAAAATCTTGTTTCTAAATCTAATCTGTTAATCCTTATGCAGACGATATAAATTCTTAATTTGCCTTAAAAAATATTATTCCAGTATGCGTAAATTTAAAAAGATGGCTCTAAATTAAAAATATTCTTAGTTAAAACTTTATTTCTTAATATTCCAAATAAAACTGATTTCTTCTATGTTTTTATCAACCCTTTTTAAGAAAGTCTTATTAAATTTATTCCAAAACCATACCTTTCAAAAAATATCATTATTTTATTTTATCTATTTATTTATTTTTCCTACGTCAACCTTTGATGTGTGCATATTAATAAATTCATTTCTTTTCTTTTTCTCTTAAAATTAATCATTTATAAAAATCGTCTGCCTAAGATATTTAAAATTCTGAGTCAATTATAAATTGGTTAAATAATATATTTTTTTAAATAAATTTATCGTTTGTGGAAAATAATCTCGTAGCTGGACAAAAATTCTGTTTACATAAAAGAATGATGGTTTGAGGTTACAGAATGTTCCAGAACTTTCTTTTTAGTTTAAAAAGGTGGAAGTCTCGAGATGAAAAAGAAGATTTCTTGGGTTGCTTCTTCGATGAGGACAGCTCGCTGAAATAATGATGGAATTTTTGCAAAAGGAGCTTTTCCTTCCTCATTATTACGAATTTAATAAATGAATTTACAGCAGCCCATGACTAATTATTGGATCTTCTACATTTATTTATTTATTTTGTTTTTTCCCTCGCTTGCCATGACTGTGTGTTTCTTTTTAACCAGTGGAAATAATTCGAGTTCTCCTTAAATCGTCACATACATATACTAAATCGAAGTATTTTTCAACGATTGATAAATTAAAGGTATATAAATTTTCAATCATCGTATTGTTTTTACACGATGTTGAAAATATAATTGCATAAGTTCTCAATAATTAACCTTGTAGTAAGTGAACTAACATGAAAAACTTAAAAAAATTGTAATGCAGAATTAGGCTTAAGATCGATTATTTTATGTCTGTTATTTTTCTTTAGTCAGTTAGTACAAATTAATGTAAAAAGTAGTTCGAAGAAATTAGAGAAATGTAATATTGAAAGTTTAAAAACTAAGCTGTAATATTTAATTTCCAGCAATATTTCTAGAATACATGATAATAATTGGGTTATTAAAAAAATTATTAATGGTTCTATTTAGTTTATACAATTTGTTTCTATTACTGCAGTTGCAATTGGTATGGAAAAATCAAGAGATCAGTTGACCGCATTAATGACTTCTACTCGGATATTTGTACTATAGTAAACAGCATTTCATAATATATTTAACATTATGCTATTCTATAACAGCTTTGCATTCAATGAAACTAGCTTAATAGTCTTTAAAAATAATTTAAATTTTTAAGATAAGACAAATTATGAATTGCATCTTAGCGGTATTTGGTTTTAGAAAGGCTTAGAAACATAGTTAAGAAACTTGTTCGCTTTTAGAACGTATTCTCTGAAACAATGGGTAGCCTAACTATAATAAAAGCAGTTTTCTATTTATACTTTTAAATCTTATGAGCTTTCATATTTCCTAGCACTTAAGTAAGTTTGGAAGTTATTAAAATACATGCATAGCAAGAAGCTCAGATTTGCTTTGAAGGAATGTTGGAAATTAAAGAAGCCAAATTTAATTTGATTTATGTAAATATGAATAATTTATTTTACATCTAAAATACGTTCCGCTAATATAACGTTAAAAGAAGTTTTAAAGCATTTTTATATTTGTTATTACGAAGGACAAAGGAAGGAGGAGGGTGAGGGGCTATTGTTAAACATCGGCTAGTTTGATTCATATATTACAAGACTACCACAGGCGACTGTTTTTTAAATGTATCTGGCATTATTTTCACAAAATAGAAATTCTTAATACACACTTTGACAACATTTGCAAGAGAAATATACTTCAAAATTTATATTAAAATATACTGGTGTGATCAGACTATAAAAATAGTCGCAAGGAGCAAATCTGATATTTGCATAGTTCAACCACTTTGAGGGAGGACATTTAAACGAAAAATAAACCGAATCATTGTCCTAGTACAGTGTTTTCCAACTTTTTATTGGTCATGCTCTACCGAAGAACATCTTCACTTTTATGTTAAACAGAATTTTCTTACTCCTTTCCAATTTACCACAATATTAAAAAAGCATTAAGTTGTGACTAAATAATAAGTACGGCTAATCAATGTATACAATATATTTTGAAATTTACAAATAAAATAACCTAGTACATACAACAATAAAATACAATTATATTCCAACAATTTTGGACAATAAAGCTTGTCCATTTTCAGGGAAATTTTTGGTTATCCCAAACGTTTCTTCCGTGTTTTTAACCCAAGCAAATTTTGAAAATGGCGAGATTTTATTGAAGAATATCTATGTTATTCTGTTCTGCGAACTTTCTTCTACATTTACAGGCGTCTTATAATGCCTTCTTCAAAAAATGTTTTTGATTTGGTTCCAAAATACTTACCGAGGGAACTTTTTAACAGTTAATTTTTTTGGTTAAGAAAATTTTCGGGAGAAAAAAAAATTACTAATCGGACAGAGAAATGTCTGAAGAGTAGGGTGGGTGCATCAGAACGTCTCAATCGAACGCAAGGAATTTGTTTTTCTCAGTTAAAGATTATCCGAAAAGCGTCTTTTACAATTCATATGCTATTGTTTAACTCAACTAGCACCACTTTCTGAAAATAAATTATCTTTTATTCACACTTTGACAAAAAACTGCATACATATCAAGCTTACAAAGATAATGCTGGAATCTGGTGTAAATTGACACAGCTGCGCCAGCTGGTGGTCGGGGGGATAATACAAGAACGTGGGTTTTTAGTATGACGTCATATATGCGCAGATTGCTACGAAAACATATTGTCGCCCTGCAATTAAACTGGCAATGCGACTGACTTTTTTAGATACACATATTTTTATCAAAAAAGCTGTAACAAAAATATTTTTCAATAAATCTGGTAAACAAGATTCATTTTTCATGAGAGAATAACGTGAAATTTATGATTGAATTATTAATAGGAATTCTCTAAATGACTTTGTATGCTTTAAAAAGTCTAATTTGGCAACTTTAGGAAAATCATTGTCTAGAATCGCAAAATATTTAAAAAAATGAAGGAACAATACTTGTTTGTTTAATAATACAAAATTTAATGCACAAATTTTAATATAAAGCTATTCCGAATATATAATGTAAAAGGTTTTTAATTAAAAGAATGAAATGCTTGTAAGTTAAATAACATAAGTTCAGTATGACCAAGAAAATATTGGATCCTTATCGTCTGCGCTCGATAAACGAAAAAAAGGACCTAAAATTAAATATTTTATTTATTATTAAAATCTATGCATATTCTAAACACTGATAAACTTTGTATTCTCATCGGGAATACAACCGTGTACATTTTGTTAATTTAGCACATCAAGAATTTAGTAAAAATGAGACTAGAAAATTCTATCTTTACATATTAACTATTTACTAATATTTATGCTAATATTAATATCTTTCATTACTTCAAAAGAGCCCTATCAGTAAAAACAAATAGAAATTTTATTAATATTTATGAAAGAAACATTTCATGAAAAATGACCCTAGATTAAGTCATAAATTTCTATTCAAAATTTACTTATCGTAGTTTACTGTGGCGGTAATAAGAAATCATTGATCCGGTATAAAGTATAAACCACCATTTTGTGATAACTTCCTCAGTTATTTCTCTCGCAACTGATGGACAATACGTTATATGCTTCCATCTTATTTATTTGCAACTCCATTGGAGAACGAGATGTCTGGAAAAAAGTTCCGATGATAGTAGTTGCTAAGCATGGTGTGAAATATATGGCAAGAACTTAAATCGGCTTTAAATTAAGGTGGATTCTAAAATTCCGAATTTTGAGTTATTTTTGATCTTGTTAGACTATTATTTAGAAAACATTCAAATTTTTTGACCTGCAAAAAAAAGATATTATAGAAAATTGTTAATTATTTGTATTTAATAAATTTTCTAGGATTATTTAAATTGAAAAAAAAATCGCAATGTTGGCAGCTATGGAATACTAAAGATAAAATACTTCTGATATTTAAAGAAATGGTATTATTTGAAAGTATTGTCTGTATTGTTTACACAGAGAAAGTTTTAAATGGAATTACACGTTATAACTAAGTTTTTAGTGTTTGAAGAAATCTTTTAGTTATAGTATTTCTCCATTAATTTATATTTGTTCTTGATATAGTTGTTATGGTTGCGATTTTTATTTTCTTCTTTAAAATATAAAATTGCTTTTCTATATCATTACTTTATATGATTACATTTATATATTGCTTTTATATATCATTGCTTTATATAATTAAATTTATATATTGTTTTATATACTTGAAATAATTACTACTTGAAATAATTACTTTAAACAATTTTAATTTTACATAAAACTTTTGCAAAATTATTTACATAATTAAGTTTGCGCATTTACTTTTATGTTATTTGTTTTACACAATAACTTTTTATATTGCTTTACATTATTACTATTTTATAATTATTTTTATAAAGTGCTGTGCGTCTTATATGAGTAATTTTATATAGTGCCTTATATAATTGCTTCATATGAAAACTTTTACAGCGTACTTACAAAGTCAAAAAAGTTGTTAAAACCACTGTATTGTTAAACATTTTTGCTTTCTTTAAACATTTTATATTATTTCAAGTATTTTGTATTAGAAAATACTAGTGGATTCCTCTTTTTGTGACTTTATTTGTACCTGAACACTCGCCACCCTGTTTTATATATCTACATCATATCTCTTTACATATAATTACTTTCGAAATTGGAAAAGCTTAATTTCTTGTTATAGAACTTTATTTAAATCCTCTTCTTCATTTTAAATTAGCCGCCGATCAATTTACACTCAAACTGTAGAAAAAAAAAAATGGTTTTTCGCTTAAATTATGCGATACTTTTTTTAAAAATAAATTTTGTCCTTTTTTGGATCCAAAATTAGTTTGTGCAGCATAATAAAATTCACATTCACTTTCGTTTTCTGGAATTCTAGAAGAAGAAACATTTCTTGCAGTTTTTAAGGAGGATGATATATATTACTGTCTTTATTATTTACAGAAAGTGCATTTTAAATTAAACCATTTTTCACAATAATGTTTTCTAGAGCTTAAAAGAAATTTTTCGAGCCGGTATAGTTCCCATTTAATTGGTAGTCATTTTTATTAATGTGCGATTTTGGTTTTACTACTTTTACAACAGAAAATTTTATTTATGAAATTTCTTTACGTACTCTTATTTTTTTGTATACAATTTATTTTATATGTAGTTTTATATAACTACTTTTATGTTAGTTTAAGTATTAACTTTTTACGTTGCTTTGTACAATTACTTTTGAGTTTTAAAAGACATTACTCAATTTACTGATAAAAAAATGTTATTTTAAATATTACAGAACTAATTTTCGTTTAACTACTAACTTATAATAAAGCTGCAGAGACGGATCTGCATTAGCAGTAAATCATATGAGTGTTCTTTGTACAAATTTTACTTTTTTCGAAAATAAAATTATTTATTCTACCAGTTTAAATTATAGAGATTAACTTTCACTATGCAGAATAATAAAGAAGATACATTTCTCAAAGGCTTAAAATTATGGCTTTCTATTGTTTTATTAAAGAAAGAAGGGTTGAAACTAAACTATTTTATAAAAGTAGAGGTTTACAGAATTCACAGGAATTTCGGGAGTTGAAGTATCTTTTAAGTAATTTAAATATTTTTTAATATATTAGAATTTTATTTTCTTGTTTACAGTAATAAAATTTTATGCAAAATTAATGTAATTGTTTAATGGGTTTAATTTTACATAATTAGTTGTATATATTGTTTCAACCATTTATTATTTTACATGGTTGATTTATTATGCTTATTTTTTTGTATATTTTTATAAATTGTTTTACATGATAAATTTTATGTAATTTATTTTATAAGGTTTTATTTTACATAATTTTTTTAAAATAATTAATTTATGTATTTATTTTTAAATCTTGCTTTACATAGAATTATTAGTTATATAATTGCCGTGAATGATAATTATTTTTACAAAGTGCTTTATTTAATTGTCTTGCATGACTACTTTTCTGCAGTGCGTTATATAATTGCCTTATATGACTACTTTTATGTAACTAATCTTACATGTTTTTTCACGTAATTACTTTCGAAATAAAAAAACAATTCAACTCCTCGTTGCAGAATTTTATATAATACATTTTCATTTTCATCTGCCGCCGATCAACTTACATTAAAATTTAAGAAATAAATTTGGTGTTTCGCTTAAATTATGTGAGACTCATCTATAAATTGTATCGTTGTTTCCAACAAAATTAGTTTATTTGTAAAGTGTAAGGAAATACACGTTCACTTTTGTTGTATGAAATTTTATAGACGAAATAATTTCTCGGAGTTTTCAAGAAGGATAATACATATTAATTTTATATATAATATATATCTATAGGATATAGGAATATATATGTTATACTTTTTGAAAAACAAGTCAACTTTTCGTTGGAGAATTTTATATAAAAAGCTTTATTTTTATCTATGGCCGACCAACTTACACTAAAATTGTAGAAATATTTTAGTATTTCGCTTAAATTAAGCGAGACTCGTTTATAAATTTTCCCTTGGTTTTGGATTTAAAATTAGTTTATTTGTACAGTGCAATGAAATACACATTTAATTTTGTTGTATGGAATTTTTAAAGACGAAATATTTCTCGGAATTTTTAATGAAGATAACATATATTACTGTCTTTATTATTTAGAGAAAGAAAATTTTATATGAAACCATTTTTCACAGTAATGTTTTCTGGGGATTAAAGGAATCTTTCGAACTGAAATAGTTCCAGTTTAATTGGTAGTCGATTTTATTAATGTACTACTTTGGTTTTACTATTTTTAAAACAGAAAATTTTATTTATGAAATTGCTTTATGTACTCTTATTTATTTGTATGCAATTTACTTTATGTGACGTTTTATATAATTACTTTTTATGTTTGTATATGTAAAATTTTTTTATGTTGCTTCGTAAAATTACTTTTCAGTTTTGAAAGACATTACTCAATTTCTCGCCAAAAAATGTTATTTTAAACATCTTAAAACATATTTTCGTAAGATTACTAACATATAAAAATTTGCAGAAACTGATCTGCGCTTGCGGTAAATTATATGAGTGTTTTTTACACAAACTTTGTCCTCTTTTTGAAAAAAAAAAAAAAAACTACCAGTTTAAAGTCTAGATAATACATTTAGCATTATTATAGAATAATAAAGATCAGGCAGTTCTCAAAGGCTTAAAATAATAACATTCTACTAAAATATAGAATATGTTTTAGTGCAGAAAGAAGGAATGAAACTGAACCATCTTTTATAAGTAGGGTTTTGCAAAATTCAAAGGAATTTGGCTACTCAGTAGAAGCATTTTTTATTTTATTTATATGTGTTTTTAATGTATACGAATTCCATTTTTGTGTTTACTGAAAAAATGTATTTTATATCTTTAAGACCCGAGCTTCACAGTTGCGTAGGTAATCCTACAGAAACAAAATATTCATTTTATTCCTTTTCTGCGATTTTAAACCAAGCCTGCTGCACACAATTGCGGGAATCTTTCTTTAACGTAGCCGTGCATCGAAAAAAATTTTAAGCATTTTTTTTCAGTCAAATATGATTAATTTAAAAATGATTAAATTCCAAGACTTTAAATTTCTGCTAAAACTCTTCATGTATAAAAGAGTAATATGATTGTTTTATATATTTAATTTTACATAATTAGTTTTATATAATGTTTAAAAAAATTTATTTTTTTACATAATTGATTTGTAATGCTTATTTTTATATAACTTTTTTTGTAAATTGCTTTATGTATAAATTTTATGTAATTAGTTTTAGATATTGTTTTATTTTACGTAATTTTTGTTTTATAATTGCTTTATGTAATTACTTTTAAGTATTGCTTTTCATACAATTATTAGTTATATAATTGTTTGGATGATAATTATTTGTATAAAGTGCTTTATAAAATTTTTATTCTATATAATTGTCTTTCATAACTATTTTTCTGCAGTGCTTTATATAATTGCCTTTATATGACTATTTTTAAATAACTACTCTTATATCTTCTTTCACATATAATTACTTTCGAAATTTGAAAAATGACTCAACTTCACTTGTTTTTTGCTTAAATTATGCGAGACTCGTTTATAAATTTTGCCTTTGTTTTGGATCCAAAAATAGTTTATTTCTACAGTGTAATAAAATACATATTCACTTTTGTTGTACGGAATTTTTAAAGACGAAATATTTCTCGGAGTTTTTAAGGAAGCTAAAATATATCGCTGTCTTTATTATTTACAGAAAGTTCATTTTAAATGAAGCAGTAATGTTTTCTGGGTATTAAAGGTTATTTTTCTAGCTGAAATAGTTCTCGTTTAATTAATAGTCAATTTTATTAATGTACTATTTTGGTTTTACTAATTTTACAAGAGAAAAGTTTATTTATGAAACTGTTTTACGTACTTTTATTTGTTTGTATGCAATTTACTTTATTTTTACTTTTATATAATTACTTACGTCATTATATGTAATAAATTATTATGTTGCTTCGCACAATTAATTTGCAGTTTTGAAGAAAAAATGTCAATTTCTTGATGAAAAATATTATTTTAAACATCTTAAAACCCATTTTCGTCGAGCGACTAACTTATAAGGAAACTGTAGACACAGATCTGCATTTGTGATAAATTAGATGGGTGTTCTATGTACAAATTCTGCTTTTTTCGAAAATAAAAATAATTTATTTCCACCAGTTTAAAGTATAGGGATTAACTTTCTCTATACAGAATAATAAAGATGAGGCATTTATCAAAGGCTTAAAATGATGGCATTCTATTTTTTTATTACAGAAATAAGGTTTGAAACTGAACCATTCTTTAAAAGTAGGATTTTGCAGAATTCAAAGGAATTTCGCTAGTTAAAGTATGTTTTATTTAGTTTAAATATTTTTTTAATATTACGAATTTCGTTTTCTTATTTACATAAAATATTTATTTTATTTATTTGCTTTATGGATTTAATTTTATGTAATTAGTTTTATATATTATTTCATACATTTATTATTTTACTTAGTTGATTTATTTTGCTTATGTTGGTATAGTTTTTTATTAATTGCTTTACCTGATAAATTTTATTTAATAAGTTTTACATATTGTTTCATATATATTTCACATACAGTTATTAGTTGCTTTCTCATAATTGCTTTTATTACATAATTGTTTTAAAAAATAATTACTTTTACAAAGTGCTTTATATATTTTTTATTCTATATAATTTTCTTATATGATAACTTTTCTGCAGTGTTTTATATAATTGCCTTTATGACTACTTTTATGGAACTACTCTCGCATTTTCTTTCACATAATTACTTTCGAAATTTGAAAAACAACTAAATTTCTCTTGCAGAATTTTGTAAAACACATCTTTATTTTTATCTGCCACCGATCAACTTATACTAAAATATAGAAATATTTTGCACAGGTATCTTATAAAAAATACACTGTTCATAAAAATTTTCGCACTTTTGTTCAGTAACCCAAAAATACTACCATAACATTTTCGTAAAACTGGAACCCCTTATTGCTGTACCGGAAATTTTTACCATTTCTTCTTTTAAATTCAAATGATTAAATAAATAAGTAATTTCATTTTCATATAATTCGCTAAAATAAATTTATGCATCCATTGCAACAGCAACTTTTCCATTTTTAAATTTTATATGCAGGAAAGTTTAATAAACTTCGTTATATAGAATAATATATTTACACGAACCCTCCTACAAAACAAATTAAAACACATCCTAAAACATCTTTTTCGAATTTCAATTCTAACTACGAAGCCTGAGCATGCAACAGGTTCGCGAGGAAGTTTTGTGGCACACTCAACCGCCCCTTGTCGCGTAGGGGATCTGTTCGATGGCGGAATGAATCCTGTTTTGCTATTTTCTATGCCTATATTTTCTTAATTGCCTTCTGGTCCCACCTGGAAGGTGGGGACATGATATGGGATTATATACAGTGGTGGCCAAAATTTCCCGTCCAACAATTTTTTTTAGTTAATTTTTAAGTATACCCATATGAAGAGGAATCTCAAAGTGATACATATTTTATTGATATAATAAATAGGAACTTATTTATGTAATACCCTTATTACATTATATATATCAATAAATTTAATTGTCAAAATTAAGTTAAAAGGAAAAAGCATGTCCTTAAAAGTTTCCCGCTGCCGGTGCAAGTTTTTTAAAAAAATGGTATTTTAATAGCAAATAACAGTGATCAACAACATTCACAATTAGTATTTTATCACCATACCTTCATTAATAAGTACTGAGGCACAGCAATGTAACATTGATACAATTAACGGTTGAAGTTCGTCTATGGTAGGTTTTTTTTCCTCACTTCTTGCAATTTTTCGGGGAATTTTGGCTGAGTTGTAACATTTGTAGTTCCGCACACGTTTGCCAACTTATTTCGGCTGAGTTGGAATATTTATAGTTCTGTTCGGGTTTGCCAACTTATTTTCAAAGATTTTCTATTGGTTTCATGTTGAGAGTTTTAGCTAACTATTTCAAAAGCGTTTTTTCTTCTTTTTTTCTTTTTTTCCCCCGAAAGCCATTGCTTGTTGATCTTGCATACATTCATTAGGTCCTTTTCATGTTAATACAAATAGTTGTGATCACAATTTTTCATCTAATAAGGAAGCAAATAATCTTGCGAGATATCAATATATATTGCATTGTTCATCTTGCCGTAGTTTTTAAATTAATAAAAGAAGACTTTTTTGAAGAAAATACACTCCACATTATAATGTGTCCTCCGCTGTGCTTCATTGTAGGAAAACATATGTCGAATCATATCTTTTGTTGTTAGGTCATCGGACGTAGTGCCTGCAGTCCCTCCAAAAAAATTTGAAACTCGATTGATGGAAAAATAGAACTTTTGTCCAGTTTTCTCTTGACCAGGCTTTGTTTTCCTTGGAAAACGCAAGTTGATTACGTCAATGTTTTTTTTTTTTTTTCTAACTTATGAAATTTTTTTAAAACCAAATATTCCATAAAGTTATGCATCACGTCAGCATCTTGAAACGGTATACTGACTTATCTCAACAATATTTCCATTCCCTAAATCACGCGATATTCAAACGGCATTTTTATGTGGGTTATCAACTAGTTTTCTCCTCATAATTCCCTCCACAAGAATAGTCATTTTCCGGGGTCACCCGAACCTCAGAAAGTCCTGTAGACCATGTCGATCATTATATAATTTTTAAATATAGTTCAAAGTTGGTTTCCCGATGGATAACTTTGCTGCAATATATCGAGAAGATTGGCCCTTTAGCGACAAATTAATCACTCATTTACGAGCCGTGTTTGTTGAATTTTTCATTTTTGAATTAAAACTATGCTATTCGCTTTGATTCATTCACAAACATGACCACAAAACACTTCACCGATTGTAAAAATCTAAGGAATGACTAGTGGCCTGAATCTTTTGCTCTATCCATTTCGAATTCTACCCTTTTACATGAAGTGTCTTCAGTATCCAATCGAAACGATCACGTGGTCAAATCTTGTTCACATATTCCTAATTTTTAAAGCTATTGTACTTCTTCTTCACTGAAAACTTCTGGTAAATAAATTAAAGAAACTAACTAACCTGAAACTTTTGACTGCCACTGTATGTATATCATCCACTGTCGCGATTATGGAGGTTTCAGCTCTGGCTGGATACTGTATTTTTTAAGACCATAATAAAGGCGACTGAAGGACATTATGCTCTAGAGACTTGGTTTTCTTGTCTTAGCTGTCCTTTTTGGGCAAAGAAAAAAAAGGTTCAGCAGAAAATTTCGTTAAGTAGGAAACTTTGTTAAGTAGGAACTTCATAAAACAGAAGTTCCAGTGTCTTTTATGTGAGTGATGGACAAGGGTATTTAACTGGATATATCAATTTTTATCTTAATTATAGTTTTAATGTAACACAATATTTATGAAAATTTACTCTAATGGTTACAAGAGTAACAGTGGACATTCTTAAAATTGTTACACAGTTAAATTTATATAATTAGTTTTACATATTGCTTTATACGTTATTTTATACATACTCGATGTACATGATTATTTTTGCCTATATTTTTAATAAATTGATTTACGCGATAAAATTTCCTTAAATAACTTTTTTTTTATTTTGTTTAAAAAAATACTTAATAAGTAAAAACATATTTCTCTATTGTTAAAAAAAAAAAAACATTTTATTATGAATTGTATAATTTTATTTTCAGTCTATTAATGTGCAATAAAAATTGAGAAATAAATCTTTATGCTCCTTTAAATTATGTGAGACTTGTTTATAAAGATGTTGTTTTCATCCCTCATCCATTAATAGTTTATTCACGAAGTTTAACCACATACTTATACACTTTCGCTGCCTAGAAAATTAAAGACGAAAACATTTCTCAGTATTTTAAACAGGATGGTGTTCTTCTAAAATATTGCTTTTATTATTTACAAAAAGAAAGGTTTAAATGGAATCATTTTTCATAATTACGTTTTCTAGAGCTTAAAAGAATTTTACTAGTTGAAATATATCTCCTTAAATTTATACATGCTTTTGTTACAGTACAAATTTTATTTTATTCTTTGAAATGGGGAATCGCTTTTATGTATAATCTCTTTATACAATTACATTTATACATTACTGTTATATAATTGATTAAAATAATGACTTTTTAGCTTTCTTGTATAATTATTAATATGTATTGCTCTATATAAATATTATTACTTTATGTAATTATACTGTAAAAAAAAAAAAAAAATCTTCTAATTTTTCCAGCATTTTCTGTTGTAAATTTTCCAACACCTGCGATATCAGATCAAATGCAAGTAACAAGTAAAGTAAAAATCGAATTGGTTCTGTAACGTGCACTCATAATTGCTATACATTTAATTTACATATAATTAGTGTTATATTATTGCTTTATACATTTATTATTTTATACATACTTAATATAAATGATTATTTTTGCAGATATTTTTAATAAATTAATTTACATGATCAGTTTTAAATAATTACACTTTTGGATATTGTTTTATGTAATTACATAGCAAATAGAGCATATTACTTAATTATTAGTTGCAGCATTTTATTTTGAATTGCATTTTTTTACACCCTATAAATGCTCAATAAAAATTGAGAAATAAATCTTTAAGTTTCTTTAAATTATGTGAGACTCGTTTATAAAGATGTTACTTGCACCCTCATCCATTGTTAGTTTATTCGAGAAGTTTAACAGCGTATACTTTCGCTGCCTGGAAAATTAAAGATGAAACATTTCTTAGTGTTTTAAACAGCATGGTATTCTTTTAAAATATATCTTTTATTATTTACAGAAAGAAAGTTTTGGATGAAATCATTTTTCATAATTACATTTTCTAGAGCTTAAAGGAATTTTTTTAGTTGAAATATAGCTCCTTTAATTTTTTATGCTTGTTTTTGTTAACGTACTATTTTTATTTTATTCTTTACTGTAGAGAATTGCTTTTATATATAGTCTCTTTTTACAGTTACATTTATAGATTACTTTTATACAACTGATTCAAACACTGTCGCGTTAGGTTCTTTTGCATCTGCCAGGTGCGGCTACGAAACAGGATTATATATGTATACCGTCCACAGTCAAGATTCTGGCGGCGTCAGCTGTGGCTGAATTCTATATTTTTTAAACCTTAATAAAGGCATCCGGGAGGGACATTATCCTCTACAGACTTAATTTCCTTGTCTGAGCAGACTCTCTTTTCAATTAAAAAAACATTCCGCATAAAAAAGTTTTAAGTAGCTAACTTCGTTAAATAGGGACTTCGTTAAATGGAAGTTCCAGTGTCTTATATTTGTGTGGAGGTCAATAGTATTTTGCTGGTTTTGTCTTTAAAGTATTTTCTAATAAAATAATTGGAAGAATTTAAGAAAATTTGCACTAAAGTTCACAAGAGTGACAATCAACATTCTTATTATTTTCATACAGTTAATTTTATACGATTGGTTTTACATATTGTTTTATACATTAATTTATACATACTTGATGGATATGATTATTTTTTAATATATTTTTAATAAATTCATTTACATGTTAAATTTTCCCTAATTACGCTTTTGTATACATTCTCTTATATAATTACTTAACAAGTAAAAATATATTTCTCCATTGTTTAAAAAAGGATTTTATTATGAATTGCATATTAATGCTCAATAAAAATTGAGCAATAAATCTTTATGTTTCTTTAAATTTTGTGAGACTCATTTATAAAAATGTTGCTTTTAACTTCATCCATCACAAAGTTTAACAACATTCTTAGACACTTTCACTGCCTGGAAAATTAAAGACGAAACATTTCTAAGTATTTTTAACAGGATGGTGTTCTTTTAAAATATTGCTTTTATTATGTAGAGAAAGAAATTTTTAAATGGAATCATTTTTCATAATTACGTTTTCTAGAACTTAAAGGAATTTTTCTATTTGAAATATATCTCCTGTAATTTACGCATGTTTTATTTAACATACGACTTTTATTTTATTCTTTGCAGTAGGGAATTTCTTTTATGTATAATCTCTTTATACTATTACATTTATACATTACTTTTATGTACCTGATTAAAATATGACTTTTTATCCTTTTTATTTTAGATAAAAACTTTTATGTATTGTTGTATATAACTATTATTTTATGTAATAACACTGTAAAATAAATGTGATTTTTCCTGCAATTTCAGTTGTAAATTTTTTAACACCGATGCTGTGAGGTCGAATTCAAGCAACAAGTAAAATTCAAGCAACAAGTAAAATTCGTTGTGCCGTGCACCATGCAGCCAATAGTAACGCCACTTTGAGAAATTTTACACCATTCTTAAAGACAGCAAGTGCTAACATTTACAGCAAATGAATTGGCATCCGGGGTTCCAGAATACAGAATAGTTTTTTTACTATGTTGCTTTAAGGAATCTTAGGACTTTTAAAATTGAAAAAGTTGAAAAAAAAAGACCATTTTCAACATTTAATATTTTAAAAAATATATGATTATAAAGCACAATTTTTACTGTGCTGAAAAATATAAATATGTTCTGTCATTTCATGCATTTGAAAAATTGCAAGATAAAGACAGCTTTTACATGGAGATTCAAACTAATATAAGAAGATGGTATCATAGTACAACCATCTATCGTAGCAGAAATTCGGTATAACAGATTACGGGCAGGATTAAAAAATACGTATTGTAGCTAGAATAAAAATTTCGATGTCTACTTATACTTTAGACTGCAAAAATTACCTCAACCTATCTAAATTTGTATTTAAAGCATTTTTATATTTTAAATACAAAGTTGTTTCTAGCTAATACAAAATTTTCAAAAATTTCATCAGTATAATCATTTAATTTTTTTTGAACAATAGAAGATTCTAGATTCCCTTTATACAGACTAACTTGAAACATATGACTTGAAAATTTCATGAAAAAATCTTCACAAGTTTTTGAGATATACTGTGTATTATGACCAAAAGCATCATTTGAAAAAAAAAAAAAAAAAAAAAAAAAAAAAAAAAACTTCTAAATTTCGAAAATGCCGATTTAGTTGTCAAGCGGTTGTAAATATGAAAGTCTTAATTTCTGTTCTAATGGGAATTTCAAGAAAACAATGTTATCAATTGTTCAGAAAAAATAAGAGTTTAAGATGAAAAAAAATGTATTTCGAAGATTTTGAAACTTTAAGTGTCTCAAGATCTTATATAACTTTGTAATATGTATTGTATAATTTTGATAATTGTATAAATTTATGTAATTGTTATTCTATAAAACTATATTATTATATAATTCATATAAATAGAATGTAAATAGAATATGATTACATTTATTTAACTATTTTTTTTTTATATGTTCCTTCTCATAATATAAATTTTCCAATGTAAAATTATTTTATTTAATACATATTCATTTCGTTTCAGACTAGAAATTGACGATAAAACTACAGAAATAAATGTGTTTTTACACTTAAATTACAGAAGAGTGGTAAATTTTGCTTTCTTTCAGATCTAAAATTAGTTTATTTTTACCGTGTAATGACATACAGATTGATTTTCGCTGTATGTAACATTAGAGGCAACGAATTTCTCAAAGTTAAAAAAAAAAAAAAACGACAATCTTCTTAAATATTGTTTTTATTATTAATAAAAACAATAATGGGAATGGGAATGGGAATGGGAAATGGAAAATTTTAAATTTATCCATTATTCATAATGACGTTTTCCACAGATGATTTTTCTATGTGAAGCATTTTTCAATTAATTCGTAGTTGTTTTTGTTAATTTATAACTATTATTATTTTAAAGTTTTTTCTTTAATAATTTCTTCATTATTTTTTTCAGAAATGAAACTGAAGAAATAAGATTGTATTTTTGTTTAAAGTATGGGTGGCTTCTTCGTGCAAATTTTGTTGCCTGTCAAATATAAAATTATTCTGTTTCTACATTTTAACCAGCATGGATTCGATTTCGCGGAATAGAATTTTAAAAATCAAATATTTCAGAGAGTGTTTTAAAAAATATGATATTATTTTAAAATACTGCCTCTGTTATTTACAGAAAGAAAGTTTCAAATGAGGACAATATTCGTAATAATGTTTGCTAGGGCTGAAATGGATTTTTGCTAGCAGAAATATTTTTCATTTTACTTATCGTTGTTTTTCTTAATGTCAGTTTTTATTTATTTATTTTTTGCTTTCAATAGGAAATTGCTTTTATATATTTTTATATAATGTAATTGCATTAACAAGTCGCTCAACAATTAAATGGAAATATCAAGTATTGATATTTGTAGGTGTGCGCTTGAAATCGTAATGATTTAAAACATTAGAATTTTCAAGTTTATGGTTAAAGTGAAAAAATTCCGAATTTCAACAATTCGAATGGCAACTCCCATTTTTTCCTGCACATATACATCATCGCTTTGAAAATCCATAAATTTTATTAGAAGGATACACGTTTGACGAAAATTGCTGGCATAAAACAATTACAAAAAAGTGTATTTTAAAAGAACAATGACAACACGTAGACAATCACACAATATGAAGATATATTGACACACTTTGCATAAGTAATTGGGACAGACAGTAGAAGTACTAATCACAGAACAACATATGCAAAACATTATTTATGCAAAACCTTTAATAAGCAGCATGGATATATAGTTTTTCCAATCAGGTGTTTGAACTTGTTAACAAGATGACACTTAAAGGGAAACAACGAGGTGAAATTATAAAGCTGTTTTATTTGAGCTGAAAACATACTGTCGAAGCAGTGCGATTTTATTATCGAAACCATAAGCTACGACGAAGCTTATGTTCCACAAAAACCGCAGATGATTTGGGAAAAATATTTTAAGAAACTAGATACACGATGCGTATATGATTTATGTAACGGCAGCAGCAAAAAAAATCATGTAATAGAATCGGCTACACGAATTTTTGCTGCTACCGTTACATAAAATTTTCTAGAAATCCCAATTTCCTGGAAAAAGTTTAGCAACTTTACAGACCTTTTTTTACAGTTAGACCGCTAACCGGCCGACTATTTGCTCGTGTTGAAGTTGTTTTGGTAGTGCATAATACGATTACTGCAGATTTACAGAATATTAAAAGAAATGTTGTCTTCAATTTGGATGTAATTCTAGGAAACCACAGTCTTCAATATTATGAACTTTGTTCTGCGGATGCTTCTTTAGCAATTTAAGCATGCCCAGCTGTTACAATTTTCGATTTTCCGAATTATTTCCTCAATAGATACGATAAAGGTAGCTTCCAAACTTAAAGATAGACTTCCAAAACTCGAAAGATTTTTTTTCTGATTTTCTACAACAATTCTTCAGCTAAATTTGTCTAATCCTTTGTAAACTGTATTAGTAGTTTCAATAGCATGTTTTTCAGAATATTTTGAGATTGTGTATTAAAGAAGACCTCACTATAAATTCTATAACTCCGGTTTGAATAGTTTGAAAAAGAAAACTGCAAATATGAACATGCATTTTTGTAAGTATTCTGATGAATAAAGATACTCAAGAAGGAACGGGGGAGGGGGAGAGCAAAAGAGTCGGCTCAAGGATTGCAAAATGTTGTCATCTATTTGTACCTTAGTATTTGTGTATTTTTATTCTTTTATGATTAAATAAAGTTTAATAAAACGGTGAATAGAATTGTTTGTCTTTGTACACCAGGTAGAAATTCTCTCTTGTAATATATAATTTTAATGTATAGGATCGATTCCAATATTAGATGCCTTTTGTGAATTCAGTAATCATTAAAAGTCTGAAAATCGATACGTATATACCTACTAATAAGGGGAACATTTTCATTTTAAAATTAAATGACATTTTGTTAATTTTTCTCTTTAACCCTTTCCAACATAGTTGAAAAGTGTTTATAAATTTGTTTTGTCTATCCGTCCGAACTCTCGTAAAAATGCTCGGATTGCTATGCAGTTGATAAATGTTACTGAAATTTACTATACCATGTTTGTTTTAGGTAGCTTTCATTACAAAAAGTAAAAAGTTACCTATTGCAGCCGTTCGGAAGAAAGCACTTCCGGAAAATTTTGCTATATTTTCACCGATCATGACCCCCAGACCACAAAACTACCCTTCGTTCAAATGTTGACATATATATACATATATATATATATACACTGTAAAAAAAAATCTGTAAAGGTACTAAACATTTTCTAGGAAACTGGGATTCCAAGAATTTTTCATGTAACGATAACAGAAAAAATCCATGTAACCGATTCTAAAACTTGAGTTTTTGTTATTACCGTTACAGGAAAAGTTCTTGGAATCCCAATTTCTTAGATAAAGTGTAGTACCTTTACAGATTTTTTTTTACAGTGTATATATATATATACATATATATATACATATATGATTTTTGTCATGCTGTAACTATCGTATTTATGAACCGATTTGAATGAAATTTGGTATATACATAGTACATACAAATGTCTCGATCGAGTTTGTTGGCCAGCATCACCCGCCATCTTGTTTCAAAATGGCGGCCACTTAAATTTTTTTTAATTTAAAATTTAAAGATTAATTAAAAAAATTAAAATTTGAAATATATTTTTATTTTATGTGTTAGAATTTAAAACAACAATTCCAGAACACTTTCTATTTTGTCTATATCTTAAAAAATGACTGAGTTACAGTACTTTGAATTTCTAGTATGACTGATTTTTTTAAACGATCTGATTTTTGTCATGTAATAACACGCGTATTTATGAATCGATTTCGATATAACATGGTGTGTACATAGGAGGTACTGAGACCTGGACCGAGTTCGTTAGCCAGTTCCATCCGCCATCTTGTTTCAAAATGGCGGCCAATTGATTTTTTTAATTTAAAATTTAAAATTAGGTACCAAAAAGTGAGAAATTGAAAAAGATTTTTCTTTTATGCATTTGACTATGATACAAAGATTCCAGAACATTTTTGTTTTGTCTGTATCTTAAAAAATGGCTGAGTTATAGCACTTTTAATTTCTAGTATTGCTCTCATTTTGAAATGGACTGATTTTCGTCACGTAAAAACACGCGTATTTATAAACCGATTTGGATGTAACTTGGTGCGTACATAGTACATACTGATGTCTGCACCGAGATCGTTGGCCAGTTCCATCCGCCATTTTGTTTCAAAATTGCAGAATATTAATTTTTTTTTAATTTTAATTTAAAAATTAAGTGCAAAAAAGTAATAAATTGAAAAAGATTTTTCTTTTCTGTGTTTGATCTTGATGGATTATATCACTTTCAATTTCCAGTGTGGCTGACATTTTGAAACAGTCTGAAATTTGTCACGCTATAATACGCATATTTATTCACTTATTTGTATATAAAACCGTGTATACATATTACATACTAATGTCTTGACCGAGTTCACTGGCCAACTTCATCCGCCTTCTTGTTTCAAAATGGCAACCATTTAAGTTTGTTAAAAGTCTTTTAAATGTACAATGATGTACAAAAAAAAAAAAAAAAAAAAAAAAGAAATAGAAATTAAAAAAAGATTTTTTTCTAAAGTGTTTAATCTAATAACAAATTCCGGGGTCTTTTTTGCTTTGTCTTTACCTTAAAAAACGCCTGAAATATAGCAGTTTGAATTTCTAATGTGGGTAACATTTTTTAAAAATCAATTTGCCCGCGGCAGCACTCTTATATATTAATCGATTTCGATGTAAGTGTGCATGTACACATAAATTATGATTTCGACCAACCTCATTGGTTTGTTTTATCCATCACGTTGTTTTAAAATGACATACACTTCTTGATATCGTGCAATTTGGCGACCAATAAATCGCATAAAATAAAAAAAGCTTGAATAAAAGATGGCTAATTTCTTAAAATTCCCATTAATATTCAGTATTGACAAAAACTAGTATTCAATCTGATATAATCGGGTTCCACTAAATTGAGCTTCGTATGTTTGAATAATATAACTTAATTTAAAATAAATAAATAAATAAATTAGGTATATGAAAGCTACCTCTTCCTCCCGGCATTGCCGGAAGGACTTTTTGAAAATGAACTGTAGCCTTTATAGTTAGTTTACAGAGACACTCAAAAGGATTCCGTTAATTTATGGTCTATAGGAAAAAATGTTTAATAGTTATTTTAGAGTGTTGCACTTTTTCAAGCATTTTGAACTTGATATACACAAATAGGGTGTACTACAGTAAACTTAGTATACTGTTTGCATACCATTTTCTCATTAATTTATAGGGATGCACAAAATAATAATTTCTGGAAGAAAGTTTTCAATTATAGTATGCATTTTTAAATTTAAATTGTTCGTTGTATATTACTCGACGTATATACATTTTATGGATATTATTTACTTCTATCTTTCGACTAAAATATCTGAAAGAAAAATTTCAGTTGTGTTCTGTATGTGTTTTTCTAAATAAATTAAATTTTATCATACTTTGTAGGATATATACATGGTGGGACATAAAGATGTCCCCATTTTAAGAAGTCAATAAAAATATATAGCACATTGAAAACAAATATTTTATGTTTATATACGAAAGAATAATGTTTGCCATTTATTAATTTTTACAATCTGTGAAAATTTTTGCTATTAATTTCGAGGTTTTGTTCCACGAAAAATGATATCGTAACATGCAGCGGCATGTGTCTTCTTCTTGTCTGGTTACCTGAAGGCTCTAAAGTTTACATACATAAACCTAAGTCCTAAACACTCGACGAACTGAAGATGCTATTCGATTTGAAATTGCACCAATTCTTCCAGCAATTGTGGAAAAGGTTATGTTGAATTCCTAGGAGAGACTTCACAAATGTATAGATATCAAAGGAAATCATTTAGACGATATAATTTTTCGTTCAACAAAACCTCAAAATTAATAGCAAGAATTGTTACAGATTGAAAAAATTAATAAATGGCATACATTATTCTTTCCGAATACAAACATAAAATATTTGTTTTCATTGTCCTATATATTTTTATTGACCTCTTAAAATGGGGATATTTTTATGCCCCACCCTGTATATACGACTTTCAGATATACAACTCCAGAGAAGAGTTCGAATACTTTTTTGACAGTTGATGATAATCTCTGAAATTGGATTTTCCAATGTGTTATGCGTTTTTCAAATTTTTTTAGATAACATTTTTCACGTTATTAAACGAGTTCTGTTAAACGTTAATAAGTTCTGTTACAGTATTCGAATGTGTTGGTAAGTGTTTCATAATCTACATATAATTGACGCATGATTTTCTTTTCATTTTTGACTTTTCAGAAATATCTTCTTTGGGTCACAAAATTACAAATATAGTATATTTTTCAGATTAAAGTTGAAGGAATTTTAAAGGTTTTATAAAAAAAAACTTTTACTGTTTTCAAAGTAAAAAACATATTAAAGGAAGATATTAAGTATTCTGTATGTCTAAGTTTACTGATCAGCACAGTTCAACTCTTTTTTTAGTTTCCGTTCATCTAAGAAAGTCTGTTCGTCTCTATCCTCTGTCTGTCCATCCGTTTTAGTGTCCGTATACAAAAACTGTATAAAACTGTATATACAAAAACTGATCCTTGGTGTTTAAAGTTGAAATTTTCATATTAGGATTGATTTAATTAAAAGAAATATCGCATTTTTTACCAATTTATGGGTTTATATTATTAGGGTTTTGTTCATCTGACATTCATAATACCTTTTGGAACTAAATTTCCTTTCTATTTTAAAAATTAATGGGATTTAAGGGGGCTCAGGGGTTGAAAACTTTTCGAACAATCGATTTTTTTTATGATCTAATTTGATTATTCATTTAATTCTTAACTCAATGCAAAAAACTGCATAAAAATATTTGCATTTTTAACGGAATTATAAGCATTTATGTATCAACACTTTCATAGCCGCATCCATATAATTTCAACTTTAAGTCGCGTTTTCTCAAAACTTGATTTTTGATGACTAACACCAAGATTTAAAAAAAAAAACTATTTGATGGAATGGCTATTTTTTTTTTTTTTTTTTTTTTTTTTTTTTTTTTTTTTTTTTTTTTTTTGCATGCATATAACATCATTGTCTAGATTATGAATTAATATATTTTAGATGGTTTAATATTTTGAGTATTTTTAATGGAAAAAAGCTGTATTTTGTTAGGGTTTTTTTAAATTTTCAACTTTGAGAGTTTTTTTAATAATCTTTTTATTAAGTGATAGTTATATCCTTAATTCATAATCTAGATAATGATGTTATATGCATGCAAAAAAAAATTAAGCCATTCCATCAAATAGTTTTTTTAAAAAAAATCTTGGTGTTAGTCGTCAAAAATCAGGTTTTGAGAAAACACGACTTAAAGTTGAAATTATATGATGCGGCTATGTAAGTATTGATACATAAATGCTTATAACTCCGTTAAAAATGCTAATATTTTTATGCGGTTTTTTGCATTGAGTTAAAAATTAATTGAATAATCAAACTAGATTATAAAAAAAAAATCTAGTTTTTGAAAAGTTTTCAACCCCTGAGCCCTCTTAATAATGATTCATCATTTTAAATTTCGTTTAAGTATTTTTTTCGTTTTAGAAAAAAAATTTAAATTAATTTATTGGTGCTACCATCTATGTAAGTATTTAATAATTATCAATTAACACTTTGGATTTATTAATTAAAGATTATGTTGTTTTGAAAGAAATATTAAACGAATCCCTCTATGCGATCACATTTATCTACTTTCTTTTAAATTCCATTTAACCTTCGCTTTTAATGCAATTCATGTTCTTTGTCACTTTCTTCCACATATTTAGAAAATAGAATCTTATATAAAACAACAAATCAAAAACTCTTTTGCTTTCATGTTTCATTTATATACAACATCAATTTTACTTGAGATTACCAAATCTTAGATAAACAATCAGATCTAAACCTAACAAATAAAATTAATATTTACCACTTTAAGCACATTCGCTATGTGAATTAGATTCTGCATATTAATTTTGCAGGCTTTCATTTTAGTTTCTTCAAAATAACGCATTTATTTGTCAGAATTACAATAGGAAGAAATCCGATGTTTATTCAGAGAGCAATTTCAAATAATACATTCAGCATACAATTAATTAGCATGAAGTCTGATTAATCCCTTGCTGTTTCGTGAATAATAAATTCAAATATTACTGGCACTATTGTTGCATATTAGGTGGATCATTTTCCGGCGTTTTAAAGTGTAAAAGAAAGAAAATCGTTGGTTAATCAAATTGATTTTTATATGGTAAAAATAATTTTTCAAGCCTGTTAAAATAAAATAAGCAATCAAGTACGAGTACTGCCATACATAAGGTTCTGTACTATATAAATGCATTAATTAGTAACTGCATTATTATAAATATATTTTAAAAAAACTTTGCTAAAAGAGTGATAAGACTTTGTTAAAAACTATACAACGCACGGTTTGGGTTTAACTGTATGTACTAGAAAATATGTCCTTTCCCTTCTATTTTTGAGTTTACTGAAATTAAAATTAGAAAAAAAGTAGAAGTGTATTCAGTGGCTCTCTCAATACGCCACCAAGTCTTTAAAGGTTCATTTAAAACATACCTGGGAAAACGCTTCACGGACCAGACTAGCATTGAAAGTTTGCGACCTTCTTTCAGAAAGTTCAAAGCGATGTGAAACCGAAATAGTATCAAATTTCCCTTTCTGTGCAACGTTTTTTAAAATCTTAATCTATTTACGATGAATTTAAATAGGTGCTGACAATAAAAGTAGTCTTTATTTCAACTTTATTTAATGTTTCATAATCCCAAATCCAAAGTAATAGTAAACTTTTTTTACACCTAACAAAAACTAAACTCTTGCTCAATGTTTAAACTTGGCATTGTGCTTAGTGTATTGAGAAAGAAGGTCCCATATGCCACCTATGTCTTTAAAGGTTCGTTTATACCTGCATAAACGCTGCATGGACCAAGGAAGCTTTGCAATTTTAGGACCTTCTTTCTCAGTACACTAAGCACAATGCCAAGTTTAAACATTGAGCAAAAGTTTTGTTTTTGATAGCTGTAAAAAAAAAAAAAAAAAAAAAAAAAAAAAAAAAAAAAAAAAAAAAAAAAAAGTTTGTTATTACTTTGGATTTGGTTTTATGGGTGGCGCATTGAGAGAGTCACTCAGTGCACCTCTACTTTTTTTCTAATTTTAGTTTCAGTAAATTAAAAATAGAAGGAGAAGGACATATTTTGCATTACATTTTCAATGACATTTCTCAAAATATAGTACCTAAAATTAAAAGAAATGTATTTTGGAGTTCGGCATTACAAAAGCTTTCACAAGATACCACGTGCGAATTCAAAGAAAATATATTGTTATTTTTTATTCAATTAACTTTTGTATATTTTCCCTTTATATATTTATGAATGATTAATAATCTATAAATATGTGGTTCAATAGCTTTTATTATTCCAGCCAGTTTCAACTTTCCACGTTCCACAGTTTATGAGTAAAATGGCTGTGATAGATGAGTAGACAGACACAGGAGTGATTTTATAATGGTTCTATTTTTACTTTTTAAGTTTTTAAGTGTTTTTACAATTTTTACTCTAAAAATAATTTAAAAAATTTGTAATTCATATAAAATGATTAATAAGCGTGCAAAGATTAGTGCAGTCTATTAAACTTAATGACACCACTAATAAATAATACAATTAGGAGCTTTCTAACTTATTTGAAAATTTACCGCTCCAAGTTGATTGAGAAAATTCACGTTTAATTTGTATATGAATATATGTTACCTTTTAAAAGCCAGATATCTTGTAAATCCAAGCGTTTTCCGAAGTGTTTTGTAAAAGCCCGAAAATTTCTTCCAAGCATTTTCATTTCGGACTTTTACGAATCTATTTTAGTAAATGCTACAATTTACCGATTCCTTTTTTTCATTTTTTCTTTAATCCACAAATTCAAGTGCCTTTATTTGAGTTATCAGAAATAATTTTACAAAATATGTGTCGAAATAGAGAATACAGTACTTTTACAGATTGAAGCTAAAAAAAAATCTTTCATCTTTTACTAAAAACATCTGACATTTTACAGAGTCAAATGAATGTGAAACAAAGAAATTTCAAAGCCTAGTCGCCAATAATCCTACATTAAGATTTTTTAAATTATTTGTACGAAACATAACTTGCATTAAAATATTCTGCTTAGTTTCACTTACTAAATTATTTCACTTTGAATAGAATCAGGTTCAAAACAATTAAATTCAAGCTGTTTTCCCTTGAAGTTTCATTAATACGTAACAGGGATTCTAATGTTTAACAATTCCTACATAAATCTTCAGATATAAACCGAACGAATTAAATTAATACTTACCATTTTAGGAATACTCGCTATGCATATTAGATCCCTATATTAATTATGAACCATTTGGTATTTAGTTTCTTTAAAACATGCATTTATCTGGCTGAGGTGTAGCTGGAAGAATCTGGAATTTATTTAAAATGAAAATTTAAATTAATCCGTTCAGCTTACAGTTAATTAGCATGAAACTTGACTAATCCCCTGCCGTTTCGTGAGTAATAAATTTTAGAATTTTAGAATTTTTCGAGCTATTATTTGACATTCAGAGAAACATTCCCAAATTAATTTCGAAAGAAACAAATCAATGAATAACAAATGTGACTTAATAATGCAGTTTAGTTTAATAATAAATAGTATAAATCAATTCTACAAAGCGAATTTGAATTTAAGTAAATTCAAATTCGCTAAAAAAGTGTAAAAATTAATTAATAATGGTTCAAAAATTATTAAACTTTATTTATATAACCTCCTCAGTCCTGCTGTTGCCTGTAAGAGACTCTAAAGAACACACTTTAAATGAATTTAAATTATTTTAGATTTCTTTGAATTACTTTTGTACATTTTTAATAAATGCGTACATTTTACGAGCATTACTATATATGCTGATACGTATTTGAAGATTCTTTATAGCAGTTTTAAACTGATTTTTGTGGTCGTGAAATTTGCCTCATTACTGAGAAGGTTATATGGTTGCTAATATTATTAAAACCTCTGTAACTGTTGTGAAACACTACATATTGGTTGAGATAGCTTATTTTAAGTAGATTTCGTATGGAATACTACCTATTGCATTCTCTCCCGTGTTGGAATTTCTGAAAAAATTTTGCAGATCTACACCGATCATGACACCTAGACCCCAAAACTACCATCAGTAAAAAAGTTTATATATATATATATATATATATATATATATATATATATATATATATATATATATCGGTGTATATTATTTTCTTCTGGACACGATAACTTCCATAATTATGCTCAGATCAAAACAAGGGGCTCAAAAACAAGGGGCTTAAAATCTCAGTCGAGTTCGTTAACGGGCAAAATCGGACCAAAAGGGTGGAAATAGGGAGGGTTCGAGGGAATCGAAAAAAGTCATAACTTCTTAATTAAAATAGATATCGAATCGGTTTAAAATTTATATTACTTTTTAAAAATAGGCCAAAATTTATGCTTGACAGATTTTTGATAAATTTAGAAATGGGCTCAAGGGGTGAAAAAAAAAACAGGGTTTTGGGGAGAAAAAAATTCATAACTTCGTCAATTCTCACGATATTAAATCCAACTAAATTTTTTATAAATGTTCTCAAAATTATCTAAAACTTTTGTAGTTACAAGTTTTTGATAGGACCAATTTTTATCGATGAAAAAAATTAAAAACGAAAAGTAAAAGGGGGGTGAAAAAGAAAAAAAATCCATAACTCCGTCAATTTTTAAGCTATCAAATCTAATTAAATTTATTTTACATCTCCTTAATAATATCTAGAACTTTTTTATTGACAAGTTTTTCATAGGACCAATTCGTATAGCAAAAATAAATTAAACAAAAGGAGTTGGAGAAAAAACCTCAAATCCAAACTGCTTATATTCTGACTCATTTTTAAATTAATTTTTGATTTTAAACGCATCCAAATGGTAGATCCTCTTATTTGGAAACTGTATAAAGTGACACATTGGTCAGTTTTTTGATAAAGACAGAATATAGTTCAAAAAAGGCTACCAAAAAGGGTATTTTGAACAGAAATTCCCTAAGTCATCGTGGCCGAAAATTTAAGGAAGTATTCAAATAGGAAATTGCGCTTTTTTTCTGACTCGTTTTTAAATCCATTTTTGCTCTCAAACGCATCCAGTTTACAGATCCTCTTATTTAGGAACTATGTAATGTGACGAATTGGCCAGTTTTTTGATAAAGATGGAATATATTTTTTAAAATGCTGTCAAAGTGGGCATTTCGCACAAAATTTTCCGAAGCGATCATGATTAAAGTATTAAGGATGTATTCAAATAACAAATCTGTTACTTTATGACTCATTTTTAAATTCAATTTTACTCTCAAACGCATTCAATTTGTAGTTTGTTTTTATTTAGGAACTATATAATGTGCTGTTTGGTCGATTTTTTATTAAATTCAGAATATATTTCAAAATATGCTGTCAAAAAGGGCATTTGAGCTGAATTTCGCTTAAGATGATTCTGATAAAACCAGTTCTTGCAGAAAAATGAAATTAAAATTTTTTCACAAGCGGCCAAATGAAGTTATTAAACTGTGTTTATCTCTAATCATACTTTTTTGTTGTTGTTGAAATGAGCACTCTTCGAAATCTACCTCCGGCTATAGGCCAAGCCGACAGGGATTTTTACTTTTCAATTCAACTGCAATTTTTTTACTTATTCTTTTTTTTTAAATTACTAAGATATTTTTAAACGAATTTTTTATTTAAAGACGAATTTAAAGTAATAGATAGCGAAAGAAATCTTTTTAAGTGAAAAAATCATTAACTTTTTATAAAATGAATTAATTTTTTATTTGATATTCACAATATTCATTGAACATCCTTCGAACTTGTAAAAAATTCAGTTTAATTTGTTATGGAAGTTTATTTTATTTCTAAATTTAAGTGAATATCTTACAATTGTGAAAAGTTATTTTATTAGAATGCTAGCAAATCCCACAGCTTTGCACGCGTAATAGTTGAAATATGCCAAATAATACTAGTATGTCTAATTTTTATTTGAAGGAATTATACTTTTAGAAATATTTCTAAAACTACCATTTAAGCCACAGTTTGACTAAGCTTCATTATTACACCGCACTATGCGGGTATGAGACTTAAATTAGTGAGAACTAAATTTAATTTTAAATAAATGATCATTTAGAAGATATTTTGAAACATTTTTGCTCAATTCATAAGCGCATTTCAGTATTACTTGAAGTTAAGAATTTTTTAGAAACCATCTCCTTAGTAAACATTTAATCTCTAAATTAATCACCATGTCATATTCCAAACTACTTGTTCTAACCGTCTACTAACTCTCTAGGAGTAATGGCATCAACATAAAATGCCTACGTTGAAACAGGGTTATCACCATTAATTTGGTGACATTTTGATTTTGAAATCGGTTTGGTATTGCCTAATATTCCATAGAAATTTAATGTAGAAAATTTTAAAAGGCCTTTTAAGCGCAGGTGGTATGAAATATAGTCTGTGTAGGATCAAAGAATATCACCATTGATTTGCAACCATTACTTTTATAATTGGTTTATTACTTCCTGAGATTTAATAAAAATCTTATTTTAGGAATTTTTTAGATCGCTCTTCGCTCCTTCCCTTCGCTTCACAAATAAAAACATTTTTTTGCTCTTGCAACCCCCAAGTGATAGTAACAACGACACGAAATAGAACTTATGATGGAACAAGTGCTATCGTCCCCAATTTTAAACCAATATTTTTGATATTGGTTTGAAAATTCCTCAGATTGCGCAGAAATTGCAATTTAGAATGTTTTTAGAACACTTTTCGAGCATTTTCATCTACTTTGAATTTATATTTTTTGAAGAAATGTTCTTAGAGATAATTTATGTGCAATAAATAATTACCATGACAAATTTCATTAATCTAGATTCTCTAATAACAAAAAATTCCCATTTTTAGAACTTTTTTTTTTTGCTCCTGCACCCTCTTTGAGTTAGTGGTAAACGATAAAAATACAGTCTCTTTTGGAAAAAATGCTATCACCATCATTAACATCACGCCATTATTTTTTAATTGGTTCGGTACTTCAGAGATTGCGTAGAAATTGCAATTTAAAATGTTTTTTAGAATACTTATCGCGCATTTTCACTTCTTTTAAATTTAGATTTTTTAAAAATGAAGTCGTATATTTTATAAGAAACTACCATGTCAATTTTCACATTCTTAAATCATTCCGTAACAAAATAAACGGTTAGATGCAAGTATTACTCGCGCTCAGAGGGTTCCGTACAGTAAATATACGAATTATTAACTGTATTATTAAAATATTCGTTGCTAAAGGCATAATAAACCTGTAAAAAACTGTACAACGTAGGATTGTATAGCGTAAATAATATCAAGCAAAGCTTATCTTAATTTATTTATAATTAACTTAATTCGGTAGTGACAAAAAAAGTAGTAAAAATTAAAATTTTATTTGGCATTTCAAAAAACTAAATTCAGCACAGTAATAATCTTTTCATTTAACAGTGTAGCTAAAACAAAACTCTTGTTCAAAGTTTAATATTGGCATTGTGTTAAACACACTTCGAACGGGGGTCGCAAATTTGCAACGCCGCGCCGCGCCGTCTTCGTCTTTGCCGCATTTTTCCATGTACTTTTAAAGGCATGGGTGCTATGTTGAGGATCCATTGATGCAAACTAATCGCGAATGCGAATCCCGTAGAATTTATGTGATTAGTTCTAATTAATATAGACTTTTTTTTGATAGAAATACACTGAAAAACATGAAGTATTCAAAAATGAGTAAGTCGATGTACTCATATCGATTTGATTATGTTTGGATGAAAAATGAACGCATTGTTTTCTCAATTTTGAAACAGCATATGTTATCAAATCCAAACAAAAGATAATTTTGTACCCAGTATTGTTTTATCTCATTCATGGCGGCATAAAAGATGCTTATTAATGTAAATATTAAATTATGCACAGTATTTTAAAATAATTTTGAAGTATACTTGCAAATAATGCTCTTGTCATAAAAATGCTCGATTTGGGTATTTTACTTATAATTTTGCTATTTCTCTTAATAAATAATCAATTAAGTGTTTATTGTTCATCATTTTGAGAAAGAAATAAATACCAGCATATTTTCACTTTAATTTGTAAATTAAGGGGGTAGATAATAATGATTTATAGTTGAACGCAACCATGGAATCAAAAATAAGTACATATGTTTCTCAATTTTGAGCACTTTTGGATTGGGTCTATTTTGAATATGTGAAGTACTTAAAATTGAGTACTTTTTACTTAATTTTGAGAACGCATTTTTTTCAGTGTATCAAACTATTTCGTATAAAATACTACTTATTACATTAAGTTGTTATGCTCCTAAAGTTTCATTAAAATACAAAAGCAATCCTTTTAAATAACAATGACATGAACATTCAGATAGAAACCAAACGGTTAAAATTAATATCTACTGTTTTAAGAATAATTGCTGTATATGGTAGATACCCTATATTCATTTGAACCGTTTCGTTTTACGTTCTACCTAGAATATGCATTTATTTAACAGAAGTAGAAGTAGAATCATTTCATATTTATTCAGAGCAAACATTTGAATTAATCCGTTCAGTATAAATTTAATTAGCATGAAGCCTGATTAATCCCATGCCGTTTCGTGAGTAATAAATTTTAGAAAATTTCGAGCTATTATCTGACATTCGAGAAACATTCTCAAACTGAATTTTGGAAGAAATAAATCATTAAATAATAAATTTGACTTAATATGGCAGTTTAATATGGGATAAATATTTAATTCTAAAAATCTAAATTGAATTTAAAACTAGCAACAAACATATTTGACACGTAAAATTTAATTAATAATAGTGCAAAAAATATTAAATTTTATTAATATAATGCTTTGGCTAGTATTATTAAAGCCTTTGGGAATTGTGTTGAAACATTACATATTGGTTGGGATAACTTACTTTTACTTTTCATTTTAAATAAGTGTTTTTCTACATATTCTTCTTTTTTTTTAAATTTCTATCATACTTTTTGAAATGATTTTTTTTATTTAAAGTTCAAATTTAAATAATATATAACCACAAAGATCTATATAAGTAAAATGAGTTAAAATATGTATTAATTTTTTATTTTATACAGATTCATTCACAATATTCACTGAAAAGCATTCGTACTTCTGTGAAATTCAACTTAATTTGTTATGTAAGTTTTTATTAAATTTCTAAATTTAGATGATTATATTCCGGCTGTCGAAAGTTATTTAATTAGAATGCATAGTATTTTTTATCGATTGCAGCAAGTGAATTTTTTGATTTTGACTAAACACTTCTGCTGTTTTAAAGACTAAAAAAGTAGGCGAAACAAAGAAATTTCAAATCATTTTATTTATGATATTTATTAAATCTGAAACGACAAATTATAAATAGGGAGGGGGAAGGGAAATCCGAACCGTAGCTCCAAGCTGTAAGACTAATGGAGTGTTTTCCCAAGGAAGGCCGAAGAAAAAAAACTGTTCTTATTTTAACTTGCATTACAAAACTCTGTTTAGCTTGATTTTCATTAACTTATTTCATTTTGAATAATCCATTACAAAACAAAAAAATTAAAATTATTTTGATCTTGAAGTTTCATAAATATACAAAAGCAGTCCTGTTAAATAATAAATCCTACATCAGACACAAACCCAACGGATAAAATTAATATTTCAGATAAAGTTAATATTTACCGTTTTACGAGTACTTGTTACGAATGTTAAATCTCCTATAATAATTTAGCAATGTTTCATTTTAGTTTCTTTAAAATATGTATTTATTTAACAGAAGTATAACTAGAAGAATCTCATATATATTCAAAGTGAAAATTTGAATTGATCCATCCAACATATGTTTAATTAGCATGAAGCTTAATTAATCCTATGCCGTTTTCTGAGTAATAAATTTTAGTATTTCCCGAACTATTACTTGACATTTGTAGAAACATTCCCAAACTGAATTTCTAAAGAAATTAAACATTGAATGATAAAAAAGAATATTGCCCAGTTAAACTAATGGCAATGAGCCCACAGACTACGCATACTAATTGTATATTACAGCATTATATTTTCAAGGAATTGTGCCGTTCAAAAAATAAATTATAGGGGGAAATGGCCCACCATTTCCTCTTTTTATAAATATAATTTAAGAGGCGTTATTCCCCTCCTTTTTACTTAAACATTAAACTTGCAAAACTATTCACAGATTCGTCTTATCAGAAAGAACATACATCTAAAATTCGAAGCAAATCGGTTAATTCTGCATAAAAACCCATTTATATAATTTAAGAGGAGTTATCCCTCTCCTTTTTACTTAACCATTAAACTTCAAAACTATTCACAAATTCGACTTATCCGAAGAAACATACATCAAAAATTTAATGTAAATCAGATAATTCTGCATAAAAACCTATTTATACAATTTAATGGGGGAAGGGTAATCATCCTTATCCCTTTTTATGCTTAACAAAAGAACGCTACAACTAACCAGGGAATTATCCAAAAATTGAAGCAAATCTATTAATTCTGCATAAAAAAAACCATTTACCTAAATTAAGACGGGTAAACTCCCGATCCCCCGTTTACACTTATCGTATGGAACACCCAATATTAATCACGGAGGCGTCTCATCGGAATGATCCGAATGAATCTCAATGATCCTATTTTTAAAATAATCTTTTTTATTAATAGAAAATAAAAAATATCTATATAAAAGTGAAAAAGAGTTATAATGTCCATAAAATTTTTATGTGATATAAATTTATTCCGAATAGTCACTGAAAATCTTTCGAACCACTGTAAAATTAATTTTAATTTATTATTTACGATTCTTTTATTTCTAAGTTTAAATGAATATATTTTGGCTTTCGAAAGTTATATTATTAAATTATATAGGGTATTTTGACTCATTGCTTTACAGAGAATTTTTTTAATTTTCACTAAACACTTCTGCTGTTTTAGAGAGTAAAAAGTACGCGAAACAAAGAAATTTCAAATCACATTGTTTATGAAATTTAATAAATCTAAAACATGAAAAAATCAATTTTATTTTAACTTGCATAACTTGCATCTGTTTATCTTGATTTCCATTAACTTATTTCACTTTGAATGTAATCTTTTACAAAACAGCAAAATTACAAATGCTATGTTCCTGCAGTTTTATTAGTATACAAAAGCAATCTTATTAAATAACAAATACTTCATGAAATTTCAGATATAAATCTAACGGAAAAATTAATATTTGTCTTTTTAAGAATACCTGCTACGCACACTAGATATCGTATATTTATTTAGTACCGTTTCATCTTGGGTTTCTTTAAAATATACATGCATTTAACAGAAGTATAACTGAAAGAATCTCATATTTATTCAGAGTGAAAATTTGAATTAATCCATTCGGCATACGTTTAATTAGCATGAAGCCTAATTAATCCCATGCCGTTTCGTGAGTAATAAATTTTAGTATTTCTAGAGCTATTATTTGACAGTTGGAGAAACATTCTCAAAATGAATTTTGAAAGAAACAAATCATTAAATAATAAAATTTACTTTATATGACAGTTTTACATGGAATAATATTCAGTTTTACAAAGCAAATTCGAATTTGAAAATTAATAATAAAAATATTTGACATGTAAAAAGTAATTAATAATGGTGCAAAAATATTAAACTGCATTTATATAATGCTGTTTTCTAGTACTATTAAAGCCTCTGAGACTTTTATTGAAACACATACATTGATTGAGATAACTTACTTTTGCTTTTCAATTCAACTGAATGTTTTTTGTTAAATTACTATCATATTTAAAAAAATGTTTTTTTTTAATTTAAAGTATTAAAAAATAGATATAAAAAAACCCCACATAAGATGTATTATGTTCAATAATTTTTTATTTGATATGGATTTAGTCACAATATTCACTGATAATCATTCAAATCTCTGTAAAATTCAATTTTATTTACTATCTAAATTTCTTTTTTTTTTCTAAGTAAATATATTACGGCTGTTGAAAGTTATTTTATTAGAACATATAGTATTTGAAACCTTGCAGCACAGCGAATTTTTGAATTTTCACTAAACACTGCTGTTGTTTTAGAGACTGAGAAAATATGCAAAACAAAGAAACATCAAATCACATTGTTTATGAAATCTAATAAATCTTAAACAACCAAACTTAAAAAATAATAATAAAATAAAATTTGACTTGCATTACAAAACTTTGTTTAGGTTGATTTCCTTTAAGTTATTTCACTTTGAATATAATCTGCTACAAAATGGGAAAATTAAAATTATTATGATCCCGAAGTTTCACTAATCTACAACTGCAGTCCCTTTAAATAATAAATCCTACATGAACTTTCAGACATAAACCCAACGGGTAAAGTTTATATTTACAGTTTTGAGAATACTTACTACGCATATAAGATCTCTTATATTAATTTAGAACCAATTCATTTTAGTTTCTTTAAAATATGCATTCATTAAACAGAAGTGTAACTGGAATAATCTCATATTTATTCAAAATAAAAATTTGAATTAATCCATTTGGCATGTGTTTAATTAGCATGAAAACTAATTTACCCCATGCCGTTTCGTGAGTAATAAATTTCAATATTTTTTCATCCAAATGTCACATAACATTTGGAGGAACATTTCCACACGGAATTTCGAAGGAGACAAATCATTGAATAGTAAAATTTACTTTATATGGCAGTTTTACATGGGATAATATTCAGTTTTACAAAGCGAATTCCAAATTAAAAATAACAATACCTTTACTTGACATGTAAAAATTAATTAATAATGGAGTAAAAATTATTAAACTTTATTTATATAATGCTGTTGCTAGTATTATTAAAACTTCTGTTGTTCTGACTTTTGTTGAAACACTCATATTGATTGAGGTAACTTACTTCTAGTATTCAATAGAATTGAATTTTATGAAATCTAAAAAATCTAAAACAACCAAAGATTCTTTAAAAATGGATTTTACTTTAACTTGCGTTACAGAACTCTGTTTACCTGGATTTCCATTAACTTATCTTACTTTGAATACAATATGTTATACAACAGCAAAATTAAAATTGCTGTGATCCTGAAGTTTCAATTATGTATAAAAGCTATATTATTAAATAGTAAATCTTACACGAACTTTCAGATATAAACCAAACGGATAAAATTGATATTTGCCTTTTTAAGTACACTTGATATGCATATTAGATCTCATATATTAATTTAGTACCATTTCAATTTAGTTTCTTTAAAATATGCATCTATTTAACAGAAGTGTAACTGAAAGACTCCCATATTTATTCAAAGCGAAAATTTTAATTAATCCATTCAGCATATGTTTAATTAGCATGAAGCCTAATTAATCTCATGCCGTTTCGTGAGTAATAAATTTTAGCATTTCTCGAACTATTATTTGACATTTGAAGAAACATTCCCAAAGAGAATTGAGAAGGAAACAAATCACTGAATAATAAAATTTATTTTATATGGCAGTTCTACATGGGATAAATTCAGTTCTACAAAGCGAAATCCATTTAAAAAATTTACAATAAAATTACTTAACACGTAAAAATTAAGTAATAATCGTGCATAAAATATTAAACGTTTTTTTATATAATGCTGTTCCTAATATTATTATTGGTTGAGATAACTTGCTTTTACTTTTCAATTACCTGATTGGTTTTTTTTATTCTTTTTCTTAATTGCTAGCATATTTTTTAAAATGAATTTTTTATTTAAAGTACAAATTTGAAATAATAGGTAATCAAAAAAAATCTTTATCAGTAAAAAAAAGTTATAATGAGCATTAATATTTTATTTGATATAGAATTATTCCCAATATTCACGGAAAATGATTCGAACATCTGTAAAATTGAATTCAATGTAAATTTTTTTTATTTTTTAGTTTACGTGAGTATATTACGGCTGTTGAAATTTATTTTATTAGAATACATATTATTTTGATAAACCGATAGCGTAGTTGATATTTTTATTTTCACTAAACACTGCTGCTGTTTTAGAGAGTAAAAAAGTGTGCGAAACAAAAAAAACTTCAAATCACTTTCTTTATAAAATATAATAAAACTAAAACAACGAAAAAAATCAATCTTATTTTAACTTGCATTACAAAACTCTGTTTAGCTTCATTTCCTTTAATTTTTTTTCATTTTTAATGTAATCTATCACAAAACAAAATTAAAATTGTTATGATCCTGCAGCTTTATTGATATACAAAAGCAATCTTATTAAATAACAAATCTTACATGAACTTTCAGATATAAATCCAAAGGATAAAATTAATATTTGTTGTTTTAAGAATACTTGTTTCGCATTTTAGATATCCTATATTAATTTAGAACTGTTTCACTTTAGTTTCTTTAAAATATGCATTCATTTAATAGAAGTGTAACTGGGAAAATCTCATATTTATTCATAGTGAAAATTTGAACTAATCCACTCAGTATATGTTTAATTAGCGTGAAGTGATATTAATCCCATGCTGTTTCGTGAGTAATAAATTTTAGTATTTCCACGATCTATTATCTGACATTCGGAGAAACGTTCCCAAAATGAATTTCAAAAGAAAGAAATCATTCAATAATTGATTAGATTTAATATGGCAATTTAATATAAAGTAAATATTAAATTCTACAAATCGAATTGGATTTTAAAAACTAGCAATAAAAATATTTGACATGTGAAAATTAATAATAATGCAAAAATTATTAAACTTTATTTATATAATGTTGTTGCTGGTATTATTAAAATCTCTGTGACTTTTATTGAAACACTGCACATTGGTTGAGATAACTTACTTTTAATTTTCAATTCAACTGAATGTTTTATTGCATATTCTTTTTTTTAAATTGCTAGAATGATTTAAAAAGTGATTTTTTTTATTTAAAGTACAAATTTAAAGTAATCGATAAAAAAAAATCTATATAAGTAAAAAAAATCGCAATGTGAATTAATTTTTTAATTGACATATAGATTTAATCACAATATTCATTGAAAATTATTCGAAAATCTGCATACTTTAATTTAAATTGCTATATAAATTTCTTAAATGAATATAGTGTGATTGTCGAGATTTATTTTATTAGAACATATAGTATTTTGAAACATTTCACCACAACATGTTTTTTAATTTTTAAATAAACAATGGTGTTGTTTTAGGCATTAAAAGAAATAAAAATCGATCTTATTTGAACTCTGCATTACAAAAGACTGTTTTGCTTGATTTTAATTAATTTATTTCACTTTGAAAATAATCTATCACAAAACAGCAAAATTCATATTTTTATGATCTTGAAATTTCTTTAAGATACAAAATTAATCCTTTTTAAATTACAAATCCCACATAAACATTTAGATATGAACCTAACGGATATAATTAATATTTATCGTTTTAAGAATATTCGCTGCACATATTAGATACCGTATATGCATTTTGAACCATTTAGTTTTACGTTTTCTTTAAAATATATATTTATTTAACAGATATAGAAATGGAAGCAACTTATGTTTATTCAGAGAGAAAATTTGAATCAATTATTTCAGTATATTTGTAATGAGCGTGAAACCTGATTACCCCTATGCCGTTTCGTGAGTATTGAATTTTAGAATTTTTCGAGCTATTATCTGACATTCGGAAAAACATTCCCGAACAGAATTTTAAAAGAAATAAAACACTGAATAATAAAATTTACTTTATATACCAGTTTTACATGGGGTTGATTCCATGAAAATTGTCATGTCTATCACACAGCTAAAAATTGCAATGGTTGTTCGCCATCGTTATTTTTTAAAAGTTTCTTACGCCCCATTCAACTGATGAAATAACTCCGATAAAATAAGTGACATTTTTCCGTTCTAAAATACTGGTGGCCAAAAATCGTTATATGTAACAGACATGACAAGTTTTCATGGAATTAGCCATGGGATAATATTCAGTTTTACAAAGCGAATTCCAATTGAAAAATTAACTGTAAAAATATTTGACATGCAAAAATTAATTAATAATGGTACAAAATTATTAAACTTTATTTATGTAATGCTGTTGCTAGTATTATTAAAGTCTCTGTGACTTTTGTTGAAACTCTAAATAGTAGTTAATATAATTTACTTCTACTTTTCAATACAATTGAATGTTTTTATATATATATATATATATATATATATTCTCTTTTTTATTACTAGCATATTTTTAAAGATGACATTTTTATTTACAGTACAAATTTAAAATAATAGATTTAAAAAAATCTACTTAAGTAAAAAGTGTTGTAATTTGCGTTAATTGTTAATTGGTTGGTTGATTTGTTTGTTGTATAAAGTTTAATGCCGAAAAATCTCACGAGGAACATGATGTGCCAAAACAAAGCTTAAGAATACAAATGTGAAGTAGAGATGGAGTCAAAATATCTGGATGGGGTATCCCATCCAGATATAGTCAAGCAAAAGTAGAAGAATAAAAATTTTAAATGCTTAAACATTACAATGTATAGCTAAAATTATATCACTAGAAAGTATAATCTGGATAGAGACCTATTCCAGATGAATTTTTTGATTGATATTGATTTATTTACAATATTCACTGAAAATCATTCGTACCAGTACAAAATTAAACTTAAATTGTTATATTAAATTTCTTCTATTTCTTAGTATATATACTACGGTTGTCGAAAGTTATTTTAAAAATATATATTTAAAATAACTATACTTAATAACTACTACTAATATAATATACTAATACTGATATATTAAATAATAAGTACTAAATAATATAATACTAATAATTTATTATATAGTTTAGTAGTATAATACTACTACTAAATTATATAATAATAATATACTAAATAATAGTTACTACTTAACAATATACATTTATGTATTATTTTCATACATTGCAACACAAGGATTTTTTTAATTTTCAATAAACACTGCAGTGGTTTTATACAATAAAAAAGTATGCGCAACAAAGAAGCTTCAAATCACTTTCTTTATGTAATCTAATGAATCTGAAACAACCAAACATAAAAAGATGTCTTATTTTAATTTAAATTACAAAACTCTGTTTATCTTGATTTCAATTAACTTATTTCACTTTGAATATAATCTGTCACAAAACAGCAAAATTAAAATTGTTATAATCCGGAAGTTTCATTAATATACATACATAAGCAGCCCTTTTAAATAACAAAACCTGCACGAACTTTCAGATATAATTCCAACGGATAAAATTAATACATGTCGTTTTGAAAATACTTGCTACGAATATACGATCCCCTATATTCATTTAGTACAGTTTCATTTTAGTTCCTTTAAAATATGCATTTGTTTAACAGAAGTGTAATTGGAAGAATCTCATATTTATTCAGGGTGAAAATTTAAATGAATCCATTCAGCGTATGTTTAATTAGCATGAAGCTTTATTAATCCCATGTCATTTTGTGAGTAGTAAATTTTAGTATATCTCGAACTATTATTTTACATTTGGAGAAAAAATCCCAAACTGAAATTCGAAGAAAACAAATCTTTGAATAAGAAAATTTACTTTATGTGTCTGTTTCACATGGATATACAGTTTTACAAAACGAATTCCAATTTAAAAAATAACAATAAAAATATTTAGCATATAAAAATTAATTAATGCGAAAATTATTAACCTTTATTTGCATTCTATTGCTAGTATTAGTAAAGCCACTGTGACTTTTGTAGAAATAATTGTTCAGGGAATTCAATTTTACTTTTCAATTTTATGTACAATAAAAAAAATCTGTAATGTTTTTAAATTTTTTCTTTGAAACAAAGATTTCGAGAACATTTAATTTAACGGCAACAACAAAAATCATGTAAAAGACACTCGTTTGCACTATAAATCAAAAAATGAGAAAAGTTACTAGAAAATTTTTTAGGAAACTGGGATGACTAGAACTTTTTATGTTATTAACGCTTGTTACACGTATTAGGTAGCTTTCATTACAAAAAGTAAAAAGCTACCTATTGCAGCCGTCCGGAGGAAAGCACTTCCAGAAAACTTTGGTATATTTTCATCGATCATGACCCCCAGACCCCAAAACCACCCTCCGTTCAAATGTTGACATATATATATATATAACCATATATATATATATATATATATATCTGATTTTTGTCATGCTATAACTAACGTATTTATGAATCGATTTGGATGAAACTTGGTATGTACATAGTACATACAAATATCTCGACCGAGTTCGTTGGGCGGCATCATCCGCCATCTTGTTTCAAAATGGTGGCCATTTAAAAAAATTTTAAAAATTTAAAATTTAAAATTAAATGCGAAAAAATTAAAAGTTGAAAAATATTTTTATTTTATGTGTTAGATCTTCAAACACAATATTCAGAACACTTTTTATTTTGTCTATATCTTAAAAAATGATTGAGTTATAGCACTTTGAATTTTTCTTATGGCTGACATTTTGAAACGATCTGATTTTTGTCACGTGATAACACGCGTATTTATGAATCGATTTGGATGTAACTTATTGTGTACATACTAAGTAATGAGCCCTGGACCGAGTTCGTTGACCAGTTCCATACGCCATCTTGTTTCAAAATGGCAGCCATTTGAATTTTTTAAAAAAATTTAAAATTTAAAATTAGGTACAAAAAAGTGAGAAATTGAAAAAGATTTTTCTTTTATGCATTTGACCTTGATACAAAGATTCCAGAGCATTGTTTGTTTCGTCTGTATCTTTAAAAATGGCTAAGTTATAGCACTTTTAATTTCTAGTGTTGCTCCATTTTGAAATGATCTGATTTTCGTCAAGTGATAAAACGCGTATTTATAAACCGATTTGGATGAAACTTGGTGCGTACAGAGTACATACCAATTTCTGGACCGAGTCCGTTGGCCAGTTCCATCCGCCATTTTGAAAAAAGATGGCGGCCATTTAATTTTTTTTTAATTTTTAAATTTTAAAATTAGGTGCAAAAAAGTAAGAAATTGAAAAGATTTTTCTTTTGTGTGTTTGGCCTTGATACAAAGATTCCAGAGCATTTTTTGTTTTATCTATATCTTGAAAAATGGCTGAGCTATAGTATTTTCAATTTCCAGTGTGGTTGACATTTTGAAATGGTCTGAAATGGCATACACTTCATGATATCGTGGAATTTGGCGACTCTTTAAATCGCTGAAAATAAAACCAGGTTGAATAAAAGATGACTAATTTCTGAAAATTCCTATTAATATTCAGTATTGACGAAAACTAGTATTCTGTCTTATAAAATCGGGTTCCACTAATTTGATCGTCGTATGTTATAATAATGTAACTTGATTTAAAATAAATAAATATGTATATGAAAGCTACCTCTTCCTCCCGGCATTGCCGGAAGGACTTTAATTTTTATTTGTTGAGATTACTGTTATTTTGGTAGATTATTTTGTAAAGCTACAGATTTTACTAGTTTTCCAAAAACTACTTTTGTAGATTTAAATCTTTTTCTGTACACTGTAAAGATAAAATTTTAGTAACCATACAGTTTTCTATAATTTTACATTTCAACCAGTAAAGATTTTTTAATTTACAGTGTATATCATTTTTTACATCACTTCACATTCTCTTCTTAGTACAAATTTACAGTACTATTAAAGCAAGCAAATAGTTATTATTAGCCAAAATAATGATAATACCATTAATTTTTTATTTGGAATAGATTGATTTACAAATTTCAACCAAAATCATTCTAATCTTTGTCATGTTTAATTTTATTTCGTAGAGAAACAATACATTTCTATTCCAAAAACTATGTTTTTTATTGTTAATAAAATGGATATCCGAAAAGCATATAAATTGCGATCTATAAATTTTTTAACTGACGTCGATTTTTGTAAAAGTTTCAAATATGCGAATTTAAAATTTCAGCTCATTCCACTTACTAGTGTTAAAAATTACCTTAAAAACCTTAAATACCTTAAGGTTAAGGTTAAAAATTAAATAAAATTACCTTAAGTACCTTAAAAATTATCTCATCGTAATCTTTTTGAAATGGTTCAAAATGAATTTAATTTTAACCACTTCAAATTTAAAACCTGCATAAATTCTAAAATGATATACCGAATGGTTTTTTGTTTGGTGGCTAACGATATAATTTACATAAAAATAATAAATAAATAAATAAATAAATAAATAATAATAAATATGGGGTCAAAATAGATGTTACTACTGAAATTTTCAATTTTATATCACCTTGGATAGTCTTTATGCAATTTTTCTAATTCAAATAAAGACCTTCTTCAAATTGATTGGACATGTGTTTCACACGGAAAATACACAACGCGTTTACGAGATTGAAAGGGAGGGTGATACTTTTGGTTATTTATGTACACAAATGTATATGTGTGTGTGAGTGATATATGTATATAAAGAGTTTAGATCAAACGCGTGCCGCCTTTTTAATAGAATCTAAAAGGGGGGGGGGACATAATTTTGTATAAATACATTTCTATAATTTTTAGCTGAATACTTGTTTCAGAATTTCAAAATTTTTGATATTTTTCATATACTTTGTGAAGAAATCATTGTAGAGGTCTGCACGGGCCAGAACTTCCGGGCCCGGCCCGGCCCGTACAAAAATCAGCGAAAAATGAAAAACGCTATTCCACTCCAAATCCCTTCAATAGTTAGGCTTATCACTTTTATACTTTTACAATTTAAAATTAATCAGAAAATGTGTCAAACTTTCGCATTATTGAGAAATTAATTTAAAAATCATCAAGAAGTACATATCCAAAGACTAAGCTAACATAAGTTCTTTATCGCTGTTAATATTTTTACAAATCATGTTTTTTGCCAATAATTAAGTCTAGTACCGGTCCGGCCAGTCTATATGTAGAAAAATAATGCAAGCGTGATCTCGGACCGGCATGAGTCAGCTAAAAAAATATTAAAACGGGTTACACATAATGTAATTCTCCGATGCCGATACACTATGCATTTTTATATTCATGCTGTCAAGCTAGTATGGCCACATTTATACTTATTCTCGTTAAAACCATTTTCGTTGAAAATAGCTCATATTTTATCGTTTGTGCCTAAATCTTCAGAACGGGCCGGCAGGCTCGAAAATTTTTTTTATCGGCCCGGCCCGTCTGGCCCGTTCAATTTTTTTGCCGGCCCGGCTCTGCTCGTTTATGTTGTTTGCCGGCCCGGGCCGGCCCGTTGAAAAACTATACTAAATCTGCCGGCCCGGCCCGTTAGAAAATTCGAAACTATTCCGCCGAGCCGTGTACGGGCCACGGGCCAAGCCCGGGCCCGTGCAGACCTCTAAATCATTGAAAAACACAACGCCAAATGGTGCATTTCTTGAAATCAAATAAAAGCCTTCCTACACACTTTTTAAAAATATGTATGTAAACATTAAATAAAAAGTTTAATTTCCATTGACTGATTTCAGGATAGCGCCATAATATAGTATCCTACGTAACATAAGGGATTTTTATAAGCATCGGGCAGATTTTACTACGTTATGGTCGGTAGATCTCCTTGAAGCTGGATTTTAAGCTGCAAACAGAGGAACCTACTAACTGTTATCACTATGGGCATCCTTTCTTGTGGCGACGCAGTACTTTTCATCTTTAATGATTTTTATGGGAAAGTGAGTGATGTCCTGCAAAACAGAAGTCTTTCAACTAGAGTTGTTCTCCTTATCTCTTGGCCTGTTGTAGATTTCCTCTCATTCTTTTGTGAATAAACCTTAGACGAATTCTCAACAAAAGATTTCCTAGAATACCGGAAAAGGATGGCTGAACAAGCGTGTACCAGCAGCCATAGAATGAAAAGTAGACAGAATAACCGCAACCGTTCACACGGGCGCCACAATGATTTTTAATTTGCGAACATCTACATAAATTATTTTATGGCCAGCATGCCAACAACGGGATCGCTCGCCCCAAGGAAAATAGTAAGAGATGGGTGGACAAAAATGGCATCTCTTGTAGCCGTTCTTATATCAATCCAACGTGTGATATATTTGAATGAATCTTGTACTGCAGATTGATTATTTCTCAAAATCAAAGACGGCTCAAGACATTAAATGAAAAACAAGGTTTCATGACGTTATGATTCTGGAATTACGTCAACCTTAAAGAACACGTGTGTTGTTAAAACAAATCTGTTCTTTCATGTATATTCTAATTTATTATCACAGCATACAGGAAAAATATATACTTTAGTTTAAAAACTTTAATTAAAATCTTTTCATTCAATTTTGATCCCTCACAGATCACAGCATTAATAATAACGATAATATTAAAAAATATATTAATAAAATAATAAATTAAAATTCATCAAAATAACAGACATTATATTTCTCTAAAATTACAAACATATAAAAACACTAAAAAACAATTTCATAAGGCTGTTTCGGAGTAATTCATAATCCCTAACTAGCTATTCCAACGTAAAAGTCATTAAGATGTTAAAGTTCAAAGTACAGAAAAAAATTACAAGTTGGAAAAATGAAAAGTTACATTTTACCTTTCACTGACAGGCACATACCTAAAACTACTACAATTCTAATTATGTACCATCAACATGGTCAATACCATGGTCAATACAGCAATCATATGATTGCTCTAACGGATCAAAAATAGTACAAAGAATTAGTATAGCACTTATTTTGTCCATGTCAGATGGCTGCATTTGACAAAAAATTAGTATCTGTTCTTCGGAACAAAAAAAAAATTGATCAAGCTATTAAGGCAAATTTTACTTTTATTATTTTTTTAATACTTAAAAACATTTAAAAAACAAAATTGCTGAGTGTTCAGCAGATAAAATTAATTAATTTAAGCCCATTTAATGGCAAAAAACAGCAATGCAATAATTAAAAACCCTAATTGTGTGTATAGGGTGCACGCTATAAAACATCCAATTTAAGCTGAAAATTTGAAATTTAACTTTTTTTACTAATTGTCATATTATTAGACCGATATGTAGATTTCAAATACTTTTTCCATAAAAGTAGGAAAAATTGTGCAGTGAAGAGTTAGAACAAAACCGAATATCATATTGGTACAGATGTAGCCTCGTTAGTTACCAATTCAGCAGATTCAGAGAACCAAGCTTCCGAAAAAATTCGATTAGTTTAATTGCTGCAGTTGGACCTGATTAAAAAATACTTATCAAAATTCGAAAAACGATCTGTCTGCATGACAGGGTCAACTATCTTAGAATATTTGAAAAGCCTGCTTGTGCTCCTTTAGTCTTGTTTCAAGTGTCTGGCTAGTTTCATGTATGTAGACTGCATTGCACTGCTTGAACGGAATTCCATAAAGAACATCTTTTAACCTTGAGCAAGGATATCTTTGCTTAAAATTGTTCAAAAGAAGCTCAAGGCTGTTGTTAAATCAAAAAGGGCAACTTTATGATATAAGCTTTAATTTATTTTTGTTCAGAAAGGCATGAAATTAGCAGGTGTTGTTCAGAAATTATCTAATCGCACTCAGTTTCCCTTTTTCTTTCTTTCTTTTTTTTTTCCAATAGATGTTTTAGAAAATACTGCCAAAGTTAGCATTTCCTGATAAAAACAGACAAACCAGTCAAAATGCAGTAGAAAACGCGATCGTCACGTGATCAATTTCGTCTATAACTCAATAGGTAATTTATTGATCATAAAATGAAAAACTGACTTTGACTCCAAATAGCTTCCATAGTCCGGTCTTCCAATTTTATATCCTCCGTTGAAAAATAAATTTGTAAATGTGTCAAAACGTTTTGCGCTTGTTGAGCGGAACAGTTGATAACAACCTTAAGTAGTTTCTGTCGGATGAAGGAGGTGTGAATGCCAAGTGGTTTTAAAAAATGTGAAATCTTCTCTGAAATATATTCGTAATACGAAATACTTGCGATATTTTTTTTTCGTACGTTGGAAGGGAGAAAGGTATCCATGTATGCATGGCAAATACCTGGTTGCACATCATCAACATTTTCAACATATTTTAACCTTATAAAGTTATACCTCACTGATTCGAACATCATCAGTACAAAAATACGCATAGTCGTTGCCGAGCTTTATTTGTAATTTTAAGAAAAACAAACCAGATGACTTTTGGTGGATAAAAAGACCAGTATAAAAGCTAAAAATATTTTTTTTTTATTTATATTACTGTTATACTTGAATGAAAAAAAATAATAGAAAAGGTATTTTTGATTCATAATTTCTAATATTTTTTGATTTTCTTTTTTTTTATTCTATTTATTTCAGATAATGTGAAATTCTGAAATCCGATAGCAGTCCCAATTATTTAGAATTGGTGCGGTTTCCCTGTATTAGAAAATATAACATCTATTAAACATCACATGCAAACTTACTTGTCTTTAATTTATAATAGGTGAAATCCTTTATTCATAATTTTATTATCTGTTTGTGTCTTGAATGCTGTAAGTAAATGCAAGTAAAATGCATTCAATGCGATAAATTAATTTCCCCTTCTAATGTATTTTCAATGGTAATTAGCAGTATAATTCACCTATAAATAATGAGGATAAAATTAAATCAGCGAACTAAAATTGAATATTTATTAATTCAACATTATTTCAGACTGCAGTATATAAGGGCATTTAATAATTAAATATTTGTATACCATGTTTAGAAATAATGAACATTACCCTGAATATGATATTCTAAATTGCATTATAAGTAATGACACTTAAAGTGAGATCTCCTTATATACTCTTAATTAGGTACAACTGATAGCTTTAATTAACTTAAATTGGAAACTGCATACATAATGCCTGTTTTATAATATGCTTAAATGATTAACAGCCTCTAGATATTAATGAAATTTTCTGTTGAATATCTATTCGTTTTATACTACTTCTCTCAAGATTATAATGAAATTATAGCTCTTAAAATGATTTGCGAAACACAAAAGGCTAAACCGAAACTGTAAGTATTTTTAATTTTTTTTCCCTTAAAAAAATATATTAAAAAAATTATTGTTACAGTTATTAAAAGATTTTGTTAATATGACTATTTTTTTTTAATTTCTGCAAACCAATTATTTAGAATTAGAGGGATCAACTGTTTTGAAAATATACCACCTATTAAACATTACATGGAAACTTACTTGTCTTTAATTTTAAATTGGTGAAATCCTTTATGCATAATTTTACTATCTGTTTGAGTCTTGAGTACTGTAAATAAATGCAAGTAAAATATGAGATAAATTAATTTCCATTTCTAATGCATTTTCAATGGTAATTAGAAGGGTAATTCACTGACAATTAATAAGAATAAAATTAAATTAGCGAACTAAAATTGAATATTTATTAATTCGTGAAAGAAATACTGTTTGAGACTGCAGCCGATAAGAGTAGTTAATAATTAAATATTTATATATCATATTTAGAAATACTGCATATCCCCCTGAATATGATATTCTAAAATACATTATAAATAATAACACTTAAAGTGAGACATCTTGTCATACACTTAACTACGAATATTCATTGCCAAAATTTATTTGTCATTTTAAGAAAAACAAACGAGATGAGTTCTGATGGAGAAAAAGAATAGCATAAAAAATAGTATAAAAGATAAAACTATTTTTAATATTCATATTGCTGTTATACTTGAATGAAAAAATAATAGAAAACTCATTTTTGATTCAAAATTTCTAATCTTTTTTTATTTCTTCTTTTTTTTTATTCTACTTATTTCAGACAGTCTGAAATTTTGAAATATGGTAACAGTCTCAATTATTTAGAATAAGAGCTGTTCCACTGTATTAGAAAATGTACCATCTATTAAGCAACACATGGAAACTCCACTTGTCTTTAATTTAAAATCAATGAAATCCTTTATTCATAATTTTATTATCTGTTTGTGTCTTCAATACTGTAAATAAAATGCAAGTAAAATACACTCAATGAGATAATTTAATTTCTTCTTCTAATGCAGTTTCAATGGTAATAAGCAGGAAAATTCACTGAAAAGTAATGAAGATAAAATTAAATCAAGTAATCAACTAAAATTGAATGTTTATTAATTCGACAAAGAAACACTGTTTAAGACTGCAGCCAATAAGAGTAATTAATAATTAAATATTTAGATTCCATGTTTAGAAATATCCCATATTCGACCGAATACGATATTATAAATTGCATTATGAATAACACTCAAAGTGAGATATTCTTATATACACTTACTTAGATACATCTGATAGCTTTGATTAATTTAAATTGAAAACTGCGTGCATAATCACAATAGTATGATATACTTTAAATGATTAACAGCCCCTGGATATTAATGATCTTTCTTGTTTAAAGAACCTCGTCAGTACAGAAAGACGCATAATCATTGCTGAAATTTATCTGTAATTTTAAGAAAAACAAACGTGATGCATTTTGGTGAATAAAAAGTACAGTATAAAAAGCTAAAAATACTTTTAATATTCATATTGCTGTTATATTTGAATGAAAAAATAATAGAAAAAATATTTTTGATTCACAGTTTCTAATCTCTTTTGATTTCTTCCTTTTTTTAATCTATTTATTTTGGATAATCGGAAGTTTTGAAATCCGGTAACGGTCCCAATTAATTAATTAGTGGGATTCCACTATATTAGAAAATATACCAACTATTAAACATCACATGGAAACTTACTTGTCATTAATTTAAAGTAGGTGAAATCTTTTATTCATAATTAGGTAGATTTCGTATGAAATACTACCTATTACGATCGCTCCCATGTTGGAATTTCAGAAATTTTTTTGCAGATCGACACCGATCACGACTTAAGACCCCAAAACTACCATTAGTAAAAAAAACCCTTATCTCTCTCTCTCTCTCTCTCTCTCTCTCTCTCTATATATATATATATATATATATATATATATATATATATATATCACTTTTTTATGAACACGATAACTTCTTTAATTCTGCTCAGATCTCTTCCAAACTGATACATAAAATCAAGGGGCATAAAATATCGGTCGAGTTATTTAATGAGCGAAATCGAACCAAGAGGATAGAAATATAAAGGGTTTTAGGTAAAACAGAAAAAACCCTATACCTTCTTTAGTAAAAAAGATATCGAATCAGTTTAAAGTTTATTTTACTTCTAAAAAATAGGCCAAAAGTTTCTGCATAACAGAGTTTTGATAAAATTAAAAATGGGTTCAAGGGGCGTAAAAAATAGGGGTTTCGGGAGTTAAAAACTCATAACTTTGTCAATTCTCAAGATATCAATTCCAAATAATTTTTTTAGAAATGCTCTGAATATTATCTAAAACTTTTGTATTGACAAGTTTTTGATAGGTACAACTTTTATTGCGGAAAAAAATTAAAAACAAAAACAAAAAGGAGGGAGGGTGGAAGAAGAAAAAAATCCATAACTTCGTCAATTCTTAAGATATCAAATCCGATTAAAGTTGTCATACATCTTCTCAATAATATCTACAACTTTTATACCGACAAGTTTTTCATAGGACCAATTCTTATATCAAAAATAAATTAAACAATAATAAGAGTTGTAGAAAAAATCTCAATTCAAAACTGCGTATGTTCTCACTTATTTTGCTCTCAAATTTATCCAATTGGCAGGTTCTCTTATTTAGGAACTATATAATGTGTTGTATTGGTCAGTTTTGTGATAAAGGCAGAATATATTTCAAAAAATGACTTCAAAATGGCATTGTGAACAGAGTTTCCTGCTGCGATCATGATTGAAAAATTGAGGAAGTATTCAAATAACAAATTGCTTATTTCCTGAGTCTTTTTTAAATCCATTTTTGCACTCAAACGATTTCAATTCACAGGTTCCTTTGTTTAGGAACTGTGTAATGTGTCTCATTGTCCAGGTTTTTGATAAAGGCAGAATATATTTTAAAAAAAGCTGTGAAAGTGGGCAATTCGAATAAAATTTCCCGATTCGATCGAGTTTGAAGAATTGGGGATGTATTCATATAACAAACTGCGTTTTTTCTGATTCATTTTTAAATCCATTTTTGCTCTCAAACGCATCCGATTGACATGTTCTCTTATTTAGGAACTGTATAATGTGATGTATTGGTCAATGTTTTGATAAATGCAGAATATATTTTTTAAAAAAGCTGTCAAAGTCGGCACTTCGCACAAAATTTCCCGAAGCGATCGTGATTGAAGAATTGTTGACGGATTCAAATAACAAATTGTTTGTTTTATGACTCATTTTTAAATTCAATTTTGATTTCAAAAGCATTCAGTTGACAGTTTTTTCTTATTTAGAAACTATACACGGTGACGTATTGGCCGATTTTTTAATAAAATCAGAATATATTTCAAAATATGCTGTCGAATGGGCATTTGAGCTGAATTTCGCTTAAGATGAATATGATAAAACTAGCTCTTACAGAAAAATTAAATTAAAAATTTTTCAAAAGCGGCCAAATAAAGTTGTTAAACTGGATTTATCTCTAATCCAATTTTATTTTTTGTTGTTGAAATGAGTACTTTTCGAAATATATCCTCACCTATACGCCACGCCGACAGGGATTTTTTATTATCGGTTTATGTCTTGAATACTGTAAGTAAATGCAAGTAAAATACATTTAATGAAATAAATTAATTTTCCCTTCTAATGCATTTTCAATGGCAATTAGCAGGATAATTCTCTGACAATTAATGAGGATAAAATTAAATCAGCGAACTAAAATTGAATATTTATTAATTTGACAAAGAATTACTCTTTCAGACTGCGGCCGATAAAATCATTTAATAATTAAATATTTGTGTTCCATGCTTAGAATATTGCATATTCTCCTGAATATGATATTCTAAAATAAATTATAAATTATAACACATAAAGTGAGATATATTCTTATGTACATTTAAATATGAATATTCGTTGCCGATATTTGTTTGTCATTTTAAAATAAACAAACGAGATGAATTTTCGTGTATAAAAAGAAAGTATAAAAGCTAAAAATATTTTTAATATTCATATTGCTATTTACTTGCATAAAAAAAAAGAAAAAGAAAAGAATAAAAGAAATAAAAGGAAAAATAGAAAAAAAAAAAAAAAGAAAAACGAAAAATATTTTTGATTTATGATTTTTAATTTCTTTTGATTTCTTCCTTTTTATTCTATTTTCTTCTGATATTCGGAAATTTTGCAATCCGGTAATGTTCCCAATTATTTATAATTAGTGAGGTTTCCCTGTATTAAAAAAATATACCATCTATTAAACATCACATGGAAATTTACTTGTATTTAATTTAAAATAGATGAAATCATTTATTCATAATTTTATTATTTGTTTGTGTCTTGAATGCTGTAAGTGAATGCAAGTAAAAAGCGTTCAATGCGATAAATTAATTTCTCTTTCTAATCTACTTTCAATGGTAATTAGTAGCATAATTCACCGACAATTAATGAGGATAAAATTGAATCAGCGAACTAAAATTGAATATTTATTAATTCGACAAAGAAATACTGTTTCAGACTGCAGTCGATAAGGGCATTTAATAATTAAATATTTATATTATATGTTTAGAATTATTGAACATTCCCTTGAATATGATATTCTAAATTGCATTATAAGTAATAATACTTAAAGTGAGATATCTTCGTATATACACTGAAATATGAATATTCGTTGCCAAAATTTATTTGTCATTTTAAGAAAAACAAACAATATGAGTTTTGGTGAGTTCAAAAAATAGTATAAAAAGCTAAAAATATTTTTAATATTCCTATACCTGTTATTCTTGGTTAATAAAACAATAGGAAAAATATTTTTGACTCATAATTTCTAATCTCTTTTGATTTCTTTCTTTTTTTCTTCTATTTTTTTTCGAATAATCTGAAGTTTTGAAATCCTGTAACGGTCCCAATTATTTAGAATTAGTGGGTTTTCACTGTATTGGAAATTATACAATCTATTAAACATTACATGGAAACTTGCTTGTCTTTAATGGTGAAATCCTTTATTCATAATTTTATTATATGTTTGTGAATTGAATACTTTAATTAAATGCAAGTAAAATATATTCAATGAGATAAATTAATTTCCCCTTTTAATGCATTTTCAATGGTAATTAACAGGATAATTCACTGACAATTAATGAGGATGAAATTAACTAAAGCGAACTAAAATTGAATATTTATTAGTTCGACAAAGAAAGACTGTTTCAGACTGCAGTCGATAAGGGCATTTAATAATTAAATATTTGTATTATATGTTTCGAAATACTGTATATTCCCCTGAATGTTACATTCTAAATTGCATTATAAATAATAATGTGAGATCTTCTTGTATGCACTTAATTAGATATATCTGATAGCTTTAATAAATGTAAATTGGAAACTGCTTGCATAATGCCTATATTATGAGATGCATTAAGTGATTAACAGCCTCTAGATAATAATGAAATTTTATGTTGAATTCGTTTTATACTATTTCTTTCCAGATTACAATGAAATTATAGCTCTTAAACCGATTTATGAAACACAAAAGGCTAAATAAAAATTGTAGGTATTTATAACTTTTTTTCTGAAAAAATAAATAAAAACTTACTGCCACAGTTATAAAAAGATATTGTTAGTATTACTATCTTTTTGAATTTCTGCAGATAGCTTTCTTGTATGTTGGTTGAAGAATTCAATTAAGCTTTTCATCTGTTTGTAATTCCAATTATTTAGAATTAGAGGGTTTCACAGAATTAGAAAATATACCATTTATTAAACATCACATAAAAACTTACTTCTCGTTAATTTTAAATAGGTGAAATCCTTTGTTAATACCGTAATTTCCCGCGTATACGCCGTGGCTTAGTAAAGTCTTTTTCCAACCAGGAAATTTATTGAAAAAAAGATTTCAAATGCGTGCTAAGCACAAGATAGAAGTTTGTTTTCAGAAATTAATTCTGGTAGGAAATCGAGTTATCCAAGGTGCGGCGTTTACGCACGAAATTACGGTAATTTTATTGTCTGTTTGTGTCTTGAATGCTGTAAGTAAATACATATAAATAACATTCAATGCGATACATTAATTTCCCCTTCTAATGCATTTTCAATAATAATTAGCAGGATAACTCACTGGCAAATAATGAGAATAAAATTAAATTAGCGAACTAAAATTGAATATTTATTAATTCGACAAATAAATACTGTTTCAGACTGCACTATATAAGGGCATTTAATAATTAGATATTTGTATACCATGTTTAGAAATATTGCATATTTCCCTGAATATGATATTGTAAATTGCATTATAAATAATAGCATTTAAAGTGAGATCTTCTTATACACGCTTAATTAGATACATCTGATAGTATTTATTAATTCAAATTGAAATCTGCATGCAAAATGCCCATACTTATACGAGATGCTTTAACTGATTAACAGTCTCTGGGTATTAATGAAATTTTCTGTTAAAAATCTATTTGTTTTATACCATTTTTCTCGAGATTGCAATGAAATTACAGCTCTTAAGCAATTTATGAAATATAAAAGAATAAATCTGAATTTTAAATATTTATAATTGAAAAAAAACTACAGACACAGTCTTAAAAAATTGTTAGGTAACTGCCTTTTAGAATTTCTGCAGCTTTCTTTTATATTCTTGGAAGAATTCAATTAAGCTTTTCACCAGTGCGTAAGGATTCCAAAAGTAGATTTTGTCTTATGTCTTCAGAACTGAAGTCTTAGTTTTTCACATTCTAGAATAGTTTTTAGTAGTTCAATAAAACAAACTCTATAGAGGACTCTTTTTCATATAATTCTTATCAAATTGGAAGATTATGTTAGTTAAAAACTGACTAGATAATGTCCGTCAAGATTTGACGGTAAATAACTTGAATGTTTCATCAGAAAAATTCTTGAATTTTTAATTAGTTGCTTTTAAATTTGTCTATTCAAATTATGATGAACTACTATATTATATAAGTGATTTCTATTTTTTTTAAAAAGAAGATAGATGGTCTAATCTATTCATTGAAGTAAAATAGTTTTAAGTTTATAATTTAAAACTAATTTTGTTTGTATTTTATCAGAAATTTAAATAAAAATACTGTGTAAGGTATTTATTTTTGCTTACTACGGCCTATTCCTTTCTGCCCCCCTCCCCTCTCAAATAACAAAATTTGCGCGACCATTCAAAGCTGCCATGACTTTTATTTTTACCTGTCTCATTCTCTAAAATCCTAAATTTGAAATTTGATGCAGCTAACTATTTATAATATAAATTTTTTATTACTTGAATTTTCTTATACATTTTTATATATCTTTTCAAATATTTAATCATGAGTATCAATGCAATTTATTTTATAGCTATTATACTAATATTTTTCTTTCTTTCTTTTTTCTTTTTTTTCTTTTCTTTTTTAATGAATGACAATTTTTTTTCTTACAGACATTTATATTCTTGATAATGGTAGAAAAAATGTAACGAAAATTGTAGATCAGTTCAATTTATGTAATTGATATTTGCATGTAAAATATTTCGGGCTAAGTATTTTAAATATAAAATAATTATTTTTTCAAGATATTGTTCAGTGTTAAATTTTGTTCAATTATAAAGCATTCAAATAAAAATAATAATAAAAATCCTAAAACTTTTCTTACTAATAAAATATGTTATTATAAAAATGAATTATCGACAAAAATTCTACACATATCATTTTGCCGGGTTTAGATTCGAACCTGCATCTTTTACAAAAACGCAAAGCTTAAAACAGCTGCGTTACCCCACTACGCTCTAGAATCAGTTGACGCACGCGCAATTGTCTGGAGTTTGGATTTTGATTTTACAGAAACTGTTTTGTGTTTTAATGTTTATGATAATTTATTTTTTTGACAATTGATATCAGCTACAACTTAAAATGCTAACATTTCCAATCTTCGTGTGTAACGTCAATTTATAAGAAGTATTACCAGTCGTAACTTTTAGCCTCAGATCACTGAGTTTATCTTCTATATGTAGTACGACACCTTCCGAAATAAACCATATTTTTGAATTGTTAATAATACTGAAAGAGACAAATAATATTTTTTTCATAAAAAGAAGAGCTTGTTTACAATAAGATCGAATAAATTATGTTTGAGATGCAAACGCATTTAAAACTAAACTTCTAGCTGTGAAGTGATAGATCAACTGAGCGAGGATCTCTACGCATGTGCAGCACGGCACTCCAAAGGCTGACTTGTACTTATGTACTACGCATGCGCATACGTGAAATTTTAATTGAAAATTGTGGCTAATTAATAAAATTTTTGAACAAACAAATTTACGATAACAAATCTGTGACCAAATACCTTTCGTTTAAAAAAAGAATGGTGTGATTTGATGCAGTAGTTTGCTCTCACGGACTGTCGAAAGGATATGCTTAGCGTTTTAAATATATAGATGATTTTTAATGAAATTTTTGCATTGAAAATTACATGCATAATGCTTATAATATAATATCCTTTCACCTTTTGGTGACGAGTCTATACGTGTACACGGTATACGTGTCTTTAATTACTTGTCTTTAAATTAAAATAAGTAAAATCTTTTGTCCATAATTTTATTATCTGTTTGTGTCTCGAATACTGTTAGTAAACACAAGTAAAATACATTCAATGAGATAAATTAATTTCTCCTTCTAATGCATTTTCAATGGTAATTAGCAGGATAATTCGCTGACAGTTAATGAGGATAAAATTAAATCAGCGAGCTAAAATTGAATATTTATTAATTTGACAAAGCAACACTGTTTAAGAGTGAAGTCGATAAGATCATTCAATTATTAAATATTTATATTCCATGTTTAGAAATATTACATATTCCCCTGAATATGATATTCAAAATTGCATTATAAATAATAACACTTAATGTGAGATTTTCTTATGTACACTTAATTAAATACATCTGATAGCCTTGATTAATTTAAATTGAAAACTGCTGCATAAGCACTATATTATGCGACGCTTTAAATTATTAATAATCTCTTGATAGTAATGAAATCTGCTAAAAGTGTATTCGTTTTATATTATTTTTCCAGATTATAATGAAATTATTGCTATTATACCGATTTATGAAATGCAAAAGGGTAAATTACAATTTCAAGTTTTTATAGAAGAAGGTTGTTTCAAAATCGGGTACCATAAATGTTTTTTCTTCTCAAATGCAATTAATAAGAAAATAACTCTGAACATCGTTTACACTATTAAACCAATCTTTGGTTACATTAAAACAAATTCTATTCGATAAAAATTGCAATTGATTATATAAATAGAAAGCTTTTTTCAGATATATACAAAAAACCGGTTTTCCCTCACTCTTTAGATAAAACCGTATATGCATTTAAAACGCCTAAAAAATTATTTTTCTTCATTTTTTTGTTGTTTAATATAATATAAAAATCATTTTTGTTGTATTTAATATAATTAAATTATATATGTGCAAAAATTTAGCTTTGAATAATTTTCCAATTTAATAAATTTTAGAGGTTTGTAAAGTCCTCCTCATCTTCCTCAGTCTTCCTCATTTGTTGTTTGGAACATAAGTGCAGATGTGCCATGAATCGAAGGTTTGACAGTATTAAACAGTATAGAAGTCCATGCCAAATTATTAAATATCTTAAAATTTCTTTTCATGAAGTATCCTTTCATGAGTGTAGGAGGAAACAGGAGTTTTGACCAACTCTTAAATACCTAATTTTACCCCAACATGACAGAGATTTAAAAAAATGTCCTCACTACTCTCAGTCCTATAGTAAAAGGTCAGTAAAAATGTGAAAGCACTAGAAGGAAAGCAAAAATTAGATAAAGTATTTACCAATATTTAATGTGCTGGCAAACAGTTAATGTATTCGTAAAGCTTAAAAACAAACAAGACAATATTTAAGTGAAATTCAAACTCAATTCTTCACACGAAAAATTACCGAACACAGCAACGTTTCGTTCATCAGCAAATGCCGTAATGACTTTCGACAAGCAATTTCTGGTGTTGGTTCATAAATAAAAATTCAAATCAAAGAGGAATCTGCACTACCCGGTTTTACTCGCCCACCCAGTTTTGTACAATTCTCCCCTATATATACAGGGTGATTCATAAAAGATGGGCAGAACTTTAAGGGGTTATAGTACACTTAAAAACAAATAATATTAAATAGGAGACTAAGGGTCCCAGACGTATTCCCAAGGAGATAGGGGGCATTAAAGTTTAGGGTCCGAAATTTCAAATGATTATAAAAAATGGAAAAATTGGTCGATTCGTTTGCGGTTTTTGCAAAAAATTTTCTTTATGCCAGTATTTTCTTGAAATAAAATTTTAAAGTTCAATTTCAAAAAATGCCGATAGGGGGCGCTTTAGACTTTGGAGTAACAAACAACTATTTTTTAACGTTATTTTTTGTATTTCTTTAAATGATTTCAAAAGCTTAGACTTAAACTTAAATTTTGATCTAAAAATCTGAGTCCTAACGAGTAGTTAAGTACCGTAAACTGAAATTTGAAATTTGAAACCCTTCTCCCCCCAGAACAAAAATCAGTTATTCCCGATCTTTGTGTCGTAGATTAGGCTCTAACTACTGCCGCGTTTTGCTAAAATTATTCTTTATGTCAGTATTTTCTTGAAAATAAATTTTAAAGAAAATTTTCAAAAAATTCCGATAGAGGGCGCTTTAGACTTTGGAGTAAGGAACAACTATTTTATACCGTTATTTTTTGTGTCTCATTAAATGCTTTCTAAAGCTTAGACTTAAATTTTCAGCCCAAAATCTGAATCGTTAGACGTGGTTAAGTTTCTGGGGAGAGGGGTTTGAAATTTCTACTCCTGAGCACAGTTCAGTTTACCATGTCCACACATTGTGTGCTGTGATACGAGGTAAAAAGACATAAATTAGGATTATGTTACCAAAGCATATTTATTAACATATAATTACAATAAATGTTCGAAATTGTGACCACCAGAGGTTATGCACGCAGAACAACGGCGAAGAATGGAACGGCGAACATTCGCGAAAACATCAGGCTTTTCGAGCACTTCTCCTACAGCGGCGGAAAGTCTGGCGACCAGTTCCTCGGGGGATTCAATGGGTGTCTCATACATAAGAGCTTTCAATTGTCCCCAAAAAAAGAAATCGAGGGGTGAAAGATCTGGAGAGCGAGCAGGCCAAGCAACAGGACCACCTCAACCAATCCATCTGTTCGGAAATGTGATGTCCAGATAGTTGCGGACGTCTCGTACGTAATGGGCTGGCGCTCCATTGTGCTGGAACCACATGACCCGCCGGATGCGTGGAGGAACAACGTTTAACAGGTCTGGCAGCACATGTTGCAGAAATGTGAGGTATGTTTTACCGTTGAGGCGTTCAGGAAGAAGGTACGGTCCGATTAGGTGGTCTCCGAGGATTCCTGCCCAAACATTGATGGAAAAGCGTCTCTGATGAGCATGTGGATACGTAGCATGTGGATTGACATCCGCCCATACATGTGCATTGTGTGTGTTAAATGTACCTTCACGTGTGAAGGTACATTCATCGGTGAAAAGCACAGTTCGTCCAAAATGTGGATTTAGCGCGTTCTGCTGCAGAAACCAGCGGGCGAATTCAATACGATTTGGATAATCCCCTGGAGACAGTTTCTGGACTCGTTGCACATGAAACGGGAGCAAATGTTCATCCTTCAGTTCCCTCCAAGTCATGGACTGTGAGGTATCCACCTGCCTAGCCACTGTTCGTGTACTTGTACTTGGCTGCGCCGCTACTACATCCAGAATGGCTTCTGCAACAACTACTGATTCGTCCTTTTTTGCACGACCTGCATTCGACCGGGAAGCGAGAAATGATCCCGTCTCACACAACTGTCTGTGCAAGCGCTCGAAAGTTTTGCGGTTAGGCAACCGCCTGTTGGGAAATCTCTCTCCGTACATTCGTTGTGCCTCTGCACCATTTCCATCTGCCGCTCCATAAATTAAATGCATCTCAGCCTTTTCCTTATTCGTGAAGGGCACCATCTTCCAATTCATTACTACAGCGACTTACACTTGACTCACCGTTCAGGGGTTTTTATGCCTGAATCGTGTCGAAATTTTGCATACGTGTTCTTCTTCTTCCCCATTTGACATTTGCATACTTTCTGTCTCCTTCTTCACCCGGTGACTAGCGTCAGAAATGGAGCTTTAACGTTTGCATGAACGTCGTTTCCAACTGTGCCAGTGCCTTTATGAGTGAATTCCGACTATGCAGTCCTTGACGAAAGTTGTATTTTTGCCTCGTATCACAGCACAGAATCGTTGGGCATGGTTAAGTAGTGCAAACTGAACTATGTTCAGAAGTTGAAATTTGAACCCCCTCCCCTCGCTACTGAACCACGCTCAGCGATTCAGATTTTGAGCTGAAAATTTAAGTTTAAGTCTAAGCTTTAGAAAGCATTTAATGAGACACAAAAAATAACGGTATAAAATAGTTGTTCGTTACTCCAAAGTCTAAAGCGCCCTCTATCGGAATTTTTTGAAACTTTTCTTTACATATTTTCAAGAAAATACTGACATAAAGAATAATTTTAGTAAAACGCGGCAGTAGTTAGAGCCTAATCTACGACACAAAGATCGGGAATAACTGATTTTTCTTCTGGGGGGGAGAAGGGTTTCAAATTTCAAATTTCAGTTTACGCTACTTAACTACTCGTTAGGACTCAGATTTTTAGATCAAAATTTAAGTTTAAGTCTAAGCTTTCGAAATCATTTAAAGAAATACAAAAAATAACGTTAAAAAATAGTTGTTTGTTACTCCAAAGTCTAAAGCGCCCCCTATCGGCATTTTTTGAAATTGAACTTTAAAATTTTATTTCAAGAAAATACTGGCATAAAGAAAATTTTTTGCAAAAACCGCAAACGAATCGACCAATTTTTCCATTTTTTATAATCATTTGAAATTTCGGACCCTAAACTTTAATGCCCCCTATCTCCTTGGGAATACGTCTGGGACCCTTAGTCTCCTATTTAATATTATTTGTCTTTAAGTGTACTATAACCCCTTAAAGTTCTGCCCATCTTTTATGAATCACCCTGTATATATATTTCTGTCGCCAAGTCTTAAAAAGAATTTGTCTGTATAACTACATTTTGGAATTTCTGTAGACTGCTTCCTTTTGCATGCAATGTAAAAAATGACAGATATTTCTTAATCTACAAAAATGTGCTAGGTTCCGACAGACCCTGGGCTCCAAGGTACCGTGGCAACTAAATTATTTCTCTTGGTGACTAACTTTTTTCACCTAACAGTTTATTGTTCATAAATTTAAATGGACCATCTTTAAAGGATTTCAGTCCTGAAAAATCAATTGACAAATGATATTTCCAATCAAAATCTCAAAGGCAGCGTTAATTTATCTACACCAGGGCTGTCCAACACGGCGCCCTTTTGAAGAGTTCCTGTTATTAAACATTTTAGAAGTAAAATTCCTTTATAAGTAAAATGCTTTCTTTAAAATCATTAATATGTTATCAAAGATATTTTTAAAATCTGTATTCGACATTTTGTTTATTTGCCACTGAATATTAAATACCAGAAACATACTTTGAAAACTTAATCATGCTTATTTTTGCAATTTTTAGTTATTGTTTATAAAGTGTAATTATGATAGTTAAATTTCTAAATAGTTGGAAATAGCTCTTTTTAATGCTTAAAAAGTAAAAGAGAAAAAAAAAAGTTTTCAACTGCCTCCCCCCCTTCTCTTTTTAAGATACATGAATATGAAAGATCAGATTTTCTCTTTTTTATTTGTTACACTTTCCCATTGGTTGTTTAATATAAAGAATAAAAGAGCTTTTTTTTTTTTTTTTTTTTTTTTTTTTTTTTTTTTTTTTTTTTTGACTTTTAAAATTTTAGAGGGTTTTTTTTCTTAATTTTTTCTATAATTTTGCTTAAAAAAATAATAAACTGTCCACAATTATTTCCATCTATGGAAGTACCCACATGGTTTGGTCACTATCATGCTTTTCTGCTTTTGTACTTTTTATAAAACTAATCCACACCTTTAAAATAAATCGAACCGTATTTTCACATCCTAAAAGAAATCTGGCAATATCTCTGATTTTTTGTTCATTTGTTATTGTTGTTATTATAAACGCAATTAAAGTTTCTGGCACCTTTCCTTACAAATATTTTTGACATAGACTTCTCATAAAAAAAAAAAAAAAAAAAAAAAAAAAAACAGAAGTATAATTTGAAATTTAATACGCTTAACTCCAAAACTATAGGGATCCTTTTTTTTTTTTTTACCGCTGTACGATTCATTTCCATTAGTTAACCCATGCCTGTATGGTAATACTGTGCGATAATATTACACTACACATGTTTTCAGTCACGTAAATAATGGCGCCCTTCATTGAGTGCCAAGAGCCAAGATGTGTCCCTGGTTACTGAAAGGTTGGACAGGCCTGATCTATATTATTTCTTGTTGCGAATTAAAGGTAAGCATATTAATTTTTCCTCTGCTTCAATGTTTATTTTCATTTTAGTTTGTTTCTGTTTAATTTTTACATCGTAAAAATGAAACATTAAAATTTTCGTCCAGTTTGATTTTTTATTGAACAGTTTACTTGTTCACTGCAAAATGACACATATTACTTAAAAATAGCCAAATTCATTAATAGTCAGTGTTTTATTTTAATAAATGTTTTATTGTCAGAGAAATTATTCTTTAAGTAGACTCGATATTAAGGATTTTTCCTTGCAGCTAAGAATAATCAAAAAGAAAAATATACAAAAATCTCTTCGAAATCACGACGTTCCTTTCCTTTAAAAACTTTAGAAAACATTTTTTCTTTTCGAAATTTAAAGACAAATTTATAAAAATAAATTTTTACTAGCTGCCCGTCATTTTCGGAAACATAATTAAGGAGCTTTTACAGAGCAATAATCAATTTTCTCAAATCGAAATATCACTTTTTCGGATGCTATCCATTTTCAGATAAATGTTTTGATATTCGTGAAACATATTTACCAGATAAACATACAAAATTAACAGCATTAACATGAATATGCGCCACACTACAGAGTTATTTCCAGTAATTAAATTAAATTTGATAAAAGTTTAATTAAATTTGATAAAAAGCATTTTTTTATGCAGTTCTGTTCAAAATGAACGATTACCTTATTTAAAATTTGCATTATTTTAAAATTGTAAAACACTTCTAAATTTCCACTTAGAATTTTCAAAACTCAATATGAACATATAACTTGCAAGCATTTATAATAGGTATTTGCAATTAATATGTACTCTATTGTAAAGTATATTAACCTCAAACCTCAAACGTTTTCCTTAATTACTAAGCATAACTTCTCTGTATTATGTCTGCGTAAATTATTTCGTGTCTGCGATAGAATCTTCAAGCTATGTCAACGCATACTGTGATATGAACATTAAAATTAATGAGTATTCATAAACCACTTCGCTTACTTTTGTTTACAGTGATATATATGTATTAAAAGTAAATATGAATACGTCCGCAGCTCTACTTAATTTTGTTAATATTTCATCGTTTGAAATTTGAAGACATATATATTCTGAAAATATATTAATGAAAAGAAAATTTCTGATGATATTAACTATTTGATTAAAATTTTTAATGTTGCGCCTTTTTTAAGTGTGTTATATCAAAGTCGTAAAAAAATCTATACTTTATTGAAGTCAAATTTAAAAAAGTAAAAATATAAAAAACATCAAAACGCTAAAAAAAATTAATTTTTAAAATTTGAATAAATTGTAATTTGATGTTCAAAAATTAAATTGGTCAACAGCTTCATTCCATTTTTGTATTTTTGTTTATATTATATGTATATATATACACATATAAAAACTGAGATTTTTATATGGATAACTTGTCCTACTATTGTCATTACTCTGTAATTAAATAGGGTAAAAAAGGCATCCTAATTGTAAAGAGATTTCAAACCAATAGTAAATTAATAAGCTACAGGGATTTTTCTTATATTAAAGAGTACACGAACTCCAATATTTACAATCTTTTATTACCAATAAGATTAAACATTACGACTATTAAAGGAAGCGAAACTTTTATTGTATGAAACAAAAACTAAAAAGATGAATTAATAGCTGGAAATTTCACGAAATTTGTAAGTCAATTTAAAAACACTGCATGGCATTCCTAAGAGTATTCTGCATTTGATAAGTGATTTTAAATCAAATTCTGAAATTTATATTTTTTATATCATAAATTTTCTGTGTCGAAACAAATTTTGAAATGTAATTATTTAGATTAACTAGAAAATTTATACTAATGAAAGCTGTTTTAGTTTACTACATTGGATTGTCAAAAAGCTACAAACTTCTTCTAATAACGAAATGGTCCACTTTAAGCTGTAATTACAGCCGATATTCTTTTTGGCTTAGACTCATTAAGTTGCTGATATTATTGTTGAGGAATGTTTTTCCATGTTATATGATGGGAGCTGTATGTTGAGTAAGACTGGATCGTGGTATTTCCAAGCTTTGAAATACTTTTTCGATTTCGTTCCACAAATGATAGCCAGTAAGCTTTAGATCAGGAGACTGAGCTAATGCAGTGATTTTAAATTAGCTAACAATTTTTATGAAATTTGTAGTTATTAATTATTTTTTTTTAATTTTTGTTCCATGCAAGAACAATTGCGTTTCCTTTATCAGTCGCAGTGTTTCACTTATTGGTCATGAAAAATTGCAAACATTGAAGTTGCATGTTGAAGGCGATGGAAACATATTAAATTCTGATTTATGTTCCTCAAACTAATTTAAGACAGATCAAGCAGGATAGTAAGGTGCATCTTTCTGCTGAAATTGACCATAGAGACAATTATACTCATAAATGAATTGTATACATAGTCAATTTATACTCATAAATGAGTGCATGTGATTGACAACATGTAGAAGCAATCTGTGCTGTTCAGAATTTTGTGCACAGATATCAAGGCACCCACTGTACAAAAAGAAAACATTCCTCACACCACAATTTCATTGCCTCTAATTTATTGAGTTGTCATTCAGTATGTATTCGTGCTGTGTGCGCCATATTCTGCATGATGAAACAGGAAACTGGATTTATCTGACCAGGATATTTTTTCCAGTCCTCAAGTGACCAATTTCGTCGTTATTTTTTTGCCTACAATAAGCGTTTTTTCCTATTTTCTCTAATGCCAAAAGTATGTCTTATGGTCTTCTATTGCTAAAGCTGATTCTTCGCAAGGTCATTCTCACTGTGCTTAGGGACATCTTTAGTGAGGTACATACATTGATTTCAGCTGTAATGTCTGGTGTTCTTGCCCCTTTGTTGCTGAAAACTATGCCTGCCACTTGCTTTTAAACTCTCTCTCCACTAGCCTTTTTTGACCTTTATTGATTGAAGTTCTTTTTTTATCAACTACCACTCTCCAAACATCTGAAATACTGTTGGGCGAAAAAATCCTAAAAATATCAACCAACTTTTCTTGCATCGATAATCCTACTTCGTTCAAATTCACTTAAACCTGTCGTCTTATCCATTTTCATTGTGTTGTGGTTTCAAACTCTCAACTTTGAAACTCCTTGGCGCACAAACATTTGTAAGCTGTGTGAACTAATAAGGCCTTTTTTTGTATTCTATTTTGATTTATGTTTTTTCTTATTCTATGCTTTTCTTAAGATGAGACGTTATGAATTAAGACCATTTATGAATAAAGATGTTTTAAAAAAAAGAAAAGAGAATTCATGTAATATTTATGTTCGTTTTGTCCATTAAATGTTATTGTTTCGTGCAAATAAATGTTTTCTGAAGAATAATACTTAGAATTAAGACGAGATATATCAAATAAAAAAGTAGAGAATCTACATTCGAGGTAAGAGGTTTAGATTAATAGAGATTCTAATATTTTTTACAAAACACATTGTAGCTTCCACTTTAAGTATGTTGTACAAAACTGAGAGTTTCTTATATAAGCATTCTGCGTTGTTTCATCATTCTTCGTCACTGTCGGACTGGTATACTTTGAAATAAGAGGTGTCTTTAATATTTTGACCATCAGTGTATGTTTTAAGTATGTTTAAGTGTTTTTATCCGGTAGTCATATCCATAGTCATATCGACGTGAAATCATAGGGAGGTCATACGTAGTCAAAAGTACATAGTCACTACATGACCAAAATGTGTGACTTGTTTAAATGCCACATACTGATTATCAAATGACTATCATTTGATTACTCCAATGCTCAATGACTGATTTTCTACCCATTTGTAACTCGCTACAAAATACAGGGTGGTCATAAAAAAAACTTTGCCGATATATGGAGCTCTAGCGGCCAGTCCGCTCAACCGATCGAGGTGAAATTTCAGATACAGCTATTCAGAGGTATGAACTCGAAAATTTGTGAATGGCAACAAAATCGCGCTCACGGTTACGGTTATAGTCACAGAAACTCGAAAATTTCCAATGGCAACACCCATTTTTTTTCATCGCAAAATGCTCAGCACATGCGAAAACCCTAAAGAGCGTTGAAACCGTACGTGTATCGCAGAAACGGATATGTTAAGCACGCACAAAAAACCGTTCTGGAAGTCCTCCCCCCGTAGAAGAAACTCGATTGGGGCGCAAGGAGGAAATTTGCATATGACACAGAGTCAGTACACTAATCTTTGATTAAAATACAGATCGGAGAAAAGAAAACTTTTATTTTGATTACACATTTTTCACATGGATGCTATCACCATGAAATGTGTATTATAAAACGTCATTCAACCAAATAATACATTTTCAATCATTCTCGGTGATAACAAAATGACACTATCTGAAAAAAATTTAGAATAAATGAAAAGAAATCTGTAACAAAAGAAAGATAAAATTAACAAATCTCATGATAAAGCTATATTCGCCAAAGGCAATAAAAGTTCATTAAAAATATTTGCATATACTAAGTTCTTAACACCCCAATTTTTTCACATTATTATTCTGGAAGCTTAATTTAAATGTATCACAAAATCCAAAAATATTTCTTTTTCGTAAAAAAAACCTTTTTTTTTTTGTCTCATTACAAATAACTAAGCCCTATAGAGGAAGAAATAACTTCATTTTCGGGGAATAAGGAAATAAATTACTGCGGCAAAATATATATAAAAAACTCAATTTCTCAATTGAGGGCTTAAGTTTTGATTAATCACACAAAATGGTATCTTCGACGAAGCCAGCAGATTCATTGCAAAAGAGCATTGCGATGCCATTAATCATCTAAAATGGTTTGAAAGTTCTACATTATTCTTATTTAAATTTAGATTACTTCTGTTTCCGTTTTCGAAAGAGGGAAAAAAAGAAAAAAATGATGCAAAAAGGATTAAGTCGTGTAATTGAAGAAATAAGATATGCAAGTATCTATCGATAACATAAAGCAAAAATTTAAGTGACACTTATTTCAAATTGATGATGGAAGCGCCCAATTTAAACAATTTCACATTTTTTGAAAATTTATTAACCTTTAACCATTGCACAATTTTAAATTTTTTCTCCGTCAAATAGTGAAAAATAAAAATGTACCTTCAAATTCCATTTTTATGAAGCTTGTATCTCAATTTGCGAATTTTTTAAGTAAAAACTATGGTATAAAATAATTTTAAAGCTTAATTTTTTGCCAATTAAAAATCAAGTTGTCAATTCATTGCTGCCATTTATTGAGAGCTTAGCTTTTAAAATAATCTCGGAAGTGACAACATAAAAGAAGAAATTATAACATATTAACTAAAGTTATAACGAATTCAACCCGTGTCACAGTCACTACAAAATTTGTTTCCAAAATGACTCACCGTGAACATATCGGGCGCGACAATTAAGGAGTAAATTTATCTTAAGATCTTCCTATCTAGGTTTTGTTTTTAATCTCATTCTAGTTCTGAGGCCTTGCAACAGATGTCTAATGTCTATCACTTTTTATACGTCGAGTAGCATATAGATGGGACCAAGAATCTGCCATACAACAGGGCCAATATTAAGCTAGGTATAAGTGCTGCAAGATACTCGGATTGAACCAATAATAAATCGGAGGAGGTTGTGTGTTATGGAACTGGAGGAAGGACAGGTCTTGCATGCTGCATCGTCTCCTTTTTCTCCCTATCTCAACTAATTCTTAAAAAGCTTAAGGCCAAAACAGACCTGACCATTTTTTGTCGGCTCGTTTGTTGTGGCGATGCGGTACTTTTGATCTTTAATGAGTTTTGCAGAAAAGGTTTGGTTGTCCAGCAAAAGAGGATTCTTTCAATCTAGTAGGGTGGACGTGCTTATCTCCCGATTCTTTTGTCCCCCCCCCCTTCGTTCTATTATGAAGAAACGGTAAATGGGTCCTATACAAAAGGCTCTTTCAAGAAATCAGTTGACGGGTAGAGTATTGCGATCTGAACGGAGCCTAAATCTCTTCTAGGGCAGGGACGCATATTTCAGATGTGTATATTGCTGGGACGATTACTGTTTCTAAACCAATAGGAGACCGTCATTATCACGGTCAAATACACGCCCACACAGTTTGATTGACAGGAACTCGTGGACAATTGACGGTGCTAATTATAACGATAATCTGTTGCGGATGAAAGTGAGCTGACTGGCTGAATGGTTAGAGCGTCGAGCTTGAAACCGGCGGATATGGGTTCGAGTCCATCGCGGGCTGAGAGTCCGTTGGTGATTTTTTTTTTCAAATTATTGGAGGCTGTCTTTTATTAATAAATAAGACATTTAAAAAAAAATATTTCAAACCCTTTTAATATTCTAAATATCGTTCCAAAATGATTTATATATATATTAAACAAATGGGAAAAAAGTATTCTGCGAAAATATCCGTATAAGCAAAATTCTTACTTTAATTTTTATTTATTTATTTATTTATTTATTTCAGGATCAGAGGATGTATAATTTCTAATTGAAGTAAATAAAATTCAGTCATTTTGAAAAAAAAAAAAAATCTTTCGTACCTTTAATTTTTAATTACCGAGTACAAATTCAAACAATCCGAGTACAAATAAATAATAAACACACACGATCAATTGTTCACGAGTTCCTGTCAATCAAACTGTGTGGGCGTGTACTTGACCGTGATAATGACGGTCTCCTATTGGTTTAGAAACAGTAATCGTCCCAGCAATATACACATCTGAAATATGCGGCAGGGACACGATATATTAAACGAGAGGAGGGAAGCGAGAAAGGTCTACACGAAATTATTATGTACGGGAGCCACTTGGGCTTTGTCATTACTAACAAAAGATTCATCCTTATTATTACGCAGATTTTCGACTCATCACCTCTTCCACTGCCTCCTAAACTGCTACATCTTTGCTACTACCATTTCCATATTTCCCCAATTTAACCATTTCCTGGTCTTTTTTAAGCTACTAACATTATTAGGGCAATTAAATAACTTTTGTTGTACTTAATGTATCATTATTGTAATAATCAATTCCTTAGTGGATTAATGGTGTGCAAGATTTTATAATCGGCAGTATGATTGAAGTTAAAAAGTATTCGAGATGCAAGTAATTATGAAATTAGGTCAGTTAGCAAGTATGTACAGATATGCTTATTGATGTTAGCATGCGAGTAAGTTTATATAATGGACATAAATTCGTGAAAATGTAACAGAGTAAAATTAAATTTATATAAGAAAAGTATACATTAAGTTATTTTATTATAAAAGTTTTATTAAAAATATTTATACATGTAGAATACTCAAAAAAAAAAAAAAATCACTGAAATTGCTTGGGCATGTAACTATTTCATCAAAAGGAATTTCAACAATTTCCTATTTTTTATTAAAATAATCAATATTCTTGGTTTGTTTATTTTTATTCAGAACAGACACTGAACAGTAAATTTAGCTATTAATACGATCTATTGTGCTATTAATACGATCGCTTTACAATTATTGCTTGTACTCCTGAAGAACCACTTTACTATGTCAAAAGCTCTCCTAACAGTTCGAAATTTGGAATCTTGTGATCGTTCTGAGCGGGAACATCACAATTAGACACGTCGTCTCGTCAATAGGCAAAAGTGTAAGGCAAGGAGTAGCAAAATTTCCTGAAAATATTTTCAGCAAAATGTATAAGATAGACAAATTTTCACCCGAAAATGGGGTAACGTAACATATAACTGAGGAAATGTATAACTCAAAAATATATAATTCAGCTATTTTTTAATGGCAAATGAACGGGACCATTGAGTTGAAACGTACAACTCAGATAACGTATAAGTGGAGCTCCACTGTATCTTAATGTATATACTATTTTAATTACATTTAAGCGTGCAACTTAACCTGGCACTGTCTGCTTTGTTCTTCTACATAACAGTCTTTCGGCATTTATATATTTAGATTTCAGTTAACTAATCTTAACTTTGGAAAATTAATTTGCAAAGTGTACTAACTCAGGTACTTACACTGTGTCTTAACCCTCTTAATTATAGGTTTTCCTTCACGATTATCAGTGTGAGCACAGGCCGGCTGATAACCCGGTTCTTGCAAGTCGTTTGCGAGAGATTGAGATCACCCTTCCCTTATTTTCTCATATTCGTTACAACGTCAAAGTCTGCATTACATTTCGGCTAAAAGTTCTCCTCTCTGTGTGCAACTTATTTTTACATTTTATTTTCTCTCTGTACTTTGAAATTTATTTTTAACGTTAAGTTAGACTTTCCACTCAACTTTAAAAACTTATTTACTTTACGCTCAGCAAGCATGACGATGAAAATCACTATACCTTGCAATAGTGGCTAAACAAAGATAGATGCCAATTTAAACCAAGCCAACGCAGTAAACATTTAAATGAATCACTACAACAGAACTGCAGACAAGACGTCCAAAATGCCGGTCAAATGGATTACCAGCCGAATCTCATCCAGTATTGAATACAGACACTTTTCTCCGTGAGGGATTCTGTGGATCCATGGGGACATTATAAAATTTCGGAGGTCGGAGTGAATTGCACTTTTTTATAATTGAATAAAATTTACCGAGAAGAGTATCTCATTGTTCCGTGATGAATGACCCCCCCCCCAGGCCATCCCCTAAATTTAAAACTAATCTCATCGCGCATCCAGGTAAACCCAGAAGCTAGGTACTCTTGCTTGGCAGATATATACCTGAAAAATGGTAAAAAATAATATTAATCGACAATGGCGACCTGAAGCCAGAAATTTCACGCCTTGGTCTAAAGTATTACTTGTATTTAAGCTTGCTTCTATATAGGAACAAATTAATCAATTTTTTAATGATTTACTGTGATAGCAATATGATATTACCTGGATAAAATTTACATAAATCAAAAAAATATATCATTATGAAAAGATAATATTAACAAATTTACTGATAAAGTTATTATACAATTTGTTAAAGCCAATAACAGTTCATTAAAATGATACATTACAAAGATCATAACATCTAATTGTTAAATCGATTTTTATTTGAAACATTATTATTCAAGAAGTTTAAACGTATCAGAAAATCAAAATGTATTTCTCTTTCGTAAGAAACTTTTCTTGCCAGAAAAGAAAGCGAACTTAATTTCTCAATCGAGTAGTTGAGGTTGATTAATCACACAAAATAGCATATTCTACGAGGCAAGCAGATACATCTCAAAGGAGCATAGCGATGCCATCAATCTTCTAAAATCTAACTCAACCTGTTTCGAAAGTTCTACACTATTCTTATGTAAATTTATATTATTTCTATTTCCGTTCTGAAAAAGCAGAAAATAAATACAAAAAGTTAAAGTTGTGCAATCGAATAAATAAAGAAAATTTATATCTTCAAAAGAAGATAATATTACTAAATTAGACGAGTATAAAAACATTTATCAACGGAAATAAAAAAGTGCAGTCATACATGGTAACTTTGAACCATGAGGTGTAACTTTATGCCACGTGCTAATTTTCAATATGTTTGACTTCTGAAGGCTAAATAAACACCAGTGCTGTACTCTGTTGGCAACATTCTAAATGGAAGTTTCTACTCTTTATTTTAAAAAAATAAATAAATTAGTTATATTATACGAAATTAATTGGATCAGCGAACTTTTTTTGTGAAGTAAATTTTGAATGCTGTTTTGAAGTTATTGTAATCCAAATAAATTTTTGTAGTAAGTAATAATATACTTTATCAGACATATTATTATCTAAGTGTTATAAATGTGTTAATGTTTTGTGATTATTTATTTATTAGTAGTTAATAAAATGTAAAATAAGATGCCAGGACCCAATTATTTTACCCAATTTTCAGTATAATTTTAAGCCGGCTCAAAGTTATACTGATGTTTATAAGTTACTGATTACTACTACCATAGCCAACTACATAATATATAAGGCCTGCACATTTCGTTAAAAACTGCCGAAAAGGTGAAACTGCATTCAGCTTCAAACCCTGAACCATTTCATTGGACCATGTGTGAGACCACGTGACGCAAACCCTGCCCACATTAGCATCGAATAAGCTGATTTCTGTTCTGTGCACATGTTTGTACTTGTGGTCATTGTTTTGGTTCAGGGTTTGCACGAATGGTCAGAATAACTTGGGCAAGGTATCAGAGTCCTCTGGCGGGAGACTTCATACATTAATCTCAATTAGATGGGCCTATAGATCTAGTGGGCCATGGGTACTACTGTCAAAAATTTACATTTTCGCACGTATATTTTATATAACTTCTTCAGTCCTGATGTCGTCTGTAGGGGACTCTAAAGAACACCCTTTAAATTAAATTAAATCCTTCTAGAATTGTTAAAATTACTTTTAAACCTTTTTAAGAAATGCATGCAGATCATAAGCATCGATATATTGACTTATATAGCTTTGGAGATGTTTTATAGTAATTTGAAGCTGGTTTTTGTGGTTCCTCGTAAAATTTCTGTCAACGCTGAGGAGAATAAATGCCGAAAATGTGCTTTAGATATAACATGTAAATCTTTTCACAAATATGTGTATAATACTTCAAATTCATTTAAAGGCATTATTCATTAAAAGGCGCCTTTTAATTAAAGGCGTTATTCATTTAGAGGCGTTTATATTATGACAGAACTACTCAAATGTGACATTTCTTACATTCGAAAAGTTTTATTTTTGTTTAAAAAAATATTAGCACTAGTACACTGTAAAAAAAAATCTGTGAAGGTACTAAACATTTTCTAGGAAACTGGGATTCCAAGAACTTTTCTTGTAACGATAACAGGAAAAATTCATGTAATCGATTCTGAAACTTGATTTTTTGCTGTTACCATTACAGGAAAAGTTCTTGGAATCCCAGTTTCCTAGAAAAGGTTTAGTACCTTTGCAGCTTTTTTTTTTACAGTGTATGTAATACTGTAATTACGGATATAGTATTGAGGTTAAACATTGAAAATTGTTTTTCGTTACATCTTTATGTTTTATATTAACAATAAACAGATCATTTTTATATCTAAATATTCAAGGTTTTCTTTTTCCTCTTTTCTTATACATTATATTTGTTGCAATATCATAAACAAGCAGCCATCGTCTGCTACATAGTTGATTTCTTTAAAAGAATCTTGAATCAAATCAAATGCATCTAGTAAAAAAAATTTTAAAAACTTAATATCTGATCAACTAAACATAATTGTTGTCTTATTCGCATAATCTCAGTTTATTTAATTCAAAATTGATGTTGACGACATAACAGACAAAATAGCTCATAAATGACTATATTTAATGATTTTTTAACAGATTTGCTATCTTGAATTACACGCTTCTACTTAAAACCGCTGCAGATGTATGGCAAAAAATCCTAAATATACGACCAACCCCACTGAACCATCCTAGGTGGGAATTTCTAAAACGGATAAAATACATGTTTGTTTTGATAGATTAATTATTCTCAAATTCATGCCTTTATCTATAACTGCTTCTGAGGTATGGCGGGAGGACCTAAAAGTTCCATACCTCCCGCTAATCCTTTTGGAGGAGGAGGGGAATTTCTAAAATCGATGAAATGTCTAATATATATTTTTAAAGATTTGTTATCTTGAATTTCATACTTCTACCTATAAAGTTGGTACTGGGATATGACTAGTGAGGGACGATTCTCAAAAATTTACAAATTAAAAAAATCGTCAATGTAAAATACACAATCGACACAGTCATCGATTACTTCCGGGAATGTACAATCGAGGTGTTCTAGAATCGTTTATAAAGTGTATTGTTTTTTTATGCTTATGAAATCAATTTTAGTATATACATGAAAACTAAAAGCAGTGAGAAGTAAAAATCAACAAACCAGGGAAAGCTATAATGGAGCCAGAATTATGGAAAAGTTATGCAACAGCGTTTTTTAGCTGAAAAAAAAAGCATGAGCAGGTATAAAAAGAAAAGGCAGTTTAAATATAAAAAATTTGAATTTTTTCGCAATAAGCAGCAAAATAACCAAAGAATTAGAATTAAAAGCGACCTCTGTGGTCAGAAGCAGAAACTAAAAGGATGGTAAATTAGATGAATATATTTTTTACTATTTTATTCTTTATCAATTAAGATCAATTCTGTAATTTTCCCATTTTTAGAAAACCTTTTGCTAGAATATGTTAAACGTACCTGCAGGAAAGGCAAGGGAAGTCCATAATATGAATAATTGGTTACAGAGCTTATTGACGATATACCACATGAAGGGTGTAAACTAAATTTAGAATAAGCCCCTCCCTCCTCGCGTGGGAAAAGTGTCGGGGAAGGGCTCAAAAGATGTTGACATGAAGTATGGGTAACAGAGATTTCCAATGATATGCCCCATCAGGAGTTTCAGCAAAATTTGAAAAAATGCAAAAATGCAAAAATTCCAATTATCGTGCGCCTTGGAAAACATCACCCCCCCCCTTTTTTTCTCTCTTTTTAAAATTTTCATATATTATAAATAATATTTATCCGAGGGATCCGTAAAGTACCGATTTAAAATCATTAAAAAACTGAGATTTCAAAAAATGGTCCCCTACTGTGACCTTAAATTGGAGGAAAGGAAAGAAAGGTCCATAATTTGACAGAGTGGTCCAAGGGCTTTAAGATGATATAATGCATCACGGATCCTAAATTTTTTACTCCCACTTTAGCCTACCTCAGGGGTGGAAATTTTAAAATCTCTGAAATATGTGTTTAATTAATTTTAATAGATTTATTTTCTGTAATTTCACATTCCTACCTAAAACGTTTGCTGAGAAATTTTTGACTGAAAAATTAGCTAAAATTACTGAAAAATAGCTGTTACACTGTAAAAAAAAAATCTGTAATTTTTACAACAAAATATTGTTTTTAATAAATATCATGATTCACATTACCTCGTTTTTACTCAGATTCATTGACTGAAGAAAATATTTAAGATGAAAATCAAAGATGGTATGGTATTGAATTAATAATATTGAAATATTAACACCTGTAAATATTTTTTGAAATATTAAAAAGTATGTATGAGATAAAAGAAAGTTTTGGGTTTAGCACATCCAACTAGTTTTTGTTTGTTTTTAAATAAATTACGAATTTCCGTTTACTGATTTTTTTTTCACTTCAAAATTAAATTTGAACTTTGTTATTAATACAGCTAGTGCGAGGAATTCATGGATAATTAGTCTTTTTAAAATTTCCGGGGGCAAAAAATATTTTCTAGGAAAATTATTTGTTAAAAAAAAAAAAAAAAAAAAAAAAAGAATAATTTTATGTATAATAACGAGATTAACTGACAATGTATACATACTGGGCGAAACATCCACATGTCCTTTAAAAATTGTTCTAAATGGCAAAAATAGTATCAAATAAATAGTATTCTAAATTTCTATTGCTGAACATGAGAAATCGGCTTTTCAAAGAAACACAAGTATTTCAGTAAGAAAATATATCCAATGTTTAAAGATATGTATTTCTTTGTTTTGCATTGTCGAAATGTTAAAAATATATTTTAAGAAAATTAATTTTAAAATGTTAGACTATTTTAATGAAAGCGGCTTAAATAAATTACGACACGAAAAAGTGAAAGCTGTTCTTGAGATTTTGCTCGGACATGAGGTAATTAATTTCTTAATTTTATTTCTTACAACAACTGGCAGGAAAAAGAAATACCTATCCTTGATATATGTTTTAGCAACATAACAAATTATATTGTCAGTTCTCGTTTAGAAAATAACTTTAGGGATTATAATTAAAAATGACATCCAGTTTCTCATTTAAAGCGGCTTTTACGTTTTAATGTGTAATTTGGAGTGATGTATGTTTCATTTGTTGGCTTCAAAAAATATGTCGTTAAATCTAAGATTTTTCTCTCAAAAACAATTACTTCTCCTTAAAAAGTAACTAACAGGTCATATATAAGGAAAAATGTCCTTATATCTTGAAAAATCTAACTTGAAAGTTTAAAAATAGCTGTCAGTAAGAACTTTTATTATTAGTTATTCAAACTTTTGAGAATGATTATTAATAACTATCAATAATTCTTACTGTTAATTACTAATTTTGAAGAAATAATTAAACAATATATTTGCTGTACTCTTTTTCTCCTTCAACAAAAGAAAAGTGTTTTATGCTATAAACTAATTTATTAGATTATAAATTTTAAAAATAGGGAAAGTTTGAATTTGCCTATGTTATTTAAGTTGAATGGTTAAACGAATAGCTTTAAAACCAAAAAGGAAAAATTACTGCCATTGCCAATTCTTTGAATGTAAAGTCTACTTTTCATTTTGCCTGATTACTGCAAAAACTATTACGAAAATTATATACAAACATTATAACACAGATATACATACTATAAATACAATAAACCCAACTTAAGTGAAAAAATAGCTAGAGCCAAGAATCGAACCTAGTACTATAGCATATAGGCTGTTACACTGTAAACAAAATCTGTAACTTTTACAACAAAAACATTATTTTAATAAATATCACGACCCACATTACCTCATTTCGACTCCGATTCATTGACTGAAGCAGAAATTTAAGATGAAAATCAAAGTTGCTATAGTATGGAATTAATGATATTCAAATATTAACATGTGCAACTACATTTTGAAATATCAAAATGTAAGTATGAGATAGAAAAAAAGTCTTGGAATTGGCACATCCAGCTAGTTTTTGTTTGTTTTTAAATAAATTAGAAATTTCAATTTATTGAATTTTTGTATTTTCATTTTAAAAATAAATTCGAATTTTAGTATTAAAACAGCTAATACGTATCCATACGAAGAGTAAACGGAAAATTTCTCCCTTTTTCAAACTTCCGGGGGCAAAGAATGTTTTCTAGAAAAATTATTTGCTTAAAAATGACGAATCATTTAATGTAAAAAAAACCCGAGTTTTTCTGACAATGTATGCACACTTGGCGATACATCCACATGTCCTGTAAAAATCTACTGAATAGCAAAAATAGTATCAATCTTAAAAACTCTCATTTAAAATTTCAATTTCTTAATATCAGATATCGGTTTTTCTTTAAACACAAGTAACTGAGTAATATATATATACAGGGTGTTTCGCTACCAGACCGACAAACTTTGAGTGATGATAGTAGACATGAAAACAAACATTATTAAGTAGGAAACCATGAGGCGGAAACGTCTTCTGTAGGAGCTAAGGGCCATTAAAGTTTAAGGTCCAAAATTTCAAACGATGATAAAAAACGGAAAAAAGGGTCGATTCGTTTGCGGTTTTCACTAAAATCATTCTTTAAATCACGATTTTTTTAGAAAAAAAATTTAAAGGTTAAGTTCAAAAATTGGCGATAGAGGGCGATTTAGACTTTAGAGTAACGAACAACTACTTTTTATCGTTATTTTGTGCATGGGGTTGAAACTATTCTAAAGTTTAGACTTTAACTTAAATTTTAAGCCTAAAATCGGAAACATTGGGATCGGGTAACTAGCGAAAATTGAACTGTGAATAGAGAGGGAGATTTTGAACGCTCATAAATATTGGACAAACAAATCGATTTTGTTGCGGTTTGCTTGTAAGTCATTCCCTTGGTAATTATTTTATTCAAAATGACGTACAGCTTTGGTGTCCTCATTTTTTGATAGAGGGCGCTTCCGACACATCTCTGACATTTCAATGGCATTACTCGTAGGCGTTTTAATACTAGACCACCAAAATTCCAGGAAATGTAAGGGATGCAAAGACGACTCCGGAACCACACAGGAATGTAAAGTTGGAAATGTTTTTTTTTTTTTTTTTTTTTTGCGAGTTACGGTTAGAGGAAGCAGAGAAAAGAGAACCAAAAGAGCAGAGAAAAGAAAACAGAAACAGCAGAGAAAGAGCAACACGTTAATGTGAGAGAATACAGTTTGTTTACATGTTTTGGTACAAAAGGTGTTAAAAATTACGACCAGAAGTTGTCCGGCATGCTTGCGTCGCGTGGAATTCCTCCCGCTTTGAAAGATTCCTGGCATCTGTGATAGTTTTCTGGCAGCTACGGAAATACCAGCTGTGAGATCTTCAATTGATGGTACGAGAGTTCACACACCTATTTTTTCATTTGACCCCAGCAGAAGAAATCCATACATGATAGGTCTGGCAATCTGGCAGGACAATGAACTGGGCCACCACGACCTATCCACCACTGTCCATATGTTACTTTGAAGTGTCGGCAAACGTCATTGGTAAAATATGGAGGAACCCTATCGTGCTGTTCGTCGTTGAAATACTTCATTCTGCAACCTTTGCAACCGGATCGCGAATGATCACTTCAAAGTGATCGCTGCTCAGGTGCATTACCGCTTAGCGCCATCTACCGCAAGGAAACCACAGCGCCATCTACCGTCGCTGTCAAACTTGCCGGACTACTTCTGGTAGTAGTTTCGAACACCTTTTCTAGTACAACCTTTAAATAAACTGTATACTATAAAATTAACATGTCGTTCTTTCTCTGCTGTTTCTGATACTTTTTTTCTCTGCTTCCTTTAACCATAACCTGCAAAAAAGGCATTTCCAAAGTTACATTCTTATGTGATTCCGAATCGTTTTTGTATCCCTAACACTTCCTGGAAGTATGTTAGTCTGGTAGTAAAACACTCACGAGTAATGCCATTGAAATTTCAGAGATGTGTCGGAAGCGCCCTCTATCAAAAAATGGGGACACCAAAGCTGTATGTCATTTTGAATAAAATAACTACCAAGGGAATGATTTACACGCAAACCGCAACAAAATCGATTAGTTTGTCCAATATTTATGAGCGTTTAAAATCTCCCCCTATGTTCACAGTTCAATTTTCGCTAGTTACCCGATCTCAATATTTCCTATTTTGGGCTTAAAATGTAAGTTAAATTCTAAACTTTAGAATAATTTCAACCCCATGCACAAAATAACGGTAAAAAGTAGTTGTTCATTACTCTAAAGTCTAAAGCGCCCTCTATTGTCAAGTTTTGAACTTAACCTTTAAAATTTTTTTCTAAAAAAATCGTAATATAAAGAATGATTTTAGAGAAAACCGCAAACGAATCGACCCTTTCTTCCGTTTTTTATCATCATTTGAAATTTTGGACCTTAAACTTTAATGGCCCCTAGCTCCTACAGAAGACGTTTGCGCCCCATGGTTTCCTATTCAATAATGTTTGTCTTTGTGTCTACTATCATCCCTCAAAGTTTGTCGGTCTGCTAGCGAAACACCCTGTACACTCCTGGACAAAATTATAAACTCAGAAATTTTTTTATTTGTTTACATCATAATATAAATAAGCGTAGCTTTACATTAATAAAATAATGATGAATATTTATAATAAGACATCTAAATTTAATATAACTCATAAATGAAATGGAGTAAGTAATTTAAATAAGAAAATACATAACTTAAAAAAAATAACATTATGTGAAACCTGGACAAAATTATAAACTCAAAGTTATAAATTTCTATATTCTGGCATATTTGATATAAATAAATTCATTTTGTTATAAGAAGCTAATAAATGGAGTCATTATGGATCAATACATTTCAATACATCAATGCATATTTTAATTTTTCTCGTAAAATAACATTATTTCAGATCTGGACATAATTATAAACTCAAATAGCAAATGAAGCCTTTACGCAAAAATGTTTAAAGGTAGAAAGCCAACGATTATAAATGCACAAATAAAGTATGAAAAAGCAGCAAACAGCTGTCTCGAATCTACTATCGGGATTCTTCATCAGTGCAAAACTCAGCGAGCTAGAAAAAGCAAAACTGAGCAAAGAGACAAAGAGACGCAGGCTTATATAACTGCTACAGGAACGATCCAGCCTTAAGAAAAGCAACCAATGAGAAGAAAAGTAAGCAGCCTGAACAACAGGGTGGAAAGTAGCGGCAATACCGGAGAACAAACAAAACAAAAACTAAAAAGCAAGGGGTAAAAAAAAAAGTTTTAAATTAAAGTTTTCCAAATGCTTGGAAAATAAGGAGTACTTGATAAGTCATTGACTAAGGAGTGAGAATTTTTAATTTTTAGGAAGCTTACCACATCATTCAAGACATTTACATACCTATTGCTGCAGCCATTCTTTTGAACTTTTAGCAGAGTATATTGTTGCATTATCTTGCAGAAATACCCAATTTTCGTCAGTGATCAATGGCCTATATGGCAAAACATTATCATCCAGGATTAACTGGTAGTCTTCTGCTTTTTGTTTTCCATTAAGAAAATGCAGAGCGATTTTACCATTCTGAGAAAAACTAGCCTACATCGTCACTGATTGTTCACCAAAGTTTCGACTAAAGATATGTTGTTCTTCGGGCTTGATATTTTTCCAATAGTATCTTATGCCACCTGGGGCCGTATAAATTAAACTTATTTTTGTCTGACCAGATGATTGTGTGCTCTACTATGTTGCCCATGACATGTGCTGTTGTGCAAAATAAAGTCTGAGTTTCATGTGATGGGGCTCAAGTTTTGGCTCATCTTTCATTTTCTTCCATTTCTTATTCTGCGCTCATTGAAGAATTCGTCTGACAATTCGAGAGCTTACATTTAACTTTAAAATATTTCCAATTCGGCTAGAAGGAGATCCAGTACTAAATGCTGTTCACCACATAGATCTTCGATTTCTTTCTGTATCTTTGGACGCCGACCTCTTCGTTTTATATACAAAAACCATATTAATAAACCATATTTAACAAAATTATTTAACTAAAAATTATAAAAATGCATTGATGTATTGAAATATATTCATTTCTAATAGCTTTATTTATTAGTTTATTATCACAAAATGCATTTATTTAAATCCAAAATACTAGATTGTAGAAATTCATAATTTTAAGTTTATAATTTTGTCCAGATTACACATAATGTCAATTTATGAAAAAAATCAAAACACGTATTGATGTATTGAAATGCATTGATTCATAATGACACAATTTATTAGTTTTTTTATCACAAAATGCATTTATTTATATCAAAAGTGCCAGAATATAGAAAATCATAACTTTGAGTTTATAATATTGTCCAAGTTTCACAAAATGTTATTTTTTTCAAGTTATGTATTTTCTTATTTAAATTACTTTCTCCATTTTATTTATAAGTTACATTAATTTTAGATGTCTTATTATAAATATTCATAATTATTTTATTAGTGTAAAGCTAATCTTATTTATATTATGATGTAAACAAACTAAAAATTTTCTGAGTTTATAATTCTGTCCAGGACTGTATATATATATATATATATATATATACAGGGTGATTCCAAATTTTTTTTACAATAAAAGAGGGGTGATAGTACACATCAAGACAAACAATATTGAATAGGAGACCAAGGGTCCAAAACGTTTTCCTAAGGAAATAGCCGCCATTAAAGTTTAGGGACCAAAATTTCAAATAAACATAAAAAACGGAAAAATCGGTCGATTGATTTGCGGTTTTCACTAAAATTATTCTTTATGTCGGCATTTTCTTGAAATTAAATTATAAAGATAAATTTCAAAAAATGCCGATAGAGGGCGCTTTAGACTTTGGAGTAACGAACAACTATTTTTTGCCGGTATTTTTTGCATCTCATTAAATGTTTTCATAAGCTTAGACTCAAACTTAAATTTTGAGCTCAAAATCTGTAGTTGGGAGTGGTTAAGTAACACAAACTGAGCTGTGTTCAGAGGATTCAAATTTCAAATTGATTATAAAAAACGGAAAAATTGGTCGATTGATTTGCGGTTTTCACTAAAACTATTCTTTATTTAGGTATTTTCGTGAAAATAAATTATAAAGATAAATTTCAAAAAATGCCGATAGAGGGCGCTTTAGACTTTGGAGTAACGAAACACTCTTTTTTGGCGTTATTTTTTGCATCTTATTAAATGCTTTCGTAAGCTTAGACTTGAACTTAAATTTTGAGCTCAAAATCTGAATAGCTGGGAGTCGTTAAGTAGACAAACTTAGCTGTGTTCAGAGGGTTCAAATTTCAAATAATTGTAAAAACCGGAAAAAATTGGTCGATTCGTTTGCGGTTTTTGCTAAAACTAATTTTTAAATCAGCAGTTTTCTTGATTAATCAGTGTTTTCTTGAAAATAATCTTTAAAGATAAATTTTTAAAAATGCCGATAGAGGGCGCCTTAGACTTTGGAGTAGCGTACAACTATTTTTAACTGTTATTTTTTTAATCTCATTAAATACTTTCAAATGCATAGACTTAAATTTTGGGCTGAAATTCTGAATCGTTGGGAATGTTTAAGTAGCGAAAAATTGAATTGTGTTCGAGGAAGAAAGAGGGTTAAATTTCAACTCCTGAACACACTTCAGTTTGCGCTTCTTAACTCCTCATAACGATTCAGGATTTGAGCTCAAAATTTAAGTTTAAATCTAAGTTTCCGAGAACATTTAAAATGCTTTTGCAAGCATTTAATTAGAACCAAAAAATAATGGTTAAAATGAATTGTTGATTACTCTAAAGTTTAAGGCGCCCTCTGACGGAATTTTTTTAGATTTATCTTTAAAAATTATTTTCAAGAAGATACTGACTTAAAGAATAGTTTTATTGTAAACCGCAAACGAATCGACCAATTTTTCCATTTTCTATAATCACTTTAAATTTGAACCTCCCCCTCCAACTTGAACACAGTTCAGTTTGTGCCACTTAACCACTCCCTACTATTCAGATTTTGAACTCAAAATTTAAGTTCAAGTCTAAGCTTCCGAAATCATTTAAAGAGATGCAAACAAATTGGCAAAAAATAGTTGTTCGTTACTCCAAAGTCTAAAGCGCCCTCTATCGGCATTTTTTGAAATTTATCTTTATAATTTATTTTCACGAAAATAACTAAATAAAGAATAGTTTTAGCGAAAACCACAAATCAATCGACCAATTTTTCCGTTTTTTTTAATCATTTGAAACTTGAACCCTCTGAACACAGCTCAGTTTGTGTTACTTAATCACTCCCAACTACAGATTTTGAGCTCAAAATTTAAGTTTGAGTCTAAACTTACGAAAACATTTAATGAGATGCAAAACATACCGGCAAAAAATAGTTGTTCGTTACTCCAAAGTCTAAAGCGCCCTCTATCGGCATTTTTTGAAATTTATCTTTATAATTTAATTTCAAGAAAATGCCGACATAAAGAATAATTTTAGTGAAAACCACAAATCAATCGACCGATTTTTCCGTTTTTTATGTTTATTTGAAATTTTGGTCCCTAAACTTTAATGGCGGCTATTTCCTTAGGAAAACGTTTTGGACCCTTGGTCTCCTATTTAATATTGTTTGTCTTGATGTGCACTATCACCCCTCTTATATTGTAAAAAAAATTTGGAATCACCCTGTATATATATATATACAGGGTGTTTCTCTACCAGACCGACAAAATCTGAGGGGTGATAGTAGACATAGAGACAAACATTATTAAATAGGAAACCATGGGGCGCAAACGTCTTCTGTAGGAGCTAGGGGCCATTAAAACTTGAGGTCCAAAACTTCAAACGATGATAAATATCGGAGAAAAGGGTCGATTTGTTTGCAGTTTTCACTAAAATCATTCTTTATATCACGATTTTATTTAGAAATTTTTTTAAGGGTTACATTCAAAAATTGTCGATAAAGGGCGCTTTAGACTTTAGAGTAACGAACAACTACTTTTTACCATTATTTTGTGCATGGAGTTCAAGTTATACTAAAGTTTAGTCTTTAACTTAAATTTTAAGCCCGGAATCGGAAACATTGGGATCGGGTAACTAGTGAAAATTGAACTGTGAACAGAGGGGAGAATTTTAAACACTCATAAACATTGGAAAAACTAATCGATTTTGTTGCGGTTTGCGTGTAAGTCATTCTTTTGGTAATTATTTTATTCAAAATGCGATACAGCTTTGGTATCCTCATTGTTTGATAGAGGGCGCTTCCGACACATCTCCGACATTTCAATGCCATTACCCCTAAGTGTTTTACTACCAGAACAACATACTTCCAGGATGTGTTAGGGATGCAAAGACTACTCGGAGTCACATAGGAATGTAACTTTGGAAATGCATTTTTTTGGAGTTACGGTTAAAGGAACCAGAGAAAAAAGCAACAAAAACAGCAGAGAAAGAGCAACACGTTAATGTGAAAGAAAACAGTGTATTTAAATGTTTTACTAGAAAAGGTGTTCAAAATTATGACCAGAAGTAGTCCGGCATGCTTGATAGCGGCGTCGCATGGAATATCTCAGATTTTGAAAGATTCCTGGCATCTCAGAAAGCTTTCTGACAGCTACAGAAATATCAGCTGCGAGGTGTTCAACTGATGACACGGTAGTCTTATACACCCAACGACTTTTACTTGACCCCAGCAGAAGAAGTCCATACATGATCGGTCTGGCGATCTGGCAGTCCAATGAATCAGGCCACCATGACCTATACGCCGCTATCCATATGTTACTTTGAAGTGTCAACAAACGTCATTGGTAAAATGTCGATGAGTCCCATCGTGCTGTTCATCGTTCAAATACTTCCTTCTGCTATCTTTGGAACCGGTTCGAGAATGATAGCTTCAAAATGATCACTGCTCACGCGCCGTTTAGCGCTATCTACCGTCACTGTCAAACTTGTCGGAGTATTTCTGGTCGTAATTTCGAACACATTTTCCAGTAAAAACTTTAAATACACTGTTTTCTTTCACATTAATAGGTTGCTCTTTGTCTGCTGTTTCTGTCGCTTTTTTCTCTGGTTCCTTTAACCGTAACTCCCAAAAAATGCATTTCCAAAGTTACATTCCTATGTGATTCCGAGTAGTCTTTGCATCCCTAACACATCCTGGAAGTATGTTGTTCTGGTAGTAAAACACCCAGGAGTAAAGCCATTGAAAAGTCGGAGATGTGTCGGAAGCGCCCTCTATCCAAAAAAGAGGACATCAAAGCTGTAAGTCATTTTGAATAAAATAATTAGCAAGGGAATGACTTTCACGCAAACCGCAACAAAATCGATTAGTTTGTCCAATGTTTATAAGCGTTTGAAATTCTTCCCTCTGTTCACAGTTCAATTTTTACAAGTTATCCGATCCCAATGTTTCCGATTTTGGGCTTAAATTTTAAGTTAAAGACTAAACTTTAGTATAACTTGAACTCCATGCACAAAATAACTATAAAAAGTAGTTGTTAGTTACTCTAAAGTCTAAAGCACCCTCTATCGACAATTTTTGAACGTAACCTTTAAAATTTTTTTCTAAAAAAATCGTGATATAAAGAATGACTTTAGTGAATACTGCAAACAAATCGACCCTTTTCTCCGTTTTTTATCATCCTTTAAAATTTTGGACCTCAAACTTTAATGGCCCCTAGCTCCTACAGAAGACGTTTGCGCCCCATGGTTTCCTATTTAATAATGTTTGTCTCTATGTCTACTATCACTCCTCAGAGTTTGTCGATCTGGTAGCGAAACACCCTGTATATATATATATATATATATATGTATGTATATATATATGTTCAATGTTTCATGATATATAACTCCTTGTTTTGCTTTGTCGAAATCTTAAAAATATATTTTAAGAAAATAAACCTTAAAATGTTCAATTATTTTAATTAACGCGGTTAAATAAATTATTTTACGAAAAAAGGAAAGATATCCTTGAAAGTTTCTCGAACACGACGTAATTAATTACTTAATTTTATTTCTTACAACAACTGGCAGGAAAAGAAATACCTATCCTTGATATTTCTTTTAACAACATAACAAATTATATTGTGAGTTCTCGTTTAGAAAATAACTTTAGGGATCATAATTAAAAATGACATCCAGTTTCTCATTTAAAGCGGCTTTTCGTTTAATGTGTAATTTAGAGTGATATATTTCTCATCTGTTGGCTTCAAAAAATGTGTCGTTAAGTCTAAGATTTGTCTTTCAAAGACTATTACTTCCCTTTAAAAAATAACTAAAGGGTCAAATGTCAGAGAAATGGATTTATATTTTTAAAAATCTAACTTGAAAGTTTAAAATAATAGCTGTTAGAACTTTTATTATTAATTATCCAAACTTTTGCGGATGATATATGATAACTATTAATAAATCTAACTGTTAATTGCTAATTTTGAAAAGACAATTAATTAACAATATGTTATTGATGTCCTCTTTTTCGCTTTTCACAAAACAATAGTGTTTTATGCTTTAAACTAATTTATTAAACTATAAATATCAACACAATAAATACATTTAAAAAGTAGGGAAATATCGAATTTATTCATGCTATTTAAGTTAAATAGTTAAACACTTCTCTCTAAATAATAGAAAGGAAAATTACTACAGTGCCGATGCTTTGAAAGTTAAGTCTATTTTTCATCTTATCTGTCTACTTCAAAAATTATTAGTATAGAAATATGGAAATTATATACAAATATTACACAGGCATATATACAGTAAATACAATAAACATAAATGGAGTGAAAAATTAGCCAGAGCTAGGAATCGAATCGGTACCACAGCTTAAAAAGCCATTGCTCTATGTATAATGTAATGTGTAATATGTATAATATGTAATAAAATGTGTATAATATAATGTCGGTATAATATTATATATATGTTTATACTTTGAATGCAGGCGTTCTTTGTGTGTGTGCATGTTTGTCTAAACTGCACATATATATAAAAATATAAAATATAAAAATCTGATTAATTTTCAACTTTGAATGCTTATTTCCCTCACTGAGATCACTATCTCTAAAAAATATTTATTTTTGGCTGTTAAGCTATATTATTGAAAGTTTGATTTTGCCTATGTTATTTAAGTTGAATGGTTAAACGCATCTCTCTAAAATCTAAAAGGAAACATTTTACCACTGTCAATTCTTTGAATGTATAGTCTACTTTCCTTTTGCTTGATTATTGCAAAAACTATTATGAAAATTATATACAAATATTAAGCAGACATACGTACAATAAATACTTGTACCATAGCATACCACGCTGTTACACGGTAAAAAAAATTTATTATTTTTTTTTTAAACAAAAAAATGATTTTAATAACTATCACGATCCATATTATTTCGTTTTTACTCCGACTGAAGCAGACATTTAAGATGAAAATGAAAGTTGGTACAGTATTGAATTAAAGATTCATAAAGATTTCACCTGAAGTATTAATATGTGTAACTACTTTTTGAAATATCCAAATGTAAGTATGAGATAGAAAAAAGTTTTGGGATTGGCACATCTAGCTCGTTTATGTTTGTTTTTAAATAAATTAGAAATTTTAATTTATTGGAATTTTGTATTTTCATTTAAAAAATAAATTCGAACTTTGGTATTAATATAACTAATACATATCCGTGCGAGGAATAAACGGAAAGTTTCTCCCTTTTTCAAATTTCCGCGGGCAAAGAATTAGAGGTCTGCACGGGCCGAAGTTTCCAGGCCCGGGCCCGGCCCGAACGAAGGAAGTATTGGCCCGACCCGGCCCGGCCCGAAAGTTAAAATTTCGGCCCGAGCCCGGCCCGGCCCGAACAAAAAAAAATAATGGCCCGACCCGGCCCGGCCCGAAAGTTAAAATTTCAGCCCGAGCTCGGCCCGGTCGGGAAAAAAGTTTAAAATTCGGCCCGAACCCGGCCCGGCTCGAGTGAATTTCTACAGAACATAGATCTTTAACCTTATGGAAGAGTTCTGATAAAAAAAAAATTATATTACTCTTTTTTTTTTCATGTTTATAATCTCCATTTATGCAGAAGTGTCGTAGGCTACGATATTTATGAACCGAGCGGCGGCGACACGAATGACTACGTCATCGAGTTACGAGATAAAATCATGATATAGGACAAGATTATTAGGTGCAGATAAAGGAACGACTGGTCTGCCTCGTCATTTCTTGGTACGATATGAGTAACAGCGGGCGCCAACTCGCCATTTTGGCGTCACTTTCACGTCATCGAGTTACGGGATGAAATTGGTGCCAAATTAAAGCTAAAATAAAGTATTTTAAGAATATTTATGTCTGCCTGCGCATATCCTGGTACAAATTCTCGGCAGACTGAAATTTATAACAAAAATGATGTTAAAATATAAAATTAATTATGACGACTTCATCGAGTTACGGGATGAAATCATGATGTAGGACAAGATTATTAGGTGTAGATTAAGGAATGACTGGTCTGCCTCGTCATTTCTTGGTACGATATGAGAAACAGCGGGCGCCAACTCGCCATTTTGGCGTCACTTTCACGTCATCGCATTACGGGATGAAATTGGTGCCAAATTAAAGGTAAAATAAACTATTTTAAGAATATTCCGGTCTGCCCGCGCATATCCTGGTACAATACTTCAGTGGACTGAAATTGATAGCAAATTATGCTTCATATGTGCCTTAATCTACACCTAATAATCTTGTCCTCCATCATGATTTCATCCCGTAACTCGATGACGTAGTCATATTGAATTTTACATTATAACGTCATTTTTTGTGATAAATTTTAGTCTGCCGAGGGTTTGTACCAGGATATGCGCCGCCAGACCGAAATATTCTTAAAATACTTTATTTTACCTTTAATTTAGCACCAATTTCATCCCGTAACTCGGTGACGTGAAAGTGACGCCAAAATTTGGTGCCCGCTCTTACTCATATCAGACCAAGAAATGACGAGGCAGACCAGTCATTTCTTAATCTACACCTAATAATCTTGTCTTACATCACGATATCATCCCGTAACTCGATGACCGTAGTCATTTGTGTCGCCGCCGCCCGCTCTATTATGCTTTTAAATGAAGCTTTGTTTGTTGTATGTAAATGTTTCAGTTGTCACTAGTATTATTAATCCATATTCCCTGTAATGGAGACAAAAAAGCGATATATGGTAAAATTTCCAAAGACAAAATCGCTTTGGAACAAAAAAAAAAAAAAAAAAAAAAAAGCATTTTTTTCTTAACAGATGTAAATGTTTAATATATTTTTTTCTCCCGTATTGTTGTATTCATTTTGCATGGATGAACATTTTAAAAGAAACTTTTTGTTTTCAGTTTAAAAAAAACTCAGTCATAATCATGTTTTTTTTATTATTTTTGTATGTGTGTGTGTGTGTTTAATTCTGTTTTAAAACGCCTAGTAATCTACGATTCTTTAAAAGGAATGAATTCTAATGTTTAATTGTAGAATAATGACGGCTTAAAAGTATATGCTTTTTTTGCAGAAATTTTTGGACAAAGCCAAATATTACTGATTTATAAAAAGTCGAGAAAAGGATTTTCATATAGGAAGATTCAATAGGAACTGATTATTTTGGTCCATGAAAACTAGGAAGAATGGAATCAGTCTCGGCTTCGTACGGGAAAAAAAAGTTAGGCCCGGCCCGATACTCCAGCAAAAAAATTAAGGCCTGAGCCGAAAAGATTAGTGACTAGGCCCGTCCCGAAAGGATTAGTGACTAGGCCCGGCCCGAGTCTTCAGAAGTAAGGCCCGAGCCCGGCCCGCCCCGAATGCCATTATTGGAAATCGGCCCGAGCCCGGCCCGTGCAGACCTCTACAAAGAATGTTTTCTAGGAAAATTATTTGTTTAAAAATGACGAATAATTTCATGCAAAAAAACGAGTTTTTCGGTCAATGTATGCATACTTGGCGATACATCCACATGTCCTATACAAATCTTCTGAATGGCAAAAGTAGTATCGATCTTAAAAAATCTCATACTCTTTTAAAATTTCAATTTCTGAACATCAGGAATGTTTTTTCTTCAAACACAAGTATTTGAGTAAAAAAAAAAAAAAAAATACATTCAGTGTTTCATAATATACAGGGTGTCCCCTCTCAACGGTGGCCAATGACTAATTTCTAAACCGTTAGACATAGACTTATAGTTCCAATTGCAAAAATGCTTTAAAAAAGGCAAAGAATTGTTTTTTAAGCGATTTTGGTCAAAAAAATGTTTTACTAAAAAATTACGAAAATTAATTTTTTATACGGTCCCCCGGTCCTATAAGTGATATTTAGTAAAATTTTCTCAACACTCTAGCAAGTAATACAGAAAAGGTCCCATTCATGTAACATTAAAATTGACCGAGTTATGAAACTTTAAATTTCATGACTTAAACCACTTTTCTATAGCTGAAAACGGATCAGTTCGATTGAGTTTTAAGGGAACGTACACTAAGTGCATAAAGTATTATAAAGGGAGTCGATTTCCAACGCTGTTCAAAGGTACTTCCTAAACTATTTGTCACAGACATATAGTTCCAATTACAAAATGTTTTAAATGAGCGATCTAACTGAAGGCGCTGTCACCGTATAAGTTTAACGGTAGTGTTAATTTTAATTAATTAACTTCTAGATTGGTTATTAAAATAACTGAAGACATGAATTTCAAAATTCTCTTTATCGAAAAAATCAAATTTTGGGAAATAGCGAAAAAACTTTAAATACATCTATTGGTTTTCATTATAAATTCTGAGATTGCATTGTTACAATAGTGCAGGTTTGTATAAACTGATAGAGAAATCAAACAGCGAAAAGGCGAATTTTGAAATTCATATCCTCAATTAAATTTTTACGTATGTTTTATTTTGTAAGCAAATGAAGCTGATTCTTTTCGTGATTTTATTTTAAAAAGTATGTTATTTTGATAAGCTTTTATTTTATTCATAGTTTTCGTATGTAAATTTTCCTAGTTCAAAACTTATATTCAAATTTTAACTCACTTCCAAATATCTGATTGAGGTTCAATTCCCATACTTATTTAAACCCGATGACAATGTAATATTAATACGATTTTAGGTGCGTTCCACTTATTTATTTTATAGGACTACATCAAATTCTATTAGGTTGAGTAATCTAATAGAGCTTTAAATATGTATCATTTTGTAACGATTTGTGACTGTTGCTTTTCATAGTTTAATTTAACAAAATTTCTGTTATTTTTTTACTTATATTTTTAGCACAAATTGCATATTTTACTTTAACATGTAAACGTCAACATAAATTCAGAAACAACATTGTAAAAATTTTTTTACTCTCAATGTTTAAAGTTAAATTTTCTATCTGATGTTTATTTTTATTTCCAGTAAATTTGTGACTGACCCCTATTTTGCAGCAAAAAATATGCTCCAACTTTGAACAGCTATAACTCGGTTAATTTTGATCGCAGAGGAATGGGACTTTTTTTGTCTTACTTGTTAGAGTAGTGGTAAAAATTTTCTAAATATCACTTATAGGACCGGGGGACCGTATAAAAGTTTAATTTTCGTAATTTTTTAGTAAAAAATTTTTTTGACCGAAATCGTTTAAAAAATAATTCTTTACCTTTTTTGAAGCATTTTTGCAATTGGAACTATATGTCTATAACCAACGGTTTAGAAATTAGCCATTGGCCACCGTTGAGAGGGGACACCCTGTATAACTACTTATTTAGCTTTGTCGAAATCTTAAAAATATATTTTAAGAAAATAAACCTTAAAATGTTCGATTATTTTAATTAAAGCGGTTAAATAAATTATTGTACGAATAAAAAGGAAAGATATTCTTGAAATTTTGCTCGAACACTATGTAATTAATTACTCAATTTTATTTCTTAATTCTTACAACAACTGGCTGGAAACGAAATACCTATCCTCTATATTTCTTTTAACAACATAACAAATTACATTCTCATTTCTCATTTAGAAAATAACTTTAGAGCTCATAATTAAAAATGACATCGAGTTTCTCATTTAAAGCGGCTTTACGTTTAATGTGTAATTTGGAGTGATGTATGTTTCATTCGTTGCCTTCCAAAAATGCGTCGTTAAGTCTATGATTCGTCTCTCAAAAACAAATATTTCCTCTTTAAAAAATAACTAACCGGTCATATATCAGAGAAATGGCTTTATATATTAAAAAATCTAACTTGAAAGTTTAATAATAGCTGTTAAAACTTTTATTATTAGTTATCCAAACTTTTGCGGATGATTTGTTAAAACTATTAATAATTCTGACTGTTAATTGCTAATTTTGAAGAAACAACAATTTACAAAATGTTATTGATATCCTCCTTTTCGCTTTTAACAAAACAACAGTGTTTTATGCTTTAAACTAATTTATTAAATTATAAATATCAGGAAAAAAAATTTTAAATATTAATATAAAATATTAATATTAATTTTTAAATTCTTTTTAAAATATTAATTAAATAAAAATTGATATACCACGTATTTTGTATATAAGTTTGTCGAAAATTTATTTATTTAATTAATCAAAACAGCAAAATCATATAACTGCAAAATTAAAAAAAAGGTCTTCTTAATTGTTAACATATTAAACGGTGGCGTATTAATGGTATAATCATTGTTCCTGTCACTCTTTGGGATAAATCCATTATAGACTGCTGTCCCGATCTGTGGGCGGAGGGGGGAAGGAGTCTTAAGCAGAGTTTAACTGCTTTCCTCATTTGCCCGTAAGTCATACGGGCAACGCGTTTTTGCTAATCATGACTTGCCCGTACCACGTATATCTATATTCCAAACATGAATTATTATTCTCACCAGTAAAATTTTATTGTAAATTTTGCAATACTCAATATGAGCATTTTTCTGATTCAACTGGACAAAAAAAATTTTATATAAAAGCCAGCGACGAAATATAAAAAATCCTGTAAAATACATGAAAAAATAGGCATTGTTTGAAAAAATGTTCAAAAGTTTTGATGAGTTAAGCGGTTAACTTTTGAAGAAAAAAGCTTCGGATATCAAATATTCTGCAGTAATAATAACCGTTTTCCATCTCTCCACCGTTCTATCTACTCTCATATTTATATGTTATACATCATTTTCAAAATTTAAAGTAATTTCGTTTTCGGCAAAACAATATCTTAAAAGGATTCGGTACCCTTTGCACTTTTTCTATTTATTTAAGCATTTTAAGGTACATTTTTGGGATAATAATAAAGGAAAACCTGTTCAACATTTGTGTACATTTCTGTAAGGACAAAATGCCCATTCGTGAAGCTGTTACCATTTCAGTTAAAAATTCAAATGGGTTTTGTTTAAAGTATCCAGTCATTTCATGACGCAGTATTACTTTAACATCGTTCCTTCAATTTTTTTAAATGCACATTTTTAATTATTTATTAATTGACCTGTCATTTTCTTTATTTTTGCAGTGATGAAAAAATCATTTCTGTTTAATATAATGCATATTTTGGCGAGTATGGTTTGGTGAAAAATTAATTTCCTTCTTGTAATTCTCACATATTATGTAAGTGTTTTACTAAAATTTATTCAAGTGTTTTAGGAAAGTTAGAACACGTATAGATAGACGAACAAGCCGACTGAAGTCATAAATACTTTTAAAAAATTAGAAACATGAAAAAAAAGTTTAATAGTCACTTAAATTTGTACATGTCATTCAGATTTTCCACGAAAAATAATATCCTTGTCATGCTAAGATTTTGATATTTGTAAATCATAGTTTGGGGCTTCTTTCTTAATCAGACCTAATTTCGAATTGAATTATTACCAAAATTGTAGTTTGGCGCAAAATAAAAACTATAGACTTTATATAGAGATAACTCAATAAGGGGAGATTGCCTCTTTTTTTTATAAAAAAAAATCTATAGTTCAATGCTTCACAATCTTTTCAAGGCCGATCAAATTAGCGTATTTTTAGAGTTTGTGGTGCCTCGACGGGAATTGACGAGTGTAGTTCGTAGGGGGCAGAGCCCCCTAGTAATATAAATATTACTAAAATAGTTTTTAAGCCAATTGTCCAACATCCTGCAGAAATCACCACAATCGTCAGGCAACATGGTTTTCCGCTTTAATGTTTACACAGTAACAGTAACACAGTACACGTAACACAACACTGTATTTTTGTTTTGTTTTGTTTTTCAAAATAATAATAATAATTAATAAATTAATTTATCAATTATTTAATAAAAAATACGCATCTATATCAGCGGGTTATTCTTTGTTATTAATAGGTTTATAACAACTATCAATTTATTGGATAGAAGCTTCGTTGCCTAGACTTCATGAATTCCTAGTAAAGCTATTAATGCGTATAATTTTTTTTTCAAGAATTCCACATTAAATAATCTTTCTTATTTTCTTTTCTTTTCTTTTCATCTTTTTAAATTGCTTTTTCTGGTAATTCTTCGTCTTCAAAGTCTTATAATGTAACAAAGCACCGGCATATGGCCTCAATTCCGGCGACAAATCAAAAGAAACTGCTGCGAAATTTCTAATACACTTCAAAGTTTGCTTATCAATGCTACACGAAGGAAGTGCAGCTTTGCAGGATTTTCCGAATTCTTTTTTCTAAAAGGCAAAAGATAATTTTAGATAAGAATTTTATTGAGGAGGAGGAGTTAAGTAAAAAAAAAAAAAAAAAAAAAAAAAAAAAAAAAAAAAAAAAAGAATAATGCAGGAAATTATATTAGATATAACTTTCGAGAATTGATCTTTTATACACTTTTACTTTTCTTACGTTTAAAATAAGTCTTATGCCAATCACGAGTCTCATATATAAAATTGGAAAGATGCAAAAATTGTTTTGATTCAATATTGCAGTATTAATTACTACAATCATTAAACGAAAATTTTACATACTTTTGGTAAAGTCTCCTTCTGCCACCCTCTTTAATATATAATACTATAAATTTTAAGGGGACGATGAATATTTATAAAAAAATTCATTTAATTTTCATAATAGTGATTTGAAATTTTGTGCAAAAGTACACTTAATCACCAATATACTGAACAACTTTTAAAAAATTCTGATCTAATTATAATTTTAATACCTCTTAAAAAATCTAAAATTTTAAAATAAAAATTTTGGATATAATTTTTGGAATAAAAATTCCCCTGATTTTGGATTTCAGTCACATAAAACTCTATTGCAAACATGTCCTTAAATAGTTGCTTTTTTAGAGATATTTTCTTGAATTCGTGAATCGGATTTCATTAAAATTCTGCTTTATAAGTTGATGAAAAATTAAGTAGCAAGGAAAATTTCAATAAATAAAAAAAAAGCTGAAACATCAGCATTGAAAAAAAAATTAATGTATATTTAAGGCCATTTTTTTTTTTTTTTTTTTTTTTTTTTTTAGAATAAAATTAAAACACTTGTAACTTTGCGTAAAATATTAGCCTCGGCATGCAAATTTCCATGAATAACATAGTACAAATTAGAGAATAATAATACACAAAAAATGAAGTGTCGATTTCGGGGTTGGTTTTTGCTCAAATAAAGACCCAAAGTCACCTTAACCCATTAGTGCCTAGCGTTAAATAGAAAGATAAATAAGCATTATTTTTCATGAGACAAATTCCTCAATAAATTAAGATAAAAGTTATTCGTTTTTTAAAAGTGGTGGGAAACCCAAAATTTCATTTTTAAGGAAGAAAAAATTTTGGGCATTAATGAGTTAACTACCAAATTGTCTTAGTAAGAAACAGAGTATCTATTCGACTGGAAATTAAAATTTTTATTTTAAAGGAGGTCATCGTCTTACGAAAAATTGTACCAAAACAATACGAATATCTAAAGTCAGTCATATATTTGGTGCTTTCGGTATATTTGACTTTTGGATACCATATGGGAAGTCTTTTGGTCAAATTGTTTTAGACCAGGAGGCGGCTGCACAGACAATCACCTCTTCGAGTGGGAAGCAGGAATTCCAGGATTAGACAGAACATATTTAGCATAATAAAATGCAAATAACCTGTCAAGTCATAGATTGGTGGAAACCTTCTTCAGACCCGATTTTAGATGTTGTCTTGTAGGTTTATCAGTTTTATCATTGTTTCTTTTTTCACCTAAAAACATGAAAACATGGAAGACTGGAAGCAGGAAAACACAAAGATAGACGTAGAAGTCAACCGCTGATATCGGGTTTTAAGACGTTTTCCACCAAGATATGAACCAATTGCACTATAATATGCGAGACGAGTTTTAACTAATTTTGGGATTTCAGCTTCTAACTCGATAAATTGATTGTCTGTAATGCCGTCCCCCGGTGTATTTGTTAATCATGCATCTTTAACACTTAGAACTCCTAACTTTAAATTTCTTTGTAATTGTTGCTCGCAAGATATACTGCAGTGTAGTGGAAGTAATTACTTTCTTTTTGTAAAGATAGAAGAAAGTAATAATGAATAATAACTTTATCTGTTCAAAATTTGTTAACGAGAAATTACAGTTTATTGTTTATTTTTAATAATTTATCAATCTTGAAAATTAATTTTAGATTTAATCTTACAGATTTCTTTTACTGGGTAAGTTATGATTGCTTTTTTGCAATGTAGCAACACCACAGAGTAAAGTTTTGAATCTCTGAAAATAAAATTAAATATTTTATCTAAATAGTAAGTTATAATTATGTATCTTGCTATGGCAATGTTTTAAAATTTACAAGGCGATATATTTGAAAACGTTATTTTAACAAATATATTTGACTATTTCATTGCGAAATTTTTATTAATGTGTACATACAGGGTGATCAAATTAGAATAGTACCCGATTATTTTTTTATATTTTTCGCATCTATAATGTATGAAATAAGACTTTTAACATCATTGTTTATTTAATATGTCTACATTTAGTGTGCGGGTATCTTTTTTTTTTCTATATGCAAAAACTCGTTTTTTAAACATAAATTCGCAAGAACATCATTAGTAATTTTTAATCGATTATGCTCAATCGATTAAAGTAAATCGCCTGCTACTTTCAATGTTTTTAGCTCACAGTCTATCAAAGCCTGAGAGTGCATGTGCCCGCCCATTCTGTATGTATATACGTACGTTCGTGCGTTCGTGCGTAACGCGATAACCCACGATAAAAAATATCCGATCCACTTGAAATTTTATATATAGGTATATTCTGATAAGGCGCTTCCTTGATTGGTTTTTGGAGTTCATTCGATATGTATAAGAGGGGAAACGGGGGGCTCATGCGCCCTCCCCCTTTAATTGATATAAATGCGTTCTTCATGCAGATTTATCAGTTTTTGTTCACAATTTAGATATAGGATCATTCTGATGAGACGCCTCCGTGATTTGTATTAGTTGTTTACTGGACAAGTGTAAACAGGAAGAACGGGGGACTAATGCCCCTCCCTTTAACTTATATAAATGGGGTTTTTTGCAGAATTATCAGTTTTCGTTCAAAATTTAGATATAGGATCATATGTACAATTAGTATGCGTAGCCTGTGAGCTCAAAGCCATCAGTTTAACTAGGAAATCTTCTTTTTATCATTTATTTTTTCAAAACTCATTTCATAAGGTTATAAATGGCAACATCAAACCTAAGAATGGAAGGATTTAAGGAATTATTTGATGGCCATTTAACTTCAATAGGACTCTGGCCACCAATGTCACCAGACTTCACCTCATTAGATCTTTTATGTCGGGTTAAATCAAGTATAGAGTTTTCTAGAGAAGTCCTGCAAATATCGATGAATTAAAACAAATCATAGCTAAAGAAATTTCGTTAATAACACCAACAATGGTGTGAAATGTACAAAATAAAACTTGGTTCAACGTGTTCATGTTTGTCAGAAAAATGGCGAACATTTTCAACATTTGCTGTAAGAAATAATAATGTAAAAAAAAATGAATTTACTTGTGTTTTTGAAAAATAAAATTATCACAGGATTAAACAATATTGTGCGTCTCCATTTTTATTTTACCTCCCAAATAAAGTTGTAACAGTCCAAAATTATTGAAAATTATCACTCACATTTAAACAAGGTTCAAACAATTATACTTCAGCGTTATAGTTACTATATTTGCAAGATTTAAGGATAATAAGAAAAACCAAATTCTCTTTTAAACTGATCATAGTTGGCGTAAAATGTAAGTTTTCCTGATTTCAATTTCTATTTTTAATGGTGAAAACATTTTATGCTCATCGATTTCATTATACACTGAGGTGACAAAAGTGATGGGATACCCTGCTAATACCCTGTCGTCCTCCATTTACCCGGCGAAGTGCGGCAACACGGTGTGGCGTGAACTCCACGAGTCTTTGGAAGTCTTCTGGAGAAATATTGACCCATGCAGCCTCTATAGACATCCATCATTCCGAAAGTATTGCCGGTGGAGTATTTTACGCACGAATCGATTTCTCGATTATGTCCCATAATTGTTCGATATGATCCATGTCGGTTGATCGCGGTGGCCAAATCATACGCTAAAATTGTATAGAATGTTCTTTGAACCAATCGCGAACCTATATGACCTGGTAACGTAGCGCATTGTCATCCTGGAAAATCCCATCGTTGTTTGGGTACATGAAGTGCATGAATGGTTGCAAGTGGTCTCTCAATACATGAACGTAATCATTTTAAGTTAGCAATCAGTTCAAGGGAGCCAGCCCATTCCATGTAAACACAGCCCACACAGTTATGGAGCCACCACCAGCTTGTACAGTACCTTGTTGAAAACTTGAGTCTATGGCTTCATGGGTTAAGCGCCAGACTCGTACCCTTCCATTATCTCTTACTAACTGAAGTCGTAACTCATCTTACCAAGCAACTTTTTTTCAGTCGTCTACGATTCAACTGATATCGTCACGATCCCAGGAGCGCCGCTATTGGCGACGTGGCGCTTTTAGTAATGGCACCCGAGTCGGTCTTCTGCTGCCCCATTAAAGGCAAATTTCGCCGGATTTTCTTAACGGATACGCTCGTCGGACGCCCTACATTCATTCCTGCGATTATTTTCCGCAGTGTTGCTCGTTTTTCACACTGACAAGTCTACAAAGACGTCGCTGGTCGCGCCCATTAAGTGAAGGTGGTCGATCACTGCATTGTCCATGATGGGACGTTATGCCTGAATTTAGGTATTCTCGGCACACTCTTGACAATGTGGATCTCGGAATGTTGAATTCCTTAACGATTTCCGAAATGGAATGTCCCATGCTTCTAGCACCAACTTAGCATACCGTGTTTGAAATTCGTTAATTAGCATCGTGTGACCACAATCACAAAATCAACCTTCTCGCACGAAAGATTTGAACACAAATGAAAGTCTTGCCCAGGCACTGACGGTTTATACAATTTGCAAGTGATAATAAAGACATCTCATATATTTGCATATTGCTATCCCATGACTTTTGTCCCCTCAGGGTATTATTCAGTTTTTTTATAGTTTTCATATACTGGTTTAATAATTTATGTATTTATTGGTTACGATTAATCTAGCAATAATAGAAAAATATGCATTAGGACATTTTCCCCATTTCTACCTCAGAAATTAATCGTAATCTTTTGTGACTGCGTAACATTATCCATGAAAATGAGCCACATACCACAGACCACAACATCCAATTTTATTTGTAATAGTTTCACTGTTGTTGATTCCATTTGATAGTCTTGTCTTGTTTAAGTTTGTTAAATTGGGTTATTCTATATTTATTGTAGATGTTGATTTGTAGTATTACATAATAGTTATATATGTATATATTAAACTTACCAAAAATTAAAAAATCCAGTAAGATCTATTGATAAACTGTATTTAAACATACGCAATGACCCCCCACACCCCTCATCCCCAAAAATATTCCCCTATTCTTAAACAAACATTGTATATAGACATATATATGCGCTTGAATGCACCAGTGATAAATGAAAGTTCATAATTTGACAATAGATAAGGCAAAGCTTTCATAATCGAAAAAGAGTTTGATTTTAGGAAAAGTATGAAATCTTAAATAGAATTTTCGGATAAATATTAAGAAAGATCGATTAAAATTTATAAGCATAAAAAAATGGAGAACTAAATTAGATTTGAATTTCCATATTACGAAAGTCTTTAAATCAGTTAATTTCGCACATGAATCAGCAATTATATACCAGCTGCTTCTGCTTCACTAGTTTACGCGTATTTTTCATTTTATTTGAATGAAATGCTTTTAAAAACATAAAGTATTTTTAAATGCACAGAAATATGGAAATCCATGTATTTATCTTTTAAAATATGAAACAATGTAAAATAGAAAAATCTATACTATGCTTAAAAAAGGAATCAGAAAAGTAATTATTCTCGCAATTTATATCAGAATGTTAATAATTGCGTCCAATAATGCAATTTGTTTTAAAAAATTGTTTATTAGTTTCATTTTATGAAAAAAAGACTTTATTTCAAAGAATTTAAGGCAGGGAATGTTATTACATTACACGACAACAAGAAATAAATAGTTATCTGCTATATGCTTAATTTTTATACATATCGGAAATTGTAAGTCAAACGTGTCAAATGGGATGCATTCGTACTATAACAAAGTTTTATAAATATACAGATCTTGTTGCAACAGCTGTTGCCTTCTTATGCAAAAATGTATTAATGCAAAAATATATAACGATTATATATATATTAAATTCAGTAATACCGAAATAATAGAATTCCATCTTAAGTAGGAGGTAATCATCATGGCAACTTAGATTCATTCCATGTCATGTGATATCGTTGAATTAATTACGTATGATATTAAGTTAATATTAAGTAAAAGTTATTAAGTTATTATTTAAGTAAGATATAATAGAATCAAGAACACTTTTATTAATATTTTTTTAAGTTTTGATTCTATTTTCATAAAACTTGAAATGACTGGACAAAATTTTTCAGCAGTTATATCTCTTAAATTTCAAACCATTATCGTTGGGTAATTTTTGCGCTATTATAGACAGACGGACGGATCAGATGAAGGCTAAACTGAAAAAGTTGAAATACTCAAAAATGAGTATATCGATGTACTCATACTGAATTGAGTATGTTTGGAACAAAAATGATCACATTGTTTTCTCAATTTTGAAACATCACATGTTATCAAATTCAAACTAACGATAATTTTGTACCCTGTAATGGTTTATTTCATTCATGGTGACATGAAAGATGCTTATTAATGTAAATATTAAATTATACACACTATTTTGAAATAATTTAAAAGTACAGTCGAGTCTCTATATAACGAAATCCACCGTTCCAGTAAAAAATTCGTTATATAGAGAAATTCGATGTATAGAGAATGTTGTTAAAAATCGTATTTAATGTGTGAAATCTGAACAAATATTTTTTTATTATCTTTTGTATTAAGAATTTGAAATGTTTAAAAGTAAATATTAACCTAACATTTTATTTCTTAATTATTTAAGCTGTTTCAAAAAAGAGAACAGACATGCCTCTCTTATGTGCATCTCATTGTTTCCTCTCTTACATGTGTATCAATCCAATTGACGCTGCTTTGAGAAGGATATGGAAAGGTGTGTGGGAGGTATGATGAATTCGTTGGATTTAAAAAACAAAGAGAGAAGTAATAAAAAAATATTCAGCACTGATGATAAATAAAAAATAAGTGATGGAAAATTGATTCCATATGATTTCGAAGCTTTTTAAAACTGAATAAATCAAGACCAATCTATGAAAAAATTCGTTATATGGAGATAGATAGTTCGCTATATAGAGACTGTTTTTAATGTAATCATGCGAAAAAGGGACCGTTCCTACTAAAAATTCGTTATATAGAGAAATTCGATGTATGGAGTTTCATTATAGAGAGACTCGACTGTATTTACAAGTAGTGCCCTTGCCATAAAAATATTCGCTTTGGGTATTTTTCTAATAATTTTGGCTATTTTTCTTAATAAACAATCAATTAAACTTTTACTGTTAATAATCTTGAGCAAGAGATAAATGATAGTATATTTTTACTTTAATTTATAAGTTAAGAGGGTAGTTCATAGCGATTTATGTTTGAACACAACCATGGAATAAAAAATGAGTACATGTGTTTCTCAGTTTTGAGTACATTTGGATCGGAGCTATTTTGAGTATGTGAAGTACTTAAAATTGAGTACTTTTCACTCAATTTTGAGACCCAATTTTTTTCCGTGTATCGGTGCTACGTATCTATATAATTACGAACGGATTCAATTAAACAGCTTTATACTTAATTGTTAAAAAAAATGGTTTATAAAAATATTTAAATAATCAAATTAAATGCTAATAACAGATGGAAATCACCTAAGACAGATTATTATCATTAAAGGCGAAACTTTTAAAAACTTTGATACGTTTGAATATTAATTTAAGAAATTAATGTTATTTGGTTTTGAAATGATTTTGTTTTAGAATACAATAATGGAATTGATAATGTATGATACATTTGGTATGACCCCACTTATTAACAATCTTTATTCTCGATTACCTTTCGAGGTCATATACAATACATAGCCAATGATGACCGTCCACTTGCGATTTTAGACATTTTGTTAAATATATAGAAAAATACATGAGGAATTATCCTGAAATTCTAAGTGTATAAATATAATAGTATAAATCATACATTTCCGTAATGATTTTTTCCCGAAACTCCATAGGTCACCATGAACAAATTTAAAAAAGAATGAACATCTGTTGGACAATCCTGCCAAAACTAATGTAGCAAAAGCGCTCATACTGTATGTTATAATTATGTGGATTATTGTAATAAACTGTGTTCATTTTTATGTCGATAGCATGTATACTCGTAGAAAAATTAAGGTTCTTATAAAAAGAGTCTCAAATTTTTCTATGCGTTTTGCTTAAAATTTGCAGAGTTCTTAATATAAAATAATATTCTTTTTTAAAATATGACAAACAACATTGCGCACAATATCCTGTAATCAAAATTATAAAATAATAAAAATTGTATGAAAAATGAGTATATTTACTAAATAATTTTTTACTGCGCATGAGACAACGATATCAAAATTTCATTTGCATATTATAATAGCTAAATGTATAGAGCAACTTTTGTGAATGTCTCAAAATCATAGCTTGAAAATTCTGAAAATTGTCCGCGTTAGAATAAGCACAAAATCCTTTGTTCCCAAAATGAAGCAAAAGAAAAAAAAGGGTTTTATCCAAATGTAGTAGTATATATTGTCCCATATTGTGCATTATAAATTGACACTAATCAATGAATATATGGATAGAACCCCTCTTGTTTTTGCTTCATTTTGGGAATAACGAATTTTCAACTTATTCTATTGACGATTATTTTCAGAATTTACAAGCTATGATTTTGAGACTTTCACAAAAGTTGCTCTATACATTTAGCTAACATAATATGCAAATGAAATTTTGATATCGTTGACACATGCGCAGTGAAAAATCACTTAGTAATCCTCTTAATTTTTTCATACAATTTTTGTTATTTTTTAATTCTGATTACAGGATATTGTGTGCAATGTTCTTTGTCATATTTTCAGAAAGTATTATTATTTTATATTAAGAACTCTGCAAATTATAAGCAAAAATCACGAAAAAATTTGGGACTCTTTTTATAAAATCTTTAATATTTCTACGAGAATACATATGCTATCGACATAGAAATGAACACAGTTTATTACGAGAAACCACTTAATCATAATCTACAGTTTGAGCGCTTTTGCCACATTAGTTTTGACAGGTTTGTCCAAAAGATATTCATTCTTTTTCAATTTGTTGACGGTCTCCTATGGAGTTTCGGGAAAAAATCTTCACAGGAATGTATGACTCATTCTATGATATTTATACACTTATAGTTTCAGGATAATTCCTCATGTATTTTTTTAGATATTTAACAAAATGTCTAAAATCGCAATAGGATGGTCATCTTTTCCCATGTAGTGTATACTACATACCTACGTGTATTTTGATAATTAAAAAATGTCATAAACTTCTGACTGTGGTGTTTCCTATAGAGAAATAATATTCTTACCTTCTTATACTAAAAAAATTGTCGAATAAATTGTAACAGGCACATGTTGGTCCAATATTACCGTTCAATATTTTTCTCTCAATATTAACAATTTAAACAAAAATAGCGCTAATGTTGGCAAGACATTTTTCACGAAAGTAAAACTAATGAAAGTAATATCGGACCAATATGATCTACATGGGAAAAATTCCAATATACAAACAATCTTTATACAATATCAGTACTTAATTGGAAATATTCTTTCAGTGTAAATTAAATATTTAGTCAATATTGGCGATTTATTGGAAAATACCTAATATCACGGCATTACATTGGGCATATTACAAATAAAAAGCCAATATTGTTACAATATTAACTTTATTAGCTTTTGATTTACGAAAGGTTGCTTCCCGATATTAGAGTAATATTCACAAAATGCAAACACCTCTATATTTAGTCTAATTTGGACAGCAATGAATACAATATTTACCTAACACTGCGTAAAAAAAAATTTCTGTAATTCTACGGATGTAAAGTTCCCGAAATCTGTATGCTTACTAACATTTTATATGTGTACCGTACAAGAAAATATGTAAATCTACAAAACTAATTTTTCCAAAGCTACAGAAATCTGTAACTTTACAAACGGATCTACTAAAATTACAGTAACCTTACTAAAATTTTATCTCTAACCTAGGTTGCAGTTACATAAAAATTTTAGTAATCCCAGTTTCCTAAACAATTCTTAGTAACCTTACAGATTTCTTGATTTTTAGCGTAAATCTGTATCAATTACATGAATTTTTGCGGCTGCCGTTTAATAGAAATTTCTAGGAGTCTCAGTTTCCATAGGCCCCGATTATACTATTTGGAGCCCTCGGCAAAAATAAATTAGGAGGGGGGGGGGCCCTTTCGAATCATTGCAACATTATTCAAATAGAACTGATGGTCACTCAATGTGTATGTGTAATGCATAAACATATTTTCGCACCTTGGATATAAAGGGAAGAAAATTCTTATTTCCGTCTATTCTGAATAAAGTACCTTAATTAATAAAAGTGCACATTATTTTTTTCTTTAATACAGAACAAAGCTATTTTATATAACTTTAGCAATTTGTTATATTATTTTGAGATGAATTTAATAACGTCAACATATGGAAAAGTTGGAATTGGAAAAAGAAAGTAAATATTTTATAGTATAATCTATGGATTTGGGGGTCCTTTAAGTTCCGGGGACCATGGGAGAAATCCCGATTTGCCCATGCGGTAATAAGGACCTGAGTTTCCCAGAAAACGTTTAGTAAATTTACAATTTTTTTTACAGTGTATTACTGGTTTCTTACAAAAGGGTTGAAATATTAACATTCCAAGACTGACAAAGTGTTGTTTCATCATAATTAAAACTTTTAAAAATGAAGAAATGTTTCCAAAACCGTTCTATGATTATGCTGAAATAAACGTCTATCGAATTTTAACATACAGGAGAATTTTTATTTGATTTGTTATAGATGTTACAAAAGAGTAAAGAAACATATGATAAACATTTCTTTTTATTCTTAAACGATGCGTCATTCGCTGAAACTTATTAAAGGCTGTAAAACAGAACTATTTTTCTAATGTTTCTTTTCTTAACTGTTCTAAAAGAAAAATGCTTGCGCTCAAGAGTATTCAATATCTTTTATTCCAAGAAGTAAGGAATAAAAAGGACTTAAAAGACAGAAAAATGTCACTTGAGGTCCTTCATTTTTCAAGGAGCAAAAAATTCTATCCTTGAAAACAAAAGAATTTTTTCGTTACTTCTAGAAGCAGAGAAAAAAAGATTTTTATAAAGGAATAAAAGACTAGATATTTTGATAATTATATGAAAACTGATTATATACCAAAACCGGAAACATTCTAACGGAAACTCAGTTCGTCTTAATAATGAAAATTCAGAATGTTTTGTTTTTCAATGAACAATATAGAAAATGAAGTTTGTTTTAAATTTGATATTCACTGTAAAAAAAATTTCCTTGAAAAAACGGAAAACGTACTGGCAGCAAAGTTGCCGTATCTGCTCCATTTTTTCACGTAAAATTTACTTTTATGTCTTTTCCGTTTTCGAAACTGAAATGTTCCGTTTTTGGAAAATGAAGTGTTCAGTTTTGAAAACTGAAATGTTCTATTTTGGAAATTGAAATGCTACGTTATAGAAAATGAAATGTTCCGTTTTGGAAACTGAAATATACCATTTTGAAAACCAAATTGTTCTGTTTTAGGTAGATTTCGTAAGAAATACTACCTATTGCAATCGCACCAGTTTATATATCTATCTATCTATCTATCTATATATATATATATATATCTCACTTTTTTATGGACACGATAACTTCTATAATTCTTCACCAATCTCCACCAAACTTGGACATAAAATCAATGGGGATAAAATCTTGGATGAGTTCGTTAATGGGCAAAATCGGACCAAGGGGGTCGGAATAGGGGGCGTTTTTGTGAAAACCGAAAAAAAACGCCATAACTTCTTAATTAAAGTAGATATCGAATCGGTTTAAAGTTTATATTACTTCTTAAAAATGGGCCAAAAGTATATATATGACAGATTTTTGATAAATTTAGAAGTGGGCTCAAGAGGCGAAAAAAACAGGGATTTTGAGAGAAAAAAATTCATAACTTCGTCAATTTTCAAGATATCAAGTCCAACTAAATTTTTTATAAATGTTCTTAAAATTACCTAAAACTTTTGTATTTACAAGTTTTTGATAGGACCAACTTTTACCGATGAAAAAAATTAAAAACGAAAAGAAAAAGGGCGCTGAAAAAAGAGAAAAATCCATAACTCCGTCAATTTTTAAGATATCAAATCTGATTAAATTTATTTTACATCTTCTCAAAAATATCTACAACTTTTATATTGACAAGTTTTTCATAGGACCAATTCGTATAGCAAAAAGAAATTAAACAAAAATAGGAGTTGGAGAAAAAAAACCTCAAATCCAAACGGCTTATTTTCTGACTCATTTTTAAATTCATTTTTGATTTTAAACGCATCCAAATGGTAGATTCTCTTATTTAGAAACTGTATAAAGTGACGCATTGGTCAATTTTCTGATAAAGACAGAATATATTTCAAAAAAAAGGCTACCAAAAAGGGTATTTTGAACAGAATTTCCTAAAGTCATCGGGACTGAAAATTGAAGGAAGTATTCAAATAAGAAATCGCGTTTTTTTCTGACTCGTTTTTAAATCCATTTTTGTTCTCAAACGCATCCAATTTACAGATCCTCTTACTTAGGAACTATATAATGTGATGCATTGGTCAGTTTTTTGATAAAGACGGAATATATTTCAAAAAAGGCTACCAAAAAGGGTATTTTGAACAGAATTTTCAGAAATCATCGAGACTGAAAATTTAAGGAAGTGTTCAAATAAGAAATTGCGTTTTTTTCTGACTCATTTTTAAATCCATTTTTGCTCTCAAATGCATCCAATTTACAGATCCTTTTATTTAGGAACTATATAATGTGATGCATTGATCGGTTTTTTGATAAAGACAGAATATATTTTGAAAAAGGCTAACAAAAAGGGTATTTTGAACAGAATTTCCCGAAGTCTTCGAGATTTGAAAATTTAAGGAAGTTTTCACATAGCAAATTGCGTTTTTTATGACTCGTTTTAAAATCCATTTTCGCTCTCAAATGCATCCAATTTACAGATCCTCTTATTTAGAAACTATATACTGTGACGCATTGGCCAGTTTTTTGATAAAGATAGAATATATTTTTAAAAATGCTGTCAAAGTGAGTATTTCGCACAAAATTTTCCGAAGCAATCATGATTAAAGAATTAAGGATGTATTCAAACAACAAATCGGTTATTTTATGACTCATTTTTAAATTCAATTTTTTTCTCAAATGCTTTCAACTGACAGTTTTTTGTTATTTAGTAACTGTATAATGTACTGTTTTGGTCGATTTTTTTAATAAATTTAGAATCTATTTCAAAATATGTTGTCATAATGGGCATTTGAGCTGAATTTTTCTTAAGATGATTCTGATAAAACCAGTTTTTGCAGAAAAATGAAATCAAAAACTTTTCATAAACGGCCAAATGAAGTTATTAAACTGGGTTTATCTCTAATCATATATATTTTTTTGTTGAAATGAGCACTCTTCGAAATCTACCTCCGCCTATAGGCCCAGCCGACAGGGATTTTTGAAAATTGAAATGTTTCGTTTTAGAAACTGAAATGTTCCAATTTAGAAACTGTTGCTTTCAGGTTTAAACCTAGGTTTTTTTTCATTTTGCAAACTGGTATCTTCAGTTTTATCCCGGTTATTTTCAGCCATATTCAATTATCCGTTCAAAATTTGTCTCACACTGAGATAGTGAGATCTCAAACTCTGGTGTTATACGTATGAGGAGGGAAGAGGATTAATGCCTACATATATTTTTTAAAATAGCAAACTATTATTTTTAATTCATTTTTTCTTCTGTGTACTGTTATATGATTTGTTTTTTAGTTATCAAAATATCAAAATAATTCTAAAATATATACTTAATATAATTAAGTGTTGGTACTTCGCAAAACAAAGTAAAAAATAAAATTGAATATATATTTAACAAATATTTTCACACAAAAAATTGATGCTTGAAGAACTAACTTTGCACACTGTAAAATATGCATTACCTATGGAGATAAGTACTGCACACAGATATGTTGAACATTGATGAGGAAATTAGAGAGTGATTTGCATTCCACTTGATACTGGTTTATCACTTGTTACTGGTAATATTTTTTGCATTATTATAATTTGCTATATTTAGATCTTTCTTATCTACTGAAATTTTAATAATGCTAATTAAATAAACAAATATTTATGTTTATAATTGCTGCCAATATAATAAAATGATATATATTAAATTGCTTCAATAATTTTCAAGAAAAAAAAAGATACATTGATATCAGTTTTTTTTTCATTTTCAAAAGAGCCGTGCCCTCCTTAACCCCTTAAGGTAAAAATTTGAAAATTGGTTCTTGATTTGCATCCACTGCGAGCAAGACTTTAGCAAAACTATTAGTTCAAACCCCCCCCCTTCCCTCCCCCCCAAAAAAAAAAAAAAAAAAATACGGATAATAATGTTTAACTAATGCATCTTGAATGTATACTTCATTTGCAAGCAATTTATAATAACTTTATTAAAATTAATCATTTTTCAATAAAAAAAGAAATTTTAAATTTTTTTAAAGTTTAAATTTAAACTTTCAATAGATAAAGAAATAGCTTACAAATAAAATGTATGTTCAAACTACATTACTTTTACATCATAATCAATGTTTTTGGTGGCTCTTGAACAAATAGTTATGCTACCGTCTTACGAGCCGTGAATGAAACTGAAAAAACAATTTTACATTTACTTTAATCAAACTTAAACATAAAAAAAAATAAAATTTCAGTATGGAATGTTAAAAAAAATGATTTTACACAGAAAAGAAATTAGGTTGTCTATATTAAAAATTGTATGCATTTTTTAAAAAAAAGATCGAGAAAAAAAATAAATGTTGCATTATTGCTAAGTTGCACTGCTAGGTAGAAAGTAAGACATTTAATACCCCCTAATAACTCTGAAAATAAATATATCATCACTTCTGACTATAAATTTACCTTTTTATGCACAAATCTTTAAATTTTCAAGTCTTTAATTTAATAATGAATCACTCTATTTATGTTGTAAAAGTTGTACTTCTTAAATGTCTATAGAATTTGTGTATATAAGCTTAAAACATCAGAGTTTTTAAAATTTTACAAACTTGATGATAATAAAGACTTTTTGTATATATTTATATGTAGGCTATTGTTTTTGTTCCTTTTATTTAATCTTGGAGGGAAGAATATTTATCGTTGCGATGTCATAATCCATTTAAATAATTTTTTTAGTATGGCCATAATGATATTTTAGACATGCCCTTTGTATCAATGTAATTTAAAACTTCACATAAAAATATCTAGCTGCCAATCTTTTAATTTTAAAAAAATTAGATGAAAATATATTTTTTTTAATGTGAATAATAATATACAAATTAGAAACATTTCATTTAACTCATTTCCACTTTCATTATAGCTTTCATTATAGCTACATAGGTAACTTGAAAAAGGATAAAAAGATTAGCAACTACATAGTACCTTGAAAATAACATTTAGTACTATACAACATTTAACACTTACTACTCTTTTTTGACAAAACCTCTAAAATTAGGAGTATTTTTCTTTACAGGAAATTCAGAAGTTTAACATTTTTCCTAATTATTCACGATTAATAAGTCTACCTTTGCGCACTGTAAAACTTCAATAGTAACTCTAGTTACCAATCTAAGTAAATATATAAAATAAAGCATTTTATTTACATGTATATTTCAAAACAAAAAATATCGCTGAAAAAAATCTATGTTCATCGAAAAGTGCAGTTTTACAACCACCACCCGTAAAGCATGGTGACGTCACTGCAACGTCGTTGTGAAGTCACATTGTGACTTTGTGACCATCGATTGTCGATGTGACGTCACGTGACGTCGATGTAAAATCACAGTGACTAAAATGTGAAGTCGTTATGGCCGTTTTAGAGCTCTTTTGTGACGTTTCACAAAGTAGTCACAATGTGACAAATTTGTGAAAAATGTGTCATTTGTGACTAATTTGACATTAACATTGTGACGAAACTGTGACAAAAGCGAAGATATTTAAATTGGCAGAAACATGTTTTTTAAAGTAAATAACATGTTTTGAAGGATATTTATAAATTTCTAAAGATTTTTAACAAAGTCACATCTCAGTCACAATGTGACGTCACTGAGTGGTGGCATTTTGGTCAGAGATGTGATGTGACGAAAGTGACTCACAGTGACGTCACTATGACGTCACTGTGACCATGCATGCTGTTAGGGCATTTACGCAATGAAATATCAATCGTATTAAACATGGCAACAATTAATCTGTTACTAAGGGCTGTTCTCAGATTTTTAATTAATTGACCTGTTTTCGAAATATCCCAGTAAATGCTAAACATTTTGCTGAAAATCAAGAAGATATCAACCATTTAATAAAATTTTTCCCAGATCTTCAAAATTCTGAAAAAGAATTCACAATATGCTCACTCCACCCCCCTCCTATGCTTTGGGGGGGGGGGGCGGGGGAAGTGGAGTGAGCATATTGTGAATTCTTGTGAATTCTTGTGAATTCCCCCTTAAATAAAGTAGGATTTAATTAAAAATGCAACTATTTCAATACATTCAGCTAGAAAAAAATCCTGACAGTAATTCATGTCAATGTCGTCATAAATCCCTCCCTCCCTCTTTTATTGATTAACAATCGCAATGGTGATCAAACTATTGATATCAATTAGCAATCATGATTATTTAAGTAAATCCAAATTGCATATTTTAAAGACAATAGAATTTTTGTAGAAAATATAAAAAATGCATGAATAAAAAAGCAAAACTAAATGTAATATCAAAAATACTTTATTGTTAAAACATCACAAATTAAAATATATTTCATAAACTATGTATATTAACTAGATTTATTGGCAGTTTGCAACTGTACCATTATTTTTCTATTTACCCTGGATATTTTGCCTCCTGTATCTCGATTTATGTCAGCAAAGATTCTGAAAAATTAAATTAAAGAAAGTTTGTAATAAAATAATATGTAACTAGATAAGCACTACAAAATTTACATGCCGTGCAGCAAGTCGTCTTGAAGTATAAGCTCTGAAAAAACCTAATTCTCAACGTGTTACCCAGCATCAACGTAAAGCAGTCTGATTCTCCATGACATTTATTGTTGGCCAAGGAAGAGCACCATCAACTACGTGTTACTCTTCCTGTGTCCCAAACATCATTGGAAGCCATGGAAAGCTATGGATCCTCTAAAACAGTGATTTTATAGAGTAGCAGGGTTTTAATACTTCTGCAATAAGCATTTTTATAGATCTCAGAACATTAAAGCCATATGGTGACTAGAAAAAACAGTTCGCTAAACAAAAATATAATCAGTGTTATAAATAAATAAACGTATATATAAATATATTTAGAAACTATTTAAAAATATTTAATTTTAAGTTCATTCAACAATAATTAAAAAGCCACTAGGGAAAATAAATAAATAAATCTAACCGTTTTCTGAAAATTAAATAGAAAATTCAATTTTCAGTTCTAATTCATTTAAAATAACGATAACAATAATTTATAAATTTTACTTTCAAGACATAGCAATTCGAAAATTTAATTTTGATTCAAAATATTCATACAAACATTTGAGAAAATACAACTTAAGAAATTTTACTTCAAAAATATTAACTGTTAACTGCTGTGACAAGATTTGTCACATAACTACTGTGAGCGGTCTGTCAGACCGCTTAATTTAAAGATGAATGTAATGTTACATTAATTCTCAGAATACTATTTAGGTAATAAACGTTATGTATCTCACTATTATAAATAAAATTCAGCTATTTAAAAGTCTCTAGAAATAGTAATAAGGCTCCAAACAAAACAAAATTCGAGCAGTATCGATAATTAAAGTAAAAATTACGAGTTAAACTGTGAAACTTTAAAAACTCTGCGGTCAGACCGCTAACATTAGTTATGGGTTAAATTTTTATTAGAAAGACTTGAGCAACAATTGTCAGAAATAAATATATTTTAGCATGTTTTAGGGGAGAGTGGGGTGGTATGGGACACTTTTTATAAAGTAAGATAATAAACTTTGTTTGATACAAAAACAAAAATTTCTATTTATAGAGTGCAAAGTAAAACACTTTTTAAAATCCCTGAACAATATAGAAACGTAGCAAGCATAAGCTATTTTATAATTGAAGAAAGTGCACGTTTCAAAATGTGTCTCATTCCTCCCCACATACAGGAAGGTATGGTATAGGAATAAAACAATGCTATAAGGCACAAATAGTATAGTGTCGGCTAGATACACAATCAAACAAACATTGCAGGTTAATTATGTAGTACGTACAATAATGTAAAATTCCAGTATCTTCATGACTAGAATGAAAATTCAACTTATTAAAAAAGAAAAAAAAATCGATATGTCCTATTCCTCACCACTTCCATGTTTTATGTCACACTTTTTGTATAAACAAAAATGTTGTTTTTAGACTTATTTTAAAAAATGGATAATTTACAGTATGATGTTTCATAAATAGAAAAACGAACACATCAGTGCATGAATAATTCATTATATACAAAATGTATAAAAAGTATATGAAGCAAATTTATTTGTGTTTCTTGAAATATTCTTTTCTTTTAGACAATTGCAAGCTTATACATACCAATTTTTTTTCATGTGAAGATTCGGCTACCATTGTTTCATCTTGTGTGCTATTGATGAAATGCTTAGAATGACAAAATAAAGAGAAAATCCTACTGTTCAGTATTAAATTCAAGGGAATAGCCCAATGGGAACATCCCCCCCCAGAGCAGTGAAATTCCTCCCCCCCGGAAAAATTAATATTTTGGGTTTTCAATGGTCCAAAAGGGCAAATCTCCCCCCCCCCCCGAAGACGCAAAAGTCCCTCCCGGAGAAAGATGTCTGAATTCAACACTGCTACTTCAAAGTATCTGCCTCTCTCTGTCAAAATCCACTCCACTCTCCAGTTCTTTCAGTTTAACAGAGAATTTGCAGTTAATACATATAAAGGAAAAATAAATATACTCCAGTGGGGAATTCAGACACTTTTCTTCGGGAGGGATTTTAGCGGATTCGGAAGGAGGGGTATTATAAAGTTCCTTGGGATTGCACATTTGACATTAAAATCACAAAATCTCAAATCTTCCAAGAGACACATCTTATTATTCCTCGGGGGAATGCCCCCCCCCGGACACCCCCTGAATTCAACCTCAATATATCTTAAATCACTTGGAAAGGGACACGTAAATATAAATTTTGATATTTTTTCATGAATGTCTCCAAAAAATATTTTCAAAATTTTTGTTAAAATACCTTTACAAGTGACTAAAACATTAAATTAGTTTTATATTTTGCATTTGGGCATTTCTGTCTACAAATCGACAGAAAATCAGTTTTAACTTCAGAATCTTCTAAATTAGTCATCTTAATCCTATTTTACAATAATCGTTTTGATTATATAGTCTATGTATTTAAAAATTTCAATAGACCTAACGCGTAATAACCGCATTTAAGAATTTTTATTCAAACCAACATTTATTTAAAATACTTATAATATTCATTATAAAAAGTTATAATTGAATAACTAACCTCTTTTCTGTATAACAAATTCGGTCTTCAAAGTAAATATTATAAGTAATGCACGTGTTGCGTTTGTGTTTACAGTTTTCAAGCAAATTTGTTAATGTACTCGGGAACTCGGACTGATTTTATCTTCGACCTAAGGCGTCGAAGAAAAAACCGAGCTGAGGATTTTCCGTTCTACTCCCCTAAATGCAAACGTTCAGTTAGTCGACTGCTCTAGAATAAACAATTCATGTAATTGCAGGAATAGTTGCAGATTTTTTTTAAACGGAAATTTTAAATTAGACGACTGTCCAGGAATAAAAATTTCCGGTATTTAAAGGAAAAGTTCCAGGTTTTTTCTAAAACGGAAATGTTCAGCTAAATCAAGAAAAATTCACAGAGTAACACCTCTAAAATTCAGGGCATATTTTTACAGTGTTGAATATTTTCATATTGCAATGAATCATTGTTTAAACGAATACTATGTACAACGAAATCCTGTCTTAAATACACTGGTTTCCAAAAATTAAGGAAAAATCACAAAAATAGCGATAATTCAAAATATTACATGTGCATTTTAATGAAAATCAGCCACAATATACAACGCATAGTAAGGTGTAAAATAACATGAAAAGAAATTACCAGACAATTATGGTGTTTCAAAAATAGAATAATTATAAAATTAACAAAATCAGTTTGCCAGTTTGGTATAGGAAAAGTACCTTTAATATGCCGGATGATCACCCCTAGTAGCAATACAGCACATACAGCGATGTGTTATATTGTCAATTATGCGGTCGATGAGTTCGCTGGGAAGTAAGAACCATTGCTCTTCCAAAGCAGTTGTAAGCGTGGCAAGAGTCAGAGGAGGGGAATTGAGAGCAGCGACACGTCTCCCTAAAGCATCCCAAACAGGCTCGATGGGATTCAAATCCGGTGATCGAGCTGGCCATTTCATGCGCTGAATTGTGTGGTGCTGAAGATAATCTTCCATCATGCGAGCCCTGTGCGGTCTAGCGTTGTCGTCCTGTAACAGGAAATCATTACCTATTGCACCGGCATAAGGTCGCACATAAGCATCAAGGATGTCATCTCTATAGACGTGAGCATTCACGGCTCCATGTGGAAAGACATAAAGGCTATGCGTCCATCCAAAGAGATACCACCTGAAACGTAGACACTGCCTCCTCCGTATGAATCTCTTTCATGAATGTTTGATGGATGATAGCGTGTTCCCTGTTCTCTCCAAATCAAACAACGCCTACAGTTGCTTTGGAGGCTAAACCGGTACTCATCCGTGAAGAGAACACGCCTCCATTGATCAACCGTCCAGTGGACATGTTGACGTGCCCACATCAAACGTTCCCTCCGGTGACGTGAGGTGAGCGGCTCCCTAATTGCTGGTCGCCTCGCGTAAAGTCAGCCTTCGTGAAGCCTTCTACGCACAGTAGACATTGACACCAACCTTCCAGTGGTTGCAGCAAGGCAGGATCTAAGGTGAGATGGGGTTGTATTCTATTCCTTCGAACACATAACCGCAAATATCGGTCATCGGCGCTTGTTGAAACCCTTGGCCGTCTTTGGCTGAACCTTCTTGAACCCGAACCAGTGGTTTGAAATTGTTGCCAAAGCCTATGAACCACCGAAGGACTCACATTTAGCCATCTAGCCACCTCAGCTTGACTTTGTCCGGCCTCCAATCTCCCAATAGCTCTAAATCGCAGTTCTGCGGGCAAATGATGACTCAAGGTCATTGTAATGAATTGGCTATCCTAGATTTATAATATCACTATCACAGTGACAACTGCAGCCTTACTCTCTAACGTGCATTTTTATGTGCCTCACGGATGATACAATGCGATTCCAGCACCACTAATTTGCATTTGATATTTTTATTCAGCATCTTTTATTTAACAATATATGCAAATTTCATACGGATTGCTTTCGTTTTGAACGAGTTATCGCTATTTTTGTGATTTTTCCTTAATTTTTGGAAACCAGTGTAGAAAAGGAATCGTGGAAAGAGGAAAAGAGTATGTTACTTGTTACTGATGATGAGCATATTAAAAGGTGTAATATGCTGTAAGATTTTTTTTATTTTTTATTTTTTTGCATGCATTGTAAAAACAAAATCTGTAATCCTACAAATACAAAGTTGCTTAAATTTATATATTTACTAACATGTTATTTGTACAATGTATAAGGAAATATGTAAATCTAATGAAGTAATTTTTATAAAGCTACAGAAATCTGTAACTTTACAAACGAATCTACTAAAATTATAGTTATCTTACTAAAATGCTATCTGTAACCTGGGTTGCAATTACATAATATATTCTAGACATCCCAAGTTTCCTAAAAAGTTCTTAGTAACCTTACATGTTTTTTGATTTGCAGTGCAAATCTGTATCTTTTCCATGAATTTTTGCTGTTGCCGTTGCATAAAAAGCCCTAGGAATCCCAGTTTCCTAGAAAACTTTTAGTAACTTTACAGTTTTTTTTTGTTTGTTTGTTTTTTGTTACTGGGTAGTTATTTAATTGAAATCCGACTATTTGGAATTCTATAAAGAAGTTATAATTACTCCTGAATCAGGGGAGGAGACTCTCACCTGACTAGGCACTGCCAGAAGTATAATCCACAGGCAACTTGGAGAACTTTGCACCCAAGATGGTTTTTACATGCACCAGGTGCCATTAATGTACATGGCGGATTTTAACTGACGGCAATCCTTAAGGCCCCTGTCCTCGGTCGAGGAAACGCTCGCGAGCTAATGCTATTCCTATGGGGAATTTTTCTAATAACTCTTTCGCATTTTGACATTTTTGAATATTTTTTTTTTTTTTTTGCATTGGATAGCTGAGGTGCATGCCGACAGCGCGCCTTTTTTACTTTTTCGATTTCGGTTGCAGATGTTTTTTACAAAGTTAGTTTCACTTTCAAAACCGGTTTCGGAACTGAAAGTGCTTTTTAAAAAAAATATCTGCAACCAAAATCGAAAAAGTAAAAAAGGTGCGCTATCGGCATGCACCTCAGCTATCCAATGCAAAAAAAAAAAAAAAAAAAAAAAAAAAATCAAAAATCAAAAATGTCAAAATGCGAAACAGTTGTTAGAAAAATGCTTCCTTATAGGAATAGCATTAGCTCGCGAGCGCTTCCTCGAGCGAGGACAGGGGCCTTAAATCCGCGACGGTTCGGCTAGTATTGTCATTTGGATGTAGAGCAATGTTTTATATCTTTTTTTTTTCTTTGCTGTACACTTGAATTCACGGTTAAGCTTCCGCGGCATGCTTAATTTAAGATGTTTAACCATACACTGTAAAAAAAAAAAAAAAAAAAAAAAAAAAAAAAAAAAAAAATCTGTGAAGTTACTAAAAGTTTCTAGGAAATTGGGATTCCTAGAACATTTTACTCAACGGCAATAGCAAAAATTCAGGCAACAGATACAGATTTGCACTGAAAATCAAAAAATCTGTAAGGTTACTAAGAATTTTTTATTAAACTGGGATTCCTAGAATTTGTTCTGTAACGGCAATCCAGGTTACAGATAAAATTTTAGTAAGACAACTGTAATTTTAGTAAATTCGTTTGTAAAGTTACAGTTTTCTGTAGCTTTACAATAATTAGTTTTGTAGATTTACATATTTTTTTGTACAGTGTACAGTTAAAATTTTAATAAGGGCACATATTTCGGCAACTTTACAGCTGTAGGATTACAGAATTTTTTTACAAAGTACAGAGGCGATTTCTTTGCATATATGTCGTCTTTTTTTCTCATTTTTAAGAAAGTTGAAAAAAGTTTATGTTTTCGGTATGTCTGACCATCTGGCCGCACTCAAACTCCCGGAAATATACTCGAATTGCCATGAAATTTTTGGAAGAAATTGACATTTACCCTAACACGAACCCTATTTCAAATGAAGTTGCTGCTATGATTAGTTTATTTACAGGGACAATCAAAAGTTCTTTGTTACATTACAGCCAATCTGAAAAAATCGTCCCAAATGAATTTTAAAGATTTTTCGGCCTGTCAAACATATTCAACTTTATAAGCATTTACGAAGTGCACGAAAATATGCCTTTTGTAAAATATGCAGTAAAAAGAATTGTTATTGTTCATTTACAGGGCCACATAAAAGAATTAAATTACATAATGATAAAGGGGAGGGGGATTGTTTGCGACATACTTTAATTATATTAAGCGATTTCATGAAGAATAAAATTGATATACGGCACTGAGGCTTAATATAAATTATTTCACGCATAATATAATGTGCATAGCATTTACAGGGACATACAAAAGATTTCAAATCGTATATTCTAGGCGAAGTAGTGTATATTATCGATGATGGTTGATGGATGGATGAAATGCATTTTAATATTGATATGCTTCTTTAGTTTTAACTAAATCTATGCATGTTATACGGTGTATATAAATGCTGCAATTGATATGCAGGGTTATCCAAAAGAGCTCGCAAACGTTACAGAATATGTGCGTAAATTACCTAAAGATGGATTTAAAATAAGTTAAACATTTTTACGCTAAGATGCTTTCAGTTTACTAAGAAATGTTTGTAGAATATAGATAAAATGATATACAGGGCCTACAGTAAGAATAGGATAGAAGGTCGCCTATGGATGATAATTTCAGGAAATGTAATTTAAGTAGTTTTAAGAGTGTTTTAGTTTGAAGTAAATTTTTGCTAAATACTGGTGTAAAATAAAGCTACTAGGTAAACCACAGAGCTGAAAAAAAGTATTCAAGTTTGTTTCCATCTATTAATATAAATTGCTGAAAAAGAAATCTCAACTTGTTATGTGTTTTCTTGATAAACTAAATCGCGCCACTGTATAGTAGCCGACAGGTCAACTATAGCGTTGTTCAAAAGTATTGGAATACATATTTTGCTATAGACAGTAACATCGTTTTTCTCCAAATAACGAAGATTTGTTAAAGATTTCTGGAAGTATTGGAAATGGTTTCATAATGTATACTCAACGCATGATTTTTCTTAGTTGTTTGTGTTTTGTCTCTTTCGATGTTGATGTTATATTAGATATGTAGATTCTGCTGTAAGAGTTGTTATTTTAGTTTCTCTTTTAGAGAATTCTCAATTCCTTATACTCTGTAGAGTTTTGTTATTTTGACTCTATCATGGAATGCTTTTTTATGGTAACTTTTTGATTTTCATATATATCATGATCGAGATTAATTCGATTTTATTCGATTAACTGATTGAAGCTGATATTTAAGATTTGAGTCAAAGTTGGTACAGTATTTAACTAATAATATTAAAATAATTACATTTGTATTTTTTTTTAATATTAAGATGTATAAGATAGAAGAATATTTTAGAATTGCTCATCTAACTGGTTTATCCTCCTTTGTTCCGAAGTTAAAATAACATTACAAACACTTATTCTTTGGTTTTTCCCAAACAAAATTACATCATAGATGGTAGAAAAAACATCTTTTTTGAAATTGATCCTTTAGGTATCTAGTAATTTTGGCTCAAATTTTATGGTTGTGAAACTATAAATATCCCTTAAAATATCAATTCAATAAGCCTTTACTTTAATTTACTTAATCTCAAGTTTAAGAGCGTTAAACTAGTAAATTATCTAGAAATCCTCAGAATTTTTTTTTTGAACAAGATTTAAGTTATATTCTTATAAAAATTTTCACTTTCTTGATCAAACTGTCTTGAAGGCATTTTGCGAACTCAGATGTAAATAACTTTTAAATTATGAGAGAATCAGCTTCGATGTTGCCATTTATTTTTTTCTTTAATCACAAAAAAATATAAAAAATATTTAAGAGATGATGAGAAAATGTAAAAAATATGACATTTAAATTTTTATAAGGAAATGAAGAATAGAGGTCTCCAAATAGAGACCCAGTGACCCAAGAGGTTATATTGCAATGTGCAGGCGATCATTAAAGTCTTTTACTGAAAACTTACTGAAAATTTTAATTTTTTATGGCAAGATCGAAGCGAATTTCCTTAAGAACAATCAAACATTTATATTATGCTGCATCTTTAATTATATTAGCAATTTTTTTAATTAATCTTGTTTTATACATTTAAATCCTTTCAGGATTATCTTTAACCATTTCAGAGGTAAAGCACTTTCATTGCTAAAATTTTAAAATTAATAAATAACACCAGAATTTACAAAAGTAAATAAATAAATAAAATAAAACAATAAATAAAAATAAAAATAAAATAAAGTAAGAAAAAAGGGCTATGTTTCAATTATATATATAATAACTAAGATATTTTCTAACCAAAATTCTAGTGTCATTGTGTAGTTTGGGAATTAAAATTAATAGGTTTCATAATCATACCACCACCGCTGATAGAGTTAATAAGGAGATTATTAAGTACTATTTTATCTCTACAAAATGAGAAATATATAAATTTGATAAAAATAAATATATTTTTATCAAATTATCAAGACTGTTACTGGCAACTATTTTTTTTTTTTTTTTTTTTTTTTTTTTTTGTCTTTCATTATTTTAAAATAATAATTTTCATAGTAGTTTCTATTAATATTTGAGATACATTATTCTTACTGGGACTACAGCGATGTAAGGAGACAGAGAAGGGACATTTGCCCCACCCTATAAAATCCATAATACTAAAATGAGAGATTCTATATGAATGGTAATAAAGAAATTGTACGTCTCTGGTTCTATAAAACCATTTTTCGTGATTATGCTGTTTGATATTACAGTCAGATTTTTAATAATTTAAGAAGTAAAATTTCTCAAATATTACTTTATTTAATATTATTATATATATATTATATACTATATATTAATTATAAATTATTAAATATTATATTATTTTTATGATTGCAATTCTCAGAGGGTATTACTGTAGATTGCGGTAATAAACCTATTTATGTAATATTTTCTTTTCCAAATGAAATTTTTTCAAATAAAAGAAATCATTCAAAGTTGGAAAAATTAGCTTGGCCTTTCTTAAATTTATTATTTGTAGTTATGCTATAAGTTATGAAATAGTCAGTGAAGTATCATTTTTTCATCATTAGATTGTATACAGGGTGTATCTAAACTACTGGGCAAAACTTTAAGGGGTGATAGTACACATAAAGACAAATAATATTAAATGGGAAACTAAGGGTCCCAAACGTCTTCCGAAAGAGATAGGCGCCATCAAAGTTTAGGGTCCAAAATTTGAAATGATTATAAAAAACGAAAAAATTGGTCGATTCGTTTGCGGTTTTCACGAAAACTATTCTTTATGTCAGTATTGTCTTGAAAATAAATTATAAAGATAAATTTCAAAAAATGTCGATAGAGGGCGCTTTAGACTTTGGAGAAACGAACAACTATTTTTTATCGTTATTTTTTGCATTTCATTAATTTTTTTAGAAGTTTAAACATAAACTTAAATTTTGAGCTCAAAACCTGTGGTTAAGTATCGCAAACTGAACTGTGTTCGATGGGAGTGGGTAGGTTCAAATTTCAAATGATTATAAAAAACAGAATAATTGATCAATTAATTTGTGGTTTTCACTAAAAGTATTCTTTATGTCAGTATTGTCTTAAAAATAAATTATAAACATAACTTTCAAAAATGTCGATAGAGGGCGCTTTAGACTTTGGAGTAACGTACAACTATTTTTTATCGTTACTTTTTGCATCTCATTAAAATTTTTTAAAGCTTAGATATAAACTTAAATTTTGTGCTGAAAATCTGAATCGTTGAGAGTGGTTAAGTAGCGCTAGCTGAACTGTGTTCAATGGGGGTGGGAAGGTTCAAATTTCAAATGATTATACAAAACGGAAAAATTGGTCGATTCGTTTGCGGTTTTTTCTAAAATCATTCTTTATGTCAGTATTTCCTTAAAAATAAATTTTAAAAAGAATTTTAAAAAAATCCGTTAGAGGGCGCCTTAAACTTTAGGGTAACCAACAATAATTTTTAACTGTTATTTTTTGTATCTAATTAAATGCTTGAAAAAGCTTAGACTTAAATTTTGAGCTCAAATTCTGAATTGTTGGGAGGGGTTAAGAAGCGCAAACTGAACTGTGTTCTGGAGTTGAAATGTTACCCTGCCCACCCTCCGAACACAGTTCAATTTTTCGCTACTTAATTACTCCCAACGATTCAGATTTTGAGCTCAAAATTTAAGTCTAAGCTTTTAAAACATTTATTTAGATTTTAAAAAAATAACAGTTAAAAATAATTGTTGGCTACTCTAATGTTTAAGGCACCCTCTAACGGAATTTTTTGAAATTTATCTTTAAAATTTATTTTCAAGGAAATACTGACATAAAGAATGTTTTAGAGAAAACCGCAAACGAATCGACCAATTTTGTCCATTTTTTATAATCATTTGAAATTTGTATCTCCCCACCCCCATTGAACACAGCTCAGTTTGCGCTACTTAACCACTCTCAACGATTCAGATTTTCAGCTCAAAATTTAAGTTTATGTCTAAGTTTCTAAAAAAATTTAATGTGATGCAAAAAATAACGATAAAAACTAGTTTTACGTTACTCCAAAGTCTAAAGCGCCCTCTATCGGCATTTTTTAAAATTTATCTGTGTAATTTATTTTCAAGACAATACAGAGATAAAGAATAATTTTAGTGAAAACCGCAAATCAATTGACCAATTTTTATGTTTTTTATAATCATTTGAAATTTGAACCTACCCACTACCATCGTACACAGTTCAGTTTGTGCTACTTAACCACAGATTTTGAGCTCAAAGTTTAAGTTTATGTCTAAACTTCTAAAAAAATTTAATGGGACGCAAAAAAACGGTAAAAAATAGTTGTTCGTTACTCCAAAGTCTAAAGCGCCCTCTATCGGCATTTTTTGAAATTTATCTTTATAATTTATTTTCAAGACAATACTGACATAAAGAATAGTTTTCGTGAAAACCGCAAACGAATTGACCAATTTTTCCGTTTTTTATAATCATTTCAAATTTTGGACCCTAGACTTTGATGGCGCCGATCTCCTTCGGAAGACGTTTGGGACCCTTTGTTTCCCATTTAATATTATTTTTCTTGATGTGTACTATTACCCCTTAAAGTTTTGCCCAGTAGTTTAGATACACCCTGTATATATACACAAATATATGTATATCTAAGTAATAAGATACCCATAACAAGAATTGGAGTTTCAGAATGAATTTACAATTCAAAGTGAAATAAAAATAAATAAGAAAAGCAAACATTCATAATTACTTGCGCTTTTGCATCATAGTAATTTGAATGCAAAAATATAACCAGTATATAATACTACAATTCAACATCTAAAATGAATGTTTAAAATAAAAGATCACACATTGAAAAAAGTAAATTGAAAAACGCAAGTAACAGTTTCTATCGTTTTGAAATCATTGTAAAAGTGTCATTTCATTTCATAAAAAAAAGTATTTCGAAGAAGAATGAATATTTTACGCGCATTATTTCCATAAAAATAATTTTTGAAAACTAATACATGAACGCAAACATAATTTTTTTAATTTTTAAAACATTCCACTTCAAGAATATCAAAATATAGGTTGAATATTTTGCTATTTTTTCTTTGCCATACTTATCTATTCTCGAAATGGTAAATTTTGTCTGAGAAATATACTTTTAAACGATTACGATTGTTTGAAATTCAATTTTGTCTAACCCTAAAGAAATAAAAGCTACAAACTCAAGATCTATGCAGTAACATAAGAATAAATTCAAAAGATAAAAAATATATTTAAAAGATAAAAGGATAACAGTTTAACTTCTTTTGACTGATTGAAGGAAATTTTCTTTGTTCGAAGTGAAGTGCTTTCCCTCTGTGTATACATTTTAATTGAGAATCAAGGAAAGGAATTTTTCTGTCTCAGTAGCAGTCTTTAGATAAACGCAAGAGGAGAAATTTGTTGGCAAAGCAAATATCCTAACTGCGTTCAATTGTAGTTTAGTAACAGAAAATTCATAATGCTAAAATAAGAGGTTCTTAATGAATAGTAGCAATTTTTGTATCGCTTTTATTCTGTGGAGCAATCTTGGATGGTTCTATTGTTTGATAGTAGAGTCTGATTTTTAATAATTTGATAAGTGTATATATATATATATATATATATATATTGAAACAGTACTTTGAATTTTATTTTACGGGTCATAATTACTTGAGGATATTTTTCCCATTATAAGAAGACTATGCAATATTTTCGAATTGCATGTATATTTCCTTTCTTTAAATGAAATACTTAAATAAAAGAAATTATTTTAATTTAGGAAAATTAGTTTCGCTTAGGAACATTAGTTGCTTGATGATATATTACCCATTATAATAAGTAGACTACGTGTGCAACATTTTCAAAATGCATATCTATTTCCTTTCTTCACATTAAATTGCTCAAAGAAAAGAAATTACTTAAATTTAGGAAAAATAGTTTCGCATGTCTTATATTTATTGCTTATATTCACATTATTAGTAATGTTATAGCCAATGAAGTAACTTTTTTTCTACATTTTATTGTATATATACAATAAAAATCACCATCCCAATTCAATAAAATTCGTTTCAAATAAAAGATTACACATTTAAAACTTAATGCAAGTAACAACTTTTTCGTTTTGAAAACACTTTTAAGACGTCATTTCATTTCATAGAAAGAAAGTTGTTCTCGAGAAGAAATATTTTATGTTAACCATTTCATAAAAAGGGATTTTTTAATGCTGATATGTGTGCAAAAATTAACTTTTTAAAATTTAATAAATTTCACTTCAAAGAATATCAAAATATTGATGTTGACTACTGATCCTTACTATTATTTCTTTGCGATGCTTATCTAATCTCGAAATAGCAAATTTTGTTACAGAGATATATTTATAAACGGTTACAATTGTTTGCAATTCAATTTTGTCTCTCTCTAGAGAAACAAAAGCTACAAACTCAAAAGCTATACAGTTACACAAGGTTAAAAAATTTAAAGATAAAATAATAAGAGTTTAACTTCTTCTGACTGAATAAAAAAGAAACTGTCGGTTTGAACTAAAATGCTTTCCCTCTATGGATATTTTAATTGAGAAGCAAGGAAAAATGAAGAATTTTTCTGTCACAACAGTAGACTTTAGATAAACGCAAGAAGAGAAATTAGTTAGAAAAGCAAATATCCCAACTGTGTTCAGTTTTAGTTTAGTTATAGAAAACTCATAATACTAAAATAATAGATTCTTAATGAATAGTAACATTGTTGTACCTCTGTCGTTTTGTGAAGTCATCTTGAGTGGTCTTATTGCTTGATAATAAATTCTAATTTTTAATAATTTGATAAGTTTATTATTATTTTTTTAATTTTGAAACAGTACTTTGAATTTCTCTTTTACGATTATAATTCTTGAGGATATATTGCCCGTTATAATTAGACTACTTATGCAATATTTTCGAAATGTATGCATCTTACCTTTTTTCAAATAAAATAGATCAAACCAATGAAATTATTTAAATTTAGAAAAATTAGTTTCGCTTGTCTTACATTTATTGCTTTTATTTACGTTATTAGTTATGTCATAGGCAGTGAAATACCTTTTATTTATCCTTTTATTCCATATTTATTTATATAAAAATTATAAAAATCATGATTTCAATTCAATAAAATTAGTTTAAAATAAAAGATTACACATTTAAAATTTACCGCAAATAAAATTTTTTTAGCTTTGAAGACATTGGAATAATGTCATTTTACTTCCTAGAAAAAAAAAAAAAGCTTTGGGAGAAGATGAAATATTTTACGCTAGCTCTTTTCATAAAAATATTTTTTTTAATTAATATGTGTCCGCAAAATTTATTTTTCAATTTTTAAAAATTTCACTTTAAGAATATCAGAATAGCAATGTTGAAAATCTTACTATTTTTTCTTTGTCACTTTAAGAATATCAGAATAGCAATGTTGAAAATCTTACTATTTTTTCTTTGTCATACTTATCTATTGTCGTAATGGTAAATTTTGTTACACAAACATATTTTTAAACGAATACGATTGTTTAAAATCCAATTTTGTCTAACTCTAGAGAAACAAAAGCTACAAACTGAAGAGCTATACAGTTGCACAAGGAGAAAAAGTTTTAAAAGATAAAATAATAACAGTTTAACTTTTTCTGACTGAATAAAGGAAATTTGCTTTGTTCGAACTAAAGTGCTTTCCCTCTGTGTATACATTTTATTTGAGAATCAAGGAAGAGAATTTTTCTGTCTCAACAGCATTCTTTAGATAAACGCAAAAAGAGAAAATAATTGGAAAAGCAAATATCCTAACTGAGTTCAGTCGTAATTTGATAATAAAAAAAAATCATAATATTAAAATAAGGCCCCACTAAAAATAATCTTAAGGTTATCTGAAAAAATATGAACTTTCTTCAGAAAATTTACATAAACCTGAAGAACTTTTGCAGATTTAATTTTAACGTAGAAATATCTCTAGAATTTTTAAAGATTTTCTTAAAAATATCTGCAGAATAGGCCAAATACCTACGGATTTTCAACAGATTTTTGGGCAAATTACCTACAGATTTTTTGTAGATCTTTTTTAGTGGGGGAGGTCCCTTATAAATAGTAACAATTGTTGTTTAAAGAACATATATGTGTACTACATTATTTTTTGATAATACAATCTAATTTTTAATAATTTGATAAGTTTTTTTTTTTTTTTTTTTTTACGCATTATAATTGTTTAAGGGCTTATTGTCCCTTATAATAAGCAGAATATTTATGCAATATTTTCAAAATGTATGTATTTTTACTTTTCTCAAATAAAATTGCTCAAACAAAAGAAATTATTCAAATTTAGGAAAATTAGTTTCATTTGTCTTATATTTATTGCTTATATTTACGGTATTAGTGATGTTATAGTCAGAGAAGTACTTTTTTTCAACATTTTATTCTATATTTATTAATGTATAAATAATAAAAATAATCATCATAATTCAATAAAATTAGTTTAAAATAAAGATTACACATTGAAAATTTAATGCAAGTAAAACTTTTTTAGTTTTGAAAACATTAGAAAAACGCCATTTCATTTCATAGAAAAAAAGTTAAGAAATATTTTACGTTAAAACATTTCATACGAATAATTTTTTTAAAACCAACATATGTACGCAAAATTTATTTATTTTTAATTTTTAAGATATTTCATTTTCAGAAAATCGAAATACAGATGTTGAAAACCTTACTATTATTTCCTTGCCATACTTATCAATTCTCGAAATGGAAAATTTTGTTTAGAAATATACTTCTAAACAATTGCTGTTTGAAATTAAATTTTGTCTGTTTCTAGAGAAATAAAAGCTACGAACTCAAGAGCTATACCATTACATAAGGATTAAAAGTTTTAAAAGATAAAGTACTAATTGTTTAACTTCTTCTGACTGAAAAAAGAAAATTTTCTTTGTTCAAACAAAAGTGCTTTCTCTCTATATATATATTTTAATTGAAAATCAAGAAAAAGAATTGTTCTGTCTCAACAGCAGTCTTTAGATAAACGCAAGAAGAAAAATTAGCTGGAAAAGCAAATATCCTAACTGTGTTCAGTCGTAGTTTAGTTATAGAAAATTCATAATACTAAAATAAGAGATTTTTAATGAATGTAGTAACATTTGTTTTACCTCTCTCGTTTTGTAAAGTTACCTTGAGTAGTTTTATTGTTTGATAATAGAGTCTGATTTTTATTAATTTGATAAGTTTATTTTTTTTATTTTGAAACAATACTTTGAATTTTATTTTTACGGATCATAATTGCTTGAGAATATATTTCCCATTATAAGAAGACTATACAATATTTTCGAAATGTATGTATATTTTCTTTCTTCAAATGAAATACTTAAACAAAAGGAATTATTTTAATTTAGGAAAATTAGTTTCGTATGTCTTATATTTATAACTTGTATTTACCTTATTAGTTATGTTATAGTCAGTGAAGTACTTTTTTCATCATTTTATTATGTGTGTATTTATTTATATAAATTATAAAAATCATCATCGCGATTCAGTAAAATTAGTTTAAAACAAAACATTGCAGATTTAAAATTTAATGCAAGTAATAACTTTTTCCTTTTGAAAAAAATTAAATAATTACATTAGAATTACATTAAACATTAAATAATTACATTTACTTCTGTTACAATTAAATAATGTCGTTTTATTTCATTAAAAAAAGTTGTTCGCAAGAAGAACAAATATTTTACATTAACACAAAATTGCAAAAAAGGATTTTTTTAAAGCTAATATGTATACAAAAATTGATTTTTTTAATTTTAATACATTTCACTTCAAAGAGTATCAAAATATCGATGTCAAAAGCTTTGCTATTCTTTTTTTGCGATACTTAATATATTCTCGAAGTGATAAATTTTGTTACAGAAATATGGTTTTGAAAAATTACGAATGTTTGAAATTCAGCTTTGTCGAACACTTTTGGAAACGAAACAAAAGCTACAAACACAAGAGATATTTAGTTAATAAGGATAAAAAGTTTAAAAACTTAAAATAACAATGGTTTAATTTCTTCTGACTATCCAAAGGAAAATTTCTTTTTTTCAAACTAAAATGCTTTTTCTCTTTGTATACATTTTAATTGAGAATTAAAAATGAAAAAAAAAAAAAATCTGTCTAAACAGCAGTCTTTAGATAAACACACAAAAGAAAACTAACTGGGAAAGCAAATATCCTAAATCAATTCAGTGTTAGTTTAGTAACCGAAAATTTATAATATTAAAATAAGATATTTTTAATGAATGGTAACTTAAGTGTTATTAGCCGACTTCAAGAAGGAGGTTATGATTTCGACCTGTATATATTTCTTGTTCACTGATAACTTCCATTAATATGAACCGATTTTGATAATTCTTTTTTTGTTTAAAAGTGTAAGATGCTCACATGGTCCCATTTCAATTTTATCAAATTCTTGCGATTAGAACTTTTTAAAAATAAAAACATTAAAATCCCAATTATTTTTGAAGCAGTCATCCAATCAGAAGCTTTCATTTTTCATATAATCGCAGGCTTTCATGTCGAGCACACAAGTCAGGTGTGTGTGTACAATAAATATATAAAAATTTCTCGCTATCATTTTTACACCTATACGAGATTTTTTTTTCTACAAAGTGCGAAATCTTGACTGACAACTGCCAATTTAACCGACTTCAAAGGAGTAGGTTATGAATTCGACCTGTATATATTTCTTGTTCATGCATAAATTCTTTAAATATGAACCGATTTTGATAATTCTTTTTTTTTTTTTTTTTGAAATTATACAGCTCATATTCAAAATATTAGAATAATTACCTTTTTTTTAGAAATTGAAAATATCGTTTGGTAATTTAATGTCTTTTAATGAAAATATGCAAACGATATTTTTATTAAGAACTTATTGTTGATTAAACTTACTTGTTATCTTAAATTTAATATCATTTTTGAAAAGATTAATTGCAAAAAAAATTATTTTGAAAAGTCAAAATATTAGAATATTTATTCAAGTGGTTCAAAATATTAGAATATTTCACATTAATTCTCCTTTAATTATTACCAATTCTTAACTGGTGGCATCATTGATTAAATTCAGACTATTTTATTTAAAATCAGTAATCCTTTTTGCAGTTTGTTTCTTTTTCGTCTTAAAATGGGCCGTGTGAGTGATATTCCTGAATCTACTAAACTTCGTATGGTTGATTTGTATCGGCACGGTAAAAATCAATGTTTTATAGCGAATTATTTACATTGTTCGCAATCGAGCGTTAGTAAAATACTAACACAATATTAAAAAATTGGAAAATTTCAAAATAATTGCCGAAATGGTGGCCGAAAACCAAAAACATCTGCTAGAGATGACAGGGAACTGAACCGTATAGTTAAGAAAAACCGTTTTAAAAGTGTGCGATTCTTGCACCGAAAATGGAAAGAAGAAGGAGTTGAAGTTTTTACATCGACAACATTAAGACGTCTACATAAATTTAAATATGAATCTCGTGTACCGAAAACAAAACCTCTCATGACTGTAAGACAAAAGCGTATAAGATTGAATTGGTGTAAATCAAGACGTTTATGGAGCAATGAAGATTGGAAAAATATATTATTTAGTGATAAAAGTATGTTTTGTGTTTCATATGGTAATCAAGGTATTCGAGTTTGGAGAATGAAGCAAGAAGCATTTGATAAAGACTGCCTTAAATATTCCGTAAAATTTGCTGCTAGTGTCATGGTTTGGGGTTGTATGAGTGCAGAAGGACCTGGAAAGTTATGCATCGTCTACGAAAAGGTTAACTCTCTGATATATCAAGAAATTTTAGAATATTACATGATTCCATCATCAGAAGATTTATTTGAAGATGATTTCATCTTTCAACAAGATTTAGCATCCCCGCATACCTCGGTGTCAACTAAGAATTGGTTCCGCCAACGCAACATTAAGGTACTTCCTTGGCCACCAAATTCACCAGATCTTAATCTCATCGAAAACTTATGGTGTATAATGAAGAAAAAACTTCAAGAAAATCCTCCTTCAAGTAAAACTGAGTTAGTGGCACGTATAAAGTCTATTTGGGCTAATATTGATAGAAATGTTTGTAAACACCTTGTATATAGTATGCAAGATCGATTGTACGCTGTTATGAAAGCTAAAGGGGATGCTACAAAATATTAACTACCATTTACTTCATATTCATAAGGTAATATTGTTGCGTAAAATAAAATATTCTAATATTTTGAACCAATCTAATTTTTATTCTAATATTCTGGTGTGTTTAAGGAAGCTGTATACCTAATTTATTGTGCTGTATTTTATATTTTATAAATGTTAAAATCTTATCTAAACATTCCAGATTTAATTTATAAGAAATTTAATTGCATTTACTTAGTATAAAAAATAAATAAATGACAAATAATTTTTTCTTATTACTTTTTCTCAATTATTCTAATATTTTGAATATGAGCTGTAAGATACCCATGTGGTCCCATTTTAACTTCATTAAATTCCCATTGATTAGATTCTTTTTTTTATAAAAAAAAAAATGTGGATTTGATAAAAATAAATAAATAAATAAATATTGATTTGTAGCAAATCATCATTTATTGTTGCAACCGTTTTCAAATCATAAGCATATTAAAACTATGCATTTATATGCGTTAGCGCCAAGTTGTCGCCAAGCTTGATTCTTTTTTTTTTCTGAAGTCGGTTAGTATATATATTTTTTAAATCATATTTTATGTATCTATCTGATTTTACTTTCTCTCTGTGTATGCATTTTAATTGGGAATTTTTGTTAATGTCTCAATAGCAGTCTTTAGATAAACACAGGAAGGGAAATAGTTTGGAAAACAAATAATCTTAACTCAATACAGTGTTAGTTTAGTAATCGAAAATTTATAAGATTAAAATAGGAGGCTCTTAATGAATAGTAACTTATGTGTTATGTACGTCAGATTCTACGAAGATATATTTCTATGAGCTGTTTTATTGTTTGATAATAGCGTCTGACTTATAATAAATTGATAAGCTTATTTTTTTTAATTCTGAAAAAGTACTTTGAAATAAATTTTATGGACCCTTACTGCTCGAAGATATATTGCCATTTATAATGAACAGCTTATTCATGTAATATTTTTGAATTATATGTAAGGTGTCCTCATTTTAATAACACCACGTTAAGGTTCTACCAATTTTCCTGGCTTAGTTTTAGATGTGTTTTGCAAACAAACATAAGATTTGATAGGCAGCTTATTGTCTACACTGTAAAAAAAAAAGGTCGATCTACTAAAAAAACTTTAGTGATCCTTGTAATTACTAAAAAATTTTTAGTAATCTTAGTCGGTTACAAAAAAATCTGTAAGAATTACTAGAAAAAAGTTAGCAACGAATAGAGTTAATAGTTTTATATTTTTAATAGCTCTTACTAAAACTCAGTTGGTGTGGTCTTGATAGCATAGTGGTTATAGTAACGGACTTCAGGCTAAAAGGTCCCGGGTTCGAAACTTGCCACCGCCAAATACGCCCCGAATGTATGTAGTGTCTCGATAATAAAGATATTATGAAAATCCTGTCGGAGCTGGTAGGAATGTTTGGTGCTGCCATCAATTGCGGTTTTGGCGAAAATCTTCCACTTCAGAAGTCTGGATGCAGCTCGAAGGAAGCTCCTGCCCTCCGGGCGCACGTAATGGTTATTAAAAATAATTTTGGAGCTATTACTAAAATTTGCTTGGTGGCTCATACTAAAAATTTTTAAGTTAGTTATACAAAAAATTCTTTTTTTCAGTTTACAAAAGAAATGCTTGTTTCAATTTCAAAAAAAAGGTTTGTAATGATTACTAAAAAATTCTGTGGAATACAAATTTACTAAGAAATTTTTAGTAACCTCTTGAATTTTTTTTTACAGTGTATATATACAAGAAAGAATATTTCAACAGATTTGTATTCCTAAAATGTAGTGGCGTGATTTCTTGACCAATGTTATTTGGAGTTATAACCTGTCTATGTTGCAGTAACACTACATAAACAGAACTATAAAACAAGATGGAATAATGGAATGTAAATTGTCCAATTCTAAAAATACATATTTTACATCCCTAGAAATTTCAAATTTCTCTTATTTACCATTAATTGCGATATCAGGATGCAGCAATAATAATTTGAGAGTTTATTTTTCTGACATGAAAGAATTAGCAGCACTTAAGATATACAAATTTCTCTGTATCCTTTTTGGTTTTCAATAATGACAATCAATTTCTATTGTGCAAAAAATAAAAAATAAACACTCGTGGGATGTAGAAAGTATTGAAAAGAACCAACTGAAGTAATAACGCCAATAGATGGCGTGATACTTCGATATATACTTATCATGGCTGCGGAGTCGGAGTCGGAGTCGCGAAGTCGGAGTCTAGCCTATTTTTGAGCAAAAGAGTCGGAGTCGGAGTCGCTAAGAAACAAGCCAACTTCGACTCCAGCCTTTTTTGTTAGATAGTTTGAAGTGAAATTAAACCAATTATATGTAATTTTAAATCCATAAAAGGAATTATTTTATCTTTATCACTTTCCAACAAAGTTGAAAAGTGCTTATGGGTCGGTTTGTTTGGCCGTCTTCTTCTACGCTCTAACTCTCATAAATATACTCGGAATTTCATGCAATTGATAAAGCTTATTTAGAGTCGCCAAAGCATGTTTTGTGTTGCATATGAAGTATGTACGATTGATGTTTGATTTACAGGGACACTCAAAAGAATTTGATTTCATTGTGGTACGTGGGGAAAAATCGTTTGGAGAGTATTTTAAGGACATTATGCCGTTTCAAATGTAATTGAAAGTGGTATAAATCACTGAAATTCCCTACGATCACATTAAAAGAAGTGTATTCGAAGCCTTTTTTTTATTAATTTACAGAGACACACAAAAGAATTCTGTTACAGTACCGTCTTTGCGTAATTATTACTGAAGAATACATTTTAAAATTCGGTATGCGCTTTTAACTTTAACTAGTTTTTTGCATATTACTCTTTATGTATAAGTTCTATACCACAGATACAGAGCTGCACAAAAGTATTTGCATATCATTCCCCTTATTACAGCGAATTGGTGAAGGGTAATTTTCAACTGAAAAATATGTATCTTTTAAATAAACTAAATTTTGAAATGCAGTTAGAAATAATCGGAAACGTAGTTTGAAATAGTCGGATGTCCGGAGAGTAATAGAACAGTTCCGAAAGTCTCAATCGAATGCAAGGAGTTTGTTTCTGACAGTTAAAGATAGGTATGAAATAGAGTCATCATAATAGAAGATAATACCTCGATTCTTTGCTATTTCGGGGTGTTTAATGGATATTGCTACTTTCAGTTCGTATAGTTGCCAGTCGTAACTTTCAAAATTGATGGTCTGGTTAGACGAAAGCCTCTTGTAGTAGATCTAATTTCTCCAAATAGAGACTAAACTTTTCTTTTGTAAGATACTGGCTTTAGCGACAGGAATGGGATCTTTATCTCGACTGGATCAAGATTGTTTGCGTTCCACATTGTTATAAAAGTATCCAGATTTTGTCCACGGGGACCAATCTTTTCAAAAAAGCTTCTTTTTGATTTTTAAAAGGCGACTTACAAAGTCGCTCGCCCATAAGTCATGACCAGGTCGGCCACTACCAGCTATTTTTATATTCTACACGCATCAATATTTTTAAAAACACGTTTCGCAGTAATTTTTTTTTTCAAATATTGTCAAAGTGTGAGTAAAATGTATTTTTTTTTTCAGAACGTGATGCCAGTTGAATTAAATATAATACATGAATTGCAAAAGAAGATTTTGGGTCAATTTTCGACTGGGAAAAATAAAAAAATACATTCTTTACGTTCGATTGAGATGTTCTGACACACTCTCGCTACTCTTTGGACATTATTCTATCCGATTACTATTTGCTTTTTTTCTCTCAAAAATTCTCTTCAGAAAAAAAAAAAAAAAAAAAAAAAAAATGAACTGTTTAAATGACACAAAAAATCACCACAGTAAGTATATTGGAACTAAATCAAAAAAGTTTTGGAAAAAAGGCATTAGAAGACTCATGGAAATGTAAAAGAAAGTTAGCACACATATTCTTCTAAAATCTCGCCGTTTCCGAAATTTAATTGGGTTACTTTTTGTCAAAAAATGAAAGAAACTTTTGGGACAACCTAATACATTTCACTGCAAGAGTAGCGACAGATCGATGTTGGAAACCTTCTCAGGTGCATTCGTAATCATATGGGCCATTTTTACCATTCGCTTACATTTCAGAATTTTATTTTTATTTTTTAAACTTAGAAATTTCTTTTAAAAATGGAGACAGGTGTTAAGGTAAATGTTTAAGGTACATGAAAAAAAATTGGTTGTGCACTTTGCCCTCTAATATAATATGTGAATGCTACTTTAATGTTGGCTTGTAAGGCAAATTGTCAAGTCCGTTACCATACAAAATTACGGAAAATATTCAGCTTTAAATTTATTAAATTTCCTAAATCAATTTACTTTGAAGTGACTTATGCCCCTAAATTTCAAAACATGATATTTATCAATAACACTTAAATTGAAATGAGAAACAGTTTAACCACAAAATTTTGATTACATAGAAAATTATACAAAAAGTTTTTCTAATAATTACAGTATATATTCATGTAAATTAACAAATTTTAAGGAAGTTGCATATTTGTTTCTTATTTGAATAAAAAATAAAAGTAGAATGATGAAAAAATGATAACCATTAAAAAACCGTGCTGTAACAGACGTGACATTTGGTAATGGATTTGACACTATGTTGAAAATGGCCTATATAAATACTTAGCACTCAATAGTCATTCTCTGTTCCGTCTGTCTGTTTATCCGCCTATCCAGCACAAAAACTATCCAATCCAAGGGATTGAAATTTGAAATTTAATGTACATATTCATTGTAGAATTTTTTTCGATTTATTTAAGTTTTAGAAAACCAAATCTAAACTTAAAAAGATATTTATAAAAGTTTTCCTCATTCTATTAAATCCTATCCTATGTAATTCATTCAATGTTATTTCGTGACAGGTGATGATTTCATGATTAGTAATTGCCATAGTGATTAAGTCCTATTTTAGATGGAGCAATGTTATTTTTGGTATTCCAGAATTTAATATGTATAATCGTAGTAAATTTAGAATTCGAGCATTTTTGGTTACGAGTGTGACTGCTATTACAACAAGATCTGAATCTTTATAAAATTAGTTACAGTACGACTGCACTTTACTTGCCATGTTTGATGTACAATATCTCACTTTTTTTCTTTTGTGTGTGTGTGTGAAACTTATCTATTCTCATAATGGCATATATTTTTAAACGATTACGAATGAATCCAATTCAATTTTGTTTAACTCTTAGGAAAATGAAACGAAAATTACAAAATCAAGAGCTAGTTACATGAGAAGTTTCAAGAGCAGTTACATGAAAATAAAAAAAATTAAAAAATAAGAGGATAACAGTTCAATTTCTCCTAACTGTCCAAAGAAAATTTTCTTTTTCGAAATAAAGTGCTCTTTCTCTATTTGTACAGTTGAACGAGTATCAAATAAGGGAATTTTTCTGTGTTAACAGCAATCTTTAGATAAACGGAAGAATGGAAATTAGTTGGGAAAGCAAATATCCTAACTCAATCCAGTTTTAGTTTAGTAATCGAAAATTCATAATACTTAAAATAAGAGACTATCAATGAATGGTAACATAAGCTGCACTGCTCTTATTACATGGAGTCATTTTGAGTGGTTTTGTTGCTTGATAATAGAATCTGATTTTTAATAATTTGATAAGTTTTAGTTTTTTACATTTTTAAGCAGTACTTTCAAATTAATTTTACGGATTATATTTCCCTGAAGGCATATCTCTGGCTTCCGATAATAACCAGGTAAGGCACATTTTTAATATTTTGAGTAATTAACGTTTAAAGTTTCCAAAAATGTCTTTTTATCATTACTTTTATAAAATAGATTAGAACTTAATAATTTTCACTACATTCAATTACGAGATAAGAACCTCTTTTTTTTTTTTTTTTTTGCCAAAATAGTTATATAAAAATGGTTTTTATTAATTGAGAACCTATTAAAATGTAACTTTTATCTGGTTATTACCGTTTTACATTTATTTTTAATAAATGTAAATAAAATAAATTTTTTTTAACATTTTAAACATTAATTTCACAACAATTAAATACATTGACAAATGTTTACTTTTTTCTGTTTGAATCTTTCGCGCGTTATTATTACCAATTTTCACAATAGATGGCGCTCGACAACACATTTTTATTAAAATAACAATTAACAACGACAATTAATTTAAATTTATGATTTCTGTTCTAATTATGATAAAAACATTTCATTTTATCAATTTTTATTATTATAATTGTTTATTTATATTATATTAAAAGAAAACACAGCATACAGATCATTCACATTGTGTGATTATTTTGCAAATTAATCCACTAGCTGATTGCAGATTCCCGCCACAGATATGTAATTTTTATAGTTTATTGACTTTAATTTAATTAGTTAGAGACATTTATAAGGTATACAAGGTATATAAGGTATATAATTATAGACTATTTAAAGAATTAAATAGAAATCTTTTCTGATTGTAACACCTTTACTTTATGCACTTACCCGATTATTGCTGTTTTTTAAATTTTTAAATGAAAATTTATAGTCGCCCAAGGAGGGAAGTATTCGATTTTCATTTTTCAGTACTATGGCAGATGAAAGTACTCTTTTAAAGCTACATTTTCGCAAATTATCTCAATTTTTTCAAAAATGTGTCTTACCTGGTTATTACCGGAAGCCATAGAATTGTCAGTTATAATGAGCATTGAGCAGCCTATTTATGTAATATTTTCGCAATGCATGTGTGTTTTCCTTTTCTCAAATGAAATTGTTCAAACAAAAGAAAGTATTTTAAATGAGAAAAATTTCTTTGCAATGCCTTATAGCTTACAGTTATATTATTCGTCTCGTTGTTTCAGATGAGATATTAATTTCAAATATTTCGTTTAGTGTCTTTTTAAGGTTCCATACTCAAAAAGCTAAAACGGAACCATTATAAGATCCCCCCTTGTGTCTGTCTATCTGTTACAGCTATTTTACTCGTAATCTATGGAACGCGAAAACTTCAAATAGAAAGTAATATAGACTATTGATTCACATATTTACAGATATTTAAACAGTCACAAATATATTTTAGGAAAATGTAGAAGAGCTAATTAAGTTATTTGCAAAAACAAATTTCTTTGTCTATTGTGTGGGCTATCATGTGAAAGATTTTGCAACGCTGAACTCAAAATTCAATAAACGTCAAATTGTTAAAAACAGAATAATTTAACTAGAATTAACCTGTTAAAACCCATTTTTTTCTTTTTTTCTTAAAATTTAAATTTTAGATTTTCCACCATCTTTAAAAGAAGAGCATTTTTTATGCTATTTTATCAAGGAATTTGTCTTGTGAAACAGAGTATATATTTGTGGGAATGGTATTATTCCTACTACTAGCCTGCATATTATCTTCTCCACATCAAAACTCTCAATATCCAAGTTCTCTAGATATCAGCTGAATAAAGTAGGCGTAGTTTGAAGTCAGCCGCAGAAAAGAAGTGAAGAGAGCTGTTTTGGAACAGTTGTTGTTAGTTGGTGGGACAGTAAAGAATGTACGAGCCGACCCAGTGGCGTGGTTGCAGAGGCAGCTGCTTTCACACCGCTGGTCCCTGGTTCGAGTCCAGCTAGCGGCAAGGGTGTCTGTGTTGTCCCTGTGATGTGTATTAAAATGTATGTACTGGTTTCTCTGTAATAATAAAGTGTTCTGTATTTGTTTCTGTGTTTTCTGGATCAATCGAGGTAACAGCTATTGTAGCTATAGACCTCAAAGCACTGTTCACTCACTCAAACACTCAAAGAATGTACGACAGTAAAGTACGTCGACTGAAGATATTAGAATATTCTCATTGAGGATGAAACCAGAAACTACGATTTTAAAGACGTTTATATTCATCTTAATATCTTATAAATATTTAATTTGTGTAAATAAGTGGTTCTGTATAATAAGTTCTAAATTTTTAACGGTGTCAGTTTGAATTATGCGTTTGTGTTTACTAATCTTCCTATATATTTGTTATCATGTTTACTGATGTGAAAGACGCTTTCTTGCCACAAAGTCTAGTGATTTAAAAATATGCACTCGGTGTTAATGGGTTTATCAAATAAATATTATGGGATTCACGACTAGTATGCATTCAGTGGATCTCTCAATACACCTCTCGTGTCTTTAAAAGTTAATTAACACTAGAATAGTTATGGGCGATCATTTTGACTACTACCATATGAATTTATTTCGGTTTAAACCAAAAATTTTATAATAAAAAAGTTTAAAAGATACAAAAAAGAAAAACTGTAAATAAAATATTTAAACTATTTTAATTCAAAATTCTGGTGTGAAATATTTTTCATTATTTTTCAAAGATTAAAATTAACGTGCTTTCTAGTGTTAAAATCTATCTAGAAAAACATGGGAAGAACCATGGCGGTGTTGGAAATTTGCGACTTACTTTCGACGTGTGCTTACCATAATGAGAAATTTAAATTTGAAACAAGAGTTTTATTTTAAATACTTTGTAAAAATCAAAGATTATTATTACGTTGAATTTAGTTTTATGAAATGTTAAATAAAGTTTAAATATGCACTGTTTTTATTTTTATTTATTATTTCTTTAAGTCTTTCAAAGATCTAAGAACCTAATTAAGTCCTATTAAAAAGGAAAAGAGACAGAAAACAGATTAAAATAACATTAAAAAGGGTTATACAGAGTAGCAATATCTGATATAACCAAATCTGTTTAGGCTTCATACGTCTTTGAAATTTCGCTAAATACACATTTATATTTTTTAGCATATGCAGCTATATCCAAGCCTAAATTATATACTTTTTTACAAAGTTCTATTCTTTTATCCGTTTAAACGCCAATGTTCCCAAATGGGAACATTGCATTACATTGTAATACAAAACATATATTTTCCAACATATAATAAAGATGCCCTTAATTTTTCCTATAAAATGTAAGGCTGATTTGAACTTTTGAAAAAAAAATTATTTTTAAGCATTTTTCACAGGTATTAACGAATATGTAAAATCACTAATCTGCATAAAAAATATATTATTTGCTTTTATCGTTTTTTCTATATTACTTACATTTGACCACTAGAAATCTAAATGTTTTTGGAATTCAAGAAAATACTCAGAGCAATATGCAATAGCATATAGCGAAAAGTAGTTTGTTATATTTGCATTAGTTGTCAATCAATAATCATGTTCCAAAATGCGAGCACTGAAACTAAAACAGCCAAAAGAACTGCAGAAATATATTTTTTGGTATTTTCTAAATTTCTATGCATAAATTAAAACATTTGAAGCTCTAATATAGGAAAAACAAAATTAGTATTACATTGCGATATTAATCCGGCGTGTAAACGGTTAACAAAGATCTCTTTTAATAATATAATACAGTTGATAGTTCATAAATTTATTGCACGGACCCTCCGAGCACGAGTAATACTCGCACTTGATGGTTTATTTTTTAATTCTAAAAGGGCATTACAATTGAGCATTACCTTGAGGGTTTTTTTTCTTAATTAGCAAAGAAGAAAAAGGGGGGGGGGAGAATAGAAAGAAAGAAAATATTGAAAGAAAAAGGAAAAAGGTAAAACAAAATGATAAACAAACAAACCAAAAAAAAAAAAGAAATCCTTTTTTTTTTTTTTTTTTTGATTAACATTAATATAATTTCATATTTATACATAAATATTAACGCAATAGTATTATTTTTTAATATTACAGAAAGTACTATATTCAGTTAAGTATCTTTTTTTAATCTTATGATTGTATATTTATTTTTAAAAAAGGAATAAAACATAACCACCACATATTAATAAAATTAGTTTAAAATAAAATATTACTGATTCATAATTTAACGCAAGATTTCGGTTTGAAAATGTTGGGTAAATATTACCACTTTTTATATTGAAAAAAAAAAACATTCAAAAAAAGAAGAGTTGTTTTACGTTTTCATAAAAACATATTTTTAAAAGCTAATATGTGTAGATAAAATACATTTTTAAATTTTTAATGCACTTCTCTTCAAAAAATATTAAAATATCGCTGTTAAAAGACTTATTCTTCCGCCGTGATACTTAAACATTCTCAAAATCATAAAAATTCTTTAGTAAAAAACAGTTTTAAACGATTAGGATTGTTTGAAGTTCAATTTTGTGCAACTTTCTCAAAACCGAAACAAAAGCTACAATCTCAAAAGAAATTCAGTTACATAAGGATAAGAGCTTTTAAAAGATAAAAGAATAACAGTTTAACTACTTCAGACTGAACAAAGGATTTTTTTCTTTTATGAAACAAAAGGACTTACGTTGTATGTATGCGTACATTTTAATTCAGAAGTAAGAGAAATAATTTTTCTGTTTAAATACTAAACTTACTATTCACATAAATGCAATAAAAGAATTAAACGAGAAAAGCAAATATGCTATTGCAATTTTAGCTCTTGATTATAAATAGAAGACTCATAAAATTAAAAAAGGGGGCTCTCGTTTAATAATAAATTACTTCGTGAATTCTGTGAAGTTCCTTCAAGTGGTACCATTATAAGATAATAGTCTCTTATTTCTAGTAACTTTATTAGCTTAATGTTTTAAATTCTGAAACAACCGTTAAGTACTTATTTCATGTTCTATAATTCCAAACAAGCTTTGTGGATTATAATATGATTTCATTTCTATTTTATTTTTACTCCCCCCCCCCGCCTTTAAGAAGAACGTATTGTTATCATCTAAATTTATTACGGCTTCTGATTGTTATCCACGGATTTATATGTTTTATGGGCCAGATGTGAAAAGTATGTTTATACAAAATGTCTGTCTACGCCCGCATGTATATGTCCGCTTTATATCATGGAAAAGTATATTAAGTTACGCATAGAATAGAACTTATCATATGTATGATTTTCGATATGGTAGGTGGTCCCACGTGAATTTGAGAAAATCCGCGAAAAGGGAGACTGTAATAGCCATATTGCTTGATTTTACGTACTTCAGTTGTACATTGGCTGTTCATGGATCGATGGACCATTTGCATCAGGATAACCCGGCGATTTTCAAACAGCTGATGTTCAACAGAATGATGGAAAGTACTAATTTTATTAAACATTATGATCGAAATTAAGTCTTTTTAACCTGAATAGTAAAAAAAAAAGCAAAAAACTTCAAATGAGAATAAAAACTGGTGTAGTATTGAAGTAAAAACACAGAAAAATAAACATGATAAAAAAAAAAAAGTAAAACAAAATGTAAAACAAAGAAGGAAATCGTGCTTTATAAGCTTAGCAATTAACGTACTTTTTTATTCTTTCATTAATATTAATGCAATAATATTATTCTTTAGTATTACAGGAAGTACTGTATTCAATGAAGCATAATTTTTTAATCATTTGATTGTGTAAACAAAAAGAAACAACATTGATTGTGTACAAAAAGAAATAAAAAATGACAATTACAATTACAATTTAGTAAAATTAGTTTAAATAAAAGATTACACATTAAAACTTTAACGCAAGTAACGCAACGGTTCGATTTGAAAATCCTGAGTAAACGTTATCATATTCATTGATATAGAAATTCCGAAAAAAAGAATTTTTTATATTATCCTTTTTCATAAAAGTACATTTTTTAAAAACATATATGTAGACAAAACTCATTTTTTTAATTTTTAATGCACTTCGCTTCAAAAAGATGTTGGAAGTCTTATTTTTCCTGCATGATACTTATCCATTGTCAAAGCGGTAAATTTTATTAGTAAAAAATAGTTTTTAACGATTACGATTGTTTGAAGTTTAATTTTGTGTACTTCTTCCAAAACCGAAACAAAAGCTACAATCTCAAGAGCTATTGATTATTAAGATACATAAGAGCTTTTAAAAGATAAAAGAATTGCAGTTTAACTACTTCAGACGGAACAAAGGAATTTTTTCTTTTATGAAACAAAAGGACTTGCGTTGTATGTATGCATACATTTTAATTCAGAAATAAGGGATATGATTTTTCTGTTTAAATACAAATCGTACTATTCAGATAAATGCAAGAAAATAAATAAACGAGAAAAGCCAATATGCTAATGCAATTTTATTTCTAGATTATAAATAGAAGACTCATAAAATTAAAAACAAGACTCTTGGTGAATAATAAGTTACTTCGTCAATTTTGTGAAGTAACTTTCTATTATAAGATAATAGATTCTTATTTCTAATAGCTTGATTAGTTTAATATTATACGCTCTGAATTAACCATTAACGATTTATTTTATGCTCTATAATTCCAAACAAGCTTTGTTGATTATAATATGTATCTTATTTCTATGGTACTTTTATTTTTTTTTAATTAAAGAAGAGGGTATTATCGAAATTTATTACGGCTTCAATTTGTTATTGATGGTTTTACATATTTTATGGGTGAGAGATATCGTAAAACATACTTTGTCAAAATGCCTGCCTGTCTGACCGCATATATGTATGTCTACTTTGTATTATCGAAAAATATATTAAGCTATACTTAGAATTGAACTAAATATCTTGTGTATGTTTTTCGACATACCTAGTATATCCTACGTAAATTTGTGAACAATCTGTCAGAAGAGGGAATGTAATAGCGATTTTTCTCGATTTTACATAGTTCTGTTCCACGTTGGCTGTTCATGCAGCAATAGGCAATTTGCATCAAGCGATCCCGGTTTAGCACTGTATGAAGTTCAATTTTGTGTAACTCTTTCAAAACCGAAACAAAAGCTACAATCTCAAGAGCTATACAGTTACATAAGGGCTTTTGAAAGATAAAAGAATAACAGTTTAATTACTTCAAACTGAACAAAGGATTTTTTTTTTTCTTTTATGAGACAAAATGACTTACGTTGTATGTATGCGTGCACTTTAAATCAGAAGTAAAAAAAAATAATTTTACTGTTTAAATACAAATATTACTATTCAGGTGAATGCTAGAAAAGAAATAAACGAGAAAAGCAAATATGCTAATGCAATTTTAGTTCTATTAATAGAAGACTCATAAAATTAAAAAAGCGGACTCTCGGTGAATAATGAGTTACTTCGTCAATTCTGTGAAGTTTCTACGAGTGGTATCACATATAGATACATAAATGTTTCTTGCCACAAAAAAGTAGAGGGAGGAAAGAAAGAAAAGATAATATAGAGACAAAGAAGAAAAATGTAAAAGAAAAAGAAAAAATAAATCCTACTTGAAAAGCAAACCATTAATATACATTCATATTTGCATATAAATATAAATACTTTCATATTATTTTTTTAATATTACAGAAAGTGCTGTTTCCAGTGAGGTATAATTTTTTAATCATTTGATTGTGTATTTATTTTTAAGGAAGAAATAAAAAATGACCATTACTATTAAATAAAATTAGTTTAAATAAAAAATTACACATTAAAACTTTAACGCAAGTAACGTAAGAGTTCAGTTTGAAAGTGTTGGGTAAACGTTATCACATTTAATAGAATAAAAAAAAAAAAGTCCTTCCGGTAATGCCGGGAGGAAGAGGTAGCTTTCATATACTTATTTATTTATTTTAAATTAAGTTATATTATTCAAACACACGAAGCTCAAATTAGTAGGACCCGATTTTATTAGATTGAATACTAGTTTTTATCAATACTAAATATTAATAGGATAATTATCATATTTTATTCAACCTGGTTTTATTTTAAGTGATTTATAGGGTCGCAAAATTCCACGATATCCATTTTAAAGAAGCATGATGGATAAAAAAACCCAATGAGCTTGATCGAAATCTTAGTTCATGTGAACATGCACATTCACATCGAAATTGATTAATATATACGAGTACTGTCGCGGGCAAATTGATTTTTTTTTTTTAATGTCACCCACATTAAAAATTCAAACTGTTATATCCCAGGCGTTTTTCATGGTAAAGACAAAGCAAAAAATACTCCGGAATTCATTATTAAGATAAATAGTTTAGAAAGAACCTTTTTTTCAATTTCTAATTTTTTGTTCATACATACTTATACATTTAAAAGATTTTTGACAAATTTAAATGGCCGCCATTTTGAAACAAGATGGCGGATAAAGTTGGTTAGTGAACTCGGTCAAAACATTGGTATGTACCATGAACACACGGAGTTATATCGAAATCAGTTTATAAATATGCGTATTAACACGAGACAAATTTCAGACCGTTTCAAAATATCAATCACGAACTCGGTCCAGACTTTATTATGTACTATGTACACACCAAGTTACATCCAAATCGATTTATAAACACGAGTGTTATCACGTGACAAAAATAAGATCGTTCCAAAATGTAAGCCATAAGAAAAATTCAAAGTGCTATAACTCAATCATTTTTTAAGATATAGACAAAGTAAAAAGTGTTCTAGAATTGCTGTTTTAAGGTCTAACACATGAAATAAAAATGTTTTTCAACTTTTAATTTTTTCGTATTTAATTTTAAATTTTAAAATTTTAAAATTTTTTTAAATGGCCACCATTTTGAAACAAGATGGCGTATGATGCTGGCCAACAAACTCGGTCGAGATATTTGTATGTACTATGTACATACCGAGTTTCATTCAAATCGGTTCATAAATACGCTACTTATAGCATGACAAAAATCAGATCGTTTCAAAATATCAGCCATGAGAAAATTCAAAGTGCTATAACTCAATCATTATTTAAGATATATACAAAGTAATTAGTGTTATAGATATGGTGTTTTAAGGTCTAACACATAAAATAAAAATATTTTTCAACTTTTAATTTTTTCGCATTTAATTTTAAATTTTAAATTTTTTTTTAAAATTTAAATGGCCGCCATTTGAAACAAGATGGCGGATGATGCTGGCCAACGAACTCGATCGAGATATTTGTATGTACTATGTACATACCAAGTTTCATTCAAATCGGTTCATAAATACGTTAGTTATAGCATGACAAAAATCAGATCGTTTTAAAATGTCAGCCATAAGAAAAATTCAAAGTGCTCTTACTCAATCATTTTTTAAGATATAGACAAAATAAAAGGTGTTCTGGAATTGGTGTTTTAAGGTCTAACACATGAAATAAAAATATTTTTCAACTTTTAATTTTTTCACATTCAATTTTAAATTTTAATTTTTTAAAAATTTTAAAATGGCCGCCATTTTGAAACAAGATGGCGAATGATTCTGGCCAACGAACTCGGTCGAGATATTTGTATGTACTATGTACATACCAAGTTTCATTCAAATCGGTTCATAAATACGTTAGTTATCGCATGACAAAAATCAGATATATATATATATATATATATATATATATATATATATATATATGTCAACATTTGAACGGAGGGTGGTTTTGGGGTCTGGGGGTCATGATCGGTGAAAATATACCAAAATTTTCTGGAAGTGCTTTCCTCCGGACGGCTGCAATAGGTAGCTTTTTACTTTTTGTAATGAAAGCTACCTAAAAGCTCGAGAAAAGGCAAATTATTTTATGTTAGCCCTTTTCATAAAAACATTATTTTAAAGCTAATATGAGTAGATAAAATTAATTTTTAATTTTTAATTCGCTTCGCTTCAAAAATATTAAAATGTCGATGTTGAAAGTTTTATTCCTCTTAGTTGATACTTAAACATTCCCAAAACGGAGTTTTTTTTAAAAGTAAATATAGTTTTAAACGATTGAGATTGTTTGAAGTTAAATTGTGTGTAACTCTTTAAAAACCAAAACAAAAGCTTCAATCTCAAGAGATATTCAGTTACATAAGATTAGAGCTTTTAAAAGATAAAAGAATAACATTTTAACTACTTCAGACGAAACAAAGGAATTTTTTCGTTTATGAAACAAAAGGACTTACGTTGTATGTATGCGTACATTTTAATTCAGAAGTAAGAGAAATAATTTTTCTTTTTAAATACCAATCTTACTATTCAGATAAATTCAATAAAAGAAATAAACGAGAAAAGCAAATATGCTATTGCAATTTTTGTTCTAGATTTTAAATAGAAGACTCATAAAGTTTAAAAAAGGGGGCTCTCATTGAATATTAAGTTAATTCGTGAATTCTGTGAAGTTTCTTCAAGTGGTACCATTATAAGATAATAAACTCTTATTTCTAGTAACTTGATTCGTTTAATATTTTAAATTCTGAAACAGCCGTTAAGTATTTATTTTATGTCCTATAATTTCAAACAAGATTTGTTGATTATAATATGTATCTTATTTCTATTCTATTTTTACTTTCTTTTTCTCCTTTAAAAAGACGGTATTGTAATTTAAATGTATTATGGATCCCGGTTGTTATTGACGGATTTAAATGTTTTATGAGCCAGATATGAAAAACATGTTTATACAAAATATCTGTCTACGCCCGTATGTCCGCTTTGCATCATCGAAAAGTATATTAAGTTACGCATAGAATAGAACTTATCAAATGCTTGTTTTTCGATATGGCAGGTGGCCCCACGTGAATTGGGAACAAATCGCCAAAAGGGAGAATGTAACAGTAATGTTTCTTGATTTTAAGCAGTTCGCTTAACATTGGCAGTTCATGGAGCGTTGGGGCATTTGCATCAGGATAACCCGGCGATTCTCAAACAGCTGATGTTCTACAATATGATGAAATATACTAATTTTACTAAACATTATAATCGAAATTAAGTCTTTTTTAATCTAAATAGCAAAATAAAGCTAAAAACGTCAGATGAAAATCAAAATTGATGTAGTATTGGAGTAAAAACACAGAAATATTAACATGATTTAAAAAAAAAAAAAAAAAAAAAAAAAAAAGAAAGGTAAAGAAAATGTTTAAAAAAAAATGAAAATAAGTAAAACGAAAGGTAAAACAAAGAAGGTAAACGTGTTTTATAAGCTTAGCAATTAACGTCCTTTTTCATTCTTTCATAAATATTAATGCAACAATATTAATCTTTAGTATTACAGAAAGTACTGTATTCAATGAAGATAATTTTTTAATCATTTGATTGTATATTTATTTTACAAAAAGAAATAAAAAATGACAATTACAATTTAGTAAAATTAGTTTAAATAAAACTTTAACGCAAGTAATGCAACAGTTGGATTTGAAAATCCTAAGTAAAGGTTATCACATTTCATAGATATAGAAATTCGGAAAAAAAGAATTTTTTATATTATCCTTTTTCAAAAAAGTATATTTTTAAAAAACATATGCGTAGACAAAACACATTTTTTTAAAATTTTTAATGCACTTCGCTTCAAAAAGAAGTTGAAAGTCTTATTTTTTCTGCATGGTACTTATACATTGTCAAAACGGTAAATTTTATATTAGTAAAAAAATAGTTTTTAACGATTATGATTGTTTGAAGTTTAATTTTGTGTAATTCTTCCAAAACCGAAACAAAAGCTACAATCTCAAGAGCTATTGAGTTACATAAGGATAAGAGCTTTTAAAAAATAAAAGAATTGCAGTTTAACTACTTCAGACGGAACAAAGAAATATTTTCTTTTATGAAACAAAAGGACTTACGATGTATGTGTGCATACATTTTAATTCAGAAATAAGGGAAATAATTTTTCTGTTTAAATACAAATCGTACTATTCAGATAAATGCAAGAAAATAAATAAACGAGAAAAGCCAATATGCTAATGCAGTTTTATTTCTAGATTATAAATAGAAGACTCATAAAATTAAAAAACAAGACTCTTGGTGAATAATAAGTTACTTCGACAATTTTGTGAAGTAACTTTCCATTATAAGATAATAGATTCTTATTTCTGATAGCTTGATTAGTTTAATATTATACGCTCTGAATTAACCATTAAGGATTTATTTTATGTTCTATATTTCCAAACAAGCTTTGTTGATTATAATACGTATCTTATTTCTCTGGTACTTTTATTATTATTTTTTAAATTAAAGAAGAAGGTCTTATCGAAATTTATTTCGGCTTCAATTTGTTATTGACAGATTTACATGTTTTATGGGTGAGAGATATCGAAAAACATACTTTAACAAAATGCCTGCCTGTCTGAACGCATGTATCTATGTCTGCTTTGTATCATCGAAAAACATATTAAGCTATACATAGAATTGAACTAAACATCTTGTGTATGTTTTTCGACATACCTAGTATATCCTACGTAAATTTGGGAACAATCTGTCAGAAGAGGGAATGTAATAGCGATTTTTCTCGATTTTACATAGTTCTGTTTCACGTTGGCTGTTCATCCAGCAATAGGCAATTAACCCGTCTTCCAATGTATGAAGTTCAATTTTGTGTAACTTTTTCAAAACCGAAACAAAAGCTACAATCTCAAGAGCTATACAGTTACATAAGGGCTTTTGAAACATAAAAGAATAACAGTTTAAATATTTCAAACTGAACAACGGAATTTTTTTTCTTTTATGAGACAAAATGACTTACGTTGTATGTATGCGTGCATTTTAATTCAGAAGTAAAAGAAACAATTTTACTGTTTAAATACAAATCTTACTATTCAGGTGAATTCTAGAAAAGAAATAAACAAGAAAACAAATATGCTAATGCAATTTTAGTTCTAATTTATTAATAGAAGACTCATAAAATTAAAAAAACGGACTCTCGGTGAATAATAAGTTACTTCGTCAATTCTGTGAAGTTTCTACGAGTGGTATCACATATAGATACATAAATTTTTCTTGCCACAAAAATGTAGGGGGAGGAAAGAAAGAAAAGATAATATAGAGACAAAGAAGAAAAATGTAAAAGAAAAAGAAAAATAAATCCTACTTTAAAAGCTAACCATTAATATACATTCATATTTGCGTATATATATAAATACTTTCATATTATTTCTTTAATATTACAGAAAGTGCTGTTTCCAGTGAAGTATAATTTTTTAATTATTTGATTGTGTATTTATTTTTAAGGAAGAAATAAAAAATGACTATTACTATTAAATAAAAATAGTTTAAATAAAAAATTACACATTAAAACTTTAACGCAAGTAGCGTAAGAGTTCGGTTTGAAAGTGTTGGGTAAACGTTATCACATTTCATAGAATAAAAAAAAATCTCGAGAAAAGGCAAATTATTTTATGTTAGCCCTTTTCATAAAAACATTATTTTAAAGCTAATATACGTAGATAAAATTAATTTTTAATTTTTAATTCACTTCGCTTCAAAAATATTAAAATGTCGATGTTGAAAGTTTTATTTTTCTTACTTGATACTTAAACATTCCCAAAACAAATTTTTTTTTAAAGTAAATATAGTTTTAAACGATTGCGATTGTTTGAAGTTCAATTTTGTGTAACTCTTTCAAAACCGAAACAAAAGCTTCAATCTCAAGAGATATTCAGTTACATAAGGATAAGAGCTTTTAAAAGATAAAAGAATAACATTTTAACTACTTCAGACGAAACAAAATAATTTTTTCATTTATGAAACAAAAGGACTTACGTTGTATGTATGCGTACATTTTAATTCAAAAGTGAGAGAAATAATTTTTCTTTTTAAATACCAATCTTACTATTCAGATAAATGCAATAAAAGAAATAAACGAGAAAAGCAAATATGCTATTGCAATTTCTGTTCTAGATTATAAATAGAAGACTCATAAAGTTTAAAAAAGGGGGCTCTCATTGAATATTAAGTTAATTCGTGAATTCTGTGAAGTTTCTTCAAGTGGTACCATTATAAGATAATAAACTCTTATTTCTAGTAACTTGATTAGTTTAATATTTTAAATTCTGAAACAGCCGTTAAGTATTTATTTTATGTCCTATAATTTCAAACAAGCTTTGTTGATTATAATATGTATCTTATTTCTATTCTATTTTTACTTTCTTTTTCTCCTTTAAAAAGACGGTATTGTAATTTAAATTTATTATGGATCCCGGTTGTTATTGACGGATTTATATGTTTTATGAGCCAGATATGAAAAACATGTTTATACAAAATGTCTGTCTACGCCCGTATGTCCGCTTTGCATCATCGAAAAGTATATTAAGTTACGCATAGAATAGAACTTATCAAATGCTTGTTTTTCGATATGGCAGGTGGCCCCACGTGAATTTGGGAACAAATCGCCAAAAGGGAGAATGTAACAGTAATGTTTCTTGATTTTAAGCAGTTCGCTTGTACATTGGCAGTTCATGGAGCGTTGGGGCATTTGCATCAGGATAACCCGGCGATTCTCAAACAGCTGATGTTCTACAATATGATGAAATATACTAATTTTACTAAACATTATAATCGAAATTAAGTCTTTTTTAATCTAAATAGCAAAATAAAGCTAAAAACTTCAGATGAAAATCAAAATTGATGTAGTATTGGAGTAAAAACACAGAAATATTAGCATGATTTTTAAAAAAAAGAAAAAGAAAGGTAAAGAAAATATTTAAAAAAAATGAAAATAAGTAAAACGAAAGGTAAAACAAAGAAGGTAAACGTATCTGTTCTAGATAATAAATAGAAGACTCATAAAGTTTAAAAAAGGGGGCTCTCAGTGAATAATAAGTTAATTCGTGAATTCTGTGAAGTTTCTTCAAGTGGTATCATTATAAGATAATAAACTCTTATTTCTAGTAACTTGATTAGTTTAATATTTTAAATTCTGAAACAGCCGTTAAGTATTTATTTTATGTTTTATAATTCCTAACAAGATTTGTTGATTATAATATGTATTTTATTTCTATTCTATTTTTACTTTTTTTTTTCTCTCTTTTAAGAAGAAGGTATTGTAATTTAAATTTATTATGGCCTTCGGTTGTTATTGACGGATTTATATGTTTTATGAGCCAGATATGAAAAACATGTTTATACAAAATGTCTGGCTACGCCCGCATATATGTATGGCCGCTTTGTATCATCCAAAAATGTAAATTAAGTTACGCGTAGAATAGAACTCATCATATGTATGTTTTTCGATATGGAAAGTGGCCCCACGTGAATTTGTGAACAATCCGCCAAATGGGAGAATGTAACAGCAATAATTCTTGATTTTACCTAGTCCGCTTGAACGCATTGGCTGTTCATGAAGCGATGGGCCATTTGGATCAGAATTACCCGGCGATTCTCAAACAGCTGATGTTCAACAGAATGATGAAAAATAGTAATTTTATTAAACTTTATGATCGAAATTAAGTCGTTTTAACCTGAATAGTAAAAAAAGCAAAAAACTTCTGATGAAAACCAAAATTGCTGTAGTATTAAAGTAAAACCACAGAAAGATTAACATGATCAACAAAAAGAAAAACAAAATTTGTGAAACAAAATGTAAAACAAGGAAGGAAATCGTGCTTTATAAGATTAGCATTAACGTGCTTTTTTATTCATTCATAAACATTAATACAATAATATTATTCTTTAGTATTACAGAAAGTACTGTATTCAATCAAGCATAATTTTTTAATCATTTGATTGTGTATTTATTTTAAAAGAAGAAATAAAAAATGACAATTACAATTTAATAAAATTAGTTTAAATAAAAGATTACACATTAAAGTTTAGCGCAAGTAACACAAGAATTCGGCTTGAAAATGTTGAGTAAACGTTATCATATTTCATAGAAAAAAAAATCCGGAAAAAAAAAAGAATTTTTTTATGTTATCCTTTTACACAAAAGTATATTTTTTAAAGCTAACATGCGTAGATAAAATTCATTTTTTGAATTTTTAATGCATTTTGCTTCAAAAAGATGTTGAAAGTCTTATTTTTCCTGCATGGTACTTATCCATTCTCAAAAATATAAATTTTATTAGTAAAAAAAAAAAATAGTTTTAAACGTTTACGATTGTTTGAAGTTTAATTTTGTGTAACTCTTCCAAAACCGAAACAAAAGCTACAATCTGAAGAGATATTCAGTTATATAAGGATAAGAGCTTTTAGAAGATAAAAGAATAACAATTTAACTACTTCAGACGGAACAAAGGAATTTTTTCTTTTATGAAACAAAAGGACTTACGTTGTATGTATGCATACACTTTAATCCAGAAGTAAGGGAAATATTTTTTCTGTTTAAATACGAATCGTACTATTCGGATATATGCAAGAAAAGAAATAAACGAGAAAACCAATATGCTAATGCAATTTTATTTCTAGATTATAAATAGAAGACTCATAAAATTAAAAAACGGGACTCTTGATGAATAATAAGTTAGTTCGTCAGTTATGTGAAGTAGCTTTCCATTATAAGATAATAGATTTTTATTTCGGATAGCTTGATTAGTCTAATATTCTACTTTCTGAAACAACTGTTAAGGATTTATTTAATGCTCTTTAATTCCAAACAAGCTTTGTTGATTATAATATGTATCTTATTTCTATGGTACTTTTATTATTATTTTTTTTTTTTAAGAAGAAGGTATTATCGAAATTTATTACGGATTCTATTTGTTATCGACAGATTTACATGTTTTATGTGTCAGACACATCGAAAAACATAATTGACAAAATGCCTGTTTGTTTGCCCGCATGCTATGTATGTCCGATTTGTATCATCGAAAAGTATATTAAGTTACACATAGAATTGAACTAAATATATTGTGTATGTTTTTCGACATACCTAGCATATCCTGCGTAAATATGGGAACAATCTGTCAGGAGAGGGAATGTAATAGCGATTTTTCTCGATTTTAGGTAGTTCTGTTTCACGTTGGCTGTTCATGCAGCAATAGGCCATTTGCATAAAGCTAATCCGGTTTACGACTGTTTGAAGTTCAATTTTGTGTAACTCTTTCAAAACCGAAACAAAAGCTACAATCTCAAGAGCTGTTCAGTTACATAGGGATAAGAGCATTTAAAAGATAAAGGAATAACAGTTTAACTACTTCAGTCAGAACAAAGGAATTTTTTTTCTTTTATGAGACAAAAGAACTCACGTTGTATGTATGCATACATTTTAATTCAGAAGTAAGAGAAATAATTTTACTATTTAACTACCAATCTTACTATTCAGATAAATGCTAGAAAAGAAATAAACGAGAAAAATGAATATGCTAATGCAATTTTAGTTCTACATTATACAAATAGAAGACTCATAAAATTAAACAACTGAGAAAAATCATGCGTCAAGCATAGATTATGAAGCACTTTCCAACACTTCATGAAATCTTGAACAAAACTTCGTTAATTAGGGAAATAAGGGTATATAGCCAAATATGTATTCCAATATTTTTAACAGCTCTGTATTTGATCTGTCAGTTGATACAGGGCAGAGGGGAGAGGGGGCACCTTTGAACTGGGGGCACTTTTGGACACTCTAAATATTTTCCTTCAAATAAATTATTTAAAAAAAATTTATATGGTTATACATTACTGTTGCTTCAAGGGAATAATTATACAAAGCTGTACCATTTTGTATGAACAGTACTGTCTAAACAAGATATGTATTTTTCTCCCTCTTGAATCTAAACTTAAGAAAATAAAGTTGTAACATTTTTGTTTACAAACTTTTATCCCTAAAATTTTAATTTATTGTCCAATGCTTAAACAAAGATGTTAGCTTTAGTTTATAAGCTTTGTTTTATTCAAATTCTTCAGTCGAATTGAATAAACCGTTGTAATGTTGAACTCCATGTGATGGGGCACCATTGAACAGCGAAGAAACACCGAATAAATAACTGGTGGTAAATAATAATTGAAATAATTTAAAGAGAACACTTAAAGCTATGAAGTAAAGAGTTGTTAATGTATCTAAATATTATCATTTCTCAAATTTTTTAATGTGAAATAGGTTAATTAAGAATGTCAAAGAACATGGACTTATACTGCTAACAATTCCGCTTACTGCACACATAGGTTCCAACCTCTGTATGTATCAATGATGGGAAGTTTCAAATTTAAATTCATTTATTGGACAATTGCAAATCCTGGATACAAAATAATGATTCATGATTTAAATGGTTTCCAAACATTATTTCTGGTTTCTGTCACGGATAAAACGGAATTTTATATCAGGTCTCTTAAAAAATAGCGAATGAAAAATTTTAATTTTTCAGAAGCATCAGATATCACATTGGTGTATTTCAAGGATATAGTAAAATAGTTTTTACAACCAACACAACTAGGGGGACACTTTGTGTTTTATCAACAATGAGTTTTGACATCAACTTTGATGGATTTAAGTTTGGTTAAATAACAAAAAGTTAGTAATTTCAACAAAATGTAGTTATTTAATTTTATTCATATTACTTTATATTTCTGTAACATGTGCAATTTTTTATAAAAACTCCCAATATTTTCATATTTTATTCATTTATTTAAAGGTGCCCCTTGCTTGTTAAAATGTACCCCTATATGGGGCACGTTTGAACAAAAATCTGACAACTTTTTAAATCCTCACAACTTATTTAATTTCTTTAGAAAATGTTTAGTTTATGGTTCATATGATGAAGAAATGTGTTGTTTTTATTATGAAATATTTTAAACTCAATAAATATAATTCAAGTAAGAAATACATTGATTTTCTGAAAAAATGTTCAAAGGTGCCCCCCCCCTCCCCTACGTATTATAAAATGGCAAAATTTAGTTTAGCAGTAAAAATGCTTAAAATTTCTTTTTGAGCAATTTGTACTACTAAATGGGAAACATACTTGAAAACTTTTGTTCAGTCCTGTAGTTTACCTTGTACCTTTATTACACGTCAGTAAGAAGCTAAAATTCATGTTTAACTAAAACACTCTTAAAAGTACTAAAACCACATTGTTCTAAACTATCATTCATAGGTGTCCATGTACACAATATTTTGCGTGGTCCTCTATATCATTTTATCTTTTATCTATAATCTGCAAACATTTCTTTGTAAATTGAATGCAGTTCAACGTAAAAATGTATACCTTATTTAAGAACCACCTTTAAGTAATTTACGCTCATACTCAGTAATGGTGGCGAGCTCTTTTGGATAGCCCTTTATATCAATTATATCATTTATACACACCCTTATAATGTACAAATATTTAGTGAAACTTAAATACCTATATCATAATTAAAATGTATTACATCCATCCATAAGCCATCATCGGAAACATATACAGTCCGTCGCACAGTGGGGCAAAATCCGGAAAAGCTGGCCAAAATATGAAAATGTTATTCGAATTGCACGAAAATTCGTATACATGTGTTTTTGAGGATGCTAAGTAAGAATGCAAAATTAAAATAAAAAAAATGGCGGATACAATATGGTGGAACAAAAACTACAATGTCTCGAAAGTTATTCCATTTGTATGAAATTTCGTAAACTTTTCAGGATGCTAATTAGGATTCAAAAGTTAAACTTTAAAAATAGATAAATAAATAAAATGACAGATTAAAAGTAAAAACAATTTGATTTAAATAAAATTTAAAATTTCGAGGCTAAACTTAAAAAAGAATTTTCAAGGAACCAAGAGACATTTAATCGAAATTTAAGTACATTAATGGAAAGTAAAATGCTAGACTATTTATTTTTTATATAATTAAAATAAAAAGAAAATATATTCCAGAAATTCACCTTTAAAATCAATTGTAATATAATAAAAAGATTCTTCAGACGTCAAGGTGTCGAAATAGTTAGCAGAGCTTGTTCGCAGTATTAGAAGATCCTGTGACTCTTAGGATCAATTATTAGGTAGCTTTCATTACAAAAAGTAAAAAACTACCTATTGCAGCCGTCCGGAGGAAAGCATTTCCGGAAAATTTTGGTATATTTTCACCGATCATGACCCCCAGACCCCAAAACCACCCTCCGTTCAAATGTTGACATATATATATATATATATAACCATATATATATATATATATATATATCTGATTTTTGTCATGCGATAACTAACGTATTTATGAACCGATTTGAATGAAACTTGGTATGTACATAGTACATACAAATGTCTCGACCGAGTTCGTTGGTCAGCATCATCCGCCATTTTGTTTCAAAATGGCGGTCATTTTAAATTTTTTAAAAAATTTAAAATTTAAAATTAAATGCGAAAAAATTAAAAGTTGAAAAATATTTTCCTTTTACGTGTTAGAACGTAAAACAAAGATTCCAGAACACTTTTTATTTTGTCTATATCTTAAAAAATGATTGAGTTATAGCACTTTGAATTTTTCTTATGGCTGACATTTTGAAACGATCTGATTTTTGTCACGTGATAACACGCGTATTTATGAACCGATTTCAATGAAACTTGGTATGTACATAGTACATACAAATGTCTCGACCAAGTTCATTGGCCAGCATCATCCGCCATTTTGTTTCAAAATGGTGGCCATTTTAAAATTTTTAAAAATTTAAAAATTTAAAATTAAATGCGAAAAAATCAAAATTTGAAAAATAGTTTTCTTTTACGTGTTAGAAAGTAAAACAACGATTCCAGAACACTTTTTATTTTGTCTATATCTTACAAAATGATTGAGTTATAGCACTTTGAATTTTTCTTATATCTGACATTGTGAAACGGTACGGTCTGATTTTTGTCACGTGATAACACGCGTATTTATGAACCGATTTCAATGAAACTTGGGATGTACATAGTACATACAAATGTCTCGACCGAGTTAGTTGGCCAGCATCATCCACCATTTTGTTTCAAATGGTGGCCATTTTAAATTTTTAAAAAAATTTAAAATTTAAAATTAAATGCGAAAAAATTTAAAATTGAAAAATATTTTTCTTTTACGTGTTAGAACTTAAAACAACAATTCCAGAACACTTTTTATTTTGTCTATATCTTAAAAAATGACTGAGTTATAGCACTTTGAATTTTGCTTATGGCTGACTTTTTGAAACGGTCTGATCAGAACGATCCACAATGTTGCTTTAAAATGGCATACACTTTATGATATCGTGGAATTTGGTGACTCTCTAAATCGCTTAAAATAAAACCAGGTTGAATAAAAGATGACTAATTTCTAAAAATTCCTATTAATATTCAGTCTTGACAAAAACTAGTTTCAATCTTATAAAATCACTAATTTTATAGGATTATTTCCACTAATTTGAGCTTAGTATTTTTGAACAATATAACTTACCTTAAAATAAATAAATAAATATATGAGTATATGAAAGCTACCTCTTCCTCCCGGCATTGCCGGAAGGACTTTTTTTAATTTCTTCTACAATAATTTACCTAAACTGGAAATGAAATAATCTGATGACATTAAAAGACATAAAAATATCTTTCATTTTCTTGCGCTACTGCATGTTTGCGAGAAATCTTCTAAATGCCTTTTGATCAGTTTGTTGCATGAATCTTAATTATCTTATGGCATTTGGCAAATCGGCAGTATTGAAGCTAATGTCATTTCTTTGTCATTAATAAATAGTTTGTGCACTGAAGTAGGCATATAGAACCAGGGATGTGGTTTAAATCTACGAGCTGTTTGTTAGGAAAAATCTTCGAAATTGATCAAATAAATGACATGGATACAAGAAATTACTTATGATATGAAATCTTCGTATACGCTCGTTATAGAAACACAAATAGTTGTGTTTTCAAAGAATCGTTGAATTGTATTGCCATCATTTGTGCTTCCAAATCTGAGATTTGGTTTCTTGACAAGAAGTCTTAATTGTAAACGAAATATTTTTTGCATATTTTATTTTGCAATTTCAGTGTTCTTCTTTTCATGCAGAGTACGAGCTTTCCATTTTTTTCTATCCAGTTTGTCTGCGAGGTGTAAGCCCTCTCTAAGCATCTTAGCATGTAACGTAGATATTCTGAATTCTAAATTATCTCTATCCTTTTTTAATTAAAATGTCATATCGGTAAGAAGCTGTTTTGATGTTGTCTGACATAGGTAGCAACGTCGAGTATTGCACTAATTCGTTATTAACGACTATTTCTTCTGTATCAATGACTATATTAAAAGAAATAAGTTAATTCTCCTGTGTTTAATACAATACCTTTCATTGACAGTAGCTTCCGTATTTCTTGAAAAAAAAAATGGATCTTGATTGCCCCGATAGTGAAATGAAGATCTCGGAATTTTCAAATTAACGATTCATGAATTATTCGCAACATTTATGTATTCTAGTAGCACGGCAGAAGTGAAAAATATATTAGAACCTCCTACCCCCTTCATAGCTAAATATTTGTTTAAATGTACTTAGAATAGATATGTCATCACATCCTCACTTGTAAACCAAATCCAAATTCCTAATGTAGGCGAAAGTCATATTCATAAAAATTTTCACTCGCATCAATGAAATACGCTCAGTAGTTTTTATCAGCAAATATAGCCATTGACAAAATAATTCTTCTAATTATAATAGAACAAACAAAATTACTAGCTATAAAGATAAGAAAATGTTATTCTACCGGATCAGTAATAGAGAATTATTTTCATTTTTTTCATTACTAAGCTTACTTATCAAATTAATGTAATCTTATGATTATAGTATTTATTTACAATATAATAGGAAATAAACTATTATAAAATTGAATAATTTAAAAATTTGAAAAATATTTATCAGCTAAATTATGTGAAAAATAGTCAATTTTAAAATTTTTGAGGCGGCCGAAAAAGTGTCATTTTTACTTGAGGTTACTAAAATATGCGTGAAATGCAGAAAGGCAGTTTTAGGCAGCTGGTTTTTTTATGAATCACTAGACAATAGCCCAAGTTATTATTTCCATTAAATTTCGTTGCGGAACACTGTGGAACATTTAAACTTTTTAATGTTTAAAAGCAAAAAAAAAAAAAAAAAAAAAAAAAAATTCTAAAATTTTTTTATTAAAAATGACAATGAATTTATTAATTTTTACGTGCTTAATATAAATTTTGTAATACATGCAAATAAAGTACATACTATCATAGTGTGAATCCATTTCAAATCATTAAAATCGGATAATATTATAAAATATAGCATGCGTTTAGAGGAACTGTTGTTTTGCTGTTTTTGTTCGCTCTAAATGATATTCCTTCAAGTATCATTTTTGAAATGATGCTGCTTGTAAGGGCAAAGCAAAAATCTTTTTTTAAATACAGATTCTAACTCTCCAAACATTATTCTAGCCAACTATACAATCGAAATCCCCTAAATCCCTTTTCGACTTTTGGCCAGCTTTTTGGGTTTTTGCCCCTCTGTGCGTCGGAAGGAATATACTATTTGAAACCTTTGTCCCTGTAAATGCAATGTACTTCATATTATGCTAGACAGTATCGTATAATTTATATTAAGCCTCAGTGACATACATCAATTTTATTATACATGAAACAGTTTAATATATTTTAAATGCCGCACACTATTCCCCACCCCCTTTTACCATTATCCAATGGAATTCTTTTGTGTGGCCCTGTAAAGGAATAATAGCTAAATATTCACCGCATATTTTATAGAATGCATATTTTTAGTGCACCTCTTAAATGCATGTAAATTTTAATATGTTTGAAAGGTTGTAACATCTTTAAAACGCCTTTGAAACGATTATTTCCCATAGGCCATAATGTAATTGAAAATTTTTGACTGTCCCTGTAAATAAACTAATCATGGTAGAAACTTCACTGTATTCAATGAAGCATAATTTTTTAATCATTTCATTGTGTATTTAATTTAAAAGAAGAAATAAAAAAAATGACAATTACAATTTAATAAAATTAGTTTAAATAAAAGATTACGGTACTTCTAGGTTATTCCGTCGACCAATTTCGCCAAAATATACAAATAGCCAAACTAATAGCCAAATTATACATGTTGACATAATTTTTATTTTAAATAACGAAAAAACAAATAATTAGTAGAATATTAATAGAAATATTAATAAAAAGGTCGAAATAAAAATCATTTAATGACATTTTAAACACGTGAATCGCATTTAATGTCATTGAATGTGACATTGACGATCATCCATTATTGGAATTTAATTTTATAGTTTGGCGATAATTTTTTGGTCGACGGGATAACCTAGAAGTACCAAAATTACACATTAAAACTTAAACGCAAGTAACGCAAGAGCACGGTTTGAAAATGTTGGGTAAACGTTATTCACATTTCATAGAAAAAAAAAAAAAAGAATTATTTTATATTATCCTCTTTTATAAAAGTATATTTTTTTAAGCTAACATGCGTAGACAAAATTCATTTTTTAATTTTTAATGCACTTCGCTTCAAAAAGATGTTGAAAGTCTTATTTTTCCTGCATGGTATTTATCCATTCTCAAAACGCTAAATTTTATTAGTAAAAAAATAGTTTTTAACGATTACGATTGTTTGAAGTTTAATTTTGTGTAATTCTTCCAAAACCGAAACAAAAGCTACAATCTCAAGAGCTATTGAGTTACATAAGAGCTTTTAAAAGATAAAAGAATTGCAGTTTAACTTACTTTAGACGGAACAAATAAATTTTTTCTTTTATGAAACAAAAGGACTTACGTTGTATTTATGCATACATTTTAATTCAAAAATAAGGGAAATGATTTTTCTGTTTAAATACAAATCGTACTATTCAGATAAATGCAAGAAAAGAAATAAACGAGAAAAGCCAATATGCTAATGCAGTTTTATTTCTAGATTATAAATAGAAGACTCATAAAATTAAAAACAAGACTCTTGGTGAATAATAAGTTACTTCGTCAATTTTGTGAAGTAACTTTCCATTATAAGATAATAGATTCTTATTTCTAATAGCTTGATTAGTTTAAAATTAGTTTTTTTAGTTTATACGCTCTGAATTAACCGTTAAGGATTTATTTTATGCTCTATAATTCCAAACAAGCTTTGTTGTTTATAATATTATCTTATTTCTATGGTACTTTTATTATTTTTTTTACTTAAAGAAGAAGGTATTATCAAAATTTATTACGCATTCTATTTGTTATTGGCCGATTTACATGTTTTATGGGTCAGAGATATCGAAAAAACATACTTTAACAAAATGCCTGTCTATCTGACGCATGTATGTATGTTCGCTTTGTGTATCTTCGAAAAATATATTAAGCTATACATAGAATTGAACTAAATATCTTGTGTAGGTTTTTCGACATACCTAGCATACCCTACGTAAATTTGGGAACAATCTGTCAGAAGAGAGAATGTATTAGTGTTTTTTTTCTCGATTTTACATAGTTCTGTTGCACGTTAGCTGTTCATGCAGCAATAGGGATCAAGCAAACCCGGCTTACGACTGGTTGAAGTTCAATTTTGTGTAATGCTTCCAAAACCGAAACAAAGCTACTATCTCAAGAGCTATTCAGTTACATAAGAATAAGAGGTTTTAAAATATAAAAGAATAAGAGTTTAAATATTTCAGACTGAACAAAGTGATTTTTCTTTTACGAGTCAAAATGACTCACGTTGTATGTATGCTTACATTTTAAATGAGAAGTAAGAGAAATAATTTTAGTGTTTAACTACCAATCTTACTATTCAGATAAATGTTAGAAAAGAAATAAACGAGAAAAGATATATGCTAATGCAATTTTAGTTCTATATTATAAATAGAAGACTCATAAAATTAAAAAAGGGGTCCTCACGGTGAATAATAAGTTACTTCGTTAATTCTGTGAAGTTCCTACGAAAAGTACCATATATATATATATATATATATATACATTTTTCTTGCCAAAAAATAGTGGAGGGAGGAAAGAAAGAAAAAAAGTAAAATAGAAAAGAAAGGATAATATAGAGACAAAGAGAAAAAACGTAAAAGAAAAAGAAAAAATAAATCCTCTTTTATAAGCTAACCATTAATATACTTTCATATTTGCACATAAATATTAATACATTGGTATTGTTTTTTAATGTTACAGAAAGTGCTGTATTCAGTAAAGGGTAATTCTTTAATCAATTTGATTATATATTTATTTTTAAGGATGAAATAAAAAATGATCAATACAATTAAATAAAATTATTTTGAATAAAAAAATACACATTAAAACTTTAAAGCAATAAACTAATATGGGTAGATAAAATTACTTTTAAAATTTTTAACTCACTCCATTTCAAAAATATTAAAATATCGATGTTGAAAATTTTTATTCCTCTACTTGATACTTATCCGTTCTCAAAGCGTGAAATTTTTTTAGTTAGAAATAATTGTAAACGATTGCAACTGTTTGAAACTCAATTTTGTGTAACTCTTCGAGAACCGAAACAAACGCTACAATCTCAAGATCTATTCAGTTACATAAAGACAAGAGCTTTTAAAAGATAAAAGAATAACAGTTTAACTACTTCAGACTGAACAAAGAAATTTTTTCTTTAATGAAACAAAAGGACTTATAAGTTGTATGTATGCATACATTTTAATTCAGGAATAAGGGAAATGATTTTTCTGTTTAAATACCAATCTTACTATTCAGATAGTGCAAAAAAAGAAATAAACGATGAAAGCAAATATGCTAATGCAATTTTAGTTTTAGATTATAAATAGAAGATGGGTAAAATTAAAAAAGGGGGCTCTCATTGAATAATAAGTTAATTCGTGAAATCTGTAATATTCCTTTGAGTGGTAGCATTATATGACATTAGACTCATATTTCTCATAACTTAAATCTTTTAATATTTTAAATTCTGAAACAACCGTTAAGGATTTATTTTATGTTTTATACTTCCAAACAAGCTTTGTTGATAATAATATGCATCTCACTTCTATGGTATTTTTACTTTTTTTTTCTCCTAAAAGAAGAAGACATAATTTAAACTTATTTCGGATTTCGGTTAATATCGACGGATTTATATGTTTTATGGGTTAGATATATCGAAAAACATACTTATACACTGTAAAAAAAAATTCAAGAGGTTACTAAAAATTTTTTAGTAAATTTGTTTTCTACAGAATTTTTTAGAAACCATTACAAACTTTTTTTTTGCAAGTGAAACAAGCATTTCTTTTGTAAACTGAACAAAAGAATTTTTGTATAACTAACTTAAAAATTTTTAGTATGAGCCACCAAGCAAATTTTAGAAATAGCTCCAAAATTATTTTCAATAACCATTACGTGCGAATGAAAGGCAGGAGGTTCCTTCGAGCTGCATCCAAACTTCTGAGGCGGACGATTTTCGGAAAAACTGCAATAGATGGCAGCACCAAACAATGCTAACTGTTCCGAGAGGATATTCATAATCCCTTTATTAACGAGTACTTACACTACATACATTCGGAGCGTATTTGGCGGCGGCCAGTATCGAACCCGCGACCTTTTATTCTGGAGTCCGTTACTATAACCACTATACTATCAAGGCCACACCAAGTGAGTTTTAGTAATAGTTATTAAAAATATAAAACTATTAACCCTCTTCGTTGCTAACTTTTTTCTAGTAATTCTTACAGATTTTCTTGTAACCGACTAAGATTACTAAAAATTTTTTAGTAATTACAAGGATCACTAAAGTTTTTTTTAGTAGATCGACCCTTTTTTTACAGTGTATGAAATGTCTGTATGTCTACCCGCATGTATATATATCCGCTTTTTTTTATCGAAAAGTATATTAAGTTATGCATAGAATTGAACTAAAAACCTCGTGTATGTTTTGGGACATCGCCAGAAAATCCTACGTGAATTTGGGAACAATCTGTTAGAAGAGAGAATGTAATAGTGATTTTTCTCAATTTTACATAGTTCTGTTGCACTTTGACTGTTCGTGCAGCAATAGGCAATTTGCATCAAGCTAACCCGGCAATTCATAAGCAAAAAAAAAAAAAAAAAAAAAAAAAAAAAAAAAAAAAAAAAATGTTCGAGAAAAGAAGAATTATTTTATGTTATCCCTTTTCATAAAAAATATTTTCCTCAAAGTTAATATGTGTAGATAAAATTCGTTGTTTAATTTTTAATGCAGTTCGCTTCAAAAATATTAAAACATCGATGTTAAAAGCCTTATTTCTCCTCATGATACTTATCTATTCTCAAAACGGTAAATTTTATAAGTAAAAAAATAGTTTTAAACGATTACGACTGGTTGAAGTTCAATTTTATGTAACTCTTCCAAAATCGAAACAAAAGCTATAAACACAAGGGCTATTCAGTTACATAAGGATAAGAGCTTTTAATAGATAAAAGAATAACATTTTAACTACTTCAGACGAAACAAAATAATTTTTTTCATTTATGAAACAAAAGGACTTACGTTGTATGTATGCGTACATTTTGACTCAGAAGTAAGGGAACTAATTTTTCTAAATACCAATCTTACTATTCAGATAAATGGAAGGAAAGAAAAAAACAAGAAAAGCAAATATGCTAATGCAATTTTAGTACTAGATTATAAATAAACCACTCATAAAATTAAAAGAAGAGGGCTCTTGGTGAATAATAAGTTACTTCGTCAATTCTGTGAAGCTTCTACGAGTGGTACCATTTTAAGATAATAAACTCTTATTTCTGATAACTTAATTAATTTAATATTTTAAATTCTTAAACAACCATTAAGGATTTATTTTATGCTCTATAATTCCAATGTCGTTCTTATTAAATGAATTCGTTGTTTAAACTTATAAATTATTAATAAAAAAGTGAATAATGTTCTCTCTCTTTCTCTCTATATATATACATAAAGACTTGCAAAAAAAGGGCGGGGGGTATGTTACTTTGTATTAACAACTCTGAAAATTATAAGCAAAAAACTTGGCAAAATTTGGGACCATTTTTATAAAAAGCTTAATTTCTCTGCGAGTATGCATGCTATTTGCATAAAAATGAACCCAGTTTATTACAATAATGCTTTTAATATATATATATGTATATATATATGTATATATAAAGACTTGCAAAAATAAGGGGGGGGGAGAAAGAAAGAAAAAAAAAGAAAAGCATAAAAGAAAAGAAAATATAGAAAGAAAGAGGAAAAACGTAGGAGAAAAAAATCCTGCTTTATAAGTGAACCATTAATATACTTTCATATTTACCCATATACATATTAATAAATGATATTACTTTTTAATATTACAGAAATACTGTATTCAGTGAAGTATAATATTTTAATAATTTGATTGTGTATTTATTTTTAAAGAAGAAATAAAAATTTACCATCACAATTTAATAAAATTAGCTTAAAATAAAAGATTATAGATAAAAAAATTTAGAGAAAGTAACGCAAGAGTTCTATTTAAAAATCTTGGGTAAACATTATCACATTTCATAGAAAAAAAATTACACGAGGAAAGAAGAATTATTTTATGTTATTCCTTTTTATAAAAACATTTTTTTAAAGTAAAATGTATAGATAAAATTCATTTTTAATATTATCATTTTAAACAATTATACCAAACAGTTTGACTGTTAATTATAAGTGCTTAAGTCAATCTGATTCCTTTCAAATATTTTTCAAAATTGTGTTGGGAGATTATTATTAATCTTTAAAAATAGTGGTTCTCTAGAAGCACATAACGTAAGGGTATTTACATAATTTAATATTCGGAACGCAAAGAAATAAATATTTTTTAAATCAAAGCTATAAGTTCCTTTATGTTGAGAAAAAAAAGATAAATCCTTCTCTTAAGATAAAAGAACATTTTTGCTTCTGAAACTAGTAATAACACTTTTCCTTTTCAATGGAAGAATAACAATTTAGATAGCCGTATAAAAATCGAATTTGTTTCCGAACAGGAAATATTACATAGAATTTTCGGAATTTTTTCCGCAAAGTAAATTTATTATGTCAGATAAGAAGCTTTAAAGGGAAAAAATACACTAAGCCCTCATATGTGCATATATACATGTATATATATGTATGTGTTGCAGGCTGTCGGGTGTTCTTTTTTAAAAATATTTGAATTTGCTTGTATATTGGATTTTTGTTTTTGCATTTTTCTTACAATATCAATGGAAAATCTTTCCAATAAAAACGGCCGAAAGAATATCATTTCAATGAGAAAGATTTTCAGCATTAGCAGTAAAATATACCTTCAGCTTATTTGATTTTTTTGATTGAATTAATTCTTTTACGTTAATTCTTAGCAGTTTTAAACGATTTCGAACAAATAAAATTCTATAAATATGTATGTATTTTTATGTATGTTCGCCCATTTAAAAATTTCTTTTTTTTTGTTTCAAAAGGATCGTTTTAGTGGTTGTCCTGTATAATGAATGGCGGTTCATAAAACGAGTTTTTGGCTCAAAAAATAGAGCAAAAACAGATTCATCTTACGTAACAAATGTTTTATTTTAAAATTGAATATTGCTACTTTTAAGTTTAAGCGTTATATTTTCATAATTGTGGGGTATTTCTGTAGTGTTGAACATACAAATTTAATCAATATATTGGTAATTTTTTCAAAATAAAATGCTTGTTTCTGCATACTTGTCAGTATATTTTATATATGAGCGTACTCATACAACAATTTCAATAGGTTATTAAGGACATCACTAACAAGGAAGGTCTCCATACTGGGCATACCCAGAATTTTATGAAAAAATTACTAATTAAAGTACTTATGTATGTATTAAAGGATCAGCCAAAATTAGCGGCGGAATCACATTAGATATTGTGTAAAAAAAATAAAATATTTATGAATATTTGGCGTGAAAAGACTAAAGAGTCACTCGATTTGGCGAGCAGCCCTTTTCTTCGCCAAAAGCGCAAGTATAATGAAACTCAAAACTGTTGGATATTTAGTTTGCGTGTAAATGCTATTTAATGAATTTTAACATAAACAATGAGAAACTTTAATATATTATATACATCTATATAAGTATTGTATTACATATATATATATATATATTACTCGTTGAAGTAGTTATTTAATTAATCGCTGGAAAAAATGTTTTCATAGCTAAAAAAATCATATTGAGAAAAATTATCTTCATATATTTAAGCGTATACAAAAATAAACGTCATATGTTTCCATAGCAACAAAATCTAATCTAGAATTTTTAATTGGACTTTGAGCTTGAAACAAATTTAATTAAATTCAAATTATGAATTTCGTTTTAAATCTCAAATTTTGATGATTAAATTTCAATATAAATACATATAAATTTCGATTTAACAAAATTATACTTAAAACAAACTAAAACTTACAAAACTAAAGTTATTTAAATTAAACATCAAAACAAGTTCAACATGAAACTTTTTTTTTCTTGAAGTGTATTTGACATAAAGTATTTTTTTGAAATTATATTCCATTGCCAACCGGCGATAAATCACCAAATAAGGAAATTTTCATTATTTTTTTACGGTTACTGAATGGAGATTCCGCCGAAATTTTTTTATAAACGTATATATCCACATGAGAAGAACATTTTGTAATTTTTTCAGATTTTTCTGGGTATGCCCGTATGGAGACCTTCCTTGTAAGTGTAATAATAGTAAAAAAAATTTTGCAGCACCTCGTTGGCATAGAAAACACAAATTAACTAAATTATAGCTTGTTTATTAAAAGTATCACTCTATGCATCATTGTGCGTTTCATTCCAATTTAAGTGGAGTGAGTTGTGGTTAGTAATTTCCTACTAATGACTTCTGATGAAAAAAATAAGATTGATCAACCTCATACTCAGTAGTTAAGACTACTGTCTCCAAGATCACTGTGGGTCGATTTGCATTAAAAACATTTTTCAGAAGAAATTTTGATCTATCACCTTTTTCAAACTATCACTACAAAAATGAATTGCGATTTAAATTTGCTATGCTCTTAAATGGAGTTTATGTAAGTGTGATTCGAAGCTATGAACGCAATTGATGATTTCTTCTCATCTGTAAGTAATGCCAGCAAGAAAAAAAAATATTTTTTAAACCACAATTTTAATGATCGAATGTTTTATGTTATTTTTTTAGTTTTAAATAGAAGAGGCGGGTAAGAGTTTTTATCACGCGTTGGTTACTTGGAGTGGTTGCACTTGCAGAGCAACATGATTAAGAGTTCTTCCTTTATTATTTTAGTTCCGATAATGTTTGAAAAGAGGGATTTTTTTAAGTGTTTTCTCTACAAAAAGAAACGTTTCTGAAGCATATAATTGACGTAAGAAGCTTACGATTCTTGAACAACCTCGTGCTTTGACTTTATTAGAACAAAACGTTCCTGTAAATCGTAAAGCTTTAGATTTACAAGCATTAGAGTAAACTATCTATGTCTTGATAAAAACAAGGTAAATTTACTACATGGCAATAAACCAAAATGAAAAATCGATTTAAAAAGACCGAGAAAGACTTCACCCAGGTCTTACAATTTTTTTAAAGTGCGCACTGGTAGTACCAACTATACGAACTTCACAAATAAAAAATAAACATTACTAATGAATGTATCAATATGGACAATCTCCCGCAAACTTCACATTTTTAGTGAGTGTTGTTGGCTAATCAGCCGGTTTTACTTGTCACTTATGGCTATTTAGAGTCTAAAACATAAATTAACTAAAGTTTCGACATGAGGCTTCGATAGATGGCATTAGGTGTTCTGTAATCGGCTAGTCTTAGACCTACCCTTTTTCAGAAGTGGAATCGTCTCGTCCCGTTCCCTCCCTGAGATAGTATAAATGCATTCTCTGATCGACTTCATTGCTCTTTCTGTCTTTTCGTTTCCGTCAAGTTGTTATGATTTAAGTTATTATAGTTTAAGTTCAAATAAGATATTTAGTTTTTCGTTTATGATGTTTAAAGGAATGATTTTTATTTATAATTTAAGTTAGTTTTGAAAAGCTCCCGGTGAAATGCAATTCAATATTGTTTTTAAAGAAGTATTTTTATGATTCCCTTAATCATTTTAATAAAGTTCGCTTTGAATAGTAATCAACTGGATGCTGTTATGGAAATATTTCTAAATTAAGTTTACAGGATTGATTAAAGTTTTAATAAAGAAGTGTCGTCATCAAAAACCTGACTCTTCGATGTCTCTCAGATTCAACACAGTTTTATTACAGGTATCTTCCACAGCGTTGCTATAGTATCTCTGCTTATAGCAGTATAATTATGTATTAGACCTGTATTGATACAGGCTAAGAGAAGAGGTTATGGGCTGTTAATGCCATACCTGAAGAATGTAGGCGTGTTGAATTTGAATAAGAAAATTCATAAATTTGTCCCGTTCCCCCCCACTCCAAAGACATTTGTGTGTATTAAGACGGGGGGGGGGGGGCTAATAAAGTTTATAGATGATGGCGACGTTACCTATACAAATTGACAAACTTGGAGCTTTAAACTATTCAAATTGGCAAATAGATATAAAGTATCTACTTATGGAAAAGAATGCTTTCGATATTGTCACTGGAATTGAGAAGGAACCCAAAATTGATGTCGACAAGGGAATTACAGCAAAAGATGTAAAGGATTTTCATACTAGGAAGAGGCTTGCTTTATCTATTATCTACTTAAATATGGAAAAGGACTTTAGAAAAATTATAGAAAACAAGGATGACCCTAAAGATGTCTGGGACACATTAAAGAAACATTTTGAGCCTGATAATAGATCACGTCACATGTTCCTGTTTTCAGAGTTTATGTCGTGTAAAATTAAGCCAGATGAGAAGATAGATTTATTCGCAGCAAGATTGAATCGAATTGCAGATCAGCTGAATGACCTTGGACATCCGGTTAAGGAAGTATATCATTTCAATAATTAAGACACCTTCCAAGTCATTTTGACAGTATCGTACAAGTTGTATTACGCTGGGAAGATAAAAAGTTTATTTTTAATGATATCCTATTAGAATTAATTGCCGAGGAATCAAGGTTAGCTTTACGAGATTTGGACAAAAGTAAAGAACTTTTTGTTTAAACTCAACATATTCAGCGAAACAGATTAAGGTGTTTCCGATGTGGAAGCAGAAACCATCTACAAAGGGACTGTGGAGAATACCGAAAAGATTTTAAGAAGTATAGCCGTCGTGTTCCATCTGTTTCTAATGTTTCAGATGCATCTGAAAGCTGTTCCAGTCCTCCTAAACGTGTCCAGTCTCCAGTAAAGAAAAACCGTAACTACAGACGCAAAACGAAGGAGTCAACATCAGACTGTAACAACATTAAACAAAAAGGTAAAATCAATCCTTTCTTGTTTTATATTCAGGCAAATTTGAGTGGTAGTGAAAGCGCAAATAGTTGGTTGTTTGATACCGCAGCTTTACACCATTTTTGCCGTGATAAAAGTTTGTTTTATACATTTAAACCTTTGAAAAATGAGAAAATGTTTGTTGCTGTAAATGGTGTTACTTTTCCAATAGAAGGTAAAGGAAATATTAAGTTAAAATTTGGTCAAAGGTTGTTTATCTTTTCTGATGTAATGTATTCTTCTAAATTAAGAAAGAACCTTATTTCAGGTCCAAAATTAGATGTAAAAGGAGTTAAATTTACTGGTGAAGGTGGGAAGGTGGAGGTGTCCAAAGATGATCAATATTTGTTTACTGCTTTTCTTAAAGATGGTACTTATCATTTGTATCCTAAAATACCAGATTTAACCCCGAAGAAAGTTAAGTTTGAGGTATCCCATGTATCTAAAGATGATTTCAGAATTTGGCATCGCAGGTTTGCGCATATAAGTCCAGATTTGATAGAAAATACGGCGAGAAATGAAAGTGTTAGAGGTCTTCCCCGGGTTAAATCGCGTAATTTCTTTTGTGAAACATGTAAATTGAGTAAACATAGACGAACATCATTTCAGTCAATTAATAGGATTAGATCTAAATGTCCCCTCGATTGTTGTTTATGGATGTCTGGGGGCCTGTAAGAGAGAAAGGAAGAAATGGTGAGAGATATTTTCTCTCGATTATTGACGATTTTTCTCGTAAGGCCACAGTTTTCCCCATAAAAGAAAAATCCGAGGTGTTTAGAATTGTACGTAATCACATCACCCGAGCGGAGAGATTTCTTGATCTTAAGGTAAAATATATCCGTTCTGACAATGGGAAAGAATTTAAGAATGATAATTTTAAGATTTTCTGTGAGGGGAAAGGTATTAAACACGAATTTACGGACGTGTATACACCTGAACAGAATGGCACTATTGAGAGATACAATCAAACGATTGCTAATGGTATCAGGTCAGTTTTAAGTGAAAGTGGTTTGAAACGAAGTTTTTGGCCAGATGCAGCGTTGTACTTTACATACACCTGGAATCGTATTTGCCACAAGTCTCAGTCGAAAACCCCTTTCGAACTTTACAGTGGGTCGAAACCATCCGTTAGACATTTAAAACTCTTTGGGGCTACAGCATACATAGGTGTTCCCAAACAGCTTAGATCTAAACTTGATGCAAGGGCAAAAAGGGGGGTAATGATTGGTTACGCCTTTACTACTAAGGACTATCGGGTTTGGTTACCCGAAGAAAACAAAATTATTGAAACCATTAATGTTTCTTTCAATGAAGAAATCCCTGATAGTGTCCGTCGCAGTGGAGTCATGATGGGCTCAAAAGAACAAAGATTTTCCATTTTTGATAAAGAATCTGATGCAGAGTTCGAAAGTGAGGTTGAGAATAATGATGCCCCTAATATAAATTACTTCCCTTCGTATAATCCTCCAGATTTATCTTCTTCGGAAGAGGAGGAAAATCCCAAAGAGGAAATAAAATCAAGTAAAGATGTTTTGAAATGAGTTCCACTCTCGGATACTGTTTGGTTAAGGAAAGTGGTCCCGAGTGCTAATGGTCGTCGTAACTATATTTATTATTATGAACAAGGAAAGTCTGAGAGGTTAAGGTCATTAAATGATGTAGAAAAGTATTGTAAAAAGCATCACCTTAAGTTTGAACCTCACATTTTTTGTTTTAAAAGTTCAAATAAATTTAAAGGATTGGTTTCAGGTCAAGAGAGTAGTTCATGCTCAAATACAGAGACTTCAGATAATAAAGATATATGACTAGATGACATCAAAATACCAAATACTTACAAACAAGTTTTAAAATCCCCACAAAGAAAATTTTGGGAACAGGCCATGAGAGACGAAATGAAAACTATGGGGGAAAGGGGAGTTTGGAAATTAGTTAAATTACCAAACAATACTAAACCCTTAGGTTGTAGGTGGGTTTTCACATTGAAAAAGGATGACAAGGGTAAAATCGTAAGGTATAAAGCTCGACTGTGGCACAAGGTTTCAAACAAGTAAAAGGAGAAACCTATGATGAAACCTTCTCCCCAGTTGTAAACTTTGCCATTATTAGATTTTTCTTTTCCCTATTAGTCTCCTGTAAAAAATGGACACACCTGCAATGTGACATAAAATGTGCTTATTTATACGCACCTTTGGCCGAAACAATCTACATGCCCCAACCACCCGGGTTTAGGGAAAATGAAAACTTGGTATGTAAACTAGAAAAGGCTTTATATGGACTGCATCAGTCTGGTAGAATGTGATATTTTGAAATAAACAAAATTTTACATGATATAGGTTTTATAAAGTTTGAATGGTGCAATTGTGTATATGGTTTTGCTGATAACATTATCCTGCTTCTATATGTAGACGACATCGTAATTTTTGGTAAAAATGAAAAGGTGGTAGAAAAGGTCGTTAAACTTTTAGCTGGTTATTTTGATCTAAAGATATTGGGAAAAACCAGAAAACTATTGGGAGTTGAATTTGAGGAGGGGGATAACTTTTTAGCAATACACCAAACTCCGTATATCGAGGAGATTTGTGAAAAATTTAAAAAGTTTAAGTTCCCTATCACTTCACTTCCAATAAGCAAAGGTGTAGTTTATTCTAAGACCCAATTTCCTCAATCTGATAGTGAAATATCTGAAATGTCTAAGATTCCATATAGAAGTGTTTTGGGATGTTTGTCATTCATAGCTAATAGAACCAGGCCCGATATTGCGTATGCAGTGAATATCTTCAGTCAATTCCAGAATAATCCTGGATTAGTACATTGGCATGGATTATTAAAGCTGCTGGGGTATGTTTGTTTAACTAAATCTTTAAAGTTAAATTTGAATTGTAAAAATGTACATTTAATTGCATATTCAGACGCCGATTTTGCCACGAACAGAGATGATAGAACTTCAATGGGAGGTCAGTTGTTAATGTTAGATAAATCACCAATAATGTGGAGGTCCTTTAAGGAAAAATGTATAAGTTTATCAACCATGGAATCTGAATTTATTGCGATGACAGAAGCTGCTAGAGAACTTTTATGGTTCGACAGGATAATAGATGAATGCATCTGTCGAAAGATAATTTGTGATAGAAAGGAAAAATCTTTATTATTGGTTGATAATCAGGCCACAATTAGTTTTGTCAAATCCCCCATTGAAAACCATCGATCAAAACATATCGATGTAAAATTATTTTTCATAAGAGATTTGGTATATAAAAATATTTTTGAAGTAAAATATGTTTAAAGTAAAGAAAATTATGCGGACATCTTCACCAAACCGCTTGGTAAATTTGAATTGTCTGGGTTTAAACTGAAAGTTTTCTCGGATTATTAAATTTATTGTTAAATTTTGTTAAATATCCCTCATTGCATTAAAGTGTATTTATGTAAATTGTATTTTACTAGATAGTCCAGCTTCTTTGTAAAAGATTGGTTTTGAATATATAAACTTAAGTATAAGATTAATTTGATGTATAGAAATTGAATTCAGTTTATCCTTGTGAACTGATTTAATATAAGAACTCACTTGTGAAACTTGAATGTAATGGTTTAATTACATATGAAGTCGACTTCATTAAGTTAACATGATTAAAAGTTTATTGGTATCAACTTTGAACTTTATTGCTTTAATATTTTTTATGTTAAATTTGATTTTAAGGAAAGAAATCCTTTTTCAGTTTTTGTAAAATAGCTTTGAATGTAACTTGAATTTTGCTATGAGAATTTTTACATATTATATATAGTAAAACTTGAATTTGTATGAATTAAACATTTATGGAGTATAGTGTATGTTGTGAAAGAGATGGGAATCAAGGGCCCTTGTATGACGAAGAATGAAAGATGATGGATGAATGTGATAGTTAAAGTTTTTGAACATGTATTGATTTTTATCAAAAGTTTAATTATTAAAACTGGTAAAACGAAATTATGTAAAATCTTGTATTAAAAAGATTTACTTTTCAGGAAATTTTGAATATATCTAGTGATGTAATAGAAATGTTAATTGAAGCTGAAGGACTATTGATGCAGTTTAAACCTTTAGTTGAGTTAAATTTTAGGTACTTTGGTTGGAAATATTGCATTTTAGATGCATGAGGGTAAATTTCTTGTTAATGTTATAATCCTGTTAATGTTATGTATATTGTTAATGTTTAATGTTTATAGATTGTATGTTTTTGTTATATGGCGACATGTTTTTTTCTAGAATTGTTTGATTTGATAAGAAGATTGAAGATGTAATGGTAAATTTATGCTGGATTTTGTTTGACCTTTGTAAATTCAGAGCGAATTTTGGAAATTAGTCTTTTTTCAAACTGTTTGAATTGTCTTTCCTAAGTGACAAGTGGGGGGGCTTTGTTGGCTAATCAGCCGGTTTTACTTGTCACTTATGGCTATTTAGAGTCTAAAACATAAATTAACTAAAGTTTCGACATGAGGCTTCGATAGATGGCATTAGGTGTTCTGTAATCGGCTAGTCTTAGACCTACCCTTTTTCAGAAGTAGAATCGTCTCGTCCCGTTCCCTCCCTGAGATAGTATAAATGCATTCTCTGATCGACTTCATTGCTCTTTCTGTCTTTTCGTTTCCGTCAAGTTGTTATGATTTAAGTTATTATAGTTTAAGTTCAAATAAGATATTTAGTTTTTCGTTTATGATGTTTAAAGGAATGATTTTTATTTATAATTTAAGTTAGTTTTGAAAAGCTCCCGGTGTAATGCAATTCAATATTGTTTTTAAAGAAGTATTTTTATGATTCCCTTAATCATTTTAATAAAGTTCGCTTTGAATAGTAATCAACTGGATGCTGTTATGGAAATATTTCTAAATTAAGTTTACATGATTGATTAAAGTTTTAATAAAGAAGTGTCGTCATCAAAAACCTGACTCTTCGATGTCTCAGATTCAACACAGTTTTATTACAGGTATCTTCCACAGCGTTGCTATAGTATCTCTGCTTATAGCAGTATAATTATATATTAGACCTGTATTGATACAGGCTAAGAGAAGAAGTGTCAAGATTTTTTTTGGGTGGGGGGGGGGGAGGGGAGACATTGTAGTTGACCAACCCCAATATTTTGCAACACTTATACCGTAGGTCCCAACCGATCCGTCACTCCATTCGCATATTTATCATACATCATTTGCAAAATTTAAAGCATCTTTTTTCTTCTTTTGTGAAATATAAATTTTAAGTACACTACCTGGCCATTGATGAACGTCCACTTGCCATTTTAGACATTTTGTTAAATATCTAGACAAATACATGAGGAATTATCTCGAAACTCTTAGTGTATAAATATAATAGTGTATAATTTTTCCCGAAACTCTAGAGGGGACAGTCAATAAATTTTAATAAATGGATATCTTTTGAATAAGCCTGTTGAAACTAATGTAGCAAAAGCGCTCAAACTCTAGATTATGATTAAGTGCCTTATTGTAATAAACAGTGTTTATTTTTATGCAAATAGCATGCATACTCACAGAGAAATTAAGGTTTTTATAAGAATGGTCCCAAATTTTGTCAAGTTTTTTGCTTATAATTTTCAGAGTTCTTAATATAAAGTAACATTCTTTTCTGAAAATATGACAAATAATATTGCACAGAATACCCTGTAATCAGAATTTATAAATAATAAAAATTGTAGAAAAAATGTGTAGGTTTACTAAATAATTTTTCACTGCGCATGCGTCAACGATATCAAAATTTCATTTGCATATTATGTTAGCTAAATGTATAGAGCAACTTTTGTGAATGTTGTAAAATCATAACTTGATAGTTCTGAAAATAATCGTCACTTGAATAAGTTGAAAATCCGTTATTCTCAGAATGAAGTAAAAACAACAGGGGTTATATCCACATATTCATTGATTAGTGTCAATATAGAATACGCAATATGGGACGTACTACTACATTTGGATAAAATCCCTCATTTTTTTGCTTCATTTTGGGAACAACGGATTTTCAACTTATTCAATTGACGATTATTTTCAGAATTTTCAAGTTATGATTTTGTGACTTTCACAAAAGTTGCTCTATAAATTTAGCTAACATAGTATGCAAATGAAATTTTGATATCGTTGACGCATGCGCAGTGAAATATTATTTAGTAAACCTACTCATTTTTCATACAATTTTTATTATTTTTTAATTTTGATTACAGGGTATTGTGCGCAATATTATTTGTCATATTTTCAAAAAAGAATGTTACTTTATATTAAGAACTCTGAAAATTATAAGCAAAAAATTTGGCTCAATTTGGAACCATTTTTATAAAAACCTTAATTTCTCTGCGAGTATGCATGCTATTTGTATAAAAATGAACACAGTTTATTACAATAATGCTTTTAATCATAATCTAGAGTTTGAGCGCTTTTGCTACATTAGGTTTGACAAGGTTATTCAAAAGATATTCATTCTTTTTTAATTTGTTGAGAGTGTCTTATGGAGTTTCGGGAAAAATTCTTCACGAAAATTTATGACTTATACTATTATATTTATAAACTAAGAGTTTCTGGTTAATTCCTCATGTATTTGTCTAGATATTTAACAAAATGTCTAAAATCGCAAGTGGACATTCATCAATGGCCAAGTAGTGTATATTTACCTGCATGTACTATGAGCAATGGTCCTACTTAATTTCAATTATTTTACTCATAAATATGAAACTCATAATGGAATTGACAAAGAGACTCACGGAGGGGAGGAATCTTTGATAATAATAGGTTAAATGGATGTTTTATTCAGGAAAAGAAATGTATTTTTTTGGTACTATAATTTGCACTTGATAAGCATATAAAAACAGGTGAACTTGTAATTTTACGTTATTTACAAACCTGAATTTTAAGTTCATGGGAGGTGAGAGTTCTCAATAACCACACTTGATTCTTAGAAGCAAAATCTAGTTTCTCAACTAAATACTTAGAACTTCCTTATTTGCTATAAATAAACAAAATGTATGACTGCCATCATGGGAAATAACACGTGATACCAATACTGCCATCTGTTAGTGAAAAATACATTTTATTTGTTGGTAACGGAGGTGAGACTTCATTGTGTGACACATATGATTGTTCGACTAAAACAAACTGAATCACAGTATAAAAATATTAAATGTGCTTAAAAATTTAGTATTTGAGAAACCTGTGAAAGTAACAATAAACAGGTAAATACATGTTTTAAATTAAACAAATTATTAAACAACATAACCAGCCACTCCAAGTATGTGACATGCTGAGGAGTTGAAAAATCACACACTGTGCACTAAAAAACTAATAAACTAAACGTTATTATAAAAGAAATGCATACAGATTTGAATGGATATAATTTTATTGCAAAAAAATGATAATAATTATATAAATTATTCTTTTAAATTTTCTTCTGTAAGATGCATGTAATGGAAATGATACACTTTTTGAAGAATGACCGGTAGCCGATAGAAGTACAGTATTAGATAAAATCCTTAAATGTCGAGTGTTGTCTTTCGGTAGCATAGACAATTTAGCCTTCTAAAACATTATTAGAATAATATTGAAGCTCAAATGCGTACTGTTGCCAATAAAATACATACGGAAAACAATGTTATTTAAAGGGAATTTAAATAACAATAAAGGAATTTCACAAAAATACCCATTCATGCCAAACTACTTACCCTAAATTACACGATTTGACGAAAACAAGTATTTTTTTTTTTAAGTGAACCTGTTCACAACATTTTACATGAATGTTTTTCAATTACTGTAGAGAAATCGTGGATATTGAAGTAATCATATGAACACGATTTTATTTTTAATTAAAAATAACTTGATTGCAGTTTGATGCCAGATAAAGATTATCGAAATCTGATTGGTATAGACCATCTGATTGGTAAATGAACAAATTTTTAATTCATCTTATGAAACACTTTCCAAGAGGGTGAAAAAAGTCCTTGCCAGGATTCGAACCAGGGATGTATTGACTGAAGCCGCCAATGCTCTTCCAACTGAGCCGTCCCGGACACGAACACTGGAGGACTATTTCACCCAACTAACTTTAACGATCACACATTCTAGTCTGATACTGTGGATCAGCTCAACAGAATAAATCGAAGGTCAGTATATGAAACTGCAAAAAACGCTGCATATGAAATCATATTAGAATAATTTATAACATGATTATTCAATCGGCAAATTAATTATAACATATGTAAATTTTCTAAGTGGGTGAAAAGGCCCGGCTAGGATTCGAACCAGAGATATATTTTCTTTTTTCATCTACTTGGAAAATGTACATCTGTTATAATTAATTTACCGATTGAATAATCGTGTTATAAATTATTCTAATATGATTTCGTATGCAGCGTTTTCTGCAGTTCCGTATACTGACCTTCGATTTATTCTGTTGAGCTGATCCAAAGAATCAGACCAGATTGTGTGATCGTTAAGGTTAGTGGGTAAAATAGTCCTCCAATATTCGTTCGTGATGGCTCAGTTGGAAGAGCATTGGTGGCTTCAGCCAGTACATCCCTGGTTCGAAACCTGGCTCGGACTTTTTTCACCCATTTGAAAAATTTACATCTGTTATAATTAATTTACCGATTTAAATAATCGTGTTCTAAATTATTCTAACATGAAACATTTTCGTGTTCACTTAGAAACGATATTCAAAATATTTGCCGAATAATATTATGTATATATAATAACGGAAAAAAAACGTTGGCTTAAAATCGTTTGTCCTTTTTTTCTGCTTCTTCAACTAGTTGATTTTTCGATTTACATTTGAGATATTTGTATGATTTAAAGAAAAATGAAGAGATTAGAAGTTCTATCAGAACATGGGAAAATGCTGCTAGAAAAATTGCTGACAAGTTACCGAAAATCCTACATGGTTTAACTGAGCTTTTTTGGAGTCGCCGTTTAAATTGGAGGATTTTGGATCATCTTCAGCTTAGACTGACAGCTTTTCTGCGATCTGAGAAAAAATGGATAAAACAAACAAAACAAAAACAAATGTCCAATATTTTATTATAATTTGCAAAAAAAAAGTGTAGCTGTTGTATGATAAAATGTATGCAGTTCAGCGTCTGATTTTTTTTCATTCTTTTGTGTTATATCATTTGATGAGACTAGCGCAAGATAAAATGCATTCTGCAAACTTATTTTTTTTTAGATAAACACTAGATTAAATTTAACACAGTAAATCTAATCGGTAAGTAAATTATAATTTTAATCCTTATAGAACACTAGATTTTATACACAATTCTATTTTTTTATATTCTATTCACACCACTATAATTTAAAAGTAATTTTTTAGTATATCTCTATTGCAAAGCTTGTCAAAGTATAAGTAAAACTGTTTATTAAATAAATGGTGTCCACTGAATATATATATATATATGTGTGTGTATGTGTGTATATATAATATTGATTCCAATGTCACGTAGAAAGTGATATAGGACCCATAACGTTAAAAAAAAGGGAATAAGTTTTTAATTCAAAATTTAACGCAAGGTCATTATCAATGTGCTGTAACCAAAATTTGAACAAAATCGGTTAATTAGATGTCTAATTTTAATCAAACGCTTAACAGAAAGTTTTTGATTCTGGTCTGCCCCTAATGATAGGTTTCTGAACATATTCATCTGTCATTTTAATGTTTTATTTGGGCAAAAATCAAAAGGAGGGGGGCTTATAGTGATTGTTATTTTCGTGATTTATGAGTCACAAAACACAGATTTTAGTGATCGTCGAATTTATAATATATGGTTCAAGAGCAACGATTCAAATCATCTTAGGATCACACAAGACCAAGTAACTTTGGTCATTTAATTAACAATTCATTTATAATGAATCTTATATATTTTAAGTATCCCATTCTTGTTTATTTTATCCAAAACCTTTTCGTTTCCTCTATATAAGCACGGGCAGTTTCTATCGGGTTTTTATCTAGGGTTTAGCAACAGTTCTTGAGATACGGCTATCGGAGAAATCGTGAGAAACGCAACATAGTAACGCCACCTGTTGGGTATTTTATATCGAAACCTAATAATCTCCAATTCTATATCAAGGTCTCACTTAATCTGATTAAATTATGCACATTAGTTTTTCATATAGTAAGCCCACAAATTTTGTGTAGCATACAGACAAACAGACTCACCAACATGTTCTTAGACATCTTCTGAAAACAGTGAAATCTTATTCAAGACCTTCTAAAACTTATAAATTTGTGAAAAACTAAAAGTAAATTTATTTAGAAATCCAAAACTTTTTTTCTTGTAAAGACAAAAGAAAAAAAAAGCACAAATCACGTGTTTCCGTTCACGTGTTCAAAAATTGTCCTTGTAAATCTTTTCTCGAGCGAAGGATACAAGCGCACATTATTGATCGATCAAAGTGTGAGTAGAATCAGTAGATATTTATATCAAGAAGATCTAACAGAATATGAAGTTTGATAAATTTCTGCATATTAGTTTCGTGTTATACCGGCCGCAGAAATTGTGAAAAATACAACTTAGGAACAGCATCTCTTGAGTGATATATATGGTGACCAGAATTAACCCTTTGAATACGGAAGTCTAAAAACGCACTGACTCTGAAAATACGAAACCGCCCGAAAATTGAAATAATCTGCGAGAAACTTTCACCCCCTTTCTTCTGCCCGCCTACTTTCATACTACTTGTCAAAGGGACAATATTCAGGCAGCTACCTTCGAAAGTAGTACTTATTTTCCCCTATTATCCCTCCTAAGATCAGACGGACAATAGTCAAATCCTGCTCAAGGGAATGTTTTTATTGTACTAAAATATATTTATGCTCGATATATTTGTGCATGTGTTATCTTTTGGGATTTATTCCTGGCATACTATTTCCTCGAAATTAGATTCTTACTTTTGCCCAATAATGAAATTAGTTACAGGGTGAATAATTTTTTTCTGAGAGGATGTCAATTTCTTGCTTTATTTTATAGCGTATTTTTTATATTTTCTTGTGATAAATATTTAAGCTAAAAAAAAGAGAAAAATCCATTCTTTAAATAGCATGAAAAATCTACTTCTGTTTTTAAAGAAATTTATGAAAAAATATCACAATATTTCCACAGTATTTTTAAAATGCTAGGTTAATTTAACAATTTTTTTTTTTTTTTTTTTTTTTTTTTTTTTTTTTTTAGTAATGTGATAAATTGTTAAAAGAGAAACATTAGACGCAAAACTACAAAAAAAAAAAAAAAAAAAAAAGAAAAATCTGTCCAAAAATTACTTTAAAAATCACATCATAAATAAAAGTTTTACATTTTGTAATGCATTTGTAAACCCCCCCCCCCACACACACACACACAAAAAATCCTTTTTTATCGAATTTTTAAAATAAATTTGTAATAAATTAATTTTAATAAATTTGTAATAAATGGATTTATACATTATATATCCTAATGGATTTTCTAAATTTTTAAATACATAAAAAGTAAAGTAAATAATAATAATAATAATAATAAAAACATTTAGAAAACAAAGTTATCTAGAATTATCTTCTAAATCTTTATTTATTTATTTTATTCAAGAAATGAGCATTGTCAATTTTTATAATTTTGCAATAAATGAATCTAAGATTCATTATTGTACCTCCTTTTTGATGTAATAGATTTTCTAAATTTCAAATCATGTGTATATATATATATATATACATAAGGAAAAGAAAAAAAGAACAGCATATAGAAAAATTCTAGAGGAATTTTTCTTCTCTAAAAAAATTCTGGAAAATGGACATTGTCAGTTTTTATAAAATTACGGTAAATGGATCTAAGATTCATTTTTATAGTTGGTTGGTTGTGGTTATTATGGCCAGTTATCAACACGAAGGATATAGATCCTCAGGGGTTACCCTCTGTGCGTGGGGGGGAGTCTTTCTAGTTGAGCCTAACCCGTATTTACGCAAGGAAATCCAAGGTTCGAAGAAAACCACGAAGAGCTCCGAACGACTAGGTCGACGGGCGTGACTGAGTTCAAACACAGCCCTGAGAGCTGAAGTTCTCGACAGTAGTGGATTTCATTATTATAGATCCTAATTAATGTAATTGATTTTCTAAAAATTTTTAATATATAGTAAATACAGCAATTAAAAAATTTAAAGTATGTATCAGAAAATAAACTTATATAGAGGAATTAAAATTTTCTTTCTTTTCCCTTTTTTTCTAAAAAATGAGCATTGTCATTTTTTTTAATTTGTAAGATTTTGATCTAAGATTTATAATTATAAATATTAATGGGTGTACTGGATTTTCTAAGTTTCCAAACATACAGAAAATGCAGGATTAAAAAAAGAGAAAAGAATATAGAGAACAAAATTATCTAGAGGGTTTAAAATTATCTTTCTATTTTTCTTTTAGTCTTTTTCTTTTTTCCCCTGTAAAATTGACATTATTATTATTTTTTTTTTTACATATACAAATTTGTAACAAATAGATCAAAGATTCATTATTATAGATCCTAATGGGTGTAATGGATTTTCTAAGTTTGCAATCATAAAAAATACAGTGATTAATAATGAGAAAAGCATATAAAACAAAGTTAACTAGAAGAATTATAAATATATCCGTTCTTATTTTTTTATAATCCGGACAGGAATCTAAGTAATATTCGCCATTAATTTGAGAGTGAAATTCTGTACTTATTTTCAGATCTTGCATTTTATTTTCATAATCGATATCTGCATCCACTGATTCGTCGTAGGATAAATGTATGTTGTCATTAGAATCATACTTATATTTGTGTGCATAATCGTTAAAAATTATTGCCAGCTTATATTTTGCATTTTACGTACCGTATGCAAATAACTAAATAAAACGCAGATAACCAAGTTAAATTAAAATATATGTGATATTTTAATATACAAAATTGAATAAATATAAATATCATGCATAACCAATAGAAGAAAAAGTGAAAAGTGTTTTCCTTCGAAAATTCCCCATCGGTTGATTGCAATAATCCCCTCATCAATCACTCGCCTCGCACTTACTCCATGACAATAGCTCGATGTTTTCTAGGGGGGGGGGGGAGAAATGGAACACCTGTTCTCAGGCGTCCGGGCGGCTAGCTCCGTACGCTGGATGAACGGCCGTTTCAGGCGGCTTCGTAGCGAAAGGGTTAAACTGACAGAACACAGAGTTATTCTGTAGCATGATCTAATTGAGTGAATAACACCAACATTTGTAAAAAAAAATTAAACAAAACGGAGGTCGAAGGATTCCGCGAAAAAGAAAATTGTCTCCAAAAGTCACCACTAGGGCTATATGTGGCGCTGTGTAACAGAATAAAAAAGTTTTAGAACATGCAGAGTCAGTACTGAAATAAAATTTATATGTATATTTCTCTTATGTCGCTCCAAAATGAGGCTAAATTTGTAGCTTGCCATTTGGCAACAAACATAACAACGATCCCCAGTGGTTAATTTGCACTCACATTCAGCAAATCAGCATTCAGAGATAATCTTTTTTTAGAGCAGGTCGTTTGATCGATATACCACCACATGGAGGAAGAACTTGGATGCATTCAGCGAATCAGCTTTCTTTAGACAGGGAAAGAAACGTTTTGTTTACATTTCATAAATTTGTCCGTAGACATTTTCAACGGTTTTGTTTAAATGAGTCTGCAGTGTTGTGTATTGTTATAACCCCCCCCCCCAAAAAAAAAAAAATATATTTTTTTTTTCATTTTTAACGAAGTTACCTTTTTACACATTGAAAGTACTTGTGAATTTCATATATTAAATTGATTCATGATAATAATCATTGTGGCTAGAGTTGAAGTAAATAGCGGGGTGCAGCAGGGATCGCTTAGAAATCGCAATGGGAATTTCACGGATTGTTGGCGGCAAGCGTCAGCGAGCAGTGAGAGTGAGCCTCTTAATTACCTTTTATTTAGCACATTTAACAATTTTAGTATTGATTCTGCATTTTTTAAATCTATCTTTTTTGTTATACAGTGCCACATATTCCCTTAGCGATGCTACTTTTTTTTTCGCGGAATCTTTCGTCCGCCGTCTTGTTTAATCTTCTTATAAAATTTTACGCCATCTGTCAATTAGATCATGCTACAGAACACTCTGAAGGCATTTAGTTCACTTATGGTCACCTTATATATTCAAACCTTATCCAGCATCTCTTTATGTTGAGGTTGTGATGTCTTCATATGAAGACCGGGTAGCGTGGTGCGGGTACTTCGGTGAGGCGGTGACTCATGTGTGAATTAATCAAAAAACATTTTATTATATGTTATAGAAGAATCTTGATTACACAAAATCACTATCACAAACAAAGAGTTATTAGTCTATGAAAGGGTTCCAATTTCAAATAAAATTACTGAGATGAATGGCTGAGTCTGACAGTCTTTGATTCTAGTCAATTAGTCTGTAGTTATTTCACTACGAGCATTTAGTTGCTCAGATGGAGAAATGCAATCAATAGTTCCTTTGATTAAAATAAACCGTTTTTCACAATTTCACGACGAGTGTCCACTCAGCCACACTATTCTTGCTCCCATATCCGGAGTTATCTTCCTTGAAGATCAGCCAGGTCCGCTGATTTTAAGTCACTTCCTCGAGAGAAAAACCTCTCTGCTCCAAGAAGGTGTCCTCCCCTTTCTCTCTCCTCCAGAACTTGACTCCCTTCTCTTTTTCATCTCTTTTCGACCCCCCGTCAAAAAAATCTCTGTTACTTTTTTTGTCCATTTAAGTCTTATCTCCCTTATGTCACTAACAAGCTGTTTTCTTATTCGTCGATCCCAGTTTCATTTTTGCCTTGCAATATGTTTTCCGAACCGTGGGATACTCTTGAATTCTCACCGAAGCGGCGATTTCAAAAGGGCGACATCCTGTCTCGCTTATTTTCTGCTTCTCTGAAAAACTGTCTCTTGCTAAGATGAATTGATACACATTATTTCTTTCTACTTTTCCGGCCTTTGTATGGGATTTTTCTTAAATTTTGTACTGTCCGGGGGTTTTCTCTCGGAAAATCATCTAATTTCCTACAAGGTCTAACATATGAAGTTCGATGAAATTCCGCGCATTAGTTCTTGAAACACAGCTACTTTGGGAAAATGTGGCATAGCAAATTCAGTTTTTCGGCGATATACACAAAAATTAATATCAAGGTCTGAATGAATCTGAAGTTACATTAAATTCTGCGAAGTTGTTCGTGAGTTAGAGCGCACACAAAATTTGTGTCACCTACAGACTGACATTTAACTAAAACCAAGAAAGTCTTGTTCAGGACTAAATACACATAAAATTCGTTGAAACCCGGAAATCAAAGTTTTTTTACAAATTCAATACTTTTTTTCTTCTATATAGAAGAAAGTAAAAATAAAATAAAATAATATAGAAGTAGATGGATGAAAACAGATCAGCTAATTTTTTCTATTATCAAATATAAACACCAAATAGCTTCAAAACAATAAACATTTCTTGTCCCAAATCGAAGAAAAAGAGTTCAAAACAATTTGCCGATGTCTGCAACGTATTATCAAAGCATTTTCAAGTCATGTAGATAAACTATGACAAAAATGTTTAAAAAGTTGCATTTCTTAGTTTTTTTATGATAGTGTTGTTTTTATCGCTTTGTATAGTATGTACAAACGTTATTGCAAAAAGTACATTTTTTATGGTAAATCTAACAAAGTTATAATAATTCAATATTAATAGTATAACTTTTTCTTTTACAATTCAGTTACTTTTTTTTTAAAGAAGGAAACATAACTTATACATATAGATAAATCATATAATTTGTAAAGTTCTGTAAAATTTACAAATATATATATATATTTTTTTTTACGATTATTTATTGTTTGAATTTTTTACAAGTAAATAAAGTGACATTTCTCCCGAGGCATTTGTTTTGCATTTATTGAGAAAATAAGAAGCGCAAGTTTATTTGAAAGAGAAAATTTTGCATTGAACTAGCATTACTTTTTCCAATATAAAATACATAGTTGTTTATCAGCATTTGTCTCAGTTTTTTAAACTCATATTTTCTGTCATACTTCAACAATGGATATTTTTTATTCTTGAGTATCATGAATTATATATTGACAAATTTGAAATAGAAAATATTTGTAGATATTTTAAAGCTTAAAGACTACTTGAAAATAAATATTTATCATAAAGATTTATTCAAATAAAAGTAACATTATTGTAGAGTGCGAGACCCATAAGCAAAATTATAACTTTTTTTTAAAAATGAGGAAGACTACATTTACTGAAGACAAATAGACGAATACAAACAAAAATAAGGTACCCTGGGGTAATAACGCCAGACGGGGTAATAACGCCAAGTGCTAATATTTTGCATAATTATGAAATAATCTGGTAAATGACACCCATGTGCTCTGCGCAGAAGGGTTTTGAGTCATATAAATCGCAAAAAACAGCTTCAAGTTAATTTGTTTCATTTTTAGGTCTTATTGTTTTTACAAGCAGCTAAAATTAACGCTTGATCTAAAATTTGCGAGATATGTTTTGTGATGTGAAGACTATTTTTTTTTATCAGGAAATACTTTGTTAATTACATAAATTTGTAGTACATTTTATGGACTTTCAAAATGTTGTTGAAGATTTTGGATATCTTCTCGAGATAATTTGTAATTTAAAATGTACAGCGCAATAACTATAACGGGGTAATAACGCCAATCCTTGCAATTTTTACCCCGGTTGATTCCCTACAGTGGCCGTGCTACATCCTAAACACTGATTCAAATAAAAACAGTGAAAACTGTGGAATATTTCTAATAATTCTATTTAAGCGGTCCTTTTTAAGCAAAAAGAAGCTCACGGTCTGATATTCTTTTGCCTCATCCTCCCCCCTCCCCCCCCCACACACACCACACCTTTATTTTTCTTACACTTTCACAAAAAATTGAACATTTTCAATAGCTTAGGATGCAATTTGTCAATTTTTAGAGCTGAGAGTTTGTATTTTTAGAATTGGGCAATCCACATGCAATTATTCCAACTTATTTCATAGTTTTGTTTGCATGGCGTTATTACCCATATAGGTGGGTAATAACGCCAAATAATATTGGTCAAGAAATCACGCCTTTACATTTTATGTATTCATATCTGTTAAATTATTTTTTTTATATAGATAGTCAATGAGTTGCTGTATCAAATCATATATTTGTTTGAAAAATACAAACTAAAACTGAGCCGTGAAAATTGGTAGAACCTTAACGTGGCGTTATTACCCCAGGGTACCTTACAATAAAATTCTGTTTCCACAATCATCGTTTAATTTAAGACGCCACACTACTGACTGAAAAACACCCGGATGATAATGTAAAGTCTATGAGGGCGTTCTTTTCAAATATCTCGGTCAAATTTTAATATTTTGACATAGTTGTTTTGCATAGGATAGCTGAGGATAATCCACAACCAGCCTAGTTTTTACTTTTTCGATTCTGGTTTCAGATTAAAAAAATACTTTAACTTTCAGAACCGGTTTGAACCGGTTATGAAACTGAAACTATCATAATATAAAAAATATATAACCAAAACCGAAAAGTAAAAACTAGTACAGTTGTAGATTGTCTGCAGCTATCCTATGGGAAAAAATCATGTAAAAATATTAAAATTTGAGCGAAATATTTGAAAAGAACGCCCCTATAGACTATACATTATCAAACGGGTCGTTTTCACTCAGTAGTATGGGCTCGTAAACACAGAAATCTTTAGCTTTATGCGCAATACTGTCGAAAATTCTATATAGTTCTTCCATTCGTAAATTTCTCTATTTTATACCGCCGAAAGAAAAATTCTGTGTTGTCAACAACAACCGTCGTATTCTTTTAAAACGGTCTATTAGCCTCCAATGCTATTTCTTTCAGACAGGCTAAAAAGTGTCGGGTCGAAAATTGTGGCCCACTTTTACTTACCTGTCATACGTAGTATAGGGTAAGTCTTGCAATCGTTTTGAAAATCAAAAAAAAAAAAAAAAAAAAAAAAAAAAAAAAAAAAAAAAAAAATTGACGGATTTACACGTTTCAGATACTGGAGATTCCGAAAAACATATTTTTAGAAAAAAAATTGCCGTTTGTCTGTCTGTCTGTATGTCTGCACTGTAAAAAAAAAAAAAAAAAAAAAAAATTCAAGAGGTTACTAAAAATTTTTTAGTAAATTTGTATTCCACAGAATTTTTTAGTAACCGTTACAAACTTTTTTTTTTGCAAATGAAACAAGCATTTCTTTTGTAAACTGAAAAAAAGAATATTTTGTATAGCTAACTTAAAATTTTTTAGTATGAGCCACCAAGCAAATTTTAGTAATAGCTCCAAAATTATTTTTAATAACAATTACGTGCGTCCGAAGGGCAGGAGCTTCCTTCGAGCTGCATCCAGACTTCTGAAGCGATAGATTTTCGGCAAAAACGCAATAGATGGCAGCACCAAACATTGCGACCAGCTCCAACAGGAAATTCATAAGCCCTTTATTATAGAGTACTTACACTACATACATTCGGGGCGTACTTGGCGCTGTCCAGTACTGAACCCGGGACCTTTTAGCCTGGAGCCCGTTACTATAACCACTATGCTATCGAGGCCAAGCCAAGTGAGTTTTAGTAATTGATATTAAAAATATAAAACTATTAACTCTATTCGTTGCTAACTTTTTTCTAGTAATTCTTACAGATTTTCTAGTAACCGACTAAGATTACTAAACATTTTTTAGTAATTACAAGGATTACTAAAGTTTTTTTAGTAGATCGACCTTTTTTTTTTTTTTTACAGTGTGTAAACGCTCTATCTCACGAACAAATGGAGATAGAGACTTAAAATTTTGCATGTACTTAATAAGTAAGAATAAGACGTAGCCTTTTTAATGTCAGTAACCTCGATTATTCGGAATTTTTTTTTTTTCAGACTCTCGAAAAATTTGTTCTGGTGAAATGTACATAAAAATTTTCGATTTTTTTTTATTTTAAGGAAAGGACGTAAAAGACAACAAAATAACACAAATTTTGCATCAAGAACGAAGTCAGTCGGATTAATAGTTGCCGAGATATTTGTAATCCTGTTTTCCACATTCTTCGATTTTTCATGACCCTGTATTTTCTTCAAATTTCAATTCAAAGATATGTTTTAATTGGAAATGAGACGCTTAATTTGACGCCGTAAACTGTTAGTTAATATGATTATTGTTTTTATAGTTATAAGGATATTTCTTTTACGCAATCCAGTACTACTTGTGTAGTTTGGTATTTTACATAATTTGTCGAAATGGGTTCATCAGCAATTCATTAATGGAGCATTACTATGTATATTAAGAATATTTAAATATACGTTTAAATTTTGTTTTGGAATTGCAATGTATTTTATAAATAGTTTTCACATATTTTATTTTCACATATTATATAATGCATATCCATGATAGGTAAGTATTACGGTGGCCCCCAACGACTAGTTTCGTAATCTGGCCGTTAAAACGAGACATTCATACAATTTTATTGTTAAAATGCATTTCCTTTTTCTCATAGTCTATAAAAGCGTTTAAACTAAAGAAAAAATCCGTTTTTGATGAATCTAGTCAATGAAGAAGTAGCACGTCAAATTGAATCTCTTTACTATTCCGCAATTCCAATGTCTCAGAGAGAAATTGCTAATCAATTGGGTATTTTACACCCTTCTGTTTGCTATTATATTGATAAACACAGTAAAAATGAAGTTAGTTCATTGCATTCTAAACGGGGTTGCCCTTTTAAAAGACCTCTATCATTTTTTTTTATTATTTATTTATTTTATTTTTTTTAATCGGAGGCGAAATTGAATTCTGCAATGGCAGAATCTATATTTAACTTGTTTACTTTTTTCTTCCTTTTCTATTCACACTCGCAGTTGACTTTTAATCTCAAAACGGAGTTCCTCTAACTTCCACGCATAATGTAGACAATATTCAGTCGGAATGCATGTGAAGCTACGAATATTTCCAACATTACTAGTAAACGATGGAGTGCCTTTAACGGATTAGCCATTGATTCTTGATTAATTGTACTAATACTCGAGCCATTCCAAAAAGCAGAATCATTTTAATACACTTTCTAAATTAATAATGCACATTTGTTCTGAATAACTAGAGAAAATAAAAATACTTTCAAGTTAGGACTTTTTTTAAAAATACATTTTCCAAGCTATTGTTGAAAAATGTTTATGATTTCGGATTGTCTGTCTGTCGTAAGTCTCCGGTTTAATTCGTGTAAATATACTCAATCAAAAATAGTATGTAGCATTCATTGTTAATTTACAGCACACAAAATTATTTCATTACAGAATGGTCTATTGGAAAAGATTGTGCTGCACAATGTAGCGTCGGGAATATTCAGTCGGAATTTATGTGAAGCTACGAATATTTCCCACATTACTTGTAAACGATCTAGTGCCTTTGTCGGATTAGCCATTGTCTATTGATTAATTGTACTAATAAAAGAGCCATTCCAATAAACAGAAACATTTAAATACACTTTCTAAATTAATAATGTACACTTCTTCTGAATAACATATTAAATTAAAAATACTTTCAAGTTAGGCTTTGTTTTACATTTTTACTTTTTTATATCTTCAATAGCAGAAAGTATTGAAATCGAAAATTTTTTCCACTTCCGGTTTTCGACAGATTTACACGTTTTAGGGGTCAGAGATTCCAAAAAGACATGTTTCTACAAAATGTCTGTGTATCTGTCTGTGTGTCCCTATGTCGCCATTCTATCATCAAAAAATGAATGAAGATATGTATAGAATTGAACCAAATTTTTTGTGAATGTTTTCGACTGTAGCAAGCAGGTCTTCCTTCATTTTTAAATATTCCGCCGGAAGGGGACGCTACAATAGCAATTTTCGGACCATTTTCAATATTGTATTGACTAAAAGTGTATGAAGTTATGCATCGAATAGAAACAATTTTTTTTCTGTAAGTGTATGGCTATGGCTAGTTGGTCCTCCCTGAATTTGAAAAAAAAAACAGCTGGAAGGGGGCACTGCAATAGCGATTTTTATGCCATTTTCAATATTGTACGTCCTAAAAGTGTATGAAGTTATGCATTTGAATTGAACCAAATTTCTTGTGTAAGTGTTTGGGTACAGCTAATTGATCCTCCCTGAATGTGAAAAACACCCGCCGGAAGGGGCACTGCAATAGCGATTTTTGTGCCATTTTCAATATTGTACCATTTAAAAGTATATGAAGTTATGAAGAAAGTATAGAACGAAAGTTTTTGAGTAAGTGTTTGGCTATGGCTAGTATATCCCCCCCCTAAATTTGAAAAAAAATCCGCTGGAAGGGATCACTATAATCACGATGTCTGTGACATTTTCATTATTTTACCATCAAAAAGTGTATGAAGTTATGGATAGAATGGAAATAAAATTTTTGTGTATGGTAAGTAGGTCCTCCCTGAATTTGAAAAAAGTCTGCCTATCATTGTATTGTCCATCTACCTGATATGACTTATTCAACAAAACTTCTTATTTAAATATGCGTATTTGAACAAGAGTCTCCTGTTGAAATCAAGAGAATTGACAGACATGTAATTGTATTGCCATAACATTATAATGAAATACTATATTCCTTTAAGATCGTGTGAGCTATCTTAAAGAAAGACAAAAAAACATTTTCCTCGTTTTGTGCGATTTAAAATCGTGTTTGCATCTTCAGAATTGTGTTGATCCTACCTTGGCATAACCTGATGTCTGGTATTATTTTGAAAATATTTTTTGAATAAGAAATGTTCATTTTAATTAGGGTATACTATCAAACATTTTTATTTCTACCAAAAATGTTAAATTCTTAAAAGGCTTAAAAAAACTGTTCAACACATAAAAATTTTCCTCACAAAATTACCTTACTAATATAAGTGCCATTGAAATCTATTTCGTAGAAATTATGGTTCACTTCTATGAGAGATTCCATACATAAAATGGATACATCCCTTCTTTTATCAACAAAGGAAAGTAATAGTAACTAAAAAGGAATCTTCTATAATCCTGTTCCACATTAATAATTTCAACAACGATATCTTTGTTTGATCGGGGTGTTTATCACACATGACTCAATGTTTTCTCGACGATTGAAAACAATTAGCAGATTCGATGGTTAAAAAAAGCGATGGTTGAATTTAATTTTCTCCAGCAGACCTCAATAAAATAAAATCAAAATTTTAAACTCTTTTTTCATAATTTCATTTTTTTTTTAAGCAAATTTACTATTAGCCTAAACACATTTTATGTGCATCTTTTTAAGCTCTTTCTTCCTGAAAAAGTCTACTTTACTCTGAAAACTCATGCTATTTCGTAAACACCGTGAGCCTATAATTAGCAAACTAGAGGCGGAAAGATTTAATTTAATTATATTTCTTTCATGAATCATGAAATACATTACAACAATTATTTCTTAAGAGTATGCGGGAGAAATTGCAAACTACTTTATTATCGCCTTAAATCCATTAAAGCTGAAGATTTCCTTTTGCTAGTACTTTCAGAATTTTTACCGACAAAAGAAAAATGTTTTTTATCTGTAATTTCTCGTTTTTTATTTATTCATCTATATTATGCTTTCCGCGTTGAATGTTATTTCTGGATGTTAGATTTTCTTGAGTAGAAGTGCACCAACTTTAATGCTCCAAGTCAAGATAATTTAATTTTCAAATTTATTACTCCACTAAGTTGACCCGGCGTTACCTGGACCCATCATTCCTTAAATGATCATCTAATATTTATGATTTTATATCTTTAACTATATTCTGTCTGATTTTGTATTTTTAAAAGAAATTATCGGTAAAAAAAACCCTTCAATCAGTGCAACATAACGATATCGACAACACTTAATATTTACAATTGTTTGTGAGTAATTGCGCTTTCTGAACTAATATCTTAGAATAATATAAACTTTAAAATATATACAAATAATTAAAATGCATTACAAATACATAAAGATATTATTTATTTAATATATCCCTGAGATCTCTCGGAAGCACACTCATCATTTTTCAAAGGGCAAAAAAAATATTTTTTCCCCTTTGAAAATGGATGCATGTGCTTCCGAAAGATCTCAGGGATATATTAAAGAAAGAATTTCTTTATGTATTTGTAACGTCTTATATGTAATTACTTGTATATTTTAAAGTTTATACAGGGTGAGTATAAATTATTGAATGCATTTCAGAGCTCTGAAACACAAAAACAAATAAATGTAGCAAGCGCTACTATTCAAATGCGAAAGCGATTTAAATAGTTTGCTTTTCAGTCACAAATTTATATCCAGCAAGATAATGCACCACCACATTGCGGTTCCATCGTTAAAGACTACCTACAGGAAACATTATCCAGACGAGGGATTGGTAAAGGTGAACTAATTCCTTGGCTTCCACGGTCACCGGATGCAACTTTTTTCTTTGTAGTTTGTTAAAGATCGGATGTACGCAAAATTTGTTGTGATATTAATGAACTGAAACGTCGAATCACTAAGGTTATTGGGGGTATAACAGTTAAGGGTCCTGTCCCTGCCAGCGAAGGCACTCGTTAACTAATGATATTCCTATGGGGAGGTATTTTTCTAACAACTCTTTCGCATTTCGACATTTTTAAATAATTCTTTTTGCATTGGATTGCTGACGTCCCTCTCAAGATCGTTCTTTGATTACGTTTACGATTTTGATTGCAAATATTTTTAAAAAGTTACTTTTACTTTCAGAAACGGTTCAGAAAGTGAAAATAACTTATAAAAAATATCTGCAACCAAAATCGAAAAGTAATCAAGAAGCGATCTTGAAAGGGATCTCGGTACTACTCTGTTATCCCATCGACCAATTTCGCCAAATTATACAAATCGCCAAATTAAACATATTGACATAATTTTCATTTTAAATAACGAAAAAAAAAGAATAATTAGTAGAATATTAATAAAAATATTAATAAAAAGTCGAAATAAAAATCACTTAATGACATTCTAAACACGTGAATCGTATTTAATGTCATTGAATGTGACATTCACAATCATCCATTATTGGCATTTAATCTTATAGTTTGGCGATAACTTTTTGGTCGACGGGATAACCTAGAAGTACCGGGACCTTATCTATCCAATGCAAAAAAAATTATTTAAAAATGTCAAAATGCGAAGGAGTTGTTAGAAGAATTCCCTCCTCATAGGAATTGTATTGTATCGCGAGTGTCTTCGCGAGCAGGGACAGGACCCTTAAGATGTTCCGCAACGTAGAAACTCGATATTTTACTCCGACTAATGAACCTCATGTACAACTTCTTGAATGTGTAAATTAAATCTGTTTAAAATACGCTTATAAATAAAATATTGAACGGATTCGTACAATAATTTGTTTTTGTTTTATAGAACTTTAAAATACACCCAATAATTTATGCTCACCTTATATAAATTACAAGGTGTAAACTCCTTCAAGAAACTGGTATTTAAATACAGTGATTTGACTCAATGTACACTGTTAAAAATCTTGTCCTAGTTTAAACCAAATTTTGTTGCTCAGTAGCCGCCACTGTAAGATGGTGAAACTTTTTTGTACCGTGGTATGGTGTATTTTTCTGTACCATAGGACTTTTAGCAGAGATAGCTAGAAACATTTTGAAGTTTAATTCTTATTGAAAAAGTGATAAAAATGTTGAAGGGAATTGGGGAAGGGTTGCTCCTGTATTGAAGGGAATTCTATCCCAAGAGAAAATGGGTGGAACATTATTACAGAGAGCAGATTACATTGTTGTTGAGCTTTTTTTCGACAAAAACAGGAAAATGACCATTGCCCGCTTTTATCTTTTTCTCCAACGTAGACTCATATGTGATTACTTAAAAGACTAGCTCATTTGCCGATTAATTGCGATTTTTTTTAACTCTTGTATAATGTAATCCCCATTTCCAACTCTTAAATTTTATCTAAAATTCCTCAACTTATACACGAGTATGCATGGTAATTTTTTCTACCCTTTTGACGGTGTAAAAAGTTAAAGTTTTCGGTATTTAAAAGCTTTAAAAAAATACAATAAAACGTTATAAGAGTTAAAATGAATCATTTTCTGTTGCCACCGTCAAAATGACGTCAATGTTATGCACGGACACGTTTGTCCTTTATAATGTAGAATAATATGTATTATTGTACGAGATATTTCCACGTGGCATTGTGAAATGTATATTACCGAAATGAATGGCCTTCATTAACATAATTGAATATTCGCAATGCAGCATAAATATAATCCTGAAGTTCGTAGAAACCGAGATTATTACTAGCTAATAAGAGAATACGTTTAATACGATTAACAATACTACGGTTATAATATATTGAACGTATTCATTATGAAATAAACGGTATTGATTAGCAAATTGTAGCTTCAAAATTAAGGTACATTAATAGTATATACAATTGTCTGTTTAACTCTATTGTAAACGATTTCGAAAGGGGAAAGTGACTATTACATGTATGATTTAATTTATTAAAATAACTATTTATTGTAATAAAGTGATAAACATTTGTCACATATAGCAGAAGCCGTATAATTGTGTGAAATAACAGCGAGTATCAAATTTCACTATTTTTTCCATCATTATGTTTTAACCAAAAAATTATTGTACTTATTAAGTATCTACTGCTATTTAAAGAAAGTTTTGCTCTGCCTTTGCGTGTTACAGACAGTACTTTTTTTGCGCTTCCCTGTAAAGTGTAAATGAATGATAATTGATTATGCACACGGTATCCTATTGTAGTATACCAGGAGGCAGCAGCATAGAAATCACATAATCATTTCACTTCGCATTGACTCATAGGTTTATCAATGCGTTTTTCTGCATACAAAACTATGAAAACATGTCGGACTTGATGCATAAACCAAACATTAACAGCATTAGTGGTTTTAGTCGTAGGTTTAACATTGCGTTTGTAGTATAGTCAAAGGTATGAAAACTGGGAACTGGAAAACACAATAGTAAACATACGAATGATCCACTTGTTTGATAAAAGGCTATTTAATTTTCTACTGACTTTGTCACCTAGCAACCAAGATATACCTAATTATTTCAAAATGTAAAAAGTTTTCTGTGCAAACGATTTTTTGTGATAAATACATTATCTGTTTTATTTCTTCAGCTTTTACCTAAGCTGTGTGAAACAATATTCTTTTTGTTTTTGAGTTTGATAAGAATGTTTTTATGAGAATATGTGTAAAAATGTTACGGTTTTTATTGGAGTTGTGTTTTGTTAAATTATTAATGTTCGAAAGAACCTGAGTTGAGTTTACTCATCAGAATAAACTGTTTAAAATGAGAGATGCGTATTTAATTTTGAGTTGAGTAAAATATTAATAAAATAAACTTTTGAACATTTGAATTCTTCATATGGTCCGTCTTATACGGAGAAAAATCAGCGAGTTGTTATTCTACGTCAATGATTGAAGGATAACTGGTGAATATTTTGTGCTGTTTTGCTATTTCTTCGATGTTAGAACTCATCTTTTAAAGAGCCAAGTGCACCCATTTAATTTTTATTCATTAAAAATGAGTATGAAAGAATTAAAAGCAAAACAAAAATTTTTCAAAACAAACTTGACAAAATTAAAAGAAAAATTATCGAATGCTGAGCTAGAATTAAATGAATTAATTCTCATAAAGGAGAAACGGAATAAATTAGAGAAAAACTTTTCTGAGTTATTTGAGTCTATTTATAAGATAAGTAAAGAAGATGAAATTGAGGATTTTATTAAGGAAAACGAAGAAATTAATGAAATTTTAGAAATAATGGAATTTGAACTTACAAAAAAGTTATCAAAAATGAAAGTGCAAACTGTTAATTTAGAAAACGCCACAAAGGCTGATAATAACATTAAATTGCCAAAGTTAACTCTTCCTGTATTTACGGGTAATTTGCATGAGTGGCTTTCTTTCAAAGATATATTTAAGGCTACTGTACATGAAAATTCTAATTTGTCAGGGGCAATGAAATTACAATATTTGAAGTCTTCATTGAGAGGAGATGCCTTTCGTATAATTCAATCTATTTCAATCGTGGATTCTAATTATGAAGTTGCATGGTCGCTTTTGGAAGAACGGTTTTCAAATTCGAGAGAACAAGTTTACGCGCATTTAAAACGTTTTTTAAATATTCCTGTTATTCAGAATGAGTCCCCAGCAGCATTATTAAATCTAATAGATATAACAAATGAATGTATTAGGTCGTTAGAGATTTTAGAACAAAAAGTTGAGGGGTTTTCTACTACTATGTTTGCTTATATTTTGGCTCAAAAATTAGATGTAAATACAAAAATGTGGTGGGAAAGACATCTTAAGCAGGATAATTTACCGAGTTTAACTGAATTGCTAGAATTCTTGAGAGACCACGCGCGTACACTAAGTGCGTCCAAAAAAGTAAATACAAAGCGAAATTTTCAAAACGAAAGCCAAACAAAGCATAGCTTTTCAAAGGTAACATCCATGGTTGCGAGTTTAAATGAGAAAAATATGCGCAAATGTGTTGTATGTAACCAGGAAAATCACAGTGTTTTTAAATGTCCCAAATTTCAAAAATTTAATGTACAGGAAAGAGTAGATTTTGTGAAAAAAAAAAACAATATGTGCTTTAACTGTCTTTCAGAATTCCACTGCGTCAAAAAATGTAACTCAACATTCTCGTGTTCAAAATGCCATAAACGCCACAATATACTTCTTTGTTTTGATAGGCGTGAGAGAAATTCCAATGCGGTGGGAAACACAAAAAATTATAGTGATAAGGAAGTGCCAAATGCATTGTCGACGAATGAAAGTAAACCAACATTAAATGTTGAAGCCATACCATTTGAGTTAAATAACCAAATTCAAAATTTCACTGGTACTTCAAATGTGAGATCGAATAATGTTAAAACAGTTCTTCTTTCCACTGCTATTGTTTATATGAGAGATAAATTCGGAAATAAAGTTCCGGTGCGTGCTTTATTGGACAATGGTTCAATGAGCAATTTTTTAACATTGCAGTTAGTTGAAAGATTAGGAATTCGAAAAGAAAAAAGTAATATTTCGGTATCGTGTTTAAGTGGATCCTCTGTAGCGGTAAAAAATAAAACTACTGCTATGATCAGTAATAATTCGGGAGATTATAGTCGGGAGTTAGATTTCCTTATCATACCAAAGATTTCGCAAATTATGCCCTCGAAATATATTAATATTTCAGAGCTAGGAATTCCAGAGTCTATTATTCTTGCTGATCCTGAATTTAATAGACCAGGGAAAATAGATCTTTTGCTAGGAGCTGAAGTATTTCTAGAATTGATAAAGGTGGGTCGTATGAAGCTACGAAATTCTAAATTAATACTGCAAAATACGGTGTTCGGTTGCATAGTAAGTGGGAGTGTTTACGATTGTAACTATCAAGAACAAATACATTGTGGGTTAATTACTGAAACAGATTTAAATTTCGAAATGAAAAAATTTTGGGAAATTGAAAGAGTAGAAGAAAGTACACCATTGAGAAATACAGAAGAATTAGCATGCGACACTCACTTTATAAACACACATCAGAGAGATATAACGGGCAAATTCATAGTACAAATGCCATTGAAAAAAGATCCTAGTTCTTTGGGAGAATCAAAGCAATTTGCGGAAAATAGATTAAATTCACTTTGGAATAGGCTAGTCAAAAATCCAAATCTTTTAGAGTTATATTGCGCATTTATGGCAGAGTATAGAGAGTTAGGCCATATGGAGGAAGTAGAGAAAACAGATGAGCCAATACATGCGAATTATCTACCTCATCATGCTGTTTATCGCCCAGATAAAAGTTCTACAAAATTGAGAGTTGTCTTTAATGGTTCACATGCAACTTCATCAGGAGAATCCCTAAATTCCATACAGCTGAATGGAGGTGTCATTCAAGATGATTTGTTTAGCATAATACTTAGATTTCGTACACACCGCTATGCATTTACAGCAGATGTAAAAATGATGTATCGCATGATACTTATCGATAAAAGTCAACGTGATTTACAGCGCATAGTTTGGAAAGATTCTGTAAATGGTGAGATGAAATATTACAGACTATGTACAGTCACATATGGCACAACTAGTGCCCCTTATTTAGCCATGCGCGGCCTTAAACAGCTTGGTATAGATGGTGAATCTCAATTTCCGTATGCTTCTGGTGTGGTACAATCAGACTTTTACATGGACGATGTCCTGACTGGAACAGCTGACCTAAAATCGGCTAAGAGACTGCAAATTGAGCATATTCAACTATTAAATATGTGTGGCATGAACTTACATAAATGGTTTAGTAACCATCCAGAATTAATGGAGCCAGCCTTTAAATATGAGAATTACACTTTTGAAAATATGAGTGAAACTAAGGCACTAGGACTTTGCTGGAATGCCAATGATGATACTTTTACTTTTAGTGTATCATTCAGTGAGCAAACCAAGGTAACTAAAAGAAGTGTGCTGTCAAATATTGCTCGCATTTTCGACCCCTTGGGTCTACTTGGACCAGTTGTGACGAAAGCAAAAATTTTCCTACAAAGACTGTGGAGACTGCAAATTGATTGGGATGAAAATCTCCCTACAGCTGAGCTTGATGATTGGTTGCAGTTTTTAGAATCATTAAAAGCCATCAATAATATAAGTGCTGTTAGATACATTTTTACAAATAATCCAGTGCAAATTAAAATTTGTGGCTTTTCAGATGCTTCGGAGAAAGCCTACGGTGTGACATTGTATGCTGTGTCTTCAAATTCTTCAGGAGAGCAAATTTCTCAGTTGCTTTGCAGTAAAAGTCGAGTTGCACCAATCAAAACAATCACTATTCCTCGCTTGGAGCTCTGTGGTGCAGTTTTATTAGCCAAATTGATGAATAAGGTTGCCAAAACCTTAAAAGTTCCTAAAGGATTTGTTTACTATTATTCAGATAGTACTATTGTATTATGTTGGATTCGAAAACAGCCGTGTGACTTAAAAACCTTTGTGTCATCACGTGTGGCTACGATTCAGAATCTTTCTGATATCAGTCATTGGGGACATGTGGCTTCTTCTGATAATCCTGCTGATCTTGTGTCACGAGGTGTAGATCCAGACAAACTTCTCCAGAGTAACTTATGGTGGAAGGGTCCACTATTCCTAACACAACAAACTGAACCTTCTTTAAATACTGTCGAACTTGAGCAAAATGATAAGGATCTATACAGAAGTGAACTTAAAAAGACTTTTTCAGAGACTTCACTTTTAATATCAGACTGTTCATTTTTTATTGACTATTTTTTGCAATTGAGTAATAATTATGCTAAATTAATAAGAATTCTTAGCTATGTTTTCAGGTTCATTCAGAATGTCAAGAAGCCAAAAGAAAGGTATTCAGGTAAGCTAACATCTGCTGAATTGAAGAAGGCTGAGCAGTTTATCATAAAATCTGTTCAAGAAAAAGAGTTCAGTTCTGAATTCACATTGTTATCTAAAGGTAAGGAGTTACCAAAAAATAGTAGATTACTTTCATTAAATCCTTTCTTGGATAAAAATAATTTAATCAGAGTTGGAGGTCGTCTCCAAAATAGCACGGTAAATTATGCCCAAAAACACCCAATTGTACTGCCCTCTAAACACAAATTAACAGAATTAATTATCGAGTTTTATCACAAAAAATATCTACATATAGGACCACAAAATTTACTTTATTGTGTTCGAAGAGAATTTTGGCCTTTAAACGGTAGGGCTATTTGTAGAAAAATTGTACATAAATGTATTACATGCTTTAGGGCCAAACCTAATTTGTTAGAGCAAATTATGGGCGAGCTCCCAAAAGAAAGAATAAATGTAGACTTTGTTTTTAATTGCACAGGAACTGATTTCTGTGGTCCATTTTTGATTAGATATAGAGGTCAACGTAAAGGCATTTATCATAAAGTTTATGTTTGTATTTTTATTTGTATGGTAACAAAGGCAGTGCATTTGGAATTAGTCAATGATTTAACATCTGAGGCTTTTATTGCAACATTAAAGAGGTTTTTTGCCAGACGAGGCAAACCTCGAAAATTTTTCAGTGATAATGCAGGCAATTTTGTGAAGACTAATGTAGAGCTTAAAAGGTTGCATGAATTGGTAAACAAACCAGACCAGAACCTTACTAATTACTTGATATCTGAAGGTATTGCTTGGGAATTTATTCCCCCTAAAGCTCCAAATTTTGGAGGTTTATGGGAATCGGGAGTCAAGTCCTTCAAGTATCACTTTAAACGTGTTGTGGGCAACTCTAAATTAACTTATGAAGAAATGTTAACTATAATTGTCCAAATTGAAGGTATCTTAAAATCGCGCCGCTTACTCCCTTGAGTACAGATATTGATGACTAGGAGGTCTTGACCCCGGGACATTTTCTTATTGGTCGCCCACTTAATGCCATTGCTGAATCTGACCTGAGTAATATTGAAGATAATAGACTAAACTTATGGCAAAAGACCACTAAAATGGTTCAGACCATCTGGAAAAAGTGGAAAAATAGTTATTTAAGTACATTGCAGCAAAGGCATAAGTGGATGATATCAAAAAACAACCTCAAAATAGGAGATATGGTTGTAATAAAGGAAGATGATCTTCCAGTGTCTAAATGGTTATTAGGGAGAATTGTAGAAGTATTTTTTGGTAATGATAATAGAATAAGAGTTGTAAATATAAAAACCCCAAATGGAATATATAAAAGAGCAGTATCCAAAATTGCTGTATTACCTCTTGAAAAGTAATTCAGTTTTTATAAGAAAGAGTACATTATTGTAAAATTTCTTTATTTATTATGTATTATGTAAAATTGTTTAAATATTTGCTTAAATTTAACTTAACTGTGACTCATTTATATTGTATTTATTTGTATTGTTCTTTATATTTTTTACAATGGTTGTAATTGCAGTGTTTTAGTTTGAAACCCCCCTCAGAGGTTTCAAGAGGGGCGGTATGTTTGATAAAAGGCTATTTAATTTTCTACTGACTTTGTCACCTAGCAACCAAGATATACCTAATTATTTCAAAATGTAAAAAGTTTTCTGTGCAAACGATTTTTTGTGATAAATACATTATCTGTTTTATTTCTTCAGCTTTTACCTAAGCTGTGTGAAACAATATTCTTTTTGTTTTTGAGTTTGATAAGAATGTTTTTATGAGAATATGTGTAAAAATGTTACGGTTTTTATTGGAGTTGTGTTTTGTTAAATTATTAATGTTCGAAAGAACCTGAGTTGAGTTTACTCATCAGAATAAACTGTTTAAAATGAGAGATGCGTATTTAATTTTGAGTTGAGTAAAATATTAATAAAATAAACTTTCGAACAATTGAATTCTTCACCACTTGTGGTGTTAATTTTTAGCTTATGCACCACTTCACTTCCGACAGACATGGGTCATTAGATCCCCCTATTACTACACTTCCATAAAATAAAGGTTTTTTTTCTTGTGCTTGATAGCATAGGTTTTTGTGCTGTCGGCTCTTGGACTAAAAGATTTTCAGGGGGCGCTCCGCTCCTCCTGTTTTTTACTTTAAAAATTAGTGCCCTTCTTGCCCCTCATTTGAAAAAACGCAGACCTTACTAGTGTTGTGTCCGTACTAAACGCGCATCTACTTGTTGTCTTCTCATTCATACACTGAGGATAGTGTCGTTCTCAAAGCTTGAATAGCAGTAGACAAGTCTTGATGGAAAGTCGCGATGGAAAATTCCGAGTCGATGACACGAAGCCTTCTGATCCAAAAAGAACATACACTAATAAAATAAAATTAGCTAAAAGAGAGGAAAAATATAAGAAAAATAATTTTGTTTTTCTAACCAGGAGTAATTCTGTTCCAAAATTTCTAAAAATTCAAGACATTTGGTTTCGAAAATTAAAAAAAAAAGAAAATAGGTCATCAGTCAGAAAATTTAGGCAGAAATACATCGAGGATTTCAACAAATGGTCGCCGAAATTTTTCGTCAGTCGTTGGCAGAAAAAAAAGGCGTATTTAATTAAAGAATCGCGGAAAAAAGCTTACGAATTGCAGTAAAAACGATAATTTAGACAAAGGATCGCGGGAAAATGTGTTAATTTCCTCCAAATGTAGCAGACGAAAGTGTGAATTGTGTCAAAGCACCGACGAAAAATGCGAATTTCATCAAAGAGTCACAGAAATGATGCAAATAAAAATCGGAAAAACCTCGAATTTTATCAAGGAACTATCGAAAGATTGCGGATTTTTTCGGAGTATCGCTTGTAAAATGCAAATTTTGTCCTAGAGCCCCGGAGAAAATGCGAATTACTTAAATAATCGCCGACAAGGACGAATTTTGTCAAGTGACCGCAGAAAAAATGCTATTTTTTTCAAAGGGCGCTGAAGAAACGCAAATTTTATAAAAATACAGCAGACAAAAAGCGCGAATTTCGTCAAAATGCCACGGAAAAAAGCGTTTTTTTTCGCTATCTTTTGACAAAATTTGCCTTTTTTGCGATTTTTTAGCAAAATTTATGTTTTTTAGCGATTTTTTGTCGAAATTCCCGTGTTTTTTTCCCCTCGAGATCTATGAACGAAATTTATGTCTTTTTACGATCCTATGACGAAATTGGCAATTTTTTTTTCAATACTTTACGAAAATAATTTTTTTTTCGATCATTTGTCTAAATTTGCGATTATTTTATGTCCGAATTTTCGGAGTTATGACCGACTTTTATAATTTTCGGAATTATGATCACTTTTTTAATTTTCGGAAATGTCTGCCTTAGTTCTTAATTTTGGGGGAAATCTGACAGAATTACAGAGGTAATTCTAAGCAAAATAATAATAATAATAATAATAATTGAAATTCACAGGAAATTTTCTGAAAGGTTACAGCAGAGGTGGGAGAAAGGGCATGATTCCACTCCCGGCAGGAACTATGCGAGTATTTTTCGCCATTTTTCTTAAATTCGTGTTTTTTGTGATCTTTTGACGAAATTTGCGGTTTTTTCACGATGTTTTAACAAAATTTGTTGTTTCTTCGCGGTCTTTTAACAAAATTTGACTCCCCTTTTGTCAATATTTTATGTAATTTTTTGATGAAATTTCCGTTTTCGCACGATTTTTTTAAACCGCGATTCTTTCGCAATCGATTGAAGATTTTTGCACACTGATTGAAAAATTAAAAAATTGCCCCCCTCAATCAAATAACAATTTTTCCCTGATATAAATGAACATATTTTATGATTTTTTAACTATTTGGAAAAAATAGTTGTTGTTCTCGGTAGAGAATTCGGAAATCTAATGCGTATTTGAATCTTTTTATTGGTTGAATTCCGCAATAAAGTTGGCTTATTTTATTCGTTTCCTGATTGGTCCAAGTTTAATGGCCAAAAATGAAATACTTATTATTATTATTATTATTATTATTATTGTTATTATTATTATTCGTTTTCTGATTGGTCCAAATTTAATGTCCAAAAATGGAATACTTCTGTTACCACGATGACAAAAAGAGTAATTAAAACCTTTAAAAAATTCAATAATTTAACAACAAATTGTGGTAGAGATTTTAAATAAATTTCATTAAAAAGTGCATTTTTTTCTCTACGCAACGGTGTAAAAATTTAAAATGTGTGATATTTTGAAGGTGAAAATTTTGCAGTTGCGAAAATTGTAAATTAGAAATTTCATTTAAAATTTGTTTTGTGATGGGTCAGGAATATTAATTATTAATCCATGTCGTACGTAATATTAGGCTTCCCGAAGTCAGTCTGATTAACTCCATCAAATAAAAATTCACATTTTAAACAGTTAAAGTTGGCTATCTTTAATCTACTGTTTTTTTTTTTTTTTTTTTTTTTTTTTTTTTTTTTTTTTTTTTTTTAAATCACTGGTCTAGGGATATTAATGTTTCATCACGGCGTACTTAATATGTGACTCGTTATAGTCATCCCAAAAATTATGTTTATTATTATTATTAATTTAAATATGGAATTTATTTATAAGTCTTTAAAATTTGGATCTTTGAAAATATCATTTTCCAAATAGTCGTAGCAATTTTTTAAATTACATTTTTTTTTCTTCTTGCTGCTAGAAAAAAAAAAAAAAATGAATCGGACGGCCGCATCAAAAAAAGGCAGAAAAATTCTAGACTCAACTCTATAAAAGTGCCATTAAAAATCAAAAAGAACTTCTGAAGAATGTAAAAAGTGCCCTTTCCACAACAGTAGCGCCTTGCCCCTTTTTAGTGCTTTCATAATTATGTAAATACGTAACACCTATAATCGTCCGTCTGCAGGGCCGTAGCGAAGGGGTGCTATGGGCGGCTCAGTCCTCCCTGGAAAAGATTCCAAGGTCACTCTGAATTTCTGTTCCGAAAATACAAATAAAATTCTGTTCAAAAATCTAATTTAATTTTGAAAGTCTTTCACTGTTTTCTAAATTACTAAATTGTATCTAAAATAAGTGTGTGTATGAGTCCCCACCCTTGTGTGTGTATGTGTGCCCTCCCTTTACTGATCTTATAAATGGATGCATGTGACGCCATCTGCGAAAAATCCTCTTGCATGGAATTCTACCAATCTGGCTCAAGATGCGTGAAATCATCCAACTTGAAATCTTTCCAAGTCGGATACTTCGGCATTTGATCCTTCATGGCTTCCTCCCACACAGAAAAACTCAACACAGATTTATTCATCCATGCCACATCAGCACTTGCGGGACTCTCCCACCAAGGCTCAACATACCTGAAATCCTCTAACTTGGAAATCCGAGTAGAATCATTCTGCATGTGTTCCTTTTTGATGGAAAAACCCCACTGCAACATGGGGCAACATGGAAGCGTCAGGCATGCAATCGCAGTTTTAAAGGCGGAACTTTGTCACAATCCACTTACGGAATTGGAAAATTTTTTTAACAAAATATTTAAACATCGTTAAAACTCCAACCTACAAAGAACCGAAAAGTCAAAAGACGAAATGAAATCCAGCAAAAATTTTGCTTCTCAACAGCTCAATCGATTGTTGGACGAAATTTGTTGTTGGCTTACATTGTTAAAACCCATTCTTGAAATGAACAATCGCTTATTGTTACATCATTATAAACTAGCAAAAGCCATGCTTTGTTTGGATTCGCGAAGCATTATTTCAAAAAATAAATCTTTGAAAGTAACAATATATTTTTATATTATTTTTGCATGTTTATTAAGCAAAAATTTTATTTTTTGTTTTGACGCATTTCAATTTTAGAAATGTAAATTCGGCCAAATAACTAAGAATTCCTTCGGAATTTTTTATTTATGATAAAAGACTGATATAAATAAAGATATTTTCAAAATAACATTTTAGGAAATATCAACTAGTTTTATTTGTTTGGATACAACTTGGTTAACCTGTCGACCAAAAAACTAACACCAAACTATAAGATTAAATGCCAAAAATGGCTGATCGTGAATATCACATTCAATGACATTAAACATGATACACGTGTTTAAAACGTCATTAAGTGATTTTTATTTCGACTTTTTCTTTATATTTTTATTAATATTCTATTAATTATTTGTTTTTTCGGTTATTTAAAATAAAAATGTATAGTTTGGTTTTTAGTTTGACGAAATTGGTCGACGGGATAACCAAGTAGTACCTTTATTTGTAATTCTTTTGTTACCACTTTACAAAAAAAAAAAAAAAAAAAAAAAAAAAAAAAAAATATGTATATATATATATGTATTTTTTATATGTGTAAGTACTGTCTGTGTAAATGATTTCACATAAGAATAAATTGTGTATGTAATTGTGTAAATTGTGTATTCTTAACACTGAAAAATATTTTTATAATTGAATATAAATTGAATTTTCAACAATTTTATTACATTAAAAATATGCTGTAATTTTCATAAAAAATTATTTTTATCTTTAGATGATTTTTATCGTTAGATTATTATTTTTATCTTTAGATTTATCTTTATCTTCTACTGTTCAATGATCAAAATCTGCTGAAAAAGTGAATTATATAAACAAGGTAGAGTCCGTCGAATTCCTCGACGAAAGAAAAGGCTTGAGAAGAATCTGTTTCATTAATTTATAATAAACCTACAAAATTAGTTGCAATAAAAAATTCATCTTGTTTTGATAAGTTTAACTCTTAAAGAAATTATATCTAACCTTAAATTAAAAAATACTATTTCTATAAAACTTGTAAAAATAATTAAAATTAAACCTTAATCGTATATGTAAAAAAATACTCCCTCTGTCCTAAATTAGTTGCTACATTTAGGTCGAAAATTTTGTCCCAAATTAGTTGCTACATTTCAAGTAGGCGAAGTCATAAATAACTTCTGATGCAGTTTATTAAATAAACACCAGTATAATTATGCTACTATAAATATTATATAGTAAATGGTGTTAAAGATGCTTTAGTGATAGTTAAACCTTATTTATTCACGATGAAACTAATCCTTTATAATGCTTGCATTAGATCTGTACTAACCTACGCATGCCCTATGTCCTATCTGGGGGTTTGCTTGTAAGTCCAGTATAAAAAGTCTGTATGGGATTCACAATAAAAATCTCCGATGTATACGTAACGGCTGTAGATATTTAAGAAATTCTACCATTCGTAGAGCCTTAAACACTACCTCGCTTAAAAAGCACATTAATCAGTTATCTAAAAATTTTTATAAATCTCTTTACAATTTACTTAATGAAATTGTCACTGAGCTTCCCGATTATGAGGTTTCCGACCCCATAAATAGAAAGCGTCCCAGATATACTCTCATTTTGGAAGAGGATGATTGAGTTTTTATCAACCCCCATTTAAACTAATCTCTCTTTGTTTGTTTTTTGTCCAATTTTTTCTTCTCAAAAAAATAATAAAAAATAAATAAATAAATAAGTAAAATAAATAAATAAATAAATAAATAAAATTACTAAATAAAATAAAAATAAATGTTATACTGTTAGTGTTTAACTAACATTACTAATTTAAGGTATTTTTAAAATGTATGGTCTCTGTAAAAAAAGTCTTTTTTTTTTGAGGGGGGGGGGGGTCATCCCTTCGGTAGCTTTTTCGTCTTTGCTTTTTTGAACTAAATGAACATTTTTTACTGCTTTATTTATTTTTCTTTTTTCCTTAATTGAAATTATTGCTTATTTTTAATTTTTATGTTCACTAATTTTATTAATCTTAATTGGGTACTACTCTGTTATCCCGTCTACCAATTTCGCCAAATTATACAAATCGCCAAACTTATAGCCAAATTATACATATTGACATAATTTTTATTTAAAAAAAAACGAAAAAGCAAATTATTAATAAAATATTAATAAAAATACAAATAAAAAGTCGAAATAAAAATCGCTTAATGACATTTTAAACACGCGAATCGTATTTAATGTCATTGAATGTGACATTCACGATCATCCATTATTGGCATTTAATCTTAAAATTTGGCGATAATTTTTTGGTCGACGGGATAACCTAGTAGTACCCTTAATTGTATTTTTGTCACACCTATACAATTTTTTTAATTTTTCGTATGGCTCCCTAAGCCCATGCCACTTGGTGCTGGAAAATACAAGGATTAACCTGTGAGTCAACCGCTAAAATAGGGTATTCAGGTTTTTTCCCATCAATATATGATTTGGCAGACCAATTGCGTTTTAATATGTGAAATCGAATTTCAACTAATTCTGGAATTTCGATGAGGTTTTGTCTGCTGCCGCATCCCAGTCTAAAAATCATCTTGTATGAAAATAATGTCTAATAATCATCTTGTATGTAAGCTATATTATAATTTGCTTCATTGATGTATATCAGTACCAATATCTTTCAAGTAGTATAACATTAACCGGTTCCCTAATTTGCCCGTGCGTCATACGGGTAACATGCTTTTGTCAATCATGATTTGCTCATATCACGTACGGGCAAATGATTTTGTACCATGATTTATTATTCTAACCAGTAAATTTTTGTTATAAATTTTACAATTTTTACTCTGAGCATTTTTCTGATTCAATAGGCAAAAAAATTCTGTTTTGAAAAAGGAATCCAAAAGGCTAGTTTAGCATCTTACCATATTTCTAAAGATAGTTCTAAAAAATGATTTTTAAATTTTTATAAACACATATTTTTATATTATAAATTATATAATACCATCAAAAAATTTATCGCCAAAAAAAAAAAAAAAAAAAAAAAAACTTGTTAATAAAATTAGAACAGGATATAGAACTCTTCCCATAAAATGCAACGTGAACGTCAAACAAACCGCATCGTTAAAAAGTAAATTTATTCGTTTCCTCCCTTCTTAAATCAATATTTCTGATAGTGTTACAAGATGTATTTACTTTCAAAAGAAATGATTTGAAACTATCTTGGGAACTGTATTTTACAAACGCAACAAACTCAAATCAGATAAACGGATTTATCGTTTCTGTTTGATGTTCGACGATCTTTCGGAGGCGTGTTTCTATAGCCGATTAACTTTTGTGACCTCTTTCCTATCATATTTGTTTTGGATTTTAACCCTTTCTTGCGCAGTGTTGCCGGGTCGGCAACACCTAAAGTTCCCCCTGTTTAGAGACATAAAAACTCCGTGAATATTTCAAAAACTACTCTAATGGATACTTTAAATCTTTCTTATAAGTTCTAGATCGCAGCACCACAGAGATCAAATTTTACTGTTTTTAAATAATAGGTAAAATATTTTACTCTAATACGCGCTTCACAGCAATGCTCTTCTCACTGCGCTTATCAATGGTGTACTTATGCGGAGTTACCACTTCGGCAACAGCTGTATAATTTAAATGGTTTGTGCAATCTTTACAAAATTATACCTGTGTACTCCTCTAGGCCTAAATAAATTGCTTAACTTTTTTTTCTTTAAATTCCAACTTTAAAGAGTAGTGTGCCGGAAAGGGTTAAAAAGTTATTTCCTCTGCGATTAACTCATAGATTTATCTTTGCGTTTTCTTGCATCCAAAGACATGAAAACATGTAGGACTGGACGCAGGAAAATAGAATGATAGACCTGCGAGTCACTTCTAAAATCGGATTTACGGTACTTTCCATCAGGAAATGACTCGACAGACCGATTGCGTTTTAATATGTTAATGGAGTTTCAACTAATTCTGGAATTTCAGCCGTGATCTTAATGAGTTGATCGTCTGTGCTACCACCTCCTGGTTTATAAGCATCTTGTAGTGCACTTCAGTTATGTATATCAGTATTAATATCTTTGAAGGAGCATAACATTAATAAAATAGGGATGCGTTTCCGTGTTTACTTAAAAAAAGAAAAAAAACTTTGCAATAAAATCAGAACAGAATATAAAACTTTTCCTATAAAATTCACTGTAAGCAGCAAACGAACTGCATCGTTAAAAAGTAAATTTATTCGTTCTCTCCCCTCTTAAATCCATATTTCTGATAAAGTTACAAGATATAATTTACTTTCAAAACAAATGATTTGAAGCTATCTTGGGAACTGTAATTTACAAACAAAATAAAACACAAATCAGATAAACGGATTTATCTTTTCTGTCTGATGTTTGACGATCTTTCGGAGTTCTTCGATTTTCTAGATCCGATTACATTTTGGGACCTCTTTCCTATAGCATATGTTTTGGATTTCAAAGAGTTATTTCCTCTGCAATTATCTCACACGTTTATCATTGCGTTGTGTATACAAAAGTATGAAATCATGTAGGACTGGATGCAGGAAAAAATAATGATAAAACCTGCGAGTCATCTTCTATAATCGGGTTTTCAGGTGCTTTCCATCAAGATTTGACTTGGCAGACCGATTGCGTCTTAATATGTGAATAGAGTTTCAACTATTTATGGAATTTCAGCCGTGAACTTAAGAGTTGATTGTTTGTGTTACCGTCTCCCGGTTTATAATAATCTTTGTAAAACATTGTATTTAAATTTTTATAAAAGTATAATTTATATTGGGGATAATATAATACCACAACAGTCCCATCTAAACATATATCGCCAAAAAAAAAAAAAAAAAAAAAAAAAAAAAAAAGCTTGCCAGTAAAATCTAAACAGTATGTAGAAATTTTCCTATAAAATGCGGTGTAAACGGCAAGCAAACCGCGTCGTTAGAAAGGTAAAAGTAAAAATAGTAAATTCATTCGTTTTCTCCATTCTTAAATCACTATTTCTGACAGTGTTACAAGATATATTTACTTTTCAAATGAAATGATTTGGAGCTATCTTGGGAACTTTATTTTACAAACGTAACAAACACAAATCAGATAAACGGATTTATCTTTTCTTTCTGATGTTCGACGATCATTTCGAAGGCGACTTTCTATAGCTGATTAACTTTTGGGACTAAATTATAGTATATAAAAGCATGTCGTGTTTACTTGAAATGGCAATTTTTTTGTTCACTATATATTTTATTTTCTTAATAATATTAGATTTATCGTCTAATGGACTAATTTTTTTAGCAAATTTTATAAGAATATTGTATAAGCCCCATCAGTCGCCGAGAGCGGGAGATGTTGGGTTCGAATCCAATAACGCCCGTTAGTCCAATCGTTTAGGGTTTTTCGTGTTTTTCTTCGAAACTTGGACTTCCTTTCGCAAATACGGATTAAGTTCCTTTAGAAAGACTCCGACTTAGGGCACCTCCCGAATTAGGACTTTTATCCCTTGAGTTGATAATTGGTCGTCATAAACATAGCCGATCAATGATGTATATTACTAACAATATCTTTCAAGTACTATAAAATTATTGAAATGGGAAAATGTTTGCTTGTCCTGTTCTGGTCAGCGCGATTATTGAAGAAATAGTGTAGCACCTTACTGAATTTTTAGAAATTGTTGTAAAATATGGTTTTTAAAGTTTTATAAAAATTATTTATATTATAAATAATGTTTATTTTATTTATATTATTTATATTATAAATAATGTTTATTTTATTTATATTGTTTATGTTATAAATTAGATGTATCAAAACAATCCCATCGAAAACATTTATCGAACCCCCCCCCCCCCCCCACACACACACACACACAAAAAAAAAAAAAAAAAAAAAAAAAAAAAAAAAAAAAAAAAAAAAAAAAAAACTTGCCAATAAAATCAGAACAGAATATAGAATTCTTCCCATAAAATGCATCGTAAACGGCAAAATAGCCGCATCGTTAAAAGATAAATTTATTCGTTTTCTCCCCATCTCAAATCAATATTTCTGATAGTGTTACAAGCTATATATTTACTTTCAAAACCAACGATTTGAAACCATCTCGGGAACTTTATTTTACAAACGCAACAAACATAAATCAGATAGACGAATTTATATTTTCTTTCTAATGTTCGGCGATCTTTTTTCGAAGGCGATTTTTCATAGCCGATTACCTTTTGGGGCCACTTTCCTATCGCATTTGTTTTGGACTTCAAATATTTATTTCCTGTGCGATAGTCGTTTTCTCGGATCATGAGATACCGTTTCAAGTTTTCTAGTAGCAGAGTTGTAACTGTTTTGTGATTTTTATATTCATTGTGAGAATCAAGAGGTAGTTCCAAATAATAATAAATAAAAGCATGTTGTGTTACATGAAATGACAATTTTTTTGTTCACTATATTTTTCAGAATAATATTAGATTTATCGTCTAATGGATTCATATTTTTAGCTAATTTTGTAAGGATATTGCATTAGCCTCAACAGTAGCCGAGGGCAGGAGGTGTTGGGTTCGAATCCAATAGCACCCGTTAGCCTAATCTTTCGGGGTTTTTAGTGTTTTTCTTGAACCTTAGACTTCCTTTCGTAAATACTGATTAAGTTTTTTTTTCAGAAAGACCCTGACGAAGGGCACCTCCCGCCTTAGGGCTTTGATCCCTCGTGTTGATAATTGACCGTCATAAATATAACCTTATCAATGATGGATATCAGTATCAATATTTTTCAACTAGTATAACATTATTGGAATGCGAAAATATTTTCTTGTCCTGTTCTGGTCAGTGCGATTGGTAAAGAAGTAGTTCAGCACCTTACTAAATTTTTAAAAATGATAGTAAAATATGGTTTTTAAATGTTTATAAACATTATTTATGTTATAAATAATGTTTATTTTATTTATATTATTTGTATTATGAATTACATATAATCACAACAATCCCATAGAAAAATCCCCCCCCCCCCAAATAAAAGCAGAACAGGATATAGAACTCTTTCCATAAAATGCATCGTAAACGGCAAACAAACCGCATCCTTAAAAAGTAAATTAATTCGTTCTCTCTTCTCTTAAATCAATATTTCTAAAAGTGCTACTACAAGATATTTTTACTTTCAAAAGAAACTATTTGAAGCTTTCTTGGGAATTGTATTTTACAAACGCAACAAACACAAATTAGATAAACGGATTTATCTTTTCTTTCTCTTTTCTTTCTAATGTTCGACGATCTTTTCGAAGGCAAGTTTCTATATCCGATTACCTTTTTGGACCTCTTTCCTATCGCATTTTTTTTGGATTTCAAATAGTTATTTTCTTTGCGATCGTCATTCTCGGATCATAAGATGCCGTTTTAAGTTTTCTAGTAGCAGAATTGTGACTATTTTATAATTTGTATATAATCATTGCTATGAATCAACTAGTAGTTCTAAAATACATTATATAAGAACATGTTGTGCTTATATAAAGTGATAATATTTTTTTTCAAAATAGGATTAGATTTATCATTTAAAAGAATTCATTTTTTTAGAAAATTTTGTAAGAATAATGTATAAGCTCCATCAGTGGCTGAAAGCTTCTGCTATCGAAGCTGGCAGGCGGGAGGTGTTGACTTCGAAAATAATAGCGTCCGTCTGCCTAATCGTTCGGGATTTTTCGTGTTTTTCTTCGAACTATAGATTTCTTTTCGTAAAAGCGGATTAGATTAATTTAGAGTGACGAAGGGCACCTTTCGCCTTTGGACCTATATCATTCATGTTGATAATTGACCGTGTAAAGATAACTAATCAATGATGTATATCAGTATCAATATCTTTCAAGTATAGTATAACATTAATGAAATTAAGAAAAAAAGTTTCAGTGCCCTGTTCTGGTCAACGCGACTGGTGAAGGAATAGTTCAGCATTTTACTAAATCTCTAAAGATGGTTGTAAAATATGGCTTTAAATTTTTTTATACATTGTTTATATCATAAGTAGTATTTATTTATTTATATAATTTATATTATAAATTACATATACACAACAATCCCTTCGAAATTTTTCTCCCCCCAAAAAAATTTTGCCAATAAAATCAGAACAGGATGTAAAACTCTTCACATAAAATCCAATAGAAACGGGGAAAAAAAAAAAAAAAAAGTATCGTTAAAAAGTAAATTTAGTCGTTTTCTCCCATCTTAAATCAATATTTCTGATAGGGTTACAAAATATATTTACTTTGAAAAGAAACGATTTTAAACCATCTTGGGAACTGTATTTTACAAACGCAACAAACACAAATCAGATAAACGGATTTATCTTTTCTTTCTGATATTCGGCGATCATTTCGAAAGAGAGTTTCTATACAGCCGATTACCTTTTGGGACCTCCTTTCTATCGCATAGCAGAGTCATATCTATAGCGAAGTTGTAACTGTTTTATGATTCTTATATAATCATTGCTTAAATCGAGTAGTAGTTCTAAATTACATTATATAAGGACATGTTATGTTTACTTAAACAATGAGAAAAAAAATACAGTTCTGGAATCTAGAATCTAACTTGTGGCTCTAGAAAAAATAGTTCCATGTCATCCTTATAAATTCTAGTTACCATTATATGAGAGTTCTAGAACCTACAACAAGAATTCAAGAGCGTTTTCCTAAATTCTCGCTGTAATACTCATTTAAAAATCTCAGCAAATAGATGCGAGCACAAGAGGCTTGATTTAGTAATTGTAATTCTAGTTTTCGAAACTATTTCCGAAATCAAGCAATAATTTCTCGTTACTGAGACGTGTCAATATCGCTTCGTCACCTTGAAAACAAGAGACTAGAAATGCTAGGTCATTTCAGCTATTCAGCTTAGTAGTTCAACCTATTCACATAGTTCGGTCATCTATAGTTCTAGTGTAGGTATTCAGAAAACGACTACCTATTCATTCTAGGTGAAGGCGGTATATATTTTTTTCTCAGTGAAGTGTCATTTTTTTGTTCAATATATTTTTTTTCAGAGTAGGATTAGATTTATCATCTGAAGGATTTATTTTTTTTTTAGCAAATTTTGTTATAATAATCATATTTAAGATTTTTATTTTATTTATTTTTAACTAGGTCATTCAAATTAACATAAATAGTGAGTATTTTTAAACTTTGGTAAGCAGTAACGAATATGAAAAACAAATAGTATATTCTGTATTAAGCACAAATTATTTACACTCTAAATTTGAATGTCTGAAATTAAGACAATTAAGTGGCCTTGGTCCTGCCCCTCCATTCCGATAAAACCTAATTTTAGTGGTTCCCAATTTTGGTATGCAATTTTCGTAACGCTGATAATTTGTATCTTCGACATCGTACTAATTATAATCAATATTTTACCTTCTTAATTAGAACAATATTAAAAGTAAAAATAATTATTTAAATACAGAAAAACCTCTGAATATCGGAAAAATTGGGACCTTTGAATTTCCAGTCACATTGCTATGCCTTATTTTCTGATTGGAGTGATTGGTGAAGGAATCCAAAATGGCGCCGAAACGTCAGATTAGCGTCTTACCAAACTTCTAAAGATAGCTGAAAATATTGTTTTAAAAGTTTTATAAACATATATTTTTGTATAATAAGTTATTTAATACCACAACAGTAACATAGAAACATTTATCGCCAAAAAAGAAAGATCTTCTTATAAAATGCACCGTGAACGGCAAACAAACCGCATCGTAAAAAAGTAAATTTATTCGTTTCTCCCCTCTTATATCAACATTTCTGACAGTGTTACAAGATATATTTACTTTTCAAAAGAATGATTTGAAGCTATCTTGGGAAGTGTATTTTACAAGCACAACAAACGCAAATCAGATAAACGGATTTATCTTTTCTTTTATAATGTTCGATGATCTTTTCGAAGGCGAGTTTCTATAGCCGATTACCTTTTGGGACCTTTATCCTATTGCATTTGTTTTGGATTTGAGATGGTTATTTCCTATTTGATTGTTGTTTTCTCGTATCATCAGATGCCGTTTTAAGATTCCTAGTTGCAGAATTGTGACAGTTTTATGATTTTTATAATCATTGTTAGAATCAAGTAATGGTTCCAAATTATATAAGTGAATGTTTCGTTTACATGAAATAACATTTTCTTTGTTCACTACACTTTTTCAGATTAATATTAGATTTATCGTCGAATGGATTCATTTTTTTAGAAAATTTTGTAAGAATATTGTATAACCCTAATAATGGCCGAGGGTGGGAGGTGTTGGGTTCAAATCCAATAGCGCCCTTTAGCCTAATCTTTCGGGGTTTTTCATGTATTTCTTCGAACCTTGGACTTCCTTTAGTAAATACGGATTAAGTTCTTTTAGAAAGACCTCGACGAAGGCCACCTACCGCCTTATGGTCTTTATCCCTCGTGTTGATAATTGGCCGTCATAAACAAGCAATAAGAGGAAAGTTTACTAACGAAAGATACGTTAGAAATGAAAGATATATTTGAAGCAACAAAGTGTCTTGAATTTAGATGTTTACTGATTTTTCAGACATTTTCTCAATTTGCTCATTCAATGATCATAGTAAGACGCTTATTTTGTTTTAATTTATAACATCTATACTGTCTTCATTTTCAAATTAGACCATTTAATGTAGGAAATTCTTTTACAGCCACATATGTGTCTAAATTTGAGACTTTCTACTTGTAGTATATTCATTTTTAATGGTATAAAATTTACCCTTTTCCAGTAATAGTATCTTCGTGGCACTAGTCTATGTTATTTGTTAAGTAATAAAATAAGATTAGGAAAATATAAATAATTCCGTTAACGCTTAAAGCGTATTCCTTTTAATTGCTTTTAAGATGTCTTAATTACTCTTTATTTACTCTTATTTTCATCGATCATGATTGTAGATTCCAAGAAACACATCCTGCGGTCAAATGTTAGCACATATAAATGATTTTTATACGATAACATGAATTTTTATGAACCGATTTGGATACGAATGAGCATGTGTACACAACTTACAAAGGTCTCTAATGACTTCATTGTGCAGCTTCCTCCGACATCTTGTTTAAAAGTACTTAAGTAATATTTAAAATTCATAAAGATGTATAAAAAATTAAAAATTTAAAACATTTTTCTCCTCAAATATTCGCTCTTGATATAAGAATTCCGTATTATTTTTCATTTTATATAATGGCTGAAAACAGATGTTTGAAATTCTGGGATGGTTTACATTTCGAAACGACAACAAATTAAAAATAAGTGATTCCTCCATAAACGTATTTAACTTATGAGTTTTTGTAAGCGTGGTTTCTCTCATATTTTCTCTCATTGGCATAATCATTATTTAACTCTCGCATGCTTAAAAATTAACATATTTATTCCTTGCCGTCAATTTTTCGCTAAGCTTGGCGATACTTGACCATAATGCCGACGAATTTGGAGGTCAAAAAAATTTTAGTAATTGGAACCCAAGTTGGCTAGAACTAGCTCTAGAACTTAGCGAAAGTTTCGCTAAAAATCAGTTTTGACTATAACTGGATATAATTTTTCCATAATCGGTTCAAGGCCATTTAGCATCGTGTTTCCAAGAATAATTATTTAAAATCTTATAATTAATATAACAGGGAAGTTACTTTTTTCTCCCTGTAAAAATTTGAGAGATTTGTTTCCATAATTGCTCTCCTGTCATAAATGACGTGACATTTAGTCGCTAATTGAAAACACTGAGCTACTTTGTTATTTAAAATCTCTCATAAAGCAACTATTCAGATCATATATTGGTGCAAATAAACCAAAAGGTATCCGCAAAATTTAGAATCAGTTACCCAAATCCGTGTAATAAAAAATTTAAAAGATATGTCCTTCTACAATTTGAAATCAATATTTGAGGTATTACAAAAGATACTTATTTTCAGCGGAAATTATTCGACGTTATCCAGGGAACTGCATTTCACAAATGCAACAATCACAAATCACGTAAACGGATTTATCTTTTCTTTTTGCTGTTGAACAAATTTTGGAAGCTGTGTTTCTATAGTCGTTTACCTTTCGGGATGTCTTTCCAATAGTTTTGGATTTCAGAGAGATTTTACTCCTTCCAAATTTGATTTTCGGGACACGTGATTCTTTTTGAGTCTCAACTGGTAGAATTGTGAGTGTGTTATAAGAGTTATAATTCTAACTGGAGTCGTGCATTTTTAAATTATTTTTTAAAGGGAAAATTCATGTTATTTTTACATGAAATTTAAATTTCAAACAATTATTTTTTCTTCCAATTTCAAGCTTTTGAGTGACTAATGCGATGATTTTTTTCGTTTCTCGTGACAGTTTTGGGGCTAATTTATAATAACTACAATCATTATTGGAATTATGTACTTCAAAATTTCTTATATTTATATAACTATTATATATATAATTTTTGCATTTACTCCAAAATGTTAATGGACTAATTATAGCAATAGCGGATCAGGGGGGTTAATGACTCCAAACGCTGCACAATGCGTTTGAGGATGAAAACCACACTAGTTTTCAATGTCTTGTAATCGGTGATATCGTTGATTAATCATTATTGATTAATAATGAATTAATACTGATAAATTTATATGTGCGTTTTATGATATTGCAGAAAGAGTGCTTTATAGCATATATCTATGTCATTTTTTTTCTTTAAACCCAAGGTTTTCAGTTCGATCTCCGGAAAAGAAAATTCCAATAATGGTAGGATTTTTTTAAATATTTATTTAATTTATAAAAAAAGATGAAGTAAACAAATTAATGACAAATTTAAAACCGGAGTTATTGGCAAATTTAAAATTTAAGCTATTGACAAATTTAAAATCGGAGTTATTGATGAGTTTTGTGCTTTAGATATTTGAATGAAACGATTTAGTGAAATTCGTTTATGGTTTGAACACAATTTGATTTATTGCGTGTACAAAAACTGAACAGAACATTTAATAGATATGCATAAATTATTTATGTAAATTTTTTGAATTATTCAGAATCATCGTTGAATTGTGTTATAATGAATGGATGTGCATCGAAAATGCTGCTTCGAAGCTTTCTCTCATGATTTCATAGACATTAAAAGTCACTGTAAACCGAATTGGACATGCCATTTAGAATGGCGCTAGATCTGAACCGAGTACTGACATCATTCGACGCATGCGCAATTTCTGAGGTTATTACTCATCTGATCTGCTCGTGTCATATCAAGGAGTAACTCAAAGTGAAATTTGATGAAAATCCGTGCATTAATTCTTAAGATAGCTCTGTTACAATAATCATGAATTATACAACATAGCAGTGCCACCCGTTGAGTAATTTGTATCAAAAACTAATCAGCACCAATTTATATCCAAGACTAACTGAATATAAATTGTTATTAAATTCCGTGCAATAGTCTTTGAGATACAGCGCTCAGAAAAGTTGTGTCAGATTCTGACTCACAGCCATTTTGTAAAAGCAAGAATTTCAGTATCTCTGACCCTTAAAACGTGTAAATCAGACAAAAACCGGGAATCAAAAATTTTCACGAATCCATTACTTCCTTCGTATAAAGGCAGACGAAAGTAAAAATTAAAATGCTTTTCCTTCATTCATCTAAAATCGATACTTGATGGCCTTACAAAAGACACTTACTTTCAAAAGAAATGTTATGAAACTACCGAGGGAACTGGATTTTACAAACCTACAAACACAAGTAACATAAAAGGATTTGTGTTTTCTTTCCGATTCTCGATAATCTTTCGTAAACGAATTTCTGCATCCGGATATATTTTAGGGCCTTTTTTCCAATAACATTTGTTTTGGAATTCAAAGAGTTATTTCCGTTTCCAATTTCAATTCTTGACCATTTTTTTAGCATTTTTAGTGAAATAATTGCAATTGTTTAATCATTGTATCAATCGTTGCTTGAGTTAAACAATTCTAAATTTGAAAATAATCAAGTTTCGGAAACATGAAATAAGGAATTCTTTGTTCCACATTTTTTTTTAAAACTTTCTTCTGTCTGTACTAGAAAAAAGTATTGGATTAATAAACAAATTCGACTTCCGATTTAAGCGGATTTATACGTTTTAAAAGGTCCTCATACGATTTGCCGATTTTTTATTAAATATAAATTCATAGGTAGGTCTGTCAAGCTGCGTGTATGTACACGTATGTGGCACACAATCTGCTGGCGCTGTATTTCAAGAACTGATGCATGGAATTTAATCAAACTTCAGATTCATTTAGACTTCGATATAAAAATTGGAGCTGATTAAGAATTGATGTAAATCGTACATCAGACGAAGCTATTATTCTACATGTTTCACGATTTCTATGGTAGCTACTAAGGTAGTATCTGAAGAGCTAGTACACGGAATGTCATAAAACTTCTTAATCTGTTGGAGAATATTCTGTAATAGCGATTGTTGTATAACTTTTAAGATTTCACGTAGTTTTATGGTATGCCGTGGAAAAAAAGTAAATGCCCCTACTAACTCCTCAACAAACTACCTCAGAAGAAAGTTGCTGATAATTAACGATTGGAAAAAAATTCTAATTTTAAATGATGCATATGTTACCGGCCAAACCCGATTTTAGGACAAACTAGTTTATCCTAACTCCCATAGGTTAGACTAGTTTTTCTACGCCAAATTAGTCTATCCCCATAGTTAGTCCATAGGATAAACTAATTTTTTCTGGGCCAAACTAGTTTGTTCTCTTCCAAGTAGTTTTCAAACTATGCTTAAAAACAGCAAAATGACGGCTTAAGGATCCATCTATGATAGAAGTGACTAGATACACTGCTCAAAACAATTAAAGGATATTTGAAGTTTTATATAAAATAAAGATATAAAGGAATTTTTTTTGCCGAAAATAGAAGAAGAGAATCACAAATGCAAATTTTTCTGGTTTTCAAACTGTGGAGTATGCAAATTTTTAGTTCGACGTCAAAAACGTCGCTTCAGCGGCAGCGAATGAAATTTGACTTTCAACTGGATAAAAGAGAATGAAGACAAGGATGATCGGTATTCAGTGACTGCTTTGTTTCGATGAGTACGATGTCTCAGCGAAGTCATTTGACAGATTCAGAAGCTTGGAGAATTGTTGGTAGGTTAGAAGGGAGCCAAACTCAAGCCCAAGTAGCGCAAGCCATTGGAGTGTCACAAAGTGTCATTTCCAGGGTCTGGAACCGTTTTTTGGAGAGTGGATGTGCAGGCCGAAGACCTGGGCGAGGTCGTAGACGGGCAACAACGCCCAATGAAGATCGGTACTTAGCATTAACAGCTCGGAGACACCGAAACATGAACGCTACTCTTCTCCAACAACACATTCACTCGGCTACAGGCACCACCATTTCAACTCAGACTGTCCGAAACCGGCTCCATGCTGTAGGTCTGTATGCTCGCCGACCGATGGTATGTGTTATGTTAACATCAAGGCATCGTCGCGACCGCAGGGAGTGGGTAACCGAGCATGTCAACTGGAGGAGAAATGAATAGAGCAATATTCTGTTTTCTGACGAGTCCCTTTTTCTGTGCATCCGGATAATAGGCGTATTTTCATCTGGAGGGACCATGGCAGTAGGAATAATCCTGCGTTCGTGCACGAAAGTGTCAGATTTGGCGGTGGAGGAGTGTTGGTGTATGGTGGCATCTCCATTGACGGGCGCACTGACCTCTACATCATTCGAGATGGAGCTCTGACTGGTCGCCGATATAGGGATGAGATCCTCAGACCTATTGTAGTCCCTTACGCTGCAGCAATCGGAGATAACTTCATTTTAATGGACGATAACTGCAGGCCACATCGTGCAAACCTGGTGGAGGATTTCCTTTTCGAGGAAGGAATCGTTCGAATGGAATGGCCAGCGTGTTCTCCAGACATTAATCCAATCGAGCACGTTTGGGACGCTCTAGGAAGACGAGTTTCTGGCCGCCAACAACCCCCACAAACTCTCCAAGAGCTGGAAAAATCTCTTCTGGAAGAGTGGGGCAGAATACCCCAACTCGTCATTAATAGCCTCATTGAGTCCATGCCTCAAAGGTGTTCAACGTTGCTGGCCGCCCGTGGAAACCATACCCCCTTACTGAAAATGATTTTCTTTGAAGAAAACACCTTTTCTTATTCTTTTTTTCTCATATGCACAAATTGTGTTTTTTTCCTTTTGTACACAAATGCGCAATAAAATGCATTTTTTTCTGCCAAACATGTGTAATTTATTCTCATATAACCTACTATGTCTGTCGACCATGCATCAATCAGCTAAAAAGTCTCCCAGATACAAAATCCACCTAAAACTGCAATATCCTTTAATTGTTTTGAGCAGTGTATTTTTAATTTTCTTATACTATCCTGTAATCTAGTAGTCTTCAATGACTGCTTGAGTAGCGCCTAAGATGCCTCGATCAAAAAGGGATCTCTCTCGGTCAACAGTCGAGACCCAAACTTTAACTTAGATTACAGCCCCTAAAATATGCTCGTTTTAAAATAATTAATTTCTCGGAAACTTATCGTACAAATTGAATGAAAATTTGTTTTTAGGCTAATTGAAAAGGGTAGAGTTCATTTATGCTTTTAGAATTGAGTACTGCAATTGAAAAAACAAAGTTAGGGTTTGTTTTAATATTTATATGGCCTCCTAAGCAAATTTTATAGACATCATTTAAAAGTAGACTTTAGTTCTCATCATTTGGTACCAATAACTTTCTTCTGCGATAATTTTTTACAGATGTTAGTAGTAAGTATTTAGCTTTTCTTTTTTTCTTCCCACGACTGTATATTGGTGACTCGTGTAACAACGGAAACTTCGCATCTGCTAAACTTGCTATTCGCAAACAGCTGGTGCACAATAGAATAACGAAAATTTGTTTATTTTAATAAATGTCATGTACATGTTCATTGGTTTATTTTATTTATTTACATTGTATATACCATTTTGCATTTATCACTGTTAAGAATTCTTTAGTTATGTTTACTTTTTGGGTACGCCCAGAATAGATAGGGCTATTCGTTGTCATTGTATTTATATTGTATTCCTTCATTTATTATCTAATATATTTTTGATGGCGGTCTGGAGATCATTCATGTAGTGCTTCTGCTCTCTTCTAAAGTTGGTACTGAACCATCTATGGAGGGTCCCCTTTCCCTTTGGCATCCTGTCTTGGCCCTTAACGGGGGCTTTTAGCGTAGTGGATACTTATGCTAGATAGGGCTTGTTGTGCATAAGCCATTTGGTAGAAATCCCCACCTAGCTGAAACTGAAACCGATTGAGATTCTCTTTTACTACGATTCTGGCTGTAGCAAAAATTTAAGATGAAAATAAATATTGGTTTAGTATTAAACTAATGATATTGAAGTATTGACATGCGTAGCTACTTTTTGGAGCATTAAGATGCATGAGATTTCAGGATTGGCGCATCCAATTAATTTTTGTGATTCAAAGTAATAACGAATAAACAATGAGGAAGTTTCTAGAAACCTGGTCCACGATAAAGAAGTTTTCGTGCAGTCAAGACAACGGACTTTCCCATGTTTGGCAGTGGGTACTTTTAACATAAATGACAGACGTCTTTCGGCCATTGAAAAAAAAAAAAAAAAAACATTCGCAATTCTGGCACTTAAAAAATCTTTCACTTGACGCTGTTTACTTACACACCACGTCAAATGTACGAATCAATATATTTATAAAAAGAAGAATCAATTTAAATATAACAGCTTATGCATGCAAAGCATAAAACTTTAAAATATCTTTCTTTCTTCTATCAGAAATCGATATTGAAAAAGGGAAAAAAGGGAACTGCATCACATAAATGTACACACATCACACAAATGTATCTATCTTTTCTTTCTGTTGCTCGATAATCTTCCAAAGGTGAATTTCTATAACCAATTGTTTTTTAGGTTCTCTTTCAAAAAGCATTTATTTGGGATTTTAAAGAGTTTTTCCTTATCTAGGGGGCTCTGGCCCCTACGAACTACACTCGTCAATCCTCTCTAAAGAAGAGTTAATTTTGTCGGCTTTAAAAAAATTACGGAATATTGAATTATAATTTATAAAATGGTGCAGGTTTAATTTATAAAATAGTGCAGGCCTAATTTAAAAAATAGTGCATTAATAAAAGCAGTGGCGATCTCCCTATAAACGGGTATTCATTCTTTTCCGTTTTACGAGGGAGGGGAGGTTAAAGCCAAATGAGATCCTGTTAATGGCTGTTTTCGCGTTTGATTAAATAAGATTATTTAAACATTTCAGAATCAACTAATATAAAATTAATTTAGTCAACGAAGTCTTAGCTTCGCGCTATTTTTTAACAATGCAATAAGGTAAAGGTTTTAAATGAATGATTCTTAAATGTGTCATTTTGAATCTGACGTAATTTTCACCAAGCATTTATTTATTTATTTTTTAATTATTGATGGGTAAATATTTTTATTGTTAGAAAGGAAATATTATTTACATTTCTTTATTTTATTTTTTAAATTAAGTAATCTTTCTGCATTTATAACTTTTAACACATACTAATAAATTTATTATTTTACAATTTTTTTTTCTCTTTTAAAATTCACACGTAAACATACTTTTTATGCCGTAATTTTCAATAATTTTCAGGTGTTATACATAATATTCATTTAATTTCATATTACATAATAGTCATTTTAATTTGAAAGTTTTTCCTGTTTATAATGTCACGTGTCAGTAAGTTTTTCATTTGAAGGAACTTTTTTCTTTGCGCTTTCATAATTGGCAACAATTTAAAATAATTTTTTTTCTAAGATATGTAAAAAAATATCTCTCAAAATTCTGAAAATTTGAATTTAAAATGGAAATATATCCTCATAAAATGAGTCGAATTAAAAATATAAATCCTGTCTGCACACCGGGAAATTCTAATGTATAAATATGATCTAAAATTGATTAAATTCCTATAAATCGTTTTTGCTCCCATAAAACTTTTTGAATGTAACGATTTTGAGAAATTTTAATATTAAATATCTCTTAAAATAATTGTTCGATTTAAAAACTATTTGGACTAGCGTGTTTATCAAACATTTCTCTATAATAGCACTAATTTGCATATTTTTATGTGCAACAGCTTTCTTAATATTGACGGATCTTAATCTCTCCGGTCACAAAAAAATATGTGACAGCGGCGGTGATAATATTAGTTACATTTTTTGGAATAGAAAGATATCTTCTAACAAAGTTTAAAAGTATTTATGTATTCATTTTGTCTGTCCATCTCTCCACGCTCTAACTCCCGTAAACATATTCGGATTTTCATGCAATTCATAAAGATTATTGAGGGTTTCTAAAGCATGATTGTAATTGTATGTAAAATATATAGGCGATAAATATATAAAAAAATATTTTTTTTTTTTTTTCATTTCTAGAAGCATTCAAAAAAATCGTTACATTATGGTATACAGAGAAAAATTGTTTGCAGAGTATTTTAATGAAATTATTCTATTTCAACTGTATTAAAACTGATATAAATCACGGAATTTCCCTACGATTGCGTTAGAACCGGGTATTCATAGTACATTTTTTATTTATAGGAACATACAAAAGAAGTCGGTTATAATAATGGCTTTAAGTATTAATTACTGGAGTGTGTGCTTTAAAATTCGAAATGCGGTTTTAGATTTAACTAAACTTTCGTATGCTACTCGTTATTCATATATTCCATGTCTCATGCACGAAGCGACGAAGCCACAAAAGTATTCACGTATCATTCCCCTTATTAGAGAATATTGCTGAAGGGGAATTTTTAACTCAGGTATATGTATTTCCTAAATCTAAATGAACTAAATTTTAGATGCATGTAGTTAATTATCATATTATTATGCATGCATGTAGTTAATATATCATATACAGGGCTGCTCAAAGAATTCGAATAGTTTTCCGATTTTATATGGAAACAGCTGAAATTGGGTTTTTAATTGGGTTTTGCGTTTCCATAAGGTTGAATTAGATGTAACATTTTATTTTTTTAAATGGTGTTATCTTGAATGTGATGGAAAAAATTTTCATAATTCATGTTTGACGCATGATTTTTTCATTTTTGTTGACGCCTATTCACGGACCAAGAAATGTCTCTTTTACGTATTTACTTGAAAACAAGTCGGACATTGTACATCAAACTTGAGAAATAAGGTGCGTTCGTAACAACTACGCTGTTAATAGTAAATCCGTGAATTCACAGTAAAACTACTGGCAGCAAAGTTGCCCGGGTTTCTCCGTTCCGTTATTAGATTTCCCGTTCTGGGAATAAAAGAACGAAAAACTTTCCATCATAAAGTTGTTATAACAACTGGCTGATGGTGCCATCTATCGAACAGCTTAGAAGCTCCTATATATATTGACTGAAAGAAAAAAATGCAATGTCGTCGGGATGTCTGAGAGTCTGTTGCTCTACATAATATTTACAAAAAGAAAAATCAATTTAAAGTTTTAACAATTTATGAATACAAAACAGAAAACATTAAAATATACTTCTTTCTTTTATCTAAAATGGATTTTTTAAGATATTTGAAAAAGAAAAGGGATGTTTTAAAAAAACTTCCACATAAAGCCATTTGCTCATCCGATATGTGAATGATACTTAAAAACCATATTTAAAAAAAAAAAAAAAAAAGAAGAATCAATTTTAAGATTTACAAATTTATGAATACAAAGCCTTAAATATTAAAATGTATTATTTTCTTTTATCTAAAATCGATACTTCATAATGTTTGAAAAAGAAAATAAATGTTTAAAAAATCTTTCACATGAAATCATTTGCTCGTCCAATATATGAAAGCTACTAATCAAAATATACTTGCAAAAAGAAGAATCAATTTAAAGATTTAACAATTTATGAATACAAAATAGAAAACATGAAAATATACTTGTTTTTTTTTTAATTTAAAATCGATAGTTTATGATGTTTAAAATAAATAAATAAATAAATAAATAAATGATGATTTTGAAGCTACCCAGAAGGAACTGTATTTTACAAACACAACAAGTACAAGTCACATAAATGGATTTACCTTTTCTTTCTGATGCTCGTCAATGTTTCTAAAATTAGTTTTTACAGCCTATTATCTTTTGGAACCTCTTTCAATAGTATTTGCTTTGAATTTCAAAAAAAGTTATTTCGACTTTTACTCTTTGCGGCACAGAGCAAATTCATTGCTTAAATGTTGAAATGTATGACTGACACCGGAATTTGAAAACAACTTTATTAGTAGTTAAATAAAAATCTATTTTTCAGGAATTCAATAAACCAAATATTTTTTAAATCAAAATTTCGGTGCCAATGTAGCGTTTGAGAATTAAAACTAAGTGGCTTCATAAATATACCACCGCGCTGCAAAGGGTTAAACCGCGATTCTTAGATCGTGATATGACTTGTTATGTTTTTAGTAGGATGGCTTTTGACTGTTTTATCAGTGTTAAATTCATTACTAGAATAAGGTTTTAAATTATATATGAGGACCCCAGAAGCCAAGGGGTATAAGTGACAAAATTGAAAAAATTGAGTTAAGTGCACAGGGTATCTAGAAGTATGCTTTTTTCATTTCAGGTAAAGATATACAGGGTGATTCTAAATTTTTTTTACAATAAAAGAGGAGTGATAGTACACATCAAGACAAACAATATGAAATAAGAGACCAAGGGTCCAAAACGTTTTCCAAAGGAGATAGCCGCCATTAAAGTTTAGGGACCAAAATTTCAAATAAGCATAAAAAACGGAAAAATCGGTCGATTGATTAGCGGTTTTCACTAAAATTATTCTTTATGTCGGCATTTTCTTGAAATTAAATTATAAAGATAAATTTCAAAAAATGTCGATAGAGGGCGCTTTAGACTTTGGAGTAACGAAAAACTATTTTTTTACGGTATTTTTTGCATCTTATTAAATTTTTTCGTAAGCTTAGACTCAAACTTAAATTTTGAGATCAAAATCTGTAGTTGGGAGTGGTTAAGTAACACAAACTGAGCTATGTTCAGAGGGTTCAAATTTCAAATGATTATAAAAAACGGAAAAATTGGTCGATTGATTTGCAGTTTTCACTAAAACTATTCTTTATTTAGGTAGTTTCGTGAAAAAAAATTATAAAGATAAATTTCAAAAATGTCGATAGAGGGCGCTTTAGACTTTGGAGTAACGAACAACTATTTTTTGCCGTTATTTTTTGCATCTCTTTAAATGATTTCGGAAGCTAAGACTTAAACTTAAATTTTGAGCTGAAAATCTGAATAGTAGGGAGTGGTTAAGTAGCACAAACTGAACTGTGTTTAAGGGGGAGGGGGAGGTTCAAAATTTAAAATAATTATAGAAAATGGAAAAATTGGTCGATTCGCTTGCGGTTTAAAATAAAACTATTCTTTAAGTCAGTATCTTCTTAAAAATAAATTTTAAAGATAAATTTCAAAAAATTCCGTCAGAGGACGCCTTAAACTTCAGAGTAACCAACAATTCATTTTAACCATTGAATTTTTCCACTTAACCATTTTTTGCTTCTAATTAAATGCTTGCAAAAGCTTTTTAAATGTTTTCGGAAGCTTAGATTTAAACTTAAATTTTGAGCTCAAATTCTGAATCGTTATGAGGGGTTAAGAAGCGCAAACAAAAGTGTGTTCAGGAGTTGAAATTTAACCCTCCTTCCTCCTCGAACACAATTCAATTTTTCGCTACTTAAACACTCCCAACGATTCAGAATTTGAGCCCAAAATTTAAGTCTATGCATTTGGAAGCATTTAATGAGATTAAAAAAATAACAGTTAAAAATAGTTGTACGCTACTCCAAAATCTGAGGCGCCCTCTATCGGCATTTTGTGAAATTTATCTTTAAAATTTATTTTCAAGAAAGTACTGATTTAAAGAATAGTTTTAGTGAAAACCGCAAATCAATCGACCCATTTTTTCCGTTTTTTATGATCATTTGAAATTTGAACCCTCTGAACACAGCTCAGTTTGTGTTACTTAACCACTCCCAACTACAGATTTTGAGCTCAAAATTTAAGTTTGAGTCTAAGCTTAAGAAAACATTTAATGAGATGCAAAAAATACCGTCAAAAAATAGTTGTTAATTACTCCAAAGTCTAAATCGCCCTCTATCGGCATTTTTTGAAATTTATCTTTATAATTTAATTTCAAGAAAATGTCGACACAAAAAATAATTTTAGTGAAAACCGCAAATCAATCGACCGATTTTTTCGTTTTTTATGTTTATTTGAAATTTTGGTTCCTAAACTTTAATGGCGGCTATTTCCTTTGGAAAACGTTTTGGACCCTTGGTCTCCTATTTAATGTTGTTTGTCTTGATGTGTACTATCACCCCTCTTTTATTGTAAAAAAAAAATAGAATCACCCTGTATAGGTCATTTTCTTATTATTAGGGGAGTTATAGAGATAAACCACTTTTTTCGAAAAACAAACAATATTGATTAATTATACATTTAAAGAAAATTGTACTCTATTTTTTTAACAGTTATTAAAATGAGAGTTCAAAGATTAGAATGCAACAAGCAGATATTTCCTATTTCAATTTAGTCAATTGTTATTGATGTTCCAATTTAACATCATTTATCTTTAAACTCAATTTACTCAAAATCGACATTTTGTCACTTGTACCCCTTGGCTTCAGAGGTCGTCATATATTTTTTAAAAATGGAGGGAAAGTATAAAGATAAAAAACACGTGAAATTTGCAGAAAGTCATTCTGCAATTTTCATAAAATACTAAATACATTATTAAATTGTTTATCAATAAATTCGTATTTGTTTTAGAAAATAGATAATCGTGTTAACGATGAGGTTTAGTTCAGACCAGGTCATTTATTTAATCTTTTCTAAAGCAAATTAAGTCTGTTGTGAAAACGTTGAAATCATTGAATGTCACCAAATTTCGTTGATTTCGATATAATTAAATGTATTTGAATGTTGTTTAGATTACAATTATACTTCTCTCCTTTTATGGCTGCCTAAGTTTTAAAAAAATTGAACCACTTTCACAAGGTAAAAAGAAAAAAAAATGTAAAGTTAGTAAATATTTTTTGAAATTCCTAGAACTTTTTGTGTAACAGCAAGGAAAAAAATCAAGGAAATTGCGACTAGGTTTACAGATAAAATTCTATTAAGATTACTGACATTTTAATAGATTCTTTTGTAAAGCTACAGAAATCTATAGCTTTACAAAAACTTATTTTTTAGATTTACATCTTATTTTCATACAGTGTACTGATAAAATTTCAGTTCGCATACAAATTTTTATAATTATCACATCAATAAAATTACAGATTTTTTTTAATAGTGTGTATAGGACGTATAGTTAGTAGCAACTAGAAGATTCATAAAATGCCCAAAAATTCAACTATTCACTTGCGTTACAAAAGAAATGAATGCTAATATAAGTTAATCATTTAAGGATTAATTATTCTTCCCACAGCTTCGGAAATAATTAAAATATACTTAAGAAGCAATGGAATATGAAGAAAATATAAATTGAGGACAAATTACTTAAAACTTATTAAGTTTCATTTCCTCTGCTAATATTAAATTCAAATTTTATATTGGTGGTACAATTATGTACTAAACAAAGTTTATTTAAATTTGTAAATTATAGTAAAAAGAATAAGGGGAAATAATTTTTATTAAGTATGGGAAATATTCTATATTAGAATTTTTTATTGAGATTCTTTTTCGTGAAAAAAAAAAATAAATAAAATGTAAGTGATTAAATTTATACACTGTAAAAAAAAAAAAAAAAAAAAAAAAAAAAAAAAAAAAAATAGTTTCTGAACGTTTTTTAGGAAACTGGGATTTCCAGAACTATTTATGTAACGGCAACAGCAAAAATTCATGTAACAGATACAGGTTTACACTGGAAATCAAAAAATTTGTAAGATTACTAAGAATTTTTTAGCAAACTGGAATTCCTAGAAATTTTTCATGTGACAGCAACCCAGGTTACAGATAAAACTTTAGTAAGATAATTGTAATTTTACGTAGTTTCACTTATTGTTGTTGTTCCTTTGTAAAGTTAAAGATTTCTGTAGCTTTACAAAAATTAGTTTTGCAGATTTCCATCTTTTCTTGTACAGTGTACAGATAAAATGTTAGTAAGCATACAGATTTCGGCAACTTTACATCTGTAGGATAACAGATATTTATTTTACAGTGTAGATAAATAATCGATTTTCTCACCTTTTTACTTAAAAAAAATTTTTTTCATGTTAAAAAGAGAAAATATCTTTTTTATTAAGAACAAATATGTTTCAACCGAAAATGGAAATAATCAGTTGTCAGAGAAAAAAATCCAAAATAGAAATTTTCAATGGATTCTTTCTATTAATTAGCAAAATGAATTTCGATGAAAGCTAAAATAATAAAAAAAAATATTATACGTTCGAAACAAAGGTGCTTTATCTTGAAAGTTTAAATTAAATCACTTTTATGTCAGTAATAGGAACATAATCCATCTAAAATTTTTAATCCATTTAAAATATTTTCCCTTTTTTTAAATATTTCTTCACAATGTAACATTATATAAATTAAACACCGTGTAAATTTTATTAAAATATTCCATGATAACTAACAATATATTATCAGCGTATTTATGTCAACTGAATATCAGAATAGAAGAAGATTTTAAATAACAAATGTTAAATTGCCGGAAGATTAAAATGCAAGCTTTATTTTGTAAATTTTATTGATTTTATTTTCTTATTGAAAGCATGTGTTTACAATGTTAATGGGTAAATAAACGCTTCCAAAAAATTTATTGTATTTAGTTTTTGAATAATGAAAAAATAAGGGTCATTCCATGGTAACTTATGTTACATTTAAAACAATTTACAACAGTAATATTAGTAGTATAACGCAGCACTAAAAAAAATATTCAAATGTAAAATTAACATGGTTTGTCAATAAAACCTATCTAAGGGTCAGTTTCGATGAAAATTGCCTAAAAACTTATAATGAAAATTACACTTTATATGATAACTTGTACCTTTTGCAGTAATAACAGTTAATATAGTAAACGAAACGACCAAAATTTAAGAAATAACATTAAAATTAGTTAATTTTCTTCTAAATAGGGTTTTGAATAAGTTTAATTAACAAATCATGTCAAATTTATATTTTGAATATTTTTTTGTGTGTTATATTACTAAAACTACTGAAAATAGTTAAAAATGTAACGTAAATTACCATAGAATGACCCATAATACAATTTAAATTTTTTAAATAAATGATAAGTCAAGTCTACACTGTTAAAAAAATTCTGAAATTCACGAACATTTCTTTCCTGAATTTCACAGAAAAGGTCCCTTTTGCCAACAAGACGGCATTTTCCGACACAAATCACAAAATTCCACCATATTTCCTGAAAATAACGAAACGGATGGAAATAGAAACAAAAAACGGAGATACTCCGTTGTGTGGGGGGCTCCATGGCCGAGTGGTCAAGGTACCTTACCGCCAATCACCTGCGAGAGCAGGTTGTGGGTTCGGGTCCCACTGGCGCCATGGAATAATGAAAACATAAAAAATCCCTTTTAAATTACATTTTTTCTGTTTATTTTTCTCTTATTACGTATTAAAAAATCTTTTAATTAATTAGCCAAAATAAATAAATAAATAAATAAATAAATAGTGTGCGCCAATTTCAAAAGATTGTCTATACTTTTTTTTTCTTCTTTTTGTAAAAAAAAAAAAAAAAAAAATTAATAAAAACTGTTTTTCAGTCATTCAAAAAAAATGGTTTTAAACAGTGATTTTTTTTTTAAATTTAAACTATTTAAAAAATTAAAATTTATTTTAAAAAATAATAAGTAATATGTGTCAGTCTAAAATAAAACAAAATAAACTGTTTACAAATATTCTAAGGAATATATCTGAAAGGAAATCTTTAAAAAGCACAAAAGATTTTCTCACTAACTATTAAAAGACATACTTTATAAACTGCGGCATCAGCAGCTTTGGCTCAGTTCGTAAGGATTTGTTCCACTATCAAAAGGTCCCGAGTTCGATCCTCATCACGACGTGAACTAAGTTATGCAAAATAATGATAATTAAGTAAAATAACATAGCAGCTTAAAATCACTCGGTGATTTCGAATTCTTTAACGATTAATCGATTCGTTAATTATATTAAATTATTATTATTATTAAAAATCAAACTTTGTAACGGAAAGTTACTGCTTCTTCAAACGGAGTTTTCCTTTCTTGTATTTCCCACAACGGAAAATCTACTAACGGAACGGTAAAAGTTCGGCTACTTTGCTGCCAGTAGTTTCACCGTGAATTCACAGATTTATTTTTAACAGTGTACTCTCGATTGTCTGGTCTCATCTGGCAGAAAACCAGGCTTAATAGACCAGAGGCTTATAAATATACATAGCCAGTCATTCAAAGCATCATTAAAATTATAGATATATATAACAATAATATAATAAAATAATTGTATTCATAATATTCATTTAATATATATCTATATTTTTATTTCAATTAGCATTCCATCATTCTATTTCCATTTTCATGGTAGTAATAATAATAATAATAAATGAATAACAAAGTACAAAAATATAACACATTTTTTATAAATAAATATAGAATAGGGTTTGAAGAAATATATTAAAATAAAATAAAAAAATATCTTATCAAATACAATTTAACCTCCTTGTCATTATTTTTATTTCTCGATATTGAAGAAAATTCCAAGTTCCTTATAGCGGATATTTTCTTGATCATCTCATTACATTGATGGGAAAAAGAACTATGTGCCTGAAGGCGTGTGTAGTTGTTACAGATGTTTATCGAAATTGAATGGAATAAAAAAAGAGCAAATCAATTGTTCGTTACCATCCAGGAAAACCGGAAAAAAAGGTGATAAAACGACTAATTAAGTGATGATAAAAGAAAGAAATATAACTCAAATAAAAAAGTCTGATATTCTGAATATAATATATTTTAACATTTAATATTAGATTATTTAATTAATTAGGAGCAGTGAAATTATAATTGAAATTATTGAATATTCAATGTGTGACTTATCACTTGTTATCAAAGCGTAGAATCAACATTGGGAAAAATGACCAAGCCGGGGATCGAAACCGGAACCTTTGGAATCGCGCTCCAAGTGTTCTACCATTTGAGCTACGAGGACGATACCCATTTTGCCATTTCTTACTCCTATATGTTGGTAAGTCTGTACACTTGGAGCGCTATTCCAAGGGTTCTGGGTTCGATCCCCGCCTTGGACATTTTTCACAAATTAGATTAGTTTTAAACAAGATTATTCAATCAGAATAATTGTGAATCATTGAATAATCGTGTTTAAAATTAATCTAATGCAATTTCGTATGCAGCGATTTTCTGCAGTTCCATATATTGACCTTCGATTTATTCTGCTGAGCTGATCCAGAGTATCAGATCAGATTAAATGATCGTTGAGTTTAATTGGGTAAAATAGTCCTCCAGTGTTCGTGTCCGAGATGGCTCACAAGGAAGGTCTCCATACTGGGCATACTCAGAATTTTATGAAAAAAATACTAATTAAAGTACTTACGTATGTAATAAAGAATCAGTCAAAATTAGCGGCGAAATCACATTAGAAATTATGTAAAAAAAATAAAATAGTTTCGAATATTTGGCGTGAAAAGACGAAAGAGTCACTCGATTTGGCGAGCAGCTCTTTTCCTCGCCAAAAGCAAACGATTATTATGCAACTCAAAACTGTTAGATATTTAGAATGCGTGTAAATCGTATTTGATGAATTTAAACATAAACAATGAGAGACTTTAATATATTATATACATATATATACCTATTATATAGCATATATATATTACTTGTTGAAGTAGCTATTTAATTAATCACTGGAAAAAATGTTTTCATAGATAAAAAATCATATTGAAAAAAATTATCTTCATAAATTTAAATTCAAAAATAAAAGCCACATGTTTCCATAGCAACAAAATATAATCGACAATTCTCAATTGGACTTTGAGCCGGAAATAAATTTAATTAATTTAAATTATGAATTTCGTTTTAAATTTCAAATTTTGATGATTAAATTTGAATATATCGATGTTATAAATATCGATATAACAAAATTATACTTAAAACAAATTAAAACTTATAAAATTAAAGCTTCCTAAATTAAATTTATCAAAACAAGTTCAACATGAAACTTTTGTTTCTTGAAGTGTATTTGACATGAAATATTTTTTGAAATTCCATTCCTTCGCGAACCGGCGATAAATCGCCAAATAACGAAATTTTCATTATTTTTTTTACGGATGCAGAATGGAAGTTTTGCCGAAATTTTTTTTATAAACGTATATATCCATATGAGAAGAACATTCTGTATTTTTTTCAGATTTTTCGGGGTATGCCCGTATGGAGACCTTCCTTGTCAGTTGGAAGAGCATTGTCGGCTTCAGCCAATACATCCCTGGTTCGAATCCTGGCCCGTACTTTTGTCATCCAAAGAATGGAAAAATTTACATCTGTTATTTTTCACAAAGTTGGTTCTACGCTTGGATAGCAAGTGATAATTCACATATTAAATATTCATTAGATTATTTATTTAAAACTGCATTTTACTATAGATAAAATATTACTTACAGAATTTTATCTAATATTTATTTACTGTTGGAAGTCAGGGAAAAGAAATCTAAGAAATCACAGCTCCATCGAGTCGTGATAAAGGAAAATAAATTCTAATTAAGGGAAAAGGAGTGCGTAAGATGACTTTCGAATTGTCATTTTAATGCAATAATAATAACAATAATAAATGAATAATAAAATATAACACAAATAAACTTTTTCAAGCACGGTTCTATCCTTCTTGTCTCTATTTGTATTTCTCAATAGTGAAGAAAATTCGGGCTCATTATATCGGATATTGAGTGGTGATAAAATAGGAAAATATAACTCAAATAAAAGTCTGATAATATTCTGAATAGAATTTATTTTATTATTTAATATTAATTTAGTCGAATTATTTTTTACTATAGTATTTAGTATAGATTTTTATTTAATGCTGATTATACTTTACAATTCAGAGAAAATTAATCTAAACAATCATAGCTCAATCGAATAAGAGTTATAGAAGTGGAGAAATAATAATTAGCGGAAATGGGTGTTGTTCTGTAAACAATCAAAACTTATTTGGGTTCAAAAATCTTCTAAATATTCTTGAATTTTCTTTTTAAAAATTTTATTACATACTTAGAATTATAGAATAAAGAAATATTGAATTCAAATTATTTACATACTATGTACAAAATGTATAATATGTACAAAATATAAATGCTTTTACCTTGATAATTTTTGATCATCATACTAAAAACTGGAAAGATGATCCTTTATGCATTTCTGCGTGCCTTTTCATAAAATTAACATAATTCTTCAATAAAACTCAAGACACGCACGACAAACAAAAAATATAAACATTCTCTCTCAAAAAATTCTTTTACATTCCATCAAAAATTGATGCCAACTTTTTTATCTAAACTTTTAACTCATCTCGTAAGATAAAAAATATAAAAAGCAAAGCAGACGAAAAAACAGCTTCGCTTCCATAGCAACGAGTCGCGTCTTATAAATAAATTAAATATCACAATTGCAAATATGCAAACGATTTTCTGTGAATAAACTGGGATAACTTAATTTATCAATTCCTAACATACTCCCACCTTTAATTTAGGCGGAAGCCAAATTAAACTTAAGATCACTTTTGATCAAATTAAGCCCTAATTCAAAATAAAAAATATGCAAATAAATAAAGATAATAACTAAACAATAATAAAATAATAATGAAACATTTAGAGTTCTAGAAAAGTCAATTCAGGGTTTTAGAAAAGTCATTTCAGAGTTCTAGAAAAAGTCATTTCAGAAGTCTCTGTACTACTCTACCACTTCTAGTTTTACTGTTACTCACAGTCTGGATTACAGGGTCATCAGGACTTGATATCTCTAATGAGTACAGCTTACGAAGTGGACGCACCAAGGTCCCTGAACTTGTTTTAACTTCAGCCACTCTAGCTGCTCCATCTCGACTTGGGAAAATCTTTACAATTTTTCCTATAGGCCAATAAAGTCTCTTTTGGTTTAGTTCTATCAAGACTACTTCACCTAGTCTGACAGCTTGTCCTTTCTGTTTTGATTTTTGGACCAATTCAGCTAAATATTCTTTTCTAAATCTATTTCTAAGTTGTTGCCGAATATTTTGACAGTGTTTATATCTAGATTGAAGTTTCTTTGAATCTATTGCATCTAAATCAGGAACACCTATTTCTTCAATGTCTTGCAAAAATGATGATGGAGTCAAAGGTATAAATTTATCTGTTTCTTCAAAAATATAGGTTAGAGGCCTTTTATTTACTGTTGCTTCGACATCACATAGAACAGTCATGAGTTCTTCAAAAGTTAAAGTTGAAGTGCCGAGTGTTCTGATCAAGGGAATTTTAACACATCTAATCAGACGCTCCCACCATCCACCCCACCAAGCTGCTGCTGGAGGGATGAACTTCCATTTAATAGGAGACAGTTCTTTTGAAGAAACTATTGCATTCCAATCCAATGATTTTAAAAGGTTATTGGTTCCTCTAAAATTTGAGCCATTATCAGAGTATATAGTAGTCGGCCTTCCTCTCCTGCATATAAATCTTCGAAGTGACTGAATGAATCCTTCCGCTGAGAGACTGGATACAAGTTCCAAATGTATTGCCCTATATACTGCACATGTAAAAAGTACAACCCAAACTTTGGATCTTTGCTTTACGAAAAGAGGGCCAAAAAGATCAGCTCCAACAACTTCAAAAACTTTGGAATCTCTGACTCGATCTAGAGGTAGGTGGATTGGAGGTGTAGTATATGGCTTTGTAGAGTATCTTTTGCATCTGTAACACTTAGACAATTGACTTCTAATGATGCGTCTAGAAGAAATTATCCAATATTTTTCTCTCAAAATGGATCCAACTGTTTGAAGTCCAGCATGACAATTCTTTAAATGACATTCTTGAATCAGACAATTCACTACATGATGTTTCGATGGTAATAAAATTGGATATCTGAAAGAAAACTCGTCATCTCGCTCTAATATCTTTGTTTTTACTCTTAACAAACCTTCTTGATCTTTCATAACCTTTAATCCTTTTATTGCATCAGTAGTATTACCAAAACTTTCAGATTGTATTATTGACCAGAGCGACCTTTCCGCATCTTCTTTTTCTTCAATTGACAATTCTGATGGAAAACATATATTTCTGTTTCTGCACTTCATTATGAATCTCTTCACCCAACATACGACATTAATAAATCTACCAAATTTTGAAATTCTACTATATATCATAAATTCATGTGAATTAGAACATAAAAGAGTAGGTACTGAAGTTTTCTTCTTTTCCATCATTACTAATTCTTCGTTGGGGCTTGTTTCTGAATGTGGCCAATTTTCTTCTGATAACTTCAACCATTCTGGTCCCTCCCACCATCTCATCTTCAGCAGCTGTTTAGGACTACATCCGCGAGAAGGTAGATCAGCAGGGTTGAGATGACCAGGTACGAAGTTCCATTGTTGAGATTCGGAAAATTTACAAATTTCTCTAACTCTATTGCCTACAAACGTTCCCCATTGATCATTTCTTCGAATCCAAGCGAGAACAGTCGAAGAGTCGGTCCAATACTTTACTGGTATGGAAATACAATTAAAGGCTTTCAAAACAAATTTAGTCAACCTTATTCCTAAAATACAAGCAAGAAGCTCTAAACGTGGTATGGTTACATTTTTCTTTGGTGCAAGACGAGACTTAGCTCCTAAAAGTTGTACAAAGACTGCGTCTTTATCTTCACAACGTAAGAAAACTGCTGTTGCATAAGCTCTGGTACTTGCATCACAAAATGTATGAATAGACCATTTTTCTTTACAACCATATCCTACACGTCTATTTATCTTCACGTCATTTAAATACTTGAGTTCGCTATACCATTTTTGAAAATTATTCCGGGTTTCTTCTGGAAGTGGAGCATCCCAATCTAATTTCGTCGACCAGGCGTCTTGAATTATCAGTTTGGCTGGCAACAATGCTGGGGCTAAAAATCCTATTGGATCGAAGATCCCTTGGGTTACAGCTAATATCTTTCTTTTCGACAGATTTTCTATCTCATCACTAAATTTATAAGCGATCTTCAAACTATCTTCCATTGTGTCCCACTTCAACCCTAAAACCGGAACTATCGTTGTTACATTTTTGCTGAGCACCTTCTTTTCGTTAAGGAAACTGCTGTCTTCACTTTTAATTGGTCCGAATTCCCACATTCTTAATTCCATTTTCGCATCAGCCATGATTTCTGTAGATTTTGAAATAAAATTTTCTAGTTCAGGCACATTGTCGACTGAAGTAACGCAGTTATCTATATAGTATGATTTCATAAGCTTCTCAGCTATCTGTTTGTTTTCTTCATCAACATTACTCAAATGATATCTTATAACTGCACCTAGCAAAAATGGGCTACAAGTTGCTCCAAAAACTACTCTATTGTGTTGATAAACTTGAAATTCGTCAGGACTCTTCCACCATAAAAATCGCAAGAAATGCCGATCTGATTCTTTGACTTCAATTTGAAGAAATGCTCTTCTTATATCGGCTACTACCCCAATAGCTTTCTCACGAAATCTTATTAACACTGCAGGAATTTGTTCGATGAGGTTTGGTCCTTTAAAGAGGCAATCATTTAAAGAAGGAGACCTCCCTACCTTACACGATGCATCAAAAACTGGTCGAACACTTGTAGTAAGACTATCTGGTTTGATGACGGGATGATGAGGTAAAAAATGTCCTGGAATCTTGAGTGCTTCATCTGGTACTTTACTTATAACGCCTTCTTCTTCCCATTCATAGAAAACTTTAGCATATTCTTCAAACATTTTCATTGATTTTAATTTCTTTGTTGAATTTATCAATCTTCGTTCAGCTATGTGTCTATTTGAGGGAATCTCACGTTTGCCGTTAATCCAAGGAAGACCTACAATATAGCGACCTTCTATATTTCTATCAACTTCTTTTATAAAATTATCATGAGCGAGTTCTTCTTCTTCTGCTTTAGACAAAGTTTGACAGGGATCTGTTATACCAATTGTCTCTAACTTCCATAATTCTGGAATCTTCATATCTTTTAAAGCTAGGTTCGTGATAAACATATTTCCATAATTTAGGCAAGACTGTGATGTACTTTCTAAACGACCACAAAGTGTCCATCCAAACTTTGTCTCTATTGCTGTAAGACCGCTCTTTAACTGTTTTACTCGACCTGTAAGAAGTTGTCCGTAGTAATCGCTTCCAATCAAAATTTCAATTTTTGGACTTCCTGCTCCTAAATCTGTGATCCATAGTTTATTTTGTTTAAGCTCTTTAATTACTGATTCTTTTGGTATCCGAGGAATATAGTTACAAATTATATCTTGATCCAAAAGTTCTAAGACTTCTTTCGTTTGTTTCTGTCTATCAGAAGAACTTAACTCAACTTGGAATTTATTGTGAGATTTAGCTTCTGTTTGCGTACCACCAAACAAAGTGTGTACAATAGCTTCAGAAGAAATGGGATGTAAACCTAACTCTTCAGCTGTACCTTTTAAAATATAGCTCTTTTGCGACCCACAATCAAGTAACGCTCGTACTTTCTTTGTTATTCGACCTTTAATAACTATTTCTAAAGTCATAAGGGCTACTTCAGCAGAACACTGCTTACTTGCTATGGTGCTTTGAATAACTTCTGGGGTCTTAACTGTATTTCCTGGTTCTTTACACATTGAAATTTCAGGGCATAATAACTCGGTATGGGGTTTAGAACAAACGTGGCAACGAATAAAAACTTTGCAAACTTTAGCGTGGTGACCAAAACGAAGACATTTTAAACAGCAATTTTTATTCTTAATTTTGGCCTTCCGTTCATTAAAGGAAAGAGATCTAGCCCTAACACAGTCCTTGCTTTCATGAGATTTACTGCAAAATAAACAAAGGCGTTCTTTTGCGCTAAATAGCCCTGCCGCAGTAGGTATTTTACTTTCTGCTTTTCTTAACTTTTCTTTAGGTTTGTCTTTAAAGCCCAGCTCTATAAAACTCGATTTGGCTAATTTGAATCTTTCCTCGTTTGCAACTTCTTGTTTCAGAAATTCCATCAAACTTACTATATTTGCTTTTGTTGACAATGCATTATTATTACTAACAGTGTTTGATGTGATTGAAATATTATATCGCTGCCATGCTTTTAATACATCTTCCGATAAGCTAGATTCTATCATGGGATAGAGCCACGCCGAATTGCTTTCTAAACTTAAACCCATTGATTCTAACGATCTTAAATATGCCTCGACTTTCGTGAATAAATCTGATAAGGGAAGTTTATCTTTGCCGTGCGCCTGTACATTAGCTACAATCAATTTTAGGAATTCTCTAACGTACACTTCTATTAGTAAATCTTTATTTCCAAAACGCTCTTGAAATGCCTCGACAGCTTTGGGGTAATTAACTGCGGTCATTGGATAGCTCTCTAACAAGCGCCTGGCACTGGTTCCAGGTTCTACCGATTGGATAAGATACTGAAATTTGTCACTATTATCCAAATCTATGTCTTCATGAATTTTCTGAAACTGGGACCAAAATGAAAGATAATTTATTAACTGCGAATCGAATGGCTTAATATTTAGTTTAGGTAATTTATAATGCTTTGATTTGGAATAACCGTGATCTGTGCTTTTTTCACTATCATCTTGATTACGTTTATTTGTACCCAGTGCTTCGCTAACTTTACGCTTAATGGTAATAAATTGATCTGAATAACTTTCATTTTCCACTACTTCATTTTCAATAGCCTCTTCATCGCATTTATCATCATCTAACATGAGTTCAATTATAGCTTCATCAATAGATTTAATTTCAAGAATCAAATTTTCTAATTTACTAAAACCGTCTAAAATTTTGTCCTTATCTAATGACTCGCTGTTAATTTCTTCATTCAAAACATTTAAAGTTCTGGTAAATGACGAACGTAGTGGTGTACGCTTTTTCTTTAGCTTATTCATCTTAGAAAAATTAAGTAGTAATGCACAGCTTATGAAAACACTATACGCTATAAAAACAATTCAATATCTCAACAGTATTATTCAAATGTCCCTGCTCGGGCGCCAGATTTGTTCTGTAAACAATCAAAACTTATTTGGGTTCAAAAATCTTCTAAATATTCTTGAATTTTCTTTTTAAAAATTTTATTACATACTTAGAATTATAGAATAAAGAAATATTGAATTCAAATTATTTACATACTATGTACAAAATGTATAATATGTACAAAATATAAATGCTTTTACCTTGATAATTTTTGATCATCATACTAAAAACTGGAAAGATGATCCTTTATGCATTTCTGCGTGCCTTTTCATAAAATTAACATAATTCTTCAATAAAACTCAAGACACGCACGACAAACAAAAAATATAAACATTCTCTCTCAAAAAATTCTTTTACATTCCATCAAAAATTGATGCCAACTTTTTTATCTAAACTTTTAACTCATCTCGTAAGATAAAAAATATAAAAAGCAAAGCAGACGAAAAAACAGCTTCGCTTCCATAGCAACGAGTCGCGTCTTATAAATAAATTAAATATCACAATTGCAAATATGCAAACGATTTTCTGTGAATAAACTGGGATAACTTAATTTATCAATTCCTAACAGGTGTGTGTGTGGGGGGGGAGGGTAATATGACTTTCAAACTTTCATTTTAATTCATAAATAATTTAAATAATAATAACTGTAATAAATTAATAATAAAATAAAAACAAAAACACAACTTTCTTTTTGTTTCTTTTTATCAGGCATAAACATAGAATAGTGTTTGGCGAAATATATTTAAGAAGAAAAAACAAATCTTTTATCAATTACGATTTCATCCCCTCTGACATTATTTTTTTTTTCTTGATAATGAAAAAAAAAATCGAGTTCCTTATAGTGGATATTTACTAATTCCATCTCATTACATTGATGGGAAAAGAAGTATCGTGTTTGAAGATTTATGTCGCAGTTATAGGTTTTTATCAAAATTGAATGCAGTAAAAAAGGGTGAATCAATTATTCATTACGATTCAAAATAACTGAACAAAAAGTGATTACACAGTTAATTGAGTGGTAATAAATGACGAAATATAACTTAAATAAAAATGTCTGATAATATTCCAAATATAATTTATTTAACATTTAATATTGGATTACTTAATTTAACTATGGATAAAATATTTAGAGTAGAAATTAATTTAATAAGAAATACATGTTTCAATTAAGATAAAAAAAAAACTATAATCGATCATAGTTTAATAGAGTGGTGATAAAGAGAAAAGAGTTCTAACTAGAGTAGAGTTAGGAAATAAAAAGATTTAAAAATTTCCGTTTTAAATATAACAATAATTACACAATAATAAAGGAGCAATAAAATGTTAAACAAAATAACAATTTTTTTTCTCATTTTTTGTTCAGGCATAACTTAGTTTGGAGATGTGTATTAATGTGAAGAATATATACATATATATATATATATGTATATATATATATATATGTTACAGGCCAAACTAGTTTATCCTAACGCCCATCGGATAGACTAGTTTTTCCTAGGCCAAACCGGTGTATCCTAACTCCCATCGGATAAACTAGTTTTTCCTAGGCCAAACTAGTCTATCCTAAGGCCCATAGGACAATCTAGATTTTCCTAGGCCAAACTAGTATGGCCTAACTCTTATAGGATGAACTAGTTTAGCCTGCTGTTTATTGGTCTGAACTAGTTTCTCCTAGGCCGATGTAGTTTAACCTAGGCCAATTCAATTTGGCATGATTTTATTGAATTCAATGACCGCCACAGCGCCAACATTCTAGTTTGTCCTAGGCTGATCTAGTTTATCCTAGGCCAATACACTGTAAAAAATTTTGCCGTTAAAAAACGGAAATAGTACTGGTAATCTAGACGCCAGCACTACTTCCGTTTTTTAACGGAAAAAAATTTCCAGGAATAGTTCCGTTTTTTCACAAAATATTTCCGTTTTTTAATATTTTTTTATGCAAAAATTTTCAGTTGAAAGTTAAAAGAATTTTTCAAGGACAAACTAACATCTTTGTGATTTTTATTCTTTACTTTAGAAAGACACGTTAACATCAGGCACACATTATATACATTTAACTTAAATAACAGTGAAGATATGTGACTTACCTTCCATGGGGATCGAACCCGGGTCGTTTTCGGTCGTAGCCTGCAGTGTAATACCATTACACCATGATTACACAAAACACTTTTTCAAATATCTTTAGTTATTTCAGATGCATTTCATAAAGTAAAGACAAGATTTTGAACGCGGATTTATTTCTGTAGCGATAATATATATATATATATATATATATATATATATATATATATATATATATATATATATATATATATATATATTTATATTTAGCGTACAATTACAAATTATGTTTTATAGATTTTCTTTCTATAATTTCTGATATTTAGTTTTTTTTTTTTTTTTTTAATTTTAGCTTTATAAAAAAAAATTTAGCCTTTAAGATATTACATGCATGAATGAAAGTATTAAAAATTTTTGTTTCCTCCTATTTTGGAAGAGTTATAAAGTTCTATTGTAATATTATTCATATTCATTTATTTATTTTATAAAAGGATACTAACACAATTTTTTAAAAAGCATATATTTTAACAAATATTTTGTGTGACGATCTATTGTAAACTCAATAAAGATAACTTAATAAAAGTTACTATGGGTTATTAAAATTAATTACATTTATTGATTATTATGACTTAGGTAATCGCCAAAATAATAATAATTTCGGTAATATATTTCGATATATTTTAAATTTTATGTGCGAACTTCTTAATTTGAATAGATTAAAAAGTATTATATATTAAAATCAAAAGTATATTTTTTCCCACTAAAATATCGTACGCACTTTTTATACTGTGATATAAATAAACATTTTTTTAAAATCTTACTGAAAAAAAGAATAATTTTACAACTGTAACAAACTTAAAAAGAATTAATAAATTTTATTATTACTATTGTTATTTTAATATTGTAAAAATATTCTCCTTTTCATTATTAAAATAGAAAAATAGGGAAATATTGCTATAACGTTTTTCTCTATTTTCCTCATACAGATGGCACCACGACACTTATCGGATAAAAATACCAATGTTGTGCTGTTTAAAAACGGAAGTTTTACACTTTCGGAAAAATTAACGGAGCAGTTCCGTGATTCGAAACCGCAAAGTGGGAAATACGGAAATACTACTGTTTTCTCGGATAAAATGAAACTATTCCCTAAAATTTTAGGGAAAAGTTTGTGTATATTAACGGATATTTTTTACAGTGTATAATTTTACGTGTTTTTAGCTCACAGGCGTCAAAGCCTGAGAAATAATGAGCTCGCAGGTTCCATATGTATGAATGTACGTATGTATGTACAGATGTACGTATGTATGTACGTGCGTATATACGTAACGCGATAACTCGTGATAGAAATATCCGATTGGCTTCAAATTTTGGGTGTAGGTTCATTCTGATAAGGTACTTTTCTGATTAGTTTTGGGAATTCATTTGATACGAATAAAGGGGGGCGAACGGCAAGCTAATCCCCCACCGTTAATTTAGATAAATGGATTTTTCATGCAGAATTATCAGTTTTCATTTAAAATTATAGATATAGGATCATTCTGACAAGACGCCTCCATGATTAGTTGTGGATGTTTATTTTTAAGTGTAAATAGTCCTTCCGGCAGTGCCGGGAGGAAGAGGTAGCTTTCATATACTTATATATTTGTTTATTTATTTTAAATTAAGTTTTATTATTTGAAAATACTAAGCTCAAATTAGAGGAACCTGATTATGAGCTTGGTCGAAATCTTAATTCAGGTGCACATGTACACTCATATTGAAATCGATTAATATATACAAGTGCTGTCGCGGGCAAATTGATTTTTTAAACAATGTCACTCACGTTAGAAATTCAAACTGCTCAGGCGTTTTTTAAGTAAAAGACAAAGCAAAAAATACTCATGAATTCATTATTAAGATAAATACCTTTTTTTCAATTTCTAATTTTTTGTTTGTACATCATTATACATTTAAAAGATTTTTGGACAAACTTAAATGGCTTCCATTTTGAAACAAGAGAACGGAAAAAGTTGGACAGTGAACGTGGTCAAGGCATTGCTATGTACTATGTGCACACGGAGTTATATCCAAATCAGTTCATAAATACGTGTGTTATCATGTGACGAAAATCAGATCATTTCAACATATGAGCAACACTAGAAATTAAAAAATGCGATAACTCAGCCATTTTTTAAGATACAGACGACACAAAAAATGCTCTGGAATCTTTGTAGCAAGTTCAAATGCATAAAAGAAAAATCTTTTCAATTCTCACTTTCTTGTACCTAAATTTAAATTTTAAAATTTATAAAAAAATTTAAAAGGCCGCCATTTTGAAATAATATGGCGGATGGAACTGAGTATTGAACTCGATTCAGGCCTCAGTATATACTATGTACACACCAAGTTACATCCAAATCGATTCATAAATACGCGTGTAATCACGTGACAAAAATCCGATCGTTTCAAAATGTCATCCATAAGAAAAATTCAAAGTGCTATAACTCAATCATTTTTTAAGATATAGACAAAATAAAAAATGTTCTGGAATTGTTGTTTTAAATTCTAACATGTAAAAGAAAAATATTTTTCAACTTTTAATTTTCTCAGATCTTATTTTAAATTTTAATTTTTTTAAAAATTTAAAATGGCCGCCATTTTGAAACAAAATAGCGGATGATGCTGGGCAACGAACTCGGTCGAGACATTTGTATGTACTATGTACATACCAAGTTTCATTTAAATCGGCTCATAAATACGCATGTTATGACGTGACAAAAATCAGATCGTTTCAAAATGTCAGCCATAAGAAAAATTCAAAATGCTATAATTCAATCATTTTTTAAGATATAGACAAACTAAAAAATGTTCTGGAATCGTTGTTTTAAGCTCTAACACGTAAAAGAAAAATATTTTTCAACTTTTAATTTTTTCGCATTGAAATTGAAATTTTAAATTTTTTTTAAATTTAAAATGGCCGCCATTTTGAAACAAATTGTCGGATGATTCTGGCCAACGAACTTGGTCGAGACATTTGTATGTACGATGTACGTACCAAGTTTCATTCAAATCGGTTCATAAATACATTAGTTATCGCATGACAAAAATCATATATATATATATATATGGTTATATATATATGTCAACATTTGAACGGAGGGTGGTTTTGGGGTCTGGGGGTCATTATCGGTGAAAATATACCAAAATTTTCTGGAAGTGCTTTCCTCCGGACGGCTGCAATAGGTAGCTTTTTACTTTTTGTAATGAAAGCTACCTAAAAAGGGTAATGTAGATTACCCCCCCCCCCCCCCCCATAATTTAGATAAATGATTTTTGACGCAGAATTTACGGATTTGCTTCAAATTTTGGATTTAGGTTCTTTTTGATAAGGCGATTCCCTGAATAGTTTTAGGTTTTTAATGGTTAAGTATGAAGGGATAAATGAACTATTACCCTCTTACCTAGAAAAAACTAGTTTATCCTATGGACATTTAGATAAACAAGTTTGGTGTAGAAAAAACTAGTTTATCCAATTGGCATTAGGATAAAACACCTTGGCCTAGGCCAATCTAATTTAGCTCGAAAACGGGTTTGGCCGGTAAAAAACATATCTTTTACTATAATAAGTATAAATGTGTGCAAGAATCATTGCTTATAACATCAATACAGAAATTAAACATGTTCACCTTAGAGACATGATGCGTTGGACAGGATGTTTGCTAACTCAAGTAAATTATTATTATTTACTTTAGTATTATTTACTTTTCTACAGGCAGAGCTCTGTCTGTACAAAAATCAGTGTAAAAAAGACTCAGTCCTGCTCGATCTGGCCCTACTTAATTTCTGCAAAAAATTCAGGTTTTACTTCATATACATTTAAGATTGTTTTAAAAAATACTGCTTATATACTTATTGGATAAATTTACAATGTATTTTTATAGTATGATGTGTTCGCAGAATGGAAAATACACAATGTATTAATGATTATCTAGATTCTTAGACTCTTCAATATTCAAATAGGGATTCATTAAATAATCAATGTAGTTTAGAACAAAAGAAAAAAATGAGAGTTATGAATGTTAAAACTGTTGTTAGCTTTCGTTTTTTCAAAAACTAAAACAAAATCACTTCACCTTTTTTCATTCACGTATAAAAACATTTCATATTTATTTACTTAGAAGGTGTCACAAATAAAAATTAAATTAAAGAGTTGACATGTTTCGGTTCATTAATAAGAACCGTATTCATAACATATAAAATCAGTAGAAAATTAAATGACACTGGATATAAATATAATTTAAAAATCAAAACAAAACATTGCGCCCGCTATGATCGTGAATATAGCCATTGCCAACGCGGCATATAAATATAATAAATTTTGACCATATATTAAATTTAAAATGTATAAAATTAAAATTAAAAAAGTAGAAAAACTAAATGACTCTGGATATAAAGGTAATTTAAAACCCCCAAAACATAAAATATTGCGCCCTCTATGATCGTGAATAGCCAATGCCATCGCGGCTCCTCCTATTAGACTCATCTTTTAAATATTTATTAAGTAATTTTAACCACAAACTCGGAATGTCATAAGAATAAGAATCATTACAAACTCTATCCCTCCTAGAATATATCTCTATGGATTCACGGATGATTAATTTTCGGAATAAACTGGAAATGAACACTAATCTACTATCTTTAAAACAAATTTTAACCCCCCTCCCTATAATTTTATTGGTTAAAAATTATAGGGATAAAAATAATTCTCAGGTTAATTGTAATTTGGTTGATAATGCCTGTGAGAAGGGGGAAGAGATTGGGGTTAAAAGACTATCGTTTCCTTATATAAAGGGTAATTTTGAGAGGCTTAAAGCTAAATTAAAAAAGTTTAAAATAGAATTAATTGCTAAGCCACCTCCTAAGTTAAAACATCTTCTATACAGAGCTTTTGATCCGGTTCCACAAGATGATCTAGCAGGGGAATATGAAATTCCATATGAGAATGAAGAGGGGGATATTAATTTTTATATCGGTATGACAGGTAGAAAGTTTGGGGTTAGAAAGAAAGAGCATGAATGTGACATAAAATTTGGTAGGGATAAGACTGCGTTATCAAGATTGTTTTTAAAGAGGGGGGTTAAAATTTGTTTTAAAGATAGTAGATTAGTGTTCATTTCCAGTTTATTCCGAAAATTAATCATCCGTGAATCCATAGAGATATATTCTAGGAGGGATAGAGTTTGTAATGATTCTTATTCTTATGACATTCCGAGTTTGTGGTTAGAATTACTTAATAAATATTTAAAAGATGAGTCTAATAGGAGGAACCGCGATGGCATTGGCTATTCACGATCATAGAGGGCGCAATATTTTATGTTTTGGGGGTTTTAAATTACCTTTATATCCAGAGTCATTTAGTTTTTCTACTTTTTTAATTTTAATTTTATACATTTTAAATTTAATATATGGTCAAAATTTATTATATTTATATGCCGCGTTGGCAATGGCTATATTCACGATCATAGCGGGCGCAATGTTTTGTTTTGATTTTTAAATTATATTTATATCCAGTGTCATTTAATTTTCTACTGATTTTATATGTTATGAATACGGTTCTTATTAATGAACCGAAACATGTCAACTCTTTAATTTAATTTTTATTTGTGACACCTTCTAAGTAAATAAATATGAAATGTTTTTATACGAGAGTTATGAATATCATAACTTTTGAATCCGTTCACTAAAAAGTAGATTTGTGTATATATTTCTCTGTCATTCCTTAAGGCTTTTCTCAAATCCTAAAGAGCTACATCCTAACACATTTATGAACTACTTCCTTTTCGGAAATGCATAAGGTTAACAGATTCAGATAATATGTAATCGAATGGCGTAAACCATTTTTTCATAAAAGCGATGTATCTTTCAGAAAATACTAAAGATACGTTTTGAATCAAATTTCCGGTTACGAATTCACGAAAAAAAAAATGACGCCGTGATAAGAATAGCTTATATGTCGATAGGTAATTAATTCCTCAAAAATGGAAAACGCTATTCGATTCCAAATTATGTTCAGCTCCGATCTGGATCGAATATGCAATAATAATAATAATAATAATAATAATAATAATAATAATTATTATTATTATTATTATTATTATTGTTGTTGTTGTTGTTGTTGTTATTATTATAAATGCAAGTCTGATCTCTGTTGGCACGAGTCTGCAGAAAAAAAAAAATAAGCAAACATCATGTCCAATGCATCATGTCTCTACGATGGCCATGTTAAATTTCTGTATTGATGTTATAAGCAATGACTTTTAACACACATTTATACTTATTCTAGTGATATATATGTTTTTTTACCGGCCAAACCCGATTTCAAGCCAAATTAGATTAGCCTATGCCAAACTATTTTACACTAACGCCAATTGGATAAACTAGTTTTTCCTATGCCAAACTAGTTTATCTAAATGCCCATAGGATAAACTAGTTTTTTAGGGAAGAGGGTAATCATTCATTTTCCCTTTCATACTTAACCCTTAAACCCCCAAAACTATTTAGGGAATCCCTTTATCAGAAATAATCTATATACAAATTAGAAGCAAATCCGTAAATTCTGCGTCAAAAATCATTTATCTAAATTATGGGGGGAGGGTAACCTACATTACCCTTTTTTTACACTTAAAAATAAACATCCACAACTAATCATGGGGGCGTCTTGTCAGAATGATCCTATATCTAAAATTTTAAATGAAAACTGATAATTCTGCATGAAAAATCCATTTCTCTAAATTAACGGTGGGGGATCAGCCTTCCGTTCGCTCCCCTTTATTGTTATCCAATGAATTCCCAAAATTAATCAGAAAAGTGCCTTATATCAATGAACGTATATCCAAAATTTGAAGCAAATCGAATATTTCTATCACGAGTTATCGCGTTACGTACATACGCACGTACATACATGCGCACATACATACAGAATTTGCGAGTTCCATTATTTCTCAGACTTTGACTCCTGTGAGCTAAAAATACGTAAAATTACAATGGCCTAGGATAAACTAGATCAGCCTAGGACAAACTAGAATGTTGGCGCTGTGGCAGTCATTGAATTCAATAAAATCACGCCAAATTGAATTGGTCTAGGATAAAGTAGATCGGCCTAGGAGAAACTAGTTCAGACAATAAACAGCAGGCTAAACTAGTTTATCCTATAAGAGTTAGGCCAAACTAGTTTGGCCTAGGAAAAACTAGATTGTCCTATGGGCCTTAGGGTAGACTAGTTTGGCCTAGGAAAAACTAGTTTATCCGATGGGCGATAGGATAGACCGGTTTGGCCTAGGAAAAACTAGTTTATCCGATGGGCGTTAGGATAGACCGGTTTGGCCTAGGAAAAACTAGTCTATCCGATGGGCGATTGGATAAACTAGTTTGGCCTAGGCCAATCTAGTTTGGCCTAAAATCGGGTTTGGCCTGTAACATATATATATATATATATATATATATATATATATATATATATATATATATATATATATATATAATCTTTTGATAATTCATTTATTGTCTTATTATTTTTCTAGTATTTTTCTTTGAACTATATTTTCCATTGCAAATAATCGGGCAATTTAGAAATCATTTTTAGGTTTATCCTGATTTCTAATCAGAAATTAATCGCAATTAATGTGTCCATTTAGCATTGCCCTTGAGAATGCGCTAAATACAACATTTCCAATATTGTTCCAATTTTTACCAACTCCTATGTTTGATATAGTTTGTTATTTAACGAGTTATTCCATATTTTGATGTTGATTTGTAGTATTATCTAATGGTTCTATATATATATTGAAGTATGACTTCATTCCCTCTGTTTTTATTTTCATTTCTTTTATTTCCTAAAAGTGAATAAAATTCAGTTTCTTCATAGCTGATATTTACTAAAACCATCTTATTACATTGATGGGGAAAGAGGTATGTGTTTGAAAGTAAGCGTAGTAGATAAATATATATTTTTTTTTTCAAAAATAAGTGGAGTAAAAAAGGGTAAATTAATGACTGGATGCGATTTTGGAAAACTGAAAAAAAATGGCTGAATCATTAATTGAGAGGTAACAAGAGAAAAATATATAACAGAAATAAAAAAAAGTTTAATAATAGTACCAATAGAGTTTATTTTAACATTTAACATTCATTTATTTATTTAAAATTATTTTTTACTGTAGATAAAATATTTAGTACAGACTTTTATTTAATGTTGATAACACGTTACAATTTAGGGAAAATAAATCTAATCGATTGCAGTTTAATCGAATGGAGGTCATACAGAAAAACAAATTATTAATTAGCGAAAATAGGGGGAGGGGGATAAAAGGATATTCAAACTTCCATTTAAGGATTAAATAATTTTAAGAATAATAATAGTAATAGTAAATGAAATATAAAATAAAAACGAAAACAAAAATACATCTTTCTTATTCTTTCTTTTCTTCGAGCATAATCATAGAATAGTATTAGGAGAAATATATAAGAAGAAAAAAGAAATATTTTATCAATGAAGATTTCATTCCTCTGGCATTATTTTTATCTCTCGGTAGTGAAAAAAAAATTCGGGGTCCTTATATCGGATATTTACTAATTCCATCTCATTACATTGATGAGAAAAGCAGTATGTGCCTCAACATATATGTAGCTGTTATAGTTTTTTTTTTTTATGGAAATTGAATGAAGTAAAAAAGGGCAAATAAATTATATTTTGCAATTCCAAATAACTGGAAAAAAGTGATTATACAATTAAGTGAGAAAAGAAGAAATGTAACTTAAATAAAAATATTTGGTAATATTCCGAAAACAATTTATTTTAACATTTAATATTAGGCTATTTATTTAAAACAATATTCAACTATAGATAAAGTATTTAATATAAAATTTATCTGATACTTATTTCCCGTTAAAATAAGAAAAAAAAGAAACAAATCTAAGCAATCACAGTATCATCGAGTAGTGATAAACGAAAATAAATTCTAATAAGGGGAAAAGCAGAACATTAGATTACTTTCAAATCTCCATTTCAACGCAATAATAATAACAATAAATGAATAATAAAATATTAAATTAAAAAAAAAAAACTTTTTTCAAAGCGCGGTTTTATTCTTTTCGTCACTATTTGTATTTCTCAACAGTGAAGAAAAATCTCATTCATTATATAGGATATTGAGTAAAGATAAAAGAGGAAATATAATTCAAATAAAATGTCTGATAATATTGTAAATAGAATTTATTTTAACATTTATATTAATTAATTTACTTTAAATTGTATTTCACTGTAGGTAAAATATTTAATATAGACATAATGGGAAAATCTATACAATCATAGTTTAATCGAATGGGGGTTATAAACGAAAAGAAATGAACAATTAGCTGAAAGGGGATCGGGAGTAATATTATTTTCAAACATCCATTTTAATGCATAAAAAATTAAATAATAATAACAATAATAAATAAATTGAAAAAAAAAAGAAACAATACTTTTTTTTTATTTCTTTTTTTTTTCAGCATGATCAAAACATAGATTTTGAAAAACTACATTAACAAGAAAAACAAATCTTTTATCAATTGCGATTTCATCCCCTCTGGCATTATTTTTAATACTCGATAATGAAAAAAACTCGGGTTCTTTATAGCGGATATTTACTAATTCCAACTCATTACATTGATGGGAAAAGAAATATGTGTCTGAAGATAAATGTCGCTATTATAGGAATTTTATCAAAATTGAATGAAGTTGAAAAAGGCGAATCAATTATTCGTTAATATGCAAGATAACTGAAAGGAAAGTGATTATACGATTAACTGAGTGGTAATGAATGAAGAAACGTAACTAAAAGAAAAGTGTCTTATAATACTCCGAATATAATTTACTTTAACAATTAGTATTAGATTATTTAATTTAACTATGAATAAAATATTTAGTGAAGAAATTAATTTAATAAGAAATACATGTTTCAATTAAGGTAAAAAAGTCTAATCGATCATAGTTTAATAGAGTGGTGATAAAGAGAAATGAGCTCTAATTAGAAAAGAGGTTGGAAGTAGGACGATTTAAAAATTTCCATTTTAACTATAACAATAATTCCAATAATAATAATAATAATTGTACAATAATAAATTAATAATAAAATATTAAACAAAATAACATTTTTTATATTTTGTTCAAGCATAAACTAGTTTAAAATTATATTTATATATGTTACAGGACAAACCCGATTTTAGGCCAAACTAGATTGGCCTAGGCCAGACTAGTCTATCCTAACGCCCGTCGGATAAACTAGTTTTTCCTAGGCCAAACTAGTCTATCCGAACGCCCATCGGACAGACTAGATTTTCCTAGGCCAAACTAGTTTGACCGAACGGTCATTAGGATAAACTAGTTTAGCCTGCTATTCATTGGTTTAAACTAGTTTATCCTAGGCCGATCTAGATTGTCCTAGGCCAGTTGAATTTGGCGTGTTTTTATTAATCCCAAAGAGCGCTTCGGCGCCAGTCTTCTGGTTTAGCCTAGTCCAATCTAGTTTATCCTAGGACAATCTAGTTTATCCTATATATTTGGATAAACTAGGACAATTCAATTGGACGTGCTGTAATTAATGCCAACCATTGTTTGGCACGCTCACAAAGAAAAGAATTATTTCAAACTCAAATTTAATTTCTCAAACTCTAATCAAGTTTAATCTCAAATTCAAAATATTTCAAACGAATCCGCTCAGCTCAAACACATATATTGAAATAAGCGAAGTTTATTTAAAATTCATTCTTTTATTTATTTTACTTTCTTCTGTCTTTACAACAAGTGTTTGATTCGTGAAATTTTTTTAATTCCGGTTTTTGACACATTTACACGTTTTAGTGGTCCAAGATTCCAAAAAACATGTTCTTCAAATTGTGAATCTATGACTCTGTTTGACTGTCTGTGCCATAAATTTTGTAGGAGTTGTAATTGAAGAACTAATGCACGAAATTTGATGCAGCATCCTTTTTCTTAAATATTTAACATCATGTTTTATTATGTTTCTAAAAGTTTCAAATAAGGGTAATATTTAATTAGCAGATAAAACATTAAAAAAAGCTGAGCTTTTTAAAAAAAATTCAAGCGTCCCCTTACTCTACCCCGTCCCATCCTACATTTTAGGTGTCATGCTTTATTTAAGCTTTTTCTTATTTTAAAAGGGGTCGGATATTTAGTTTTTTATTATGAAAAATTTCGAGTGAAGTGATGTGTGGAAAAACCAATGTCTGTTACGAATTAAAAATCTTTTCATAAAACCAAAAGTTTTTATCCGGTTGAAAAAGTAATCCGTAATTCATTTATTTTTAACCTCTGAACCCCCCAAATTAATCAGGTAAACACCTTATCAGAAGGAGCCTACATAAAAATTTTGAAACAAATCTGAAAATTTTCCGGAAAAAACCTATTTACATGAATTAAGGGGGTTACCCCCATTCCTCCTTTCTTTATACGTAAACAAGGAACATCCACAACTAATCATTGAGGTGCCTAATCAAAATGATCTTATGCCTAAAATTTTAATAAAACTGATACTTTTACATGAAAAACTGACTTATCTAAATTAAGGAGGGGAGAGGGTGCAGATTAGCCTTTTTCCCCCTCCCCTTATTCTTATCCAATGATCTCCTGAAACTAATCAGGGAAGTTCGTTATCAGGATAAATCTATGTCCAAAATTTGAAGCAAATCGGATATTTCTATCAGGAATTACTGCATTACGTACATACGTACATACAATATGTACATGGTTACATACACACTAACAGAATATGCGAGCACATTAGCTCTCAGGCTTTGATAGTCTTTAAAATAAAATCGCATCAGATTGCATCGGACTAGGATAAATTAGATCAAAACTAGAAAGTTGGCGCCGTGGCGTTCTTTAGATTCAATAAAATCGCGAAAAATTGAATTGGCCTAGGACAATCTAGATCGGACTAGGATAAACTAGTTCAAACCAATGAATAGCAGGCTAAACTAGTTTATCCTAATGACCGTTCGGCCAAACTAGTTTGGCCTAGGAAAATCTAGTCTATCCGATGGGCGTTCGGATAGACTAGTTTGGCCTAGGAAAAACTAGTCTATCCGATGGGCGTTCGGATAGACTAGTTTGGCCTAGGAAAAACTAGTTTATCCGATGGGCGTTAGGATAGACTAGTCTGGCCTAGGCCAATCTAGTTTGGCCTAAAATCGGGTTTGGCCTGTAACATATATATGTATATACACATTAAGTATGGCTTTAATTTTTATTTCTCATATTTCCCATTGATGAAGAAAATTCGGTTTCTTTATAGCTGATATTTACTAATACCATCTCGTCACACTGATGAGGAGGAAAGAAGTATGTGTTTGAAGGTAAGTGTAGCTGTTACAGATTTTTATCATAATTGAATGGAATAAAACAAAGCGAATCAATTACTCATTGCAATTCGAGAAAACTAAAAAAAAGAAAGAAAGAAAGAAAAAAAAAGATTGAACCAATAATTGGGAGGAAAATGGAAAATTTAAAAATAAATGATAATTTTATCAAGAGAATTTATTTTAACATTTAATATTAAATGATACATTTAAAACTTTTTATTTATTGTAGATAAAATATTTAGTACACACTTTTGTTTAATGTTGATGACACATTAGAATTTTGGTTTGTTTGTTTGTATTTATGTCGGCCAATTATCTACGCTTGGGATATAGGCCTTAAAGGGGGGTGTCCTCTATGGGGATCTTTCTAAGGGAACGTAACCCGTATTTACACAAGGAAATAGAAGGTTCGGAAAAAACCCACGGAAAACTCCGAACGGTTAAGCCGGCGACTGCGATTGGGATCGAACCCAGCACCTGCTGTCTACCAGTTTTGGAGGCAGAACCTCTCGGCCACTGGTAGAGCTGTTAAAATTTAGAGGGAAAAACGAAACATTCATAGTTTAATCGAATGGAGTTTATAAAGGAAGGCGATTTAATAATTAGCTAAAAGATGGAAGGGGTAAGATGACTTTCAAACTTCCAATTTAAATAAATAAGATTTCCATTAAATAATTTTAATAATACAAAAATTAATACATGAATTCTACAACAAATTAAAAACAAAAACAAAAACATTCTTTTTCTATCCTTTTTTTTTTTTTTTTTTTTTTTCAAGTATAAACATAGAATAGTGTTTGAAGAGATATATTATATAAGAATAAAAGGATTCTTTTATCAATTACGATTTCATCCCCTTTGGCATTATTTTATTTCTCGACAATGTAAAAAAATGGCTTCCTTATAGGGGATATCTACTAATTCCATCTTATCATATTGATGGGAAAAGAAGTATGTGTCTGAAGTTATATGCCGCTGTTATAGGTTTTTATGAAAACTGAATGAAATAAAAAAGGGCGAATCAATTATTCGTTAATATTCAAGATAACTGAAAAAATGATTACAGAATTAATTGAGTGGTAATAAAAGAAAAAATGTAACTTAAATAAAAATGTTTATAATGTTCCGAACATAGTTTATTATAACATTTAATATAAGATTATTTATTTCAAATTCTATTTAAAGATGGATAAAATATTTAGTGTAGATTACGTATAAGTTAATTTAGTAATAATTTCACGTTGTGTTTAAGGGAAAAGAAGTATAATCAGTCACAATTAAATAAAGTGTGATAAAGGGAAACAAGTTCTAATTAGGAAAGAGGGAAGAAGTACGATGATTTAAAATTTCCATTTCAACTATAACAATAATTCAAATAATAACAATAATTATGCAATAATAAGTAAATAACAAAATATTAAATGAAATAACAACTTTTTTTTTCGTTCAAGCATAAACTATTGGAAATGTATATTAAAATAAACTTAAATATTTTTTCACATATATTTTTTTATATTAATCAATTTCTCAATTAATTTTCATTAGTGAAATTACGCCTGATATTCTAGATACGAGAATATTCATACTTCAACTAAGCATAATGCCAACTTATAGAAAAATTACCAAACCGGGGACCGAACCCGGAACCCTTGGAATAGCGCTCGAAGTGCTCTATCATTTAAGGTACCAGGACGATGCCCAGCTTGGCATTTTTCATTTCATATCTTGGTTAAGCTGCAAATTCCTCTTCGTTAGAATATCAGGCGTAATTTCACTACTGAAAATTAATTGAGAAATTGATTAATATAAAAAAAATATATGTGATTTACCTAAGCTGGGTTTTTTGTGTCTCACGTCACGCCACAGAATTGTGTGCTTGTGAAGACGGACCTAGTGCTGCGATTTGCAGCTTAATCAACATATGAAGTGAAAAAAGGTAAGCTGGGTATTGTCCTCGTAGCTTAAATGGTGGAGCACTTGGAGGGTTATTCCAAGGGTTCCTGGTTCGATCCTCGGCTTGGACATTTTCCACTAAGTTGGTATTGCGCTTAGTAGAAGTATGGATATTCATGTATCTAAACATCCTTTTTAATGTATGATTTTATTTTTTCTATTATTATTTTTATTTTTCTTATTTCTCGATAGTGAAGAAAATTCGGTTTTGTTGTAGTTGATTTTTAATAAAACCATCTCATTACGTTGATGAGAAAAGAAGTATGTGTTTGAATGTCTGTTACAGAATTTTATCAAAATTGAATGGAATAAAAAAGGGAGAATTAATTACTCGTTGTGATTTGGAAAAACGAAAAAGAGAAAAAGATGATTGAAACATTAATTGAGAGGTAGCAAAAGAAAAATATATAACTGAAATTTAAAATAAAGATAACATTGTCAATAGAATTCATTTTAATATTTAATATTAATTTATTTATTTCAAACTTTTTTTTTTTTTTATTGAAGATAAAATATTCGGCATACACTTTTGTTTAATGTTGGTAATACGTTACAATTAAAGTAAAATAAATCTAAACAATCGTAGTTTAATCTAATGGGAGTCATAAAGGAAAATATATTAATAATTAGCCGAAAAAAGGGGAGAGTAAGACGAATTTCAAACTTCCATTTTAATGCATAAATAGTTTTAATAATAATAACACTAAAACATGAATTACAAAATAAAAACAAAAAAAAACAACTTTCTTTTTTTTCAGGCATAAATATAGAATAGTGTTTTGAGAAATACATTAAGAGGAAAAAACAAATATTTTATCAATTACAATTTCATCCCCTCAGGCATTATTTTTGTTTCTTGATAATGAAAATAAAAATCGGGTTCTTTATACCGGATATTTACCAATTCCGTCTCATTACACAGATAGGAAAAGAATTGTGTGTCTGAAGATATGTGTAGCTGTAATAGGTTTTTATCAAAATTGAATGAAAAAAAAAAGGGCGAATCAATTATTCATTACTATTCAAGAGAACTGAAAAAAAAGTGATTGCACAATTAATTGAATGGTAATAAAAGAAGAAATGTAACTTAAATAAATATATTTGGTAATATTCCGAATATAATTTGTTTTAAAATTTAATATTAGATTCTTCTAAATTATATTTAACTATGGGTAAAATATTTAGTAAAGACTCTTATTTAATGCTGATTACACATTACAATTGAGGGAAAATAAACCTAAACAATCATAGTTTAATCGAATGGTGTTATAAAGAAAAACAAATAAATAATTAGTGGAAAAAGAGGATGGGGGATAAGATGACTTACTAACGACCATTTTAATGCACTAATAATTTTCATTTCCTCTGGCATTATTTTTATTTCTCGATAATGAAAAAAAATTCGAGCTCCTTTTAGCAGATATTTACTAATTCCATCTCGTTACATTGATGGGGAAAGAAGTATGTGCCTGAAGATATATATAGTTGTTATAGGTTTTTATGAAAATTGAATGACGTAAAAAAGGGCGAATCCATTATTCAGTAATATTCACGATAACTGAAAGGAAAGTGATTACATGATTAATTGAGTGGTAACAAGAAAAGAAATGTAACTTAAATAAAAATATCTGATAAAAATGTTTTGAGATATATATTAAAAAGAAAACACAGATCTTTTATCAATTACGATTTGATATCCTCTGGAATTTTTATTTCTCGATGATAAAAAAATTCGGGTTCCTTATAGCGGATATTTACTAATTCCATTCCATTACATTGATCGAAAAAAGAGAATGTTTCTGAAGTTATGTATGTTGTTGTTATGGGTTTTTATGAAAATTGAATGAAGTAAAAAAAGGGCGAAGCAATTATTCGTTACAATTCAAGATAAGTGTGGAAAAAAAAGTTATTACATTGTTATTTGAGTGGTAATAAAAGAAGAAATGTAACTTAAATAAAAATATCTGATAATATTCTGAATATAATTTATTATAACATTTAATATTAGATTCTTTTAAATTCTATTTAACTAAATGTAAAATATTTAATATAGAAATGTAATAATAATTACACATTGCAATGCAGGAAAACGAAATCTAATCAATCACAGTTTAATAGAATGGTGATAAGATGAAACAAATTCTAATTAGAGAAGAGGGAGGGGGGTAAGATGATTTTCAAATTACCTATTTAAATATAACACTGATTCTAATAATAAGAATAATAAATGAATATTAAAATATTAAACAAAAGGATTTTTTTAAGTCATAAATTAATTTGAAGTTGTATAATAAGATGGATTTTTTTTCCAAATACGACTTTTTTCTCTCTGTTTTTTTTTTTTTTTTTTTTTTTTTTTTTCGTCTATTTCTCGATAGTGAAGAAAATTCCGGTTCTTTATAGCGGATACTCACTAAAACCATCTCATTAAATTGATTGGAAAAAAAGTATGTGTTTGAAAGTAAGTGTAGCTCTTACAAGATTTTATCAAGACTAGACGGAGTAAAAAGGGGCGAATTAATTACTTGTTACGGTTCAGGAAACTGGAAAAAAAAAAGTGATTGATCTTCAATTGAGATGTAATAAAAGAAAAATATATAACTGAAATAAAAAATTCTAACAACAATTTCAATATAGTGTATTTAATCATCTAATATTCATTTATTTATTCAAAATTCTGTTTAATCAAACATAAAGTATTTAGTATATTATGGACTTTTATTTAATGTTAATTACCAGTGACCATTCAAAAAAAAAGATTAAATTATTATTGTTTAATAGAGTGGTGGTAAAGGAAAAAAATTCTAATTAAGAGAATGGGAGGGGGGAGCATGATAACGATCTTAAACTTTCAAGTTTTTTAATTAATTCAACATAATATCTCTTAATATCTCTTTATCTCCAATAATCTTTTAATTAATACAATGACGATATAGGTACACGTATTCCTGCTCTGTGGTAGACCAGGAAACGGCAACATAGACAATCACCTCATCGAGCTGGAGGCTAAAACTTATGAATTAGTTAAAAATAGATTCTCATATTAAAACACAATCGGTCCACCAATCAGATATTGGCGGAAAACATCTGAAAATCTGATTTTAGCAATTGACTCGTACGTTTTTGATTTTCCTTGTAGATATGTAATGATTTTCTGAAACTATAATTATAAATCTGATTTTTTTCAAATCAAAAGACTTTCATTTTCAATACGCAATCGGGTTTTTCTTTCCATAATAATAACTGTTTTTCCCCGGTAATTATGTATTTCATCTTAATGATGCAATCGATGAAATGTGAATGTGAAAGTACATTTTTTCTAGTTTTGTCTCTAAGCTTCAAAGCAGAATATTTTATTGAAATTTTAAATGTTAATTTTTACTAATACTTGTTTAATTTTTCATTAAAGATAGTTACCAAAATTAAGGTTTATTCATCAGTGTTTTCCAACATATTGGATTATTACGTGGTGCCATTTTTTAACTAGAAAGGATAAACGTGTGGATATTCAAGTATGGATATTTCATTTACGTATCTCTTAAGGCCCCACACTAGGCACAGAAAAAGTCCCGGATGATAATGTAAAGTCTATGGCAGGGTTCTTTTCAAATGTCTCGCTCAAATTTTAATATTTTTACATGATTTTTTGCACAAGGTAGCTGAGGTCAATTCACAACCGGCCTAGTTTTTACTTTTTCGATTTTGCTTATATATATATATTTTTTTATTACGTCAGTTTCAATTTCAGAACCGGTTTCGAAAGTTAAAGTAATTTTTTAAAAATATTCTGAAACCAAAACTGAAAAATTAAAAACTAGGCCGGTTGTGGATCATCATTAGCTATCTTGTATAGAAAAAAAAATCATGCAAAAATATTACAATTTGTTCGAAATATTTGAAAAGAACGCCCCCATAGACTTTACATTATCATCCGGGTCTTTTTCTATTCCTTGTGTTGCGCCTTAAGAGTGGATCAACCAAGGTAAAACAGATTATATTATTCTTATTTTTGCTCTTTATTGATGAGAAGCTAACTGTCGTAAGTTCAAGTTATACAATATTTCCTGCTCGCAGTCACCATGTTTTCATAGCTTTTGGTGCAGGAAAACAGAGTGATAAACGTGGGAGTCAACCACTAAAATCGGGTCTGGGGATGGTTTCTATCAAGATATGACTTTTCAGAATAGTTGCTTTAAATGTGATTGTGTGTGCAGCCGCATAATACCGGTCGAAGATACTTGTTTTTGCGTTAGGCAGTGAACATCATATCTCTTTGTTTTCATTTGCTTTAAATTAGATTTTATAATATCGTTAAAGTTCCCAAAGAGATTTTAAAAGTTTTGTAATAGTTATTTTGAAAGTGGAATTTTTTTTAAAACATGATTTACGACTTTAGATGTAATAAGCGATCCTGCGCAAGCGTAAAACTATTGAGTATAAATTTTTATCTTTGTCCCAGTGAAATATAAATGTTTATGTTTTTTTCGTTTTTTATCAATTAATTCATTTATTTTATGTTATGAAATATTAAAACAATGCTTTTGATAGTTTTTTTTAACAATTCGATGAAAGTATTTCTCTTTGTAAATTCTAATCCAGTGTAATAAAGAACTTTATTCAAACTGTGATTTAAATGGCAGTTTTTGAATTATTCCTAAAAGTATAATTTCTTTTTAAAAAAATTAGATATATAAATATCAAATGTCTTATTTTAACTATTACGTGAGCAAAGCCGCGGGTTTTGCAGTATATATTTTTATAATAACTAAATCCATATCATTTAGGAAACTCGAATAGGAGATTTTGTTTTTTCACTTCCTACAATCTCTTTCCCATTTATGTTTATTTCCACATTTTTCTAATTAGACAAAAAAAAAAAAAAAATCTACATAAATCCAGTTAATTTTCTTTCATAAGCTCAGGCTTTATTCTTCATTACAAAGTCTTCAAATTGGTGTTCATATTATTGGAGGAATTACATTTTAGTATTATGAGTCAGTATATGGATCGTAATATTTATAATGGTCTTGTTCTATTCTTCTACAAATAGATTTTGGTCTACTTCGGATACTTTTTCTCAATGATTCTTTATAATTATATTATTTTTAGCGTTTAAAATATAATAAATCAATTTATAATTAGATAAATTAATTTCAAGTCCCATAAAACTGTCCATTAAAAAAAAATATATTTATTATGTTGTGATAAGTACATTGGTAAAAAGGATAAAAAATGTTCAACAATTAATTTTTCAATTGAAAAAAAGTAGAACTGTTACAAAAAAATTACTATAAAATTGTATGCATTTTAATACTATTTTACATACAAAGAACAGAAAATAAGAAAACATTTATTTTCCCTTCTTCTTTTATTTTTTTCCCTCACTATTTGGAAAATAGTCTTGTCCTCGGTAGAGAATTGGGAAATCTGAAGTATATCTGAATGTTTTCATTGGTTGATTTCCGCAACTTATTTCATTTTATTTTATTCGTTTTCTGATTGATCTATGTTTAATGTCCAAAAATCGAATACTTCTGTTTTTTATTTTATTCGTTTTCTGATTGGTCCATGCTTAATGTCTAGAAATGAAATACTTCTGTTGCCACGGTAACAAAAAAAGTAATAAAAACCACAAAAAAAAAAAAAAAAAAATAATAATTCAATGACAAATTTAGATACAAGTTTCAAACAAGTTGCATTTAAAAGTAATTTTTTTTCTGTATATGACGGTGTAAAAATTTAAAATGTGCAATGTTTAGAAATTTAAAAATTGACGTTACTGAAAATTGTTAAACTGAAATTTCATTTTATATTTGTTTATAAATGGCACAGAAATATTAACGTGACTCTAAGTGTCATGGCATATTAATAGGACTCTGTTATTACGTAAGCTACGTTGTGATCATCATAAAATTGTTGTTATTATTTTTTTAATATAGAAATCATTTATAAATCTAAAATAAAGTCTTTGAAAATATTATTTTCCAAATAGTCGTTGTGATTTGTTAAATTATAATTTTTTTGAATGGGGGGTGTGGCGTCGTTTTGTAGTAGCTGCTATTTTATTAGAATACTTAGAAGAAGCGTGATCAAAAATAGTAGTCCAGGTCTTAGATGCGAAGATAGCGAAAATCCCCACAATGATGTAATAGTCACAGTTTTTTATTTAAAACATAAGGGGAGGTACACTTTTAATAAAATCGGAGAAAAATCTCCGAACAGAGATTTTGCAACTTAACTGGACAAGAGCAGGGAGTCAAGTGCACTCGTACATAGAAACAAACCGCCACTTTTGGCGTGAAAGACAATCGCCAACATACACAAGTTCGCCTATGCACAATGGATAGTTTACGCCAAATAACAGTTAAAATGCAGCCGACAAGATCAGAATTCAATTTGGTTACCTAGCTGGGATGGGAAAGGAAAGGTTGCCAAACGATAAATGTTACACGTGTTGTTATGTCTAACAACGAAGCACACCGAAGGGACATCAGATTTTACTGCGCAGATGTTAAATTCTTTTTAGGGTTTTGTCGAGAAAGGAAAAAGGAGCGTAAGCACAAATTTTAACCGCGATACAGAAAAGATCTCCTTATAAGGTAATGCATAATTGACTCGGTCAGTAATAGCCGATATCTGGAAATTGTTTTTAACGGTTGATTAAAATGTGGGTGTATTTCTCACAGATAAATTTGGGCAGCTGCAGATGTTCGGTTAGAGAAATACTAAGCGAGGAAGATGGAAAGGAGTGAAGGACAATTTAAGACTAATTTTGAATTGAAAAGAGAAGGGGGGGGGGGGTAAAGCAATAATTTAAGAAAATAACCAATATAACGAAATAATAGAAAATAACCAATATATAACGAAATAATCGTTATAGGGGGGGGGGATTTTTTTTCTTTAAATTAATTAAGAATTATCTGTTTCTAAAAATTAAGAAGAATATAAAATAAAAATAAAATTTTTGTTGTGCAATTCGCGTTTGTAATGACCGAAAGGTGGCGTTGTATAGACCTGATAATCGTTTGTTTACGTAGTGCTTGCTGTTTGTTCCATGCTGTAACATAGCGAAACCCGTTTAAAGAGCTATTTAAAGTGCAGTTTTTTATCTTTTTTATTTAATTATGGGAGATAAATTACAAATATCGACAATTTTAGAATTTCTAGATGCTAGAAAATCTAGTAATTGCTTTAGAGAAGCTGAAGCAATTATTGATTCAAAGAGATTAGTAATGTGCGGCATTAAAGAATGCAAAGAAGAAGAAATAGAGATTGTAGGCTCATGTTTACAAACAAGCCAAACAAAAGGAAATCCCCATATTATTTCAGGTTTGCTAGTAAAGGAAAACAAAAATTTGAAAATAAAAAAATTTTCTTGCTCTTGCAAAGCTGGACCAAGCGAATCATGCAAGCATTGTGTTGCTGTCATGTTATTTTGCCATGAGTAAGTCAAATGTACTTTTTTATATTATAGATCTAAACTTTGTGTATAAAATTTTGATTTTAGATAATTTTAATACAAAGAACCCAACGTTGCATGCGTCATAGAACTGTTTATTTATTTTTTTATTATAGAATTGTTTATTTATTTATCGGCCTTTTAAACACTGATTTCAGCGGAAGATGCTCACGGTATCAGTTCTATTTCGTTTCAGACTTTGTCCGCGAGAGGGCGTCTATTTCATTTCAAACGCGAATACTATAATTTTCTGATTTAAAAATGTGAAGCTCATATCTTCGAACCATGGACATTTGATATAAAAACCAGTGGGTTACAACGCATAGAGTAAAAAGGAAGAATAGAGATAAAGTCTAGTGACTGGAGTTGACGTCAAAAATGTTACCGTTATATGCCGAAGCACAATCACGTGCTTTCAGAAAAAGAAGAAAACTTTTAGTAATATAGTTTTTAATTCACAATTCAATGAAATGCTATTTTAGAATGCTTAAATATTAAGTAAATAATGTTCATTAAAATATATATACAGGGTGATTCATAAAAGATGGGCAGAACTTTAAGGGGTTATAGTACACTTAAAGACAAATAATATTAAATAGGAGACTAAGGGTCCCAGACGTATTCCCAAGGAGATAGGGGGCATTAAAGTTTAGGGTCCGAAATTTCAAATGATTATAAAAAATGGAAAAATTGGTCGATTCGTTTGCGGTTTTTGCAAAAAATTTTCTTTATGCCAATATTTTCTTGAAATAAAATTTTAAAGTTCAATTTCAAAAAATGCCGATAGGGGGCGCTTTAGACTTTGGAGTAACAAACAACTATATTTTAACGTTATTTTTTGTATTTCTTTAAATGATTTCGAAAGCTTAGACTTAAACTTAAATTTTGATCTAAAAATCTGAGTCCTAACGAGTAGTTAAGTAGCGTAAACTGAAATTTGAAATTTGAAACCCTTCTCCCCCCAGAACAAAAATCAGTTATTCCCGATCTTTGTGTCGTAGATTAGGCTCTAACTACTGCCGCGTTTTGCTAAAATTATTCTTTATGTCAGTATTTTCTTGAAAATAAATTTTAAAGAAAATTTTCAAAAAATTCCGATAGAGGGCGCTTTAGACTTTGGAGTAACGAACAACTATTTTATACCGTTATTTTTTGTGTCTCATTAAATGCTTTCTAAAGCTTAGACTTAAATTTTCAGCCCAAAATCTGAATCGTTAGACGTGGTTAAGTTTCTGGGGAGAGGGGTTTGAAATTTCTACTCCTGAGCACAGTTCAGTTTACCATGTCCACACATTGTGTGCTGTGATACGAGGTAAAAAGACACAAATTAGGATTATGTTATCAAAGCATATTTATTAACATGTAATTACAATAAATGTTCAAAATTGTGACCATCAGAGGTTATGCACGCAGAACAACGGCGAAGAATGGAACGGCGAACATTCGCGAAAACATCAGGCTTTTCGAGCACTTCCCCTACAGCGGCGGAAAGTCTGGCGACCGGGTTCCTCGGGGGATTCAATGGGTGTCTCATACATAAGAGCCTTCAATTGTCCCCAAAAAAAGAAATCGAGGGGTGAAAGATCTGGCGAGCGAGCAGGCCAAGCAACAGGACCACCTCGACCAATCCATCTGTTCGGAAATGTGATGTCCAGATAGTTGCGGACGTCTCGTACGTAATGGGCTGGCGCTCCATCGTGCTGGAACCACATGACCCGCCGGATGCGGGGAGGAACAACGTTTAACAGGTCTGGCAGCACATGTTGCAGAAATGTGAGGTATGTTTTACCGTTGAGGCATTCAGGAAGAAGGTACGGTCCGATTAGGTGGTCTCCGAGGATTCCTGCCCAAACATTGATGGAAAAGCGTCTCTGATGAGCATGTGGATACGTAGCATGTGGATTGACATCCGCCCATACATGTGCATTGTGTGTGTTAAATGTACCTTCACGTGTGAAGGTACATTCATCGGTGAAAAGCACAGTTCGTCCAAAATGTGGATTTAGCGCGTTCTGCTGCAGAAACCAGCGGGCGAATTCAATACGATTTGGATAATCCCCTGGAGACAGTTTCTGGACTCGTTGCACATGAAACGGGAGCAAATGTTCATCCTTCAGTACCCTCCAAGTCATGGACTGTGAGGTATCCACCTGCCTAGCCACTGTTCGTGTACTTGTACTTGGCTGCGCCGCTACTACATCCAGAATGGCTTCTGCAACAACTACTGATTCGTCCTTTTTTGCACGACCTGCATTCGACCGGGAAGCGAGAAATGATCTCGTCTCACACAACTGTCTGTGCAAGCGCTCGAAAGTCTTGCGGTTAGGCAACCGCCTGTTGGGAAATCGCTCTCCGTACATTCGTTGTGCCTCTGCACCATTTCTATCTGCCGCTCCGTAAATTAAATGCATCTCAGCTTTTTCCTTATTCGTGAAGGGCACCATCTTCCGATTCATTACTACAGCGACTTACACTTGACTCACCGTTCAGTGGTTTTTATGCCTGAATCGTGTCGAAATTTTGCATACGTGTTCTTCTTCTTCCCCATTTGACATTTGCATACTTTCTGTCTTCTTCTTCACCCGGTGACTAGCGTCAGGAATGGAGCTTTAACGTTTGCATGAGCGACGTTTCCAACTGTGCCAGTGCCTTTATGAGTGAATTCCGACTATGCAGTCCTTGACGAAAGTTGTATTTTTGCCTCGTATCACAGCACAGAATCGTTGGGCATGGTTAAGTAGTGCAAACTGAACTATGTTCAGAAGTTGAAATTTGAACCCCCTCCCCTCGCTACTGAACCACGCTCAGCGATTCAGATTTTGAGCTGAAAATTTAAGTTTAAGTCTAAGCTTTAGAAAGCATTTAATGAGACACAAAAAATAACGGTATAAAATAGTTGTTCGTTACTCCAAAGTCTAAAGCGCCCTCTATCGGAATTTTTTGAAACTTTTCTTTAAAATTTATTTTCAAGAAAATACTGACTTAAAGAATAATTTTAGCAAAACGCGGCAGTAGTTATAGCCTAATCTACGACACAAAGATCGGGAATAACTGATTTTTGTTCTGGGGGGAGAAGGGTTTTAAATTTCAAATTTCAGTTTACGCTACTTAACTACTCGTTAGGACTCAGATTTTTAGATCAAAATTTAAGTTTAAGTCTAAGCTTTCGAAATCATTTAAGGAAATACAAAATATAACGTTAAAAAATAGTTGTTTGTTACTCCAAAGTCTAAAGCGCCCCCTATCGGCATTTTTTGAAATTGACCTTTAAAATTTTATTTCAAGAAAATACTGGCATAAAGAAAATTTTTTGCAAAAACCGCAAACGAATCGACCAATTTTTCCATTTTTTATAATCGTTTGAAATTTCGGACCCTAAACTTTAATGCCCCCTATCTCCTTGGGAATACGTCTGGGACCCTTAGTCTCCTATTTAATATTATTTGTCTTTAAGTGTACTATAACCCCTTAAAGTTCTGCCCATCTTTTATGAATCACCCTGTATATATACAGGGCTGGTGTCAAAGAATTCGATCCCTGTTCCTCTTGATTATTTTGTTTGAGTCGAATCAGGGCATTTAAATTTAAGTGATAATGCGCATGATATTGAAAACCAATTTTACGGAGTACTGCACCTCCATCTATATCTTTTCTCAATGGTTACAACTACTGCAACATGTCTTCTTTCTCATAAACACATTTCTGCGCACTCCAGATTTTACATAATACTATCCTCGATTTTATTTTTCTGGAACAGTCCTCATCCAGCCCCCCCCCCCTTTTACCCCCTCATTCCGCTAAGCCTATTGTTCAACTGTGGATCCAGCCGCAGCCGAGATTCGAATCACGGCCCGTCTGAGAACAAATGTGTTACCATTAAAACACTGTGGAATTTCTTTCATGATTGTATGATAGTCCAAGAGCCGACCGCACAAAACTCTTAGTCATCGAGTGCAAGAAAAATTCCTTCATTTTATGGAAGAGTGGCAATAGAGGAATCTAATGATCCATGTCTGCCGGAAGTGAAGTGGTGCATAAGCCAAAAATCGATACCACTAGTAGTTGACTCGTAGGATTAGCATTGTGTTTTCCTGAACCTAGTTTTCCATGTTTTCATGTTATTTTTATTGCAAGGCAAATACAATTCTAAACCTACGTGCCAACCACTAGTGGTATCAATTTTTGGATTATGCACCCCTTTTGCTTCCGGCAGACATAGAGCATTAGATTCCTCTATTGCTACTCTTCCATAAAATAAAGGATTTTTTTTCTTGTGCTCGATGACTGAGGGTTTTGTGTGGTCGGCTCTTGGACTATAACCATCCCACACTAAGAATCGCCGTCTTTTCAAATGATCATGTCGCAGCAAGACGGATAAAGTTATTTATAAAAATTAAAATTTCTAATTTAATAAATACTTTTTTAATTTATTTATTTAATAAACATACGTAATTTATTTATAAAAAAATCGCTATTGCATTAAAAAAATCAGTTATTAAATTCTATAATAAACTTTATTTAAATATTTTGTTTCTTTGCTACACATGTGATGAAGGTTTCTTAATAAAGGACAAGGTGCGCGTTATTTAACGAATATATAGGGGCTCGTTATACGCTGAAATATGACAATTTAAATTTACAGAACTAAAATTTCGTAATTAAATTTTTTTTCAGATTTTTTTTTCAGAATTTTTTTTTTTTTTTTTTTTTTTTGGTTTTATTATATCAATATTATATATATGATAAAGCGGCAGGCCTTAAAATGTTAGCCCGAGTGATTTAAAAAAAAATTAGGTTTTTTTTTTTTTTTTTTTTTTTTTTTTTTTTTTTTTTTTTTTGCCATTTGTATCATTTAAGAGAGCAATTTCCGGCAGTGACTTATGAGTATAACTATCCTTTTTGAAAAAAAAAAATCGTATTTTATTGATATGTTTGTCAAAAGGGCTGCCAGTATTCATTTTGGCAAAAAGTATCATCGGTAAATTAATTAAAATAGCTATATCCATTATAAAATACAGTCGAGTCTCTATATAACGAAATCCACCGTTCCAGTAAAAAATTCGTTATATAGAGATATTCGATGTATAGAGAATGATGTTAAAAATCGTATTTAATGTGTGAAATTTGAACAAATATTATCTTTGATGTTTTGAATTAAGAATTTAAAATGTTTAAAAGTAAATATTAACCTAACAATTTATTTCTTAATTATTTAAGCTGTATCAAAAAAGAGAACAGACGTTTATTTGAAAACTTAATGAAAATCAAATAAGGAAGACTTGCATTAATTTTAGGCTAAGAAACTTATAATCTTTTGCTGTTTTGATTTTAAAGTTGTTACGCTCTGTTAAAAAATGCTCGAATTTTAGCAAGGAATGAAAAATTGTAGTTAACATTTTCCTCCATTTGAAGGCCTCTCTTATGTGCCTCTCATTGATGTGTATCCTCTCTTATATGTGTATCAATCCAATTGACATTGTTTTGAGAAGGATGTTGAGTGTGGGAGGTAGGATGAATTCTTTGGATTTAAAGAACAAAGAGGGAAGTAATATATACATATATATATATATATATAAACTCAGCACTGACGATAAATCAAAAATAAGTGATGGAAAATTGATTCCATATGATTTCGAAGCTTTTTAAAACTGAATGAATTAAGACCAATTTCTGAAAAAATTCGTTATATGGAGATAAATATTTCGCTATATAGAGACTGTTTTTAATGTAATCATGCGAAAAGGGAACCGTTCATACTAAAAATTCGTTATATAGAGAAATTCGATGTATGGAGTTTCGTTATAGAGAGACTCAACTGTACTTTCAAAAAAATGCAGAAAATAATTATTTATATTTAATTAGAGAAATTTCTTTAATGAAGGACAGTATTATATAATGAAAATATTTAATTTGAACATGAAAGAAATATTCACAATGCTTAGAAATTTATTCAATATGAAATATTTCAATTAATTCAGTCATATTTGTCAAATATTCGCTCGCGCCAAGTTAAGAAAAATGCAGCACAAAAATTTAATTGCATAAAATTTCAGTATTACTTTTTAGCTCACAGGCTATCATAGCCTTAGAGTTTATGTGCCCGTCCGATCTGTATGTACGTTCGTACGTTCGTACGTAACGCGATAACTCATGATAAAAATATCGGATCTACTTGAAATTTTGTATATAGGTATATCTGATAAGGCGCTTCCCTGATTAGTTTTTGGAGTTCATTCGATATGTATAAGAGGGGGAACGGGGGGCTCATGCCCCTCCCCTTAATTGATATAAACGGGATTTTCATGCAGAATTAACAGTTTTCGTTCAAAATTTAGATATAGGATCATTCTGATGAGGCGATACCGTGGCTGTTATTAGGTGTTCATTGAATAAGTATAAACAGGGGAAACGGGGAGCTCATGCCCCACCCCTTAATTGATATAAACGGGATTTTCATGCAGAATCAACAGTTTTCGTTCAAAATTTAGATATAGGATCATTCTGATGAGGCGATACCGTGGCTGTTATTAGGTGTTCATTGAATAAGTATAAACAGGGGGAACGGGGGGCTCATGCCCCTCCCCTTAATTGATATAAACGGGATTTTCATGCAAAATTAACAGTTTTCGTTCAAAATTCAGGTATAGGATCATTCTGATGAGGTGAGTCCGTGGCTGTTATTAGGTGTTCATTGAATAAGTATAAACAGGTGGGAATGGGGGTTCTAATGCCCCTCCCCTTAACTTGTATAAATGGATTTTTCAAGCAGAATTGTCAGATTTCGTTCAAATCTCTGAATAGTTTTGGAAGTTTAATGGTTAAGTATAAAAGAGGGGAATAACTCCTCTTAAATTATATAAATGCTAAATGGGTTTTTATTAAGAATTATCCGATTTGCTCTGAATTTTGGATATAGATTTTTTATATGATAAAGCATGTCCTTGATAGTTTAGGAGGTTCAATGATTAAGTATAAAAAAGGAGAAAGGGGAGAGCTGTTTCCCTTTCCTAATTTTTTTTTCGAACAGAATTAACAAAAATACAAGGTTGTAATGTACAATTAGTATGCGTAGCCTGTGAGCTCAATGCCATCAGTTTAACTGGGCAATATTCCTTTTATTTAAATTATTATGATATTTGTCTCATTCTCTCCTTTTGTGTTCTACATGATAAACTAGCAGAAATAACTGTAAAAATGGCTGTACTTCCGAGTTGCAGCTTTTTTTCTTGTTGTTGTTGTTTATTTGTGATTTTGATTTTTCTTTTGTCACTAAATTATGCGATTTCAAGCCAAAAACGCATAACCGAGACTTCAATCGGGCATTAATTGTGGGGGTTTTTTTAAGCGTATGTGAGTATTTTTAGGTGTAGATTTTTATATTCTAATGTTGTTTATTTAAATAGCAGTGATTGTTATAAAAATTGATCCAAATATATAAATTTCAACATAAATATTTGTTACACAAACACACATATTGTAATAAAAAAAAAATTCACACTTTTTTTTTTTTCTTCCAAACATGTGATTATAATACACTCGAACTCAGATTAGTGAAAATTGCCCCTTCCCGACCTTTTTCCTTTCACAATATCGGAATTTCATTTATAAAGGTATTCAAAGCTAAAAAAATTAATAATTAAAGTTTATTCTAAAGGACATCTATGCAATTATACGGTACTATTATAAAATAAACTCATCATTTTAAAAAAAATACAAAAAAAAAAATTAAAAATTAAAAAAAAATGCATGCTGAAATAAATTTTCGATATTCTTTTAAATTCGTAGTTTCTTTAAAAGAATTTTCTGCATATATTCTGTTTTTTAAGAAGGTATTCAAAAGATACTGGACTAATTTTCCGTATTTCTGTCATCCTGCAATTGGAGTATTTTGCTATACTCTTTGTATATTCATTTATATTTGAAGACTGTGGATGGTGAAACTCATTACAGAAGATTACACGAATTCTGTAATTAGCTATTGTTATATTTATGTTGTTTTATTTTGAAGCAAACAAGCAAAATTGAGTACTATATATTCTTCATCTCTTGTTATCGTAAAATGGTGAAGAAAGCAAAAGTTGCAATGTACGGAAAAACATTGTATAGCGAATGCACGGAAAAATATTTGTCAATTTATCAGTTAGCCTATATTTTAAAAAATACAATTCTGATTTAGTAAAATTTAAATCATTGTAAAGCAATTTCATCTGGCACAAGTCCTATCAATTAATCTTAGTGACAAATTTATGAATATTTTCGATATAGGGATTACTTACCAAACATATTGAAGAACAATTTAAACTTAAATAAAAATTTATATATAGTAAGCATAGTAAGCATATTTATCTCTATATGTTTATACTCATTAGAAAAATGCAAAGGAAATCTTTCGTTAAAGTATTCACAACATTTTTTTTACTACTGTTACATACGTAATTATATCATTGTAAACATTTCAAATGTTTGACGTCAACATTGGTTTAACCCTTTTCGGCACAGACGAAGTCTGTTCGTAAAATGAGAAATTTCTGACTGAGATCGGAATTTAAAAACGACTTTTTTTTAGAAATTAAGAACTCCTTAATTTAAGCTTTCATTGTAAAAGCAAAATTTTATTAAAATATTATTGATGATATTTACAAGTTAGGTGCGCCCAGAGTGAATCACCGTGCCGAAAAGGGTTAATACTGTTACAGAAAACTGGGAAGATTTTATTCGATGATTGATTCGATGATTTTATTGATTTCTAAATGTTTATTTTTCTACCAGTATCAGTCATCTAGTTTTTTTTTTTTCAGGTTACCGGTTACATGAATGCAACTAACCTATAAAATAAATACTCAATGTAAATGACGCTCTGTAAGTTTTATTCGAGCAATTCAGCTTTACAAAATCCACGTTAAATATGATAGTTAAAAACCGTGCTTTGTGAGCAAATAATCTGTTATATATTTTTAATATATTTCCTCTTCTAGAATCCAAAGAAATCTCCAGAAGACCTACCAGGAGTAAGAGTATACAAAATGTCCAGCGCGCGACACTTACATAAATACATATTTCTATTGAGTTATAATTTTTAAAGCATAAACTATACATTAAAAATAATAAATACTCTAGATTTTCATTACACTGTTAAAAATGTGCAGCATTCTGCCCTGTCACTTGACCGTTTTTTTGAAAAAAATGTTATATGACAGTAATTTAACTATATTAAGACCATAAACAAGGCAATAATATATTCAGAATAGCGTAAAATGACGGTTGTGTAACCGTTTTCGATAAAAACTGTCAAACGACTGGACAGAATATTACAAACTTTTAACAGTGTATAACATGTTTTCATTTGAGGATATAATAATATTCAGACCACAAAATCACAAGACAATCAACTTATCGAGTTCATGGGTGAAAATCTAGGAATAATAAGTTAAATATTAATTGGCATATTAAAACGCAATCGGTGCACCAAGTTGTTTCTTGGTGGAAAACATCTAAAATCCCGATTTAATCGGTTGACTCGGTGATTTACCATTGTTCTTTCCTATCACTCAAAAACATGAAAACATAGAGCAGGGAACCATACTGATAAACCTATGAGTCGACCTCTAAAATCGGGGTTTTAGGTGCTATTCCACAAAGATATGATTTGACAGACTGACTGCGTTTTAATATATGTATCGAGATTTAACTAATTCTAGATTTGTATCTTTGAACTCGATGAGGTGATTGTCTGATCAACAACTTCCCGGTTTATAAACTATACATAAAAAAAAAAACTTTAGATTTTCCTTATAGCTATGTTTTAATTTGAGGATATAACATCGTTGAAATAGCAGAAATGTGTAGAGAAGTTGCCCCACACGTGACGTGGAATGATCACTCGTGGATAAAAGTAACGAAGTTATTTTGATAAACTTAATTGAATACATTTTGGCAAATAATTTTTTAATATTAAAATTGAAATTAATCTAATTATAATAAAAAATCACAAGATCAAAACAAGAAAAAAAAAGCATAAATGAATATTTATTAATAGCTATAACAAGTAAGATCAATTACAAAAATTGTGATCGATATACTCGTGAAGCTATTATATAAATCCTCTAATAACTTCCCAAACACCAACATTTATATTTTGTAACGAGAAAAATAGCCTAGGCTTAAGAAAGAAATTGCACGGATTTAGTTAGGCCTTTTTTAGTAGGGAGAATTTGAAATATCTGAAATCAGAATAAATGAATGAGAATTACAGGTGATGAAAAAAAATCGCTTGGATCTGGTTAAAATATACTAAATATCTGAAAAGTTTGCGTATTTTGTGCTAACTCTTTGGGGGCAATACCCTATATTTAGATGTACCTGATTTCCAGAAACTTGGTGATATAGAATAAAATAAATAAAATCATAAGAAGAAATCCTATATTCCAACTTTATCCAATGATAAACTACATAATATAAACTTCAAAAAGTTCACCATTTACTTAAAAGATAACATGTACTAATAATACAAATGCTGCAACTTAAAAAAACATAAATTATATTTAAATTTCCAAGTATTTTCGGTCTGCAATATTGCATGCACCTTCAGAAAATATTTTCATTAAATTAGTAAAATATTAATAGGAATTAGGAATACTGGAGGGAATAATACTACATACTAGGAATACTACATAATATTGATTTTAAAAACTTCACCATTTACTTAAAAGATAACACATACTAATAACACAAATTCCACAAGTTTAAACATACATTTCATTTAAATTTCGAAGTATCTTCGGTCTGCAATACTGCATGCATCCTCAGGGAATATTTTCATTAAATTACTAAAATATTAATAAAAATACAAATAGAAAGTGAAAATAAAAATAAAAATCACTTGATGACATCTAAACACCTGTATTTTACTTAATGACTTCGAATGTGACATTCACAATTATCCATTACTGGTATTTATTCTTACAGTTTGGAGATAATTTTTAGGGCGACGGAATAATCAAGAAGTGCCTAAGTTTTTAAAACATAAACTATACATTAAAAAGTAATAAAATACTCTAGATTTTAATATTCATATATTTTAATTTGAGGATTTAATATCATTGCTAAAACAGCAAAGAAATGTAGAGAAGAAGCCCCTCCCCCCCACGTGACATGGATTGATCACCCATGGGAAAAGGTAACAAAATTCGTAGTAACAAGTAAGACCATTACGGAAATTGTGATCGATATACTCGTGAAAGTTATTATATAAATCCCGTAACATCTTCCTAAACACCATCAAGAACACTTTATTGCGAGAAAAATAGTCTACACTTTTTAAAGAAAAATCTGAAAGTCACGGATTAATTTTCCCTGACTTTCACAGAAAAAGTGCTTTTTCACAACAAAAGGTCATTTTCCGATAAAATTCAGAAAACTCCACCATATTTCCTGAAAATAACGAAACGGGTAGAAATAGAAAGAAAGAAAGAAAGGAGACATTCCGTTGTCTGAGGGTCTCCGTGGCCAAATGGTTAAGGCACCACGCCGCTAATCATCTGCATGCGCTTTAGATTGTGGGTTCGAATCCCACTGGCTCCATTGCTCACACTCTTCGTGTAGAGCTGCCGGCCGTATTTTCTTCGTGTTGTAAAATTTCCTTGTGCTATCTTGTCCCTGTATATTGGCGATGACTTATAAGCAGGCTTTCATGTCGAGCACACAAGTCAGATGTATGTATTCAATAAAAATAGAAATAAAACTCCGTTGTCTTGGCAAATTTATTTTGAATGTTTATAAAACTGACATGTTGCTTCACAGAAATGGGAAAACTCAACGAAAGAATCCTGGCTCTTTCGGGAGACTTGTATAGTTTTGAGGATTGTAACTGAATTGATTTTGTTATCGAGATTAAAAAATATTATATTTCTTGCCAACTTTCTAGCAATTTTATAGTACCAACTTTATGCAGGAATAAAAATATCTGTTAAAACATAGAAAAAAAAGCAAAACTCTATAATTTTAAATTAATTCTTGGTTAAATGTATTCTGCATTTTTCTGAGTCATCATTTTGCAGACATTTCTCTTATTTAACGTCAAATTCCCTGTATTTATTTCCATGTCTTTATTTAAAGATATTTTTATCTTTGTTAAAACTTGCAATTCAAAATACACACTTTTTTTTGCAATTTTATTAAATATAATAAAAAAAAACTTTTTTTTTTTTTATTTTTTTTTTTAAATTTAGAATAATTAGAAAGGGAACAAATCCTTATAACAAAGTTAGTGGGGATTTTCATAGACAATTATTTTGCAATTGTTTCCTTCACCTGATGTCAGAAGCTTTGTAATGTTAAAAATAAATTGTGCAGTGTTACTTTAAAGGAGTTATAATTATTACAATGCTCTTATATTATTATTTATTCATTGGTAAATGCGTTTTAAAAATATATTAATTTTATAAAAACATTACACAAAAGGAATAAAATAATGAAAACATAAAAAATCACTTTTAAATTACATTTTTTCTGTTTATTTTTCTCGTATTTCTTATTTAAAAAAAATCTTTTAACTAATAAGTCCCCCCCCCCTAAAAAAAATAGTGTGCGAAAATTTCGAAAGATTCTCTAAAACATTACTTTTTAAAAATAATAATAAAAATTTTCCATACAAAAAGGAAAAAAAAACAGTGATTTTAAACAGTGTTTTTTTTTTTTTTTTTTTTTTTTTTTTTAAACTAGTTAGAAAATTAAAATTGATTTTAAAAATAATAAGAATTATGCATCGGTCTAAATTAAAATCAAATAAACCATTTATGAATATTCCAATGATTATATTTGAAAGGAAATCTTTAAAAAGCACAAAAGATTTTCCCACTAACTCATAAAAACATACTTTGTACAGTATAACATCAACAGATTTGGCTCAGTCAGTAAGGACTTGTTCCGCTGTTGTAAAGGTCTCCAGTTCGATTCTCGAGACGGTTTGAAATAAGTTATACGAAAATTAAATTAAATAATATTCTTTTAATAATATTCGAATTCTTTGACGGCTGAACGATTCATTAATTTTAAAAGTTAAATTATTAACATTAAAAATCAAACATTGTAACGGAATGTTACCGCTTCTTAAAACGGAGTTTTTCATTCTTTTACTTGCCATAACGGAAAATCTACTAACGGAACGGTAAATGTCTGGCAACTTTGCTGCCAGTAGTTTTATTGTAAATTCACAGATTTTTTTTAATAGTACAGGCTTAAGAAAGAAAATTGCATGGATTTATTTAGGCCTTTTTTAGTAAGGGGAATTTGGAATATCTGAAATCAGGAAAAATGAATGAGAACTCCAGGTGATGAAAAAAAAATCACTTGTATCTGGTTAAAATATACTGTAATATGTATCGCCAGGGAATATTTTCCTTAAATTAGTAAAACATTAATAAAAATTCAAATAGAAAGTCAAAATAAAAATCATTTGGTGATTTTTAAATACGTGTATTGTATTAAATATATTTTAATGTGCTGTACATGATCATCCATTACTGGTATTTAATCTTATAGTTTGGCGATAACTTTTGGTCGACGGGATAATAATGAAGTAGTTACCAAGTTTTTAAAAACATAAACTATGCATCAAAAATACTAATATACGCCAGATTTTTATATTAACATGTTTTAATTTGAGGTTGTAATAACGTTATTAGAATAGTCTAGATTTTCATATTAACACCTTTTAATTTGAAGATAAAATAACATTGTTAAAATGTTCTAGATTTTTATATTAACGTGTTTTAATTTGAGAATGTAATAACTTTGTTAAATTAGTCTAGATTTTCATGTTAACATGCTTTAAATTGGGAATGTAATAACATTGTTAAAATACTCTAGATTTTTATAAAAAAACATATGTTAATTTAAGAGAATAACATTGTTAAAATAGCAGATTTATATATAGAGAAGCTACCTCGCACGTGACATGGAACGGTCCATGGATAAAAGTAACAAAGTTCTTTTGGTAAACTATTTGCATACATTTTGGCCAAACGTTATTTAAATACTGAAATTACAATTAATCTAATGATAATAAACAATTACAAATAAAAAATAATAAAAACCAAAAAAATAATGTGAGTAAACGGAAATTTATTAACAGCTGTAAGAAGTCAGACCTTTACAAAAATTATTATCGATATACTCTTAATGCTATTATATAAATCCTGTAATAACTTCCCAAATACCAACAGAAAGACTTTGTAACGAGAAAAATAGCCTAGGCTTAAGAAAGAAAATTGCATGGGTTTAGTTAGACCTTTTTTTAGTAAGGAGAATTTGGAATATCTGAAATCAGAATAAATGAATGAGAAATTCAAGTGATGAAAAAAAATCACTAGGATCTGGTTAAAATGTACTGAATTTCTGAAAAGTTTAACTACTGTGTGTTGTCTCTTTTAAGGTAATACCTTTGCTTAGTTAGACATATTGGATTAAGTAGACATACTTGATTTACAGAAACGGTTATGTTATCAAATAAAATAAATAAAATAATAAGATAAAATCCATTACTCCACCTAAATCCAATGATAAACTACGTAATATAAACTTTTAAAATGTTCTTCATTTACTTAAAAGAGAACACATACAAATAGTACAAATGCTACAAGTTTGAAAATACAGTCGAGTCTCTATATAACGAAATCCACCGTTCCAGTAAAAAGTTCGTTATATAGAGAAATTCGATGTATAGAGAATGATGTTAAAAACCGTATTTAACGTGTGAAATTTGAACAAATATTATTTTTGATCTTTTGAATTAAGAATTTGGAATGCTTAAAAGTAAATATTAAACTAACATTTTATTTCTTAATTATTTAAGCTGTTTCAAAAATGAGAACAGACATTTATTTGAAAGCTTAATGAAAATTAAATAAGGAAGACTTGCATTGATTTCAGACGAAGAAATCTGTAATTTTTTGTTGTTTTGATTTTAAAATTGTTACGCTCTCAAAAAAAAGTTTAAATTTTAGCAAGGAATGAAAAATTGTAGTTAACATTTTCCTCCATTTGAAGGCCTCTCTTATGTGCCTCTCATTGATTCCTCTCTTACATGTGCATCAATCCAATTCACACTGTTTTGTGAAGAATGTGGAAATGTGTGTGGGAGGTGGGATGAATTCGTTGGATTTAAAGAACAAGGAGAGAAGTAATATAAAAAAAACTCAGCACTGACGATAAATCAAAAATAGGTGATGGAAAATTGATTTCATATGACTTCGAACTTTTTAAAACTGAATAAATTAAGACCAATTTATGAAAAATTTCGTTATATGGAGATAGATATTTCGCTATATAGAGACTGTTTTTAATGTAATCATGCGAATAGGGGACCGTTCCTACTAAAAATTCGTTATATAGAGAAATTCGATGTATGGAGTTTCTTTATAGAGAGATTCAACTGTATACATTTTATTTAAATTTCCAAGTATTTTTGGCCTGCAATACCGAAGCCATCGTCAGAGAATATTTTCATTAATTGCCGTTCTTTTCATTCAAATATGCCACTTTGTTTGAAATGGAAGAGTCTATACTTTCTAGGATAGCTGGAAATGAAAGTAGCTGTGTTCTGAATTAAACATGCGTACAGAAAACTATTTAAGTGGCGTTCTCCTTATTTTTTGCTATTTTTTAACTTAAAACAAAGTGAAATATATGAACAAAGGGACGCATAAAAAATGAATGGAACAGCAATTAAGTATTTTCCTCTACATAAGTTTAATTCGAACCCCTACTAGGTTTACTACCAGCTGCCCACGGAATTATAAACTCCCTCGTTTCAAAAGAGTGACGTATTTTAATGAATGGAACTGCAATTAATAGAAATATTTCCTGACGATGGTTGCGAGACTGCAGACCCAAAGCACTTGGAAATTTAAACAAAATGCATATTTTAAAACTTGTAACATCTGTATTGTTATTATTTTTTATATTCAAAGTGAACGGTGAATTTTGTAATGTTCATATTTTGTAGTTTATGGATGTTATAATGTTACTTGTCAGTTTATCAATCATATTTAAAATTCATACAAGGTATATTCAAAATGTTAGTTTTGAGATGTATGCATTGCATTCATTAGTTGTGTTCATAGTTGTATCATATCATTAATTACAAAATTAACCCAAAACCAATTTAAACAAGTACAAATAATTTAACGTTCTTGAGTTTTCCCATTTTTTTATAGATATACCAACATTTAAACAGAGGATAGTATTGGAGACTGTGAGTCATAATGGGTGAAAATGCACCTAAAACGTCCGAAATTGCCTTTTATTTTTGTAATGAAAACTGTCTAAAAGAAAATATCGTTTTCTGAATTTATACTTCAAATGAATTATATTTTTACTTAACCTCCTCAGTCCTGAGATAAATATTACGAGACATCACAAAAACTTCTTTAAAATTAAAATAAAAGAACTCCAAAGATGTATTCGCCTATACATCAATACTTACAGGGTGTCCAGCAAATAACACCCTGATTTTAAAATTAAATTTCTCAAAAGCAAAGATCAATAGAATTATGCAGTAAAGGGTTTGTTTATCAGGTAAGCTGTAAAAATCTTATACAAAAGTTTCGAACGGTAAATATTTTGAAAAGATTGTGTTCTGATTGCAAAGAATGCTTTGATTTGACATTTTTCTTGCTTTAGATTGCTGCCAGAGAATGTGTTTTTCGGCTTAAAGTGCCATATTTCATAGTTTTTTTAAATTAAATTTTTAAAATTTCGAAATTCTAAAAATTTACTTCGAAAAATCTTTAAAATATTGCACTGTAAGCTGAAAAATTATTTCTCTGCAGGCAATCTAAAACAAAAAAAAATGTCAAATCAAAGCATTCTATGCAATCAGAAAACAATTTTTTCAAAATATTCACTGTTTGAAATTTCTGTATAAGATTTTTACAGCTTACCTAATGAAAAAACCGTTTGCCGCATATTACTATCGATCTTTGTTTTTGAGAAATTTAGTTTTGAAATCAGGGAGTTATTTGCTGGACACCCTGTATGAAGTGGATTCATTTATTAAAAATGTCTAGAAATAATTTCAATAATTCTAGAAACATTTAGATTCTTTTACAAAAACCGTTACTTTTTGGAAGATAGCACGTTATTACATTAAAGTATTGAATATCAAGACATTAGCAATTAAAAGACATAGAATATAACCTTCATTGGAAATATGTAATTTACAGCATTAAATTGAGTGTATCTGTGAAATAAACAACATACTTAACACATTTATAAGATTACAGCGTTTATTAAAATTCATTAAACAAAGATGACAAAACTTAAAAATGTAGAAACAGGGATTTTATAGCAGTTATGTGTTTGAAAATTTTACTTACTTAAGATATTTCATATCTTTCTCCATTGAAAGAGGTTCAAAATACATAGATATTTTAGAGATAAAAGTATTTCATCATTGCAAGTTTGGAAGAAATGAAATAGAAAATTTTGCAAAGTTGGTTAACATAATACTTTTCGTACTAACAATGCATTAAAAATATTTTTATACACCGTTCAATAAAATATTGCATAACACATACACAACACATGCAACATTATTGCATGCATTTTAGAAAACGTTAAATTTATTTAAATTACAATTGAACATAAACGAACTTGTTGTGCTTTGTGTACTTGTAGAGAGGTGTCTTTGTAGAAGTTTCAATACCGAATAATTTTTTTTATGACGAAAAGTCTTCTATTTCAGGAAAATTATAGATATTGGAGATGACATTACTCTTCGTGAAGTTAACTGAGGGAAACAGAATCACAGAATGATTATTGAGACACTTATGAACAGTTAATATCTGCCTCAAATAGTCTTTTCATAAGTTCCTCACACGGTCACTAGAGTTCAATTGACAAATCATTAATATTTCGCAATTTTAGATGCAACATTTTTTTAATAAAAAATATTTATTAATATTCATAGTATATTTTAAACCATTAAAACTCAAATAAATGAATAAATAAGTTTATTTGCTTAGCAAGTTGGAACTGAGATTTTACATTTGAGATCTATAAACAGTGTTTTGGGTACTAAGAACAAACAAAGTGTCAAACAGTTAAAAAAATTCCTGCAGGTGCTGTTATCGTTGGTAATTTTTTTCAAATAAAAAAAAAAATATTATAACTAGTGAAAAATTGCGACGTTCACATCTGCCCCATGTTCACATGTACCCCAGTCTCCCCTACATGAAAGTTAAAAACTGAATAAAACTATTGGGTTGCCAGCTAATAGAAACCTGCATTGTTTCTTGAAACCGGATTTTACCCCAACCGACTAGTCCAACCTACGGTTCAAACTTGTCGGTGTTTTTTTTTTTTTTTTTTTTTTTTTTTTTTTTTTTTTTTTTTCCTGCGAGTCTGACTCAGTCTTTAAATGTTTCTGGTTAGTTTGATTGTTTCGGTTTAGCTGGTCTCGATTTTCAAACGAAAGTCTTCAATGTTTTTTAAGTGATAAAAAATATATATTTGAATACAGTAATTATCTACGTGTTAAGTTTTATAGAAATAAGGTAAAATTGATACTAAAAATATAATTATAGGCTGCTTTTCCACGATTATATTAAAATATATGTTAATTTTCTTTTACTTGGTCTTCTGGTTGGGTTCGGGTTTAAATATTTTAATATAATTTAAATTATTTTAAGTGAATTCGGGAAAAAGAAATTTGAGTGTCATTTTTTTTTCAAGATACAGAAAAGGAAAATTTTCCCTTCTTTCTTTTCCGCTACTATGATTTAAACAATTTTCTGCCCTTTTAAATTGAATCCTTATAATGTAATAGGTATCATATTATAAAAGCTAAGTGAAATATAATAGTCTTTTGTGTCTTAAAAAACATAGGCAAAGAAATGCTGTGAAGAAAATATTCCATCAGAAAATAAGAATCGAAAGAATGCAGCTATTTTACTGAAAATTGCATTCAAAGGAATTTGAAATAACTCTAATTCTTTAGAGTTTCAAATTTGGGAGCGAAGAAAAAAATGTATATATAAATACAGTAAACAATAAAAATATGATTTAGAGTTGTTTGCTATTTAATGCGGTGTTCTTTAAATGTTCTTTTGTAAACCTGTAAATGTTTCCTATTGTTAAATTTTTTTAATCCCTAATTTACTTACTATGTACCGTATATGCCCGCGTGTAAGACGCCCCCTCCCAATTCTTAAGCAAAATTTTGCAAAATAATAATAATAATAATAATAATTAATTTTCGAGTAATAATTCGAACCAATTTCTGGTAGTATGTTGAAAAATAATGTAATCCAGGATTTAAAAAAATAATAATACAATTTTATTTAATTGGTAAACATTTCTTTTATACGATTCTAATCAAACATTTCTTTTAAAATTCAACGCTTAGAAACTGTATAAATGAGAAAAAAACTGAAGAAACTTAAACTATTTTGAAGCCTTTCCACATCAATTTAATGATACATAAAAAGAAAGAATTTTTTCAAAAATCTATTCAAGTCTCATTTACAAGGGTAAACTACTTCTTAGACTGCTAAAATGTAGTATTTCTTTGTATTGTACGTCTTTTAGAAGATATTTTTAGAAGCATACCCAAGTAGAAGTTTAAAAAAAAAAAAAAGCTATTAAAATGTTGAAAGGAATGTCCCTGTATTGAAGAGAATTCTATCTCAAGAGAAAATGGGTGCAGAATAATTAAAGGGAAATTATTGTTGAGCATTTTTTGGTCAATCACAGGGAAATGACCGTTGTCCGCTTTTATCTCTCACGCCAATTTAAATCCACGTGTGATTACTTAAAAGGTTTACCCATTCGCCAGTTATCTGTTTATTATTATTATTATTATTATTATTATTATTATTATTATTATTATTATTATTATTAATTTGTGTTTAAGTCGACCTCCCGATTTCAACGCCCAAATTTTGTCTAAAATCCTTCGGATTATACACGATATATACAGTATATAATCTCTTTCTTTCGAAATTTCGAATATGAGAAAAAAAGTGAAATAATAATTAAAGAAACTGTAGGTGGTTACAAATACAAATCGTAAAGATATATGATGAAAAGTGAATAATAACGTCAAGAATTCAGTCATTTTACTCATGCTGTGATTTACTTTTCTGTTTCTGTACGAAGAAAGATTCTCAGATGTAACATTCGATAGTCACTGAACGTCCCAAAACTTTTTATGCATATACAGATTTTAGATATTTATGAATTGCCACGGAAATCCTAATAAAACATTTTTCTTTTAAAACATTAATGCGTTTATGTTCTCAGGTCACTTTAAAAATTTTGACCTTTTTTTTCTGCAAAAGTATTTATCTATGTTGATAGAAAAATTTTGAAATAAATTTTCCGTGATTTGCCATTATAATGCAATTTTATTTTCTAAATAGACCGGGAGGTGGCAGCACAAACAATCCCCTAATCGAGTTAACGGATGACAATCTAGGTTTAGTAAATCTCTATTCGCATATTAAAACACAATCGGTTCGCAAAGACATATCTTGGTAAAAAGATACCTAAAAACCTTATTTTAGAAGTTGACTCATAGGTTAACTATTATGTTTTTCAGCTTCCAGTCCGCCATAATCTTGGGTACAGGAAAGCACAAAGGTAAACTTATGAGTCAACCGCTAAAATTGGATTTTCAGGTATTTTTCGTCAAGCTATGACTTGGCAGACCGATTACGTTTTAACTTGCGAATCGAGGTTTACCTAATTATAGATTTTCATCCATCGAAAACTCTGCGAAATGTAAGATAAAAACATGCCAGAATTCTTTTAGTTTTCAAAAATATCACTTTATCTCCATGAATATACATGCTACAAATCTTACAAAAATCGGTGAACATGTTGTACAGAATTCACATGTTTGTATTCTGCAACTGTAGGTCAATTTGCGCAGGGAAATTTCAATTTTTTTTTTTTCGAGTTTTTGTTGGCCGTCTGATTGTCCTGCTTAATAAGTTTATGTTGATAAATTTGAGGCAAAACATATTGTTTATAATCCTGAAGTTTTAGAAGAATCTGGCAAGTATTTAAAAATATATATTCGACAAAATATATAAAATTGAAAGTCTCAGTTGTATAAGGATTTCAAATTCTGATTCAAGAACGATTGGTAGCCTGGACTGAAGAAATCCTTATTTTTGTTTGAAAACCAAATTTTATTGGGTCTAAGTTATATATGACACTAAAAGAGCATAAATTTCCACTGGGCTCCAGTCAATTCTAATCATAAATCTCTAGATTAAGGCCAAAACAGATCTGACCACTCTGAAAGTTGAACTGAATTCCTGGAACTCCCCCCTTTACTTGCGGTTTACAGACAACAGGAAACAGGGGAGATACAATGACCAGTGAGATAACTATTTTAAAGCATACTGAAGGGAAAGAATACTGTTTTACACTTGGATTGAAGTTGAACCGCAAAACTCATTAACAACAAATGCGACATAAAACGCATCGCCTTAGTTCAATTGAAAGTATTGTAGTCTGAATGCAGCCTCACTCCTACAGTATACAGAGTACGTTACAGCTGACTCTTTTTGTATTACACACTAAATTGCGTTGTAGATCGGGACCTTTGTCGGAACTCATGAGCTCCTCAAGAGACAGGAGGTATTTTATCGGGGGAATGTTTGCCAGTATTCATCCGTATCTGCAATATCTTCCGCTTTCACCTCTACGGTCTTTTTAGAGAACATTGTATCCCGACGCTCAACGCTGTCTGTCCTCTTCTCTCCATCCCCGCATCCTTTTCTACCCCTTGGAAGAGCAGGAGGGGTGCGTCCGCTTTCTACAACCCCGCCCCGACGTTCCCGTTGGTAGTATGGCTACACTTCTAGTCACCTTGTGTTGCCAACGGCTGTCTGGTCGCGGTTGAAACTTTTACTCTTGTAGGTCACTCAGGTGATAAAACCATCTACCAGGGCTGTACTGTACCGAACCACTTGTGTCAGGAAAAAAAGATGTCCCCAGACATTAAAGAGCCAAGCTCATCATCTCTATTGTAGCTTTCCGTGAGAAAAGTGACCGCAGGAAAAGTCTGCATTTAGCACGACAATAAATTAAATGTTCACTGATTAGGGCTTATGATTCTAAGATTTTATAGTTGATTAATAGCCATATAAAGCATACCTAAAAAATTTTAATAAAGTTTACATATAAAATAGCCCCCATACAATTTTAAAAACATCTGACCATCTTGAATAAAATTGTAATATCCTTTTAAGGTTTCGTTCATCTCACGGAACCAAATTCCTCAAACCGAATACAAAGAAACCCTATTCGTTCAAAACCTTTTTTAAGGTTTCGTTTATCTGACGAAACCGTATTCGTCTCTGCTCTCTGTCTTTCTGTCCGTCGCAGAGAATATACACTAAAACTGTATAAGTCAGAGACTTCAAATTTCGTGTACTTACAGCTGAATACCCGTGACACACAACAAATCACAAAATTTTGAAAAAGTCTATTATTTTAATTAAATTTATTTTTTCAATATCATCCGTTCATTTTTGCGATTTAAATTTCAAAACAGAACCTTCATTTCAACATTTTTCGTGTAGATATCATAGCTTGTAGGCAAAGTATATCGCTAGTAAACATAAGGTTCTTAGTTCGAACCCCTATGCTAGAACATGAAATTTTAATATTAAGATAAGAAGAAATTTCGTATTTTTGGCCGATTTAATGGTTCATATTATTAAGGTATTATTCATCTGACATTCATAACATTTTTTGGAGATTTTAGCATTTAAAATTTAGCATTTGAAACTTAATTTTAAATAATTTATTTCGCTTTTAGAAAATTAAAATTTTATTTATGTCTCCGCTAAGTTATTTTACTTACAAATTACAAAATAAATAAATAAATAAATAAATAAATAAATAAATAAATAAAATAAACAATAATAATAATAATAAAATTTTGGATTTTATTTATATAATTTGTTTTACCATTTTAAATTTGATTAAAGTAAATAACTTCCTTTAATAATTCTTTTACAATTAAATTTATTTGTGTTACAAAATATATAACAATTTACTAATTATAAATTTTTTAATTTATAATTACTAAATTACTAAATCCAAATACAATTTGGATTTAATAATTTAAGGATAAGTTGTTTTGAAAGAAATTTTAAACGAAACCCTCTGTGCGATCTACGATCACACTTACCCACTTGTTTTAATTTCCACTCGAGTTTTTTTCATTTTGTAAGTATCATAGAAAAAATTTAACTTACAAAAACCTTGTGATATCCGAATCACGATAAAATGCAAAATTATATCAGTATTGTAAGAAATGCCATTATCATTTAGAATACAAATTAATCTGAATACATTTATAACTCAGCGATATATCACACACAGAACTTTCTATTTACATACATGTCATGTAAATATAATGTATAGCGCTTAATGTAAATCTAAGTCGACGAGGCGTAACTCACAAAATATTTATCCGAGTTCATGAAATATTTTTTACTTTTTCCTGGTTTAGAATATTTTTCAAGCTTCTTTTTTCAAGTATAAATTTTAATATGGGAAGAAACGCATTATGGAATATATATTTTTTGTACATATTTATATTACATATGCCGACTGAAAGAAAATCCTTTAATTCTTATTCAGAAATGTTTTACATGCCATAAATTTTGTATGCAATTCAAATATAAATAAATAAACTGGAGTAAGTTTTTTACACATTTCAAATGCAACCGGAATTTTTCAGTGAAAGTAATGATATCAAGAAATGTTTTCGAAACTTTATGTATGCTATGTAATAGTGGTTCTCAAGCTTTATTTTTATGCGACCTAGTAAAACTAGTCATTGTGGGTCACCGTAATACTTACTTACCCATCATGGATATTCATACTATAAAATATGAGATTAAAATATATGAAAACTATTTATAAAATGCATCGAAATTTAAAAATAAATAAATAAATAAATAAAGATATATTTAAACTATTTTAATACATTGTAATGCTTTATAACAGAATTGCGGGTACTACATGATTACCCCTTCGACCAGTTTCGGCAAATAATATATCTCGCCAAACTATTTGTAAATTATATAAATGTGCATAATTTTTATTTTTAAATAGCAAAATTACAAGTAAATTAGTAAAAGGTTAATATATATATATATATATATATATATATATATATATATATATATATACAGGGTGAGTCATAAATATCGAAACAATAGGCTATCTCCTCAAATATTGCCCCTAGAACCATACTTCCAATTGCAAAAATTCATAAAAAAAGGTGAAATATCTGATAAGATAAGTTGCAACTCCATGGGGGGTCTATTTGAAAAAATACGAAAATTAAATTTTTATACGGCCCCCGTAGGTCAAAATTCCCAATTAGGAAATTATTCCTTATCCATTCCTAAATTGAACAAAACAAATCTCATCTCCGTATCTGAAAATCCCACAGAGATATTAAATCCCAAAATCCTCAAAAATTCTTGACTTACACCACTTTTCCCTGCCTCTAAACTGTGCTTTCTTCTCTGTGATTCAGCGCTTGTTAGGGAACATTCACAAATTGCAAATTGATAAAAATCGGTTTAATAAAATCCGATAGATTAAAATCGGATGGCTCTTTTTCTTTGGACATAAAATAGCAGCGTATAGTTTTTACGCTAAATTGGTCTACCAGACGTCTGCCCGGGTCAAAATACCTAGGTCAAGTCTCAAACCGACCCACAGGGGAAAAGTTCAGCGTGGCCTGAAAAAATGTCAACATCATAACCCGGACCGTTCTGGAAAATAGTTTAAATCATAGCCCGGTTCAGTCGCAAATTTCTACATAGTTTTTTAATTCGGCGTGGGGAAAAAATGTTTCATATAGAGGAGTTCTGACCAAAAAATTCTTTTATAGCTTTTCGTTTTTTATATTTATACTTTTTATTATTAAAGAAGCGCCTAAGGCTGTAATATATATTTTTTTTATCAATGAATCTCTATTTATATGTAAATGTTTCACTTATATTTTAATATCGTTAATCCATATCCCATGCGTTGGAGACTCTGAAAAATGTTATACACTAAAACTTTTTAAGACGGAATCACATAGGAAAGAAAAAATACGTTATAGACAGATGCTCTCCCTAGAAGACGTAATTGGAGCTTATTTTCTTTTCAGGTACTATTGCATTTATTTTGCATGGATCAACGTATTTTCCGTTTAAGACAGAATTCCGTCATAGGCAGATTTTTTTTCACTGGTTTTATTGTATTTAAATTTTTTAGCCTTTGAATAACCTATTTTTAAAAAAATATTTTAAAGGTTTTTTTTTTTTTTGTAAAATAAAAGTTTTAAAATCTATATGTTTTTCGTAAAAAAATTCGATTGAGCCGAATTTTATTTATTTTATATACGTATTAAGTCAGTCAGAGACAGTGATTTTAATACAGGTTTTGTCGAGCAGTGGCGTAGCTAAGGGGGGACAGGGGGGGGGGCGTCCGCCCCGGGCGCCGAGGCCTAGGGGCGCCAAATTTAGAGAAATTGTTATATATCTATATTGGTGGTGGGGGCGCAAAATTTCTTGCTGGCCCCGGGCGCCAAAAAACATAGCTACGCTACTGTTGTCGAGATCGGGTTTGAAAATTTCATCCAGAGTGCACCTAAGTTGAAGGAAGTAGTCCCCTCCTTTATGAAAAGTACGCTAGGCCCGGGCTGGCAGGTCATCCGAAAAAAGTAACATCTCGGTCCTGGCCCTACCTGGGCCCAGAATACAGATTTTTTAACATCCTCTGGAGGACGATAAAAAGCCTGAAGTTGTCAGAGGTAAATTTAAAAAGAAAAAAAAGACTTAATCTGCATCTTAGAAAAAGCATTTTTTAAAATAACTGACGGACATTTAAATAATACACTTCGTTTTGCTGCATAATGATTTTTTTATCCTCTATTTCTTGTCTTTAAATTATTAAATGTTAAGAATTTTTAAAAGAAAAAAGAACTTGAAACACGTCATTTTTGATTTTTTTTTACATTAGTTTTGTTTCGGCAAATTTGAAAAAATGTTTACTTTTGAAAAAATGTTTGTTTTTGAAAATATGATTTTTTTTAAAGTTATATTATTTTTTCAATAAATATTTTTAATAGTTTTAAAATTAATATAAAAAAAAACCTTGGAACAAAACTAAAATCAGATTTTTATCTTTAATTAAATGGAAAGAAATTGAAATCCGATAAATAATGTTACGAGTTATAACGATTTTTGATTGTCCCATTTAAACCAGTACTAACCACATGAAACTTTTATAAATTGTATGAGAAATTTTAGAATGTGATTTTCTTAGCAAATTATAATGCTAAGCATCACAAAAAAAAGAAAAAAATCAAAATTCTAACTCAAGAAACGTGTTTTTTACGTGTTTTCTAGAACTGTTAAAGTAACATTGTTTTTTGAATTGCGCGCTTTTCAATTTGTGTCTAATCCCTTAAAACCTGATGAATTTTTTAAACGGCTATAACTTTGCGAATTTTGGAAATATGAAGATGCAACTTTTTGTGTCTTATTCAGGACTGAATAAGGAAAGTTTTCCTAACTGGAATTTTTGTCCTACGGGGGCCGTATAAAAAGTTAATTTTCGTAACTTTTCAACTAGACCCCCCATGGAGTCGCAATTTATCTTATCAATAATTTCACATTTTTTTATGAATTTTTGCAATTGTAAGTATGGGTCTAAGGGCAATATTTAAGGAGATAGCCTATTGTTTCGATATTTATGACTCACCCTGTATATATATAACGATTTAGAAAAGTAACGACATTAAAAAATAGACCGATGAAAATCAGCGTTGATACCGCAAAGAGCGGGGTCCCGTTTTGTCACCAACTTGGCGATATGACACCAAAAGTGACGCCAACTTGGCGATATCTCTAATATTTCGCCAACTTCTCATAGACAATAGACATCGAAAGAATTGATTTGCTTACTTGCAGAAAATTAACAAATGGAGACATTTTAATACAACAAAAATTAATACTAACTTATGAATTATTATTTTTGAGTACAAATACTAACTATGTAATAAATCTGTAACAATATATTTATGTGAAATATAGTGGTGTGAACTTCTCAGACAAATTAATCCATATGCTAAATATTATAGAATTTTGCATGAATTAACTCGTATTGAATGACAAGAATATGTTTTAAATTTTATAGCCTACAAATTCGATGACAAGCGATGATATAACAAACCAACAACTTCGGTAATTGATTTCATAATTGAATCAAAATATAATTGTATTCCATATGTGGATCTTAAAGTTTGTTCAAGACAAGAAGATGGCCCTGAGACCACTATTATCAATCAAACCTCACAACATGCAGATCCCATGACATTTCCAATTTTATTTCCTCATGGTGATCTAGGATAGACATACAGTGTGTGTCAAAGAAAGGTAAGAAGATTATACTTTTACAATACTTTGGACATCATTTAACACTTCGGAAAAATTATTTCAACCCTGTACTTAACTCTGTTTGCGCCTCACCAATGGCCGCGAGGTTCTGACCTCGAAACTGGTAGACGGTAGATGCTGGGTTCGAACCCGACCGCGTCGGCCTAACCGTTTGGAGTTTTCCGTGGTTTTCTTCGCACCTTGGATTTACTTGCGTAAATACGGGTTAGATTCCCTTAGAAAGACTCCCACCCATTAGGGCCCCCACCCGGAGAGCATCCCACCATTAGGTTCTATATCCCAAGCGTAGATAATTGGCCGGCATAAACAAAACCTTAACTCTGTTTACTTAAGAGTGTTCTTAAATTAAAAAAAAAAGCAACATGGGGCTTTGTGACATATGCTTTAATTTATTTTTGTTCGAAAATGCATGAAAATAGCAATTGTTGTTATTTAGAAACTGTCTAATTGCACTCAATTTCTTGTTTTATTAATAAAAACACAATATATCTTTGATTAAAAAGCTTTCAAAGCTGACGCTTTTGAACATATTTTCTGACGAAAGTAAAAAAAACTGGTCGAAAAGCAGGAGAAAACGGATGATCACTTAATCGAAATAACTTAGAACTGTATAGGTAATTTAATTATCATAAAATGAAAAACTAAGTTCGATCTGAAATCGCTACCATTGTCAGGTATTCTAATTTGATGACTTTTTGTGAAAAAATGAATTTGTAAATGTGTCAAAACGTTTTGCGTTTCTTGAGCGGAGTAATTGAGCCTTAATTCTTTTACATTAGTTTATTTAAATTTTTTTAAGTTTTTTCTTTAAATAAAAGACAAAAACAGACATAGTATCTCTTAACAGCGGTTGATTTGACCTTTAAAATCTCCAATCAAAGGAAAATGAATGGAAACTTGTCTACCAGGAGATTGCTACATTTTTTTAAAAATTATAATTCAGTCTTATAAGTCAATGAAATTAGCGTGCTTATAGAATCTCGGGTTTCGGAATGGGGATAGCTCTTAGGGGGCAGAACCCCCTATTGCTACAAGTGAAACATCGAATTAAAAATCACTTCATCACGTAACAAACACTGTAATGTGTATAACGTCAAGTGAATGCGACATTTGCGATTAGCCATTATTGAGATTTGAACTTACAATTTGGCAATAGTTTTTTGATCGACGGGATAATCAAGTAATATCGAATAGAGTAAAAGAAACATTCTTATAACTCCAAAAATAACAATTATATTAGCTAACAGCTTACTGCATTGGATTAAGCGTTTCATTTCCAATTATAATATATCTTTGAATTAAAATTTGAATGAAATACAGAGTCATGAAAAATCGAAGAATGTGGGAAATAAAATTGCAAATATCTCGGCCATTAATTATCCGATCGAGTTCATTATCAAGCAAAATTTATGTTGTTTTTTATTGTCTTTTACATTCACGCCTTAAAATAAACAATTTCGAAAAATTTTATGCATCTTTCATTAGAACGAATATTTCGAGAATCCGAAAAAAATATTTCTGGATAATCGAGGTTACTGATATTAGATAGGTTTCTTTCCATTTTCATATACTAAGTACATACCAAATCTCAAGTTTCTATTTCAATTTGTTTGAGAGATAGAGTGCTTACAGACACATAGACAGACAGACAGCAATTTTTACTTACCCATCATACGTAGTATAGGGTAAATCTTGCAATCGTTTAGAAAATCGAAAAATTTTTTTTTTTGACGGATTTACACGTTTCAGATACTGGAGATTACGAAAAACATATTTTTAGAAAAAAAAATTGCCGTCCGTCCGTCTGTGTGGCTGTCTGTCTGTCTGTCTGTAACCGCTCTATCTCCCGAACAAATTGAGATAGAGACTTGAAATTTGTATGTACTTAGTATATAAGAATGGGACGAAGCCTATTTAATATCAGTAACCTTGATTATCCGGAACTATTTTTTCCGGACTCTCGAAAAATTCGTTCTGATGAAAAGTATATAAAAATTTTCGAATTTTTTTATTTTAAGGACGGGACGTAAAAGGCAATAAAATAACACAAATTTTGCATTAAAAACGAGGTCGATAGGATTATTAGTTGTCGAGATATGTGTAATCCTATTTTCCGAATTCTTCAATTTTTCATGACCCTGTATTTCATTCAAATTTCAATTCACAGGTATATTTTTATTGGAAATGAGACGCTTAATCCAACACAGTAAAATTTTAGTTAATATGATTATTATTTTTTGAGTTATAAGGATGTATCTTTTACGCAATCCGGTACTACTCGAGTATTTTGGCGTTTTATATAATTAGTCAAAATTTGCTCAGCAGCAATTCATTAATGAAGAATTATTGTATGTTAAAATTATTTATTTATGCGTTTAAATTTTATTTTGGAGTTGCCATAAACACGCGTTTTATTTTCATATTTTATATTATGATGGGTAAGTATTACGGTGGTCTCCCAACGACTAGTTTTTCTAAAAATATGTCTTTTGGAATCTCCGGAGTCTGAAACGTGTAATTCTGCGGACAAAATATCACGATTTTCAAAATGATTGCAAGATTTATCCTGTCTACGTATGATGGTTAAGTAAAAAGTGAAATAAATAAAAATTTACGACTCAGCTTTTATGACGGTATACCTGATAGTAGAATGGAAATTTTGTATGACCTCTATAAGCTATCATTTACGGAAAAAAAAAAAAAAAACTTTTTGTACGAAGATTGCATTATCAACAAAAAACAAGAATTGGTAAGCGCAAAGAGTGTAAATTGAATCATAATTAAAACAACAAATATGAAAAATTGTTTAATTAACAATTTGAAATGTTTAACTATAAATATTATCTTAATATTCTATTTTTTAATATTTAAGCAGTTTCAAAAAAGAAAACATACTTTTATTTGAAAGCTTAATCAAAATTAAATAAGGAAGACATGCATTAATTTTAAACGAAGAAATCTGTAATTTTTTGTTGTTTTGATTTCATAATTGTTACACTCTCGAAAAAATGTTAAACTTTTAGCAATTACCCCCCCCCCCGTCCAAAATTACAAATTCACCACCAATTCGAACATTACCCCCATTGATCCCGCTTTTATATTTATAATTACTCAATTGACACTATTTTGAGAAGGATGTTGAAAGGTGTGTGGGAGGGGGGGGGGGATTAATTCGTTGGACTTAAAGAGCAAGTAGATTCAAAAATAGAAGTAATATAAAAAACTCAGCAATGAACGATAAATCAGAAATACTTTATCTAAAATTTATTCTACGTAATTTCGGAGCTTTTTTAAAACTGAATAAATAAAGAGCATTTTACGAAAATATTCGTTATATGGAGATAGATATTTCGCTATATAGAGACTGTTTTTAATGCAATCATAGAAAAATGGGAACGTTCCTATGAAAAATTCGTTACATAGAGAAATTCGTTACATGGAGTTTCGTTAAAGAGAGACTCGACTGTATTCATTGATTAATGTCAATATAGCATACAAAATATTGCACGTATTACTGCGAGAGAGAGTCTGAAAATAATTTTCCCCTGGTGACTGTGGACAGAGGTGTGTATGAAAGTCAAAACATATCATATTAAAGGTAAGACGTAACTTTAATTTTCTACAGAAGTGTCAAGTGAGTTGAGACATTTGCCACACCTCTTTATAAGCTTCAAAAAAACCTCCAGGAAAAAAATCAGGACTTTGCATATGAAACAAGCACTGAACCGCTTTTGTGATTTCGGTTTTGCTTCCAAAGCTGTAGACAAGCATTGTTTTAGTCTATATAGCGGTCGTCCAAGACTCGGTCTATCCAACACTTGTTGATGCCTCTCTGTGGAAGTTTACGGGCTAGATGAGATGTCGAAACAAAAAGTCGCGGAGATAGTGCCGCCAATCAGCAAGTGTTGGATAGACCGAGACCTGGAGGGACGTGCACGGCCACTACTGACTAAAGCAATTCTTGACTACAGCTTTGGAAGCAATGCTGAAATCACACATTCAGGTTAACGCTTTTTTCGTATGCAAAACCCTGATTTTTTTTCCAGAAGTCTTTTTGAAACGTATGGTAAAAGTCTCAACTCGCTTGGCACTTATATAGAAAAGTAAAGTTATGTTTTATTTATAATGTTTCATTATATGTTTTGTCTTTCATACACACCTCTGTCTACAGTCGCCAGGGGAAAGTTATTTTCGGACTCTCCGTCGTATATTTTTATACAGCCCTTCATCTTTTTTGCCTTATTTTGGGAATAACGGATTTTGAGCTTATTTTATCATCGATTATTTTCATAATTTTCAAGCTATGTTTTTGATAATTTCATAAAGATTGCTCTATACACTTTGCTAACACGTTATGCAAATTACATTTTCATTGCGTCCACGCATGCGCCTTGAAACTTTATTTAGTAAACCTGCTCACTTTTCCAACAATTTTTTTTTTATTACTAGATATTTTGTCAAATATTATTTGTCAAATTTTCTGAAAAGAACCACTTCTTAGAACTCTGAAAATTATAAGCAAAAAGCTTTATAAAATTTCTACTCTTTTTATTGAAACCTTAATTTCTCTGCGAATATACAATATATCCTAATAAATATGAACACAGTTTATTTTAATAAGCCATATAATCATAATCTGAAGTTTGAAGACATTTGCTATATTAGTTTTGACAAGACTATCCAAAAGATCTCCATTATTTTTTCAATATTTTGACGGTCCGCTATCGAATTTCGAGGAAAAATCTTCACGGAAATATATGACCTGTACTATTTATTTACGCACTTGGAGTTTCAAAATAATTTCTCCTGTACTTTTCTGGACATTCAACAAAACGTCAAAAATCACAAGTAGCTGATCACCTTTGACCATATAGTGTAATACAGCAAAAATCCCTTTACACACATCATAGTATGGCATAAGACAATCTGAAATATAAATTCTTTTAATTGCTTTATTTGTGTCATTATAAATGTAATGTCTCTTGACAATATTTCTAAGAATACTTGTTAGTAAATTGCATTATGTACAATTTAATAGGAAGTTTATTGCGCGGACTTCAATTTTCGTATTTTGTTACATTGAAGAAGAAGAAAGAAAAAAAATCCCTGTCGGCTGGGCCTATAGGCGGAGGTAGATTTCGAAGAGTGCTCATTTCAACAAAAAAAAAAAAAATAATAATAATAAAATGAAATAAAATAAAATAAAATAATATATATATATGTATATGATTAGAGATAAACCCAGTTTAATAACTTCATTTGGCCGTTTATGAAAAAGTTTTAATTTCATTTTTCTGCAAAAACTGGTTTTATCAAAATCATCTTAAGAAAAATTCAGCTCAAATACCAATTTTGACAACATATTTTGAAATAGATTCTAAATTTATTAAAAAAACGACCAAAACAGTACATTATACAGTTCCTGAATAACAAAAAACTGTCAGATGAAAGCATTTGAGAAAAAAATTGAATTTAAAAATGAGTCATAAAATAACCGATTTGTTGTTTGAATACATCCTTAAATCTTTAATCATGATTGCTTCGGAAAATTTTGTGCGAAATACTCACTTTGACAGCATTTTAAAAAATATATTCTATCTTTATCAAAAAACTGGCCAGTGCGTCACAGTATATAGTTCCTAAATAAGAGGATCTGTAAATTGGATGCATTTGAGAGCGAAAATGGATTTTAAAACGAGTCATAAAAAACGCAATTTGCTATGTGAAAATTTTAAATTTTCAAATCGCGAAGACTTCGGGAAATTCTGTTCAAGATACCCTTTTGGGTAGCGTTTTTCAAAATATATTCTGTCTTTATCAAAAAACCGATCAATGCATCACATTATATAGTTCCTAAATAAGAGGATCTGTAAATTGGATGCGTTTGAGAGCAAAGACGGATTTAAAAACGAGTCAGAAAAAAACGCAATTTCTTATTTGAACACTTCCTTAAATTTTCAGTCAAGATGATTTCTGAAAAATCTGTTCAAAATACCCTTTTTGGTAGCCTTTTTTGAAATGTATTCCGAATTTATCAAAAAACTGACCAGTGCATCACATTATATAGTTCCTAAATAAGAGGATCTGTAAACTGGATGCGTTTGAGAACAAAAATGGATTTAAAAACGAGTCAGAAAAAAAACGCAATTTCTTATTTGAATACTTCCTTTAATTTTCAGTCCCGATGACTTTCGGAAATTCTGTTCAAAATACCCTTTTTGGTAGCCTTTTTTGAAATATATTCTGTCTTTATCAGAAAATTGACCAATACGTCACTTTATACAGTTTCTAAATAAGAGGATCTACCATTTGGATGCGTTTAACATCAAAAATGAATTTAAAAATGAGTCAGAATATAAGCCGTTTGGATTTGAGGTTTTTTTCTCCAACTCCTATTTTTGTTTAATTTTTTTTTTGCTATACGAATTGGTCCTATGAAAAACTTGTCAATATAAAAGTTGTAGATATTTTTGAGAAGATGTAAAATAAATTTAATCAGATTTGATATCTTAAAAATTGACGGAGTTATGGATTTTTCTCTTTTTTCAGCGCCCTTTTTCTTTTCGTTTTTAATTTTTTTCATCGGTAAAAGTTGGTCCTATCAAAAACTTGTAAATACAAAAGTTTTAGATAATTTTAAGAACATTTATAAAAAATTTAGTTGGACTTCATATCTTGAAAATTAACGAAGTTATGATTTTTTTTCTCTCAAAATCCCTGTTTTTTTCGCCCCTTGAGCCCACTTCTAAATTTATCAAAAATCTGTCATGTATATACTTTTGGCCCATTTTTAAGAAGTATTATAAACTTTAAACTGATTCGATATCTACTTTAATTAAGAAGTTATGGCGTTTTTTCGGTTTTCACAAAAACGCCCCCTATTCCGACCCCCTTGGTCCGATTTTGCCCATTAACGAACTCAGCCAAGATTTTATCCCCATTGATTTTATGTACAAGTTTGGTGGAGATTGGTGAAGAATTATAGAAGTTATCGTGTCCATAAAAAAGTGAGATATATATATATATATATATATATATATATATATAGATAGATAGATAGATAGATAGATAGATAGATAGATAGATAAACTGGTGCGATTGCAATAGGTAGTATTTCTTACGAAATCTACCTAAAAGAAAGAAGGGATTACAGTATGCGCAAAAACCTGAATGTATGATCGATAAAATAAAATATTAAATCACGAAATGTATATATTGCTTAGAAATTAAAATACAGCTTAATTTTTTTTCTCTTTGCAAAAAATATATTGGAAAGTTATGTGCGAGAATTATTTTTATAATTGAAAAATTACTGCATTTTGAAAACATATAAGAAAAAAATCGTTATTTTATGGAGATATCTATACTAGATAAAAAACCGTCTCGAAATCCTGACAGCGTCATTAGAAAATTAATTAATTTTCATGAGAAATAAGTGAAAAAAAACTGGAAAACAAAAATGAATTTTAACAAATTGTGTTCCGAAGATTTAAAATTAATATTTACATGACATAAAATTGTTGTTTTTAATAAAATATTTCATTAAGAAATACTATGTTATAAGTTTTTAAAAATATTTCTGTAAAGCTGTAATTTTTTTAATCTCTTAAAAAAAAACTAAACAAGCAACCCATTATTATTTTTTATACGTTCTTTCATTGGTGTGTATGAAAACAGATTCATTTTTTAGCAATATTGGCGAAGACACCTGCAAAACAACAATTTCATTAATAAGAATTTCATTAATTTATTTTTTTTAAAAAATTGTTGTCTCATGTTTTTTATTAATTGGTTGATTTTTTCATATTTCATAAACTCAAAGGGAAAAATATTTATATTTCCAAAAACGTAAAAGTTTACGTACTTATCAAAGCAATTTTAAAAAATGCTATGTAGTTTATTATTTTTTTAAATTCTGGTTGCGCATACATACATACAGTTAAAAAAATTGTGTAAATTAATCCGTTTTACATAGGTACGTGTCTAAATTTGTAAATTTGCATCTTTTTCATACAATTTACAAACATTTCGCTAAAATTCACCGGCATTAATGTGAGTTTATTGGCTTAATGGAAGTGAATAATTTGTTATCCCTTCAAAAACTCAAACAAGTATGTAAATGGTAGAAATGGTATTTTAAAGCAATTTACACACTTTGGATGTTACACAAATATGAGGGTATTGCGTAGGCTGCAATTTTCGTACATTGTGATATTTTCCCATCCATAAGGAATCCATAGAGATAATCCATACGGTTTATCCATAACGAAATGATTTATAAAAAAAAAGAAAGGAAGAAAAACAGGATTACAGTACGCGTAAAAACCTAAATGTATGATCGATAAAATTTAATATGAAATGTATATATTGCTTGGAAATTAAAACACAGCTTAATTTTTTTTCTTTTTCTTTTTGCAAAAAAAGATATTGAAAAGTTATCTGCGAGAATTATTTTAAAAATTGAAAAATTATTGGATTTAGAAAATACATCAGAAAAATTCGTTATTTTATGGAAGTATATATAGAAGATATTAAAAAAAACCGTCTTGAAATCTTGATAACGTCATTAAATATTAATTAACTTTCATGAGAAATAAGAGGGAAACAAAACTTCAATTTGGAAAAATAAATTTTAACAGATTGAGTTTCGAAGATTTAAAATTAATATTTACGTAGCATAAAATTAATTTTTTGATAAAATATTTCCTTGAGGAAAACTATGGTATGAATTTTTAAAAATATTTACGTAACGTTGTAATTTCTTTAATTACTTTTTTTAAGTAAACAAACTAATGTCATTATTATTTTTTTAGTATGTCTTTTGATATGCAGATATGAAAAGAGATTTATTTTTTAGAACTATTCCAGAAGACAGCTGCAAAAACAACAATTTCAAAAATTATTAAAAATATAAATGAATTCTCATGTTTCTCATTAATTGTTTAATTATTTAATATTTCATAACCTCAAAGGGAAAATTATGTATATTTCCAAGAAAGTAAAAGCGTGTGCGAATTCATTAATTATCGAAGGAATTATTAAAAAATGTTATATATTTTATTATTTCATTAAAATCTGTTTGTACATATATAAGAATTGTCAAAAAAGACTGTAAAATTTTATAAGATCCCAATCATCGAACTGTTTGTTTGAAGGGGTTTTTGTAAAAATAATATTACTTACCCATCATATGTAGTATAGGGTAAGTCTTGCAATCGTTTTGAAAATCGAAAAAAAATTTTTTGATGGATTTACACGTTTCAGATACTAGAGATTCCGGAAAACATATTTTTAGAAAAAAAAATTGCCGTCCGTCCGTCTGTGTGTCTGTCTGTCTGTAACTGCTCTATCTCACGAACAAATTGAGATAGAGACTTGAAATTTTGTATGTACTTAGTATGTAAGAATGGAACGAAGCCTATTTAATATCAGTAACCTCGATTATCCGGAACTATTTTTTTTTTCGGACTCTCGAAAAATTCATTCTGATGAAACGTATATAAAATTTTTCGAAATTTTTTATTTTAAGGAGTGGATATAAAAGGCGATAAAATAACACAAATTTTGCATAAAAAACGAAATCGATCGGATTATTAGTTGCTGATATACGTGTAATCCTGTTTTTCACATTCTTTGATTTTTCATGATCCTGTATTTCATTCAAATTTGAATTCAAAGATATATTTTAATTGGAAATGAGATGCTTCATCCGACGCAGTAAATTGCTAGTTAATATGATTATTATTTTTGGAGTTATAAGGATGTTTCTTTTACGCAGTTCGGTACTACTTGAGTAGTTTGGCGTTTTATATAATTTGTCGAAATTGGCTCATCAGCAATTCATTAATAAATCATTACTATGTATATTAAAACTATTTAAATATGCGTTAAAATTTTATTTTGGAATTGCAATGCATTTTATAAATAAGTTACACATGTGTTATTTTCATATTTTATATTATGCATATGTATGATGGGTAAGTATTACGGTGGCCTTCCAACAACTAGTTTTTATGGAGTGGGAGATTTCACAGCGCAAATAAAAATATCAATTCATATTCGTATCAATAGAAACCACCTACTCTTCTTCAGCCAGGCGAAAACACCAGTTCGCTAATGCTAACCCAATGGGAGCACTTTTGTAAGATATCTCGTTTGTATTATGTTTTTATTCCCAGAAATCTCCATTTTTTCATAAATGTACCATCCCTTCAATCTTGAAAATGCGAATGTCATACAGGCAACATGTTTTAGCCAATCATGATTTATCCGTAACACGTACGGGCATCCATATTCCAATCATGATTTATTATTTTCACCAGTAAATTTTTGTTGTAAATTTTTCATTATTTAATCGAGAATTTTTCTGATTCAACTAGGCAGAAATTTCTGTTTTGAAAAACCAGTAATAAAACATCAAAAAATCTGTAAAAGACAAGAAAAAAATATAGCATTATTTGGAAGTTTTTTTAAAAATTTTGATCAGTTCAATGGTTAATTACATGATAAAAAAGCATTAAAAAAAGTAAAAAAACATCCCCCCCCCTAACATTTTCTGAATGAACACAAATTTATGCTTTGCCAATTTCCCTTTTGACTGAAATATATGTTGCATAAATCAATTTTAACATATATTTGAACTTACTTATTCTGAAATAAGTAATGATTTACCCATTACTTCTAAGAAATTTACTTCAAATATTTATAGTTATTTCAAACATTGATAGACTGCATGAGATCAACAAGCTGCAAATCGATTTATTTCTTTTTATGCTACATACATTCCAAATTCGATAGCTTCATTGTTTCAGAAGTTATTTACGTAACTGCTTTAGTTCTTCATAAGCTTGGGTTTTGTCCGACTTTTAAAACCACATTTTAATGCAACTATTTCTTAATTTATGTATGTTATACAATTTGTTAGTTAAAAAAAATTCGTCTTCTTTTAATTTTTGTCTTTTGAATTTTATTATTTTTAGATCTTAATATTTGTGAATTTTGTAGATAAATTTTTGGATTTTATTTTATTACGTTAAAACTAGTGTTTTTAGATTTTTATATTTGTAGTTTTTATAGATAAATCTCCGGATTTATTTACTTATTTTTGTTGGTGTTATGTTGAAAATAGTTCTTTTAAATCATAACATTCGTGGCTTTGTTGATAAATCACCAGATTTTACTTAATTATATTTAAAATACTGCGTTTTTTAAATCTTAATGTTTGTGGGATTTGTATATAAATCTCCAGATTTTACTTTATTATGCTAAAAATAATGAAAATCAGTTATAACCGAGTTGAGCAAAGCGTGAAAATTATTTTCAAACATCTTTGTAACCAAGTTTATTTCAACACAAATAATGTTGTTTGTTGAAAAATATGTTTATTTTTTTGGGGGGGGGCTTTAAATTTATAAATAAAAAAATGAAAAATAAATATAGTTAAAAAAAAAAACTAAAAAACACGCTTTTTAAGTATATCAAACTAAAAAGTGAAAAAAAATTCGTACTATAGGCTGAAAACGAAAATAGATGAAAAATACTATATTACTATAAAATCATTGTTATTATAGAAATCAATTAATAAGCAATAAATAAAATTATCGTGGAAAACAAGCGTGGGGTGCTTCTTAAGAACTGATAGATGTAGCATGGTAGATGGAGCATCCCACGCTTTTTTCCACGATAATTTTATTTATTGCTTATTAATTGATTTCTATAATAACAATAATTTTATAGTAATATAGTATTTTTCATCGATTTTCGTTTTCAGCTTATAGTACGAATTATTTTTCACTTTTTAGTTTGATATACTTAAAAAGCGTGTTTTTTAGTTTTTTTTTAAACTATATTTATTTTTCACTTTTTACTTTGATTACTTTAAAAGCGTGGTTTTTAGTTTTTTTAAACTATATTTATATTTAATACAAAAACCAAATTAATCGGTTGGATAGTTTCAGAGTAATTGGTGAACATACACAGAAAAAAAATACATACGCGTCTAATTGATAACTTCCTCTTCCTTTTCTGAAGCCGGTTAAAAATAAAAATTGTAATACGGAAATTTTTTTTAAATTTTACATAGATGTAAATAAAGTCAGGAGTGGGGTTTGAACTCACAATCTCTTTCGAAAAACAGAGCTTCAATCCGGCGCCTTAGACCGCTCGGCCATGCTGTCTACACTCCATTCAGTGAACGTATTCAACACTTTTAATTAGCGAAAAATCGCTAATTTTATTAGTTTTTGCCTAATTACTAAAAAAGTGCTGAACCAATTTCGATGAAACTGAAGTGGTACCAATTCGAGAGCATCGTCTTTCATTTAACACCAAAACCAAGTTAATCGGTTGCATGGTTTCGGAGTAATCGGTGAACATACATAAAATAAGGAAAGTTACAAACTCACAAACTCACAAACATACAGGTGAAGTTAATAAAAGAGTGGTAAAAAAGCAAACATCTGCTTTAGGGATACATTTTATGTAAGTAACGAACTAAATAAGATAAATATTAAAATTACAAAAAATGTTCATGATTAAAAATAAAGAAAGATGTACACTAACCGGGTGCACCATAAATTCATTAAAACTTTAAAAATACATTAAATGGACAAATGATGCTAAAAAACTGAGCTTTGTGCGAGTGGGATTTGAGGATGATCTTATATATATATATATATATAATAAAAAAATATGGTTAAAAATTATCGAAAGATGGCACTGGCATGCATAATATGAAGCAGAAAGTTATTTAGGGAATTATAAAAGTATCTTAACAGAGCTGAGAAATCACTTACAACATTTCAGAAAATTATTAAGTCTTGTCATTTTCTTCGTATTATTTATAGGTTTTTGTGAAGTATCAGTCATCATTTATAACACTCTCTACTTTCCTCTACGAATCTTTTTTGAATTAATTATTTATTTTTTTATTATTATAAATGTGTTATAATTCAGTCAATTAATTTCATCGTAACATCACAATAATAATTATTGCAGGATTCGTTTGCATACATGTTGACGAATTTTGTTTTACGATTAAGTAAAATTAATCATGTGAGGATAAGACTTTCAAGACTCGCCTTATCAAAAATTTAAAAAATAATAAAAAGTTTCTTTATTAATCTATACTTGCATCAACAAAACAAGACAATCAACAACAGCAACAAAAAGATTTAATGTGCATTTCTGGTTTATAATTCTGAAAAGCTATTTTTAATACAGGCCATACATGATAGATAGCAGTGCTTAATTTTTTTTTTTTTTTTTTTTTTTTTTTTGCAAATAATCTTTTTGATCGAACAATTGACTGTTTTATAGACATATTTTAATTGATTGTATTAAATATTATTTTTCCCTCATTTTTTTATTTCAAAAATCCTATTTTTTTTCTGTACGTTAGTCTAATAATCATTATTTTTTCTCTCTTTTAGATACTTTTGTTTTATTCTCTTCTTGTAGTTGCTGTGTGGCAATTGTTATATTTTGATTTTGAAATTCAAAATTCAAAGTCTAAATCTCATTCTATTATATTTGAAAGGACAAGTTAATTCGTATTTATTTCGAGTTATAAATCTTTATTATATAAGTACTGTATAATCCGGTGCATACCATACCCTGTATTATAAAACGCATCACTAATTTAAGAGTATATACTATTATATCAAGGTTATACTGCTGTATAACACGCAGTAAGCTAAACCCAATATCGAGTTATGTTTAGACACCACAAAACAACAAATAAAAAAAGAAGAAGGAGAAGAAAGGAATCGGTTTTAGTTAAATCTCGATTCGCATATTACAACGCAATCGGTCTGCCAAATCTTATCTTGGTGGAAAATATCTAAAAACCCGAATTTAGCGGCTGACTCATAGGTTCAAAATTATGTTTTCCCGTTCCCAATCCTCCGTGTTTTCATACTTTTGGGTGCAGGAAAGCTCAATAGTAAGCCGGCGAGTCAACGGTTCAAATCGGAATTTTAGGGATTGTACTCGTAGAAAAATTGAAAAATTAAGGTTTATTTAAAAACGGTTCCAAATTTTGCCAATTTTTTTTTTCTTATAAATTGCAGAGTTCTTAACATAAAAAAAATTTTCTTTTCAGAAAATATGAAAAACAATATTCGAAACAACACTCTATAGTCAAAATTAAAAAATAATAAACATTGCATGAAAAATGGGCAGGTTTGCTAAAAAATGATTCACTGTGCATGCGTGAACGCAATCAAAATATAATTTATATAATGTGTTAGCTAAATACACAGAGCAACATTTGTGCAAGCCTCAAAAACATAACTTCAAAATTCTGAAAATTTTCGTCAACAGAGTAAGCTTAAAATCCGTTATTCCCAAAATGAAGCAAAAAGCTAAGGGAATGTATCCATATTCTATTGATTAGTGTCTGTATAGCATATATGATACTGCACATACATTCTTTTACAGTAATAGTGTATATATGTATTTCTGCTGAATGCCGAAATTTTGAAAACATATTTGAATAGAGCAAATAAATAAACAAAGAAAATTTTTAAAAGCATTTTAACACCTTTCATTAGAATATTGCCGTACAGTTATCAAATCTATCAAAGAATTTGAAACATGATTTTTTTTTTTTTTTTTTTTTTTTTTTTTTCATATTTTGGAACTTTACACGAGTTGCGCATTTTTGTCAGTAAATAACTAAAGCCATGGCTTTAGCTTAATGCATTAAAGATGTAATATATTTCATAATCGTAGTAAGACACATGCAAGAAGAGCAATTATTCATATATGAGAACAATATTTTAATTCTAATGTGACATTGTGTTGAAATTTCAGGAAAATTGTTCTAAAATTTGAGCCAACCCACCCATTTAAAAGTTTTAAAAAAAATTTGAATATCACATGTTTTCATCCAGTTAAAAAAAGTTTATTTTATTTCATATGACAAATCTTTCTTACTCATTGTTTTTCTCCCTTTTTTTAATCACGAATGCTTGTAATCCCTGTATCATAATCCAAGTAATATATTTCTATTTCGAAAGCTTTCAGAAAGTTATTTAGGGAATTGTAGAAGGATTACTGCAAGGCTGAGAAATCGGTCACCATTTTGTTTCATCAGAAAAAAAAATTCTCTTTTTCATTTGTGGAATGCCAATCATTATACATTATGTATATTCCGTGCTTTTTAACATTTTCGAATATAGAATAAAAATATTTATGAATTGGGTTTTTCTGTCTCTCTGTTTGACCGTGTTCTGACTGCTGCAAATATGTTCGGACTGCCAAAAATTTTATTATATTAATGAAATTTATTATAGCATATTCAGTGTAGAAAATGCAGCGTGCAGAATTTATGTATCATTTGCTGGGACACTCAAAAGAATTTTATTCATTTATGGTCTCTGAGGAAAAATCGTTTGCGGTATATTCAACGCATGTTACACCACTTCAAACATATTTGGATTTATATGTATGACTGAGCTGCATTACAAGAGACTTAAGGGTTGCGTAAATATAACGTTATCAACTTTTTAGAAATTTTAGACTATCTCCCCTCCCCTTCCGATATCATACATTATCATCCCTCAAATTTTTATCAACAAAACAAGTGGACAACATTCTTTTTCTTTTATTTATTAGTAAACACAAGCTTCATTTTAAATATACTTCACATATGATTTCTGGAGCCGTGATTATATGTGCATACAAATGCGAAGAATAGGAATGTCAAACGTTTGAAGTATTCTACAATTCGAAATTAAATAATTTTATAGCAATTTAGTTATTTGAATAATAATTTTGCATTTTCATAAAAAAAAACCCATAACAGGCTAAAAAAAGATAATTTTTTGAACCAAAGACAATGTTAAGAATAAAAAGGGAAAATTTTGATTGGATCAAAAATGATATTGATATCTAAAGACGAACTCCCCCTCCCCCTAGAGATATCATACGCCAGAGCCCCCTCCCCCTAAAATGATAACGTTATATATGCATAGCTCCTAACAATAAAATATGTTGTGTATTCGTTGTTTATTTGCTGAGACACACAAAAGAGTTTGATTACAGAACTGTTTATATCTCTACAGCTCATATTCAAAATATTAGAATAATTACCTTTTTTTTAGAAATTGAAAATATCGTTTGGTAATTTAATGTCTTTTAATGAAAATATGCAAACGATATTTTTATTAAGAACTTATTGTTGATTAAACTTACTTGTTATCTTAAATTTAATATCATTTTTGAAAAGATTAATTGCAAAAAAAAAATATTTTGAAAAGTCAAAATATTAGAATATTTATTCAAGTGGTTCAAAATATTAGAATATTTCACATTAATTCTCCTTTAATTATTACCAATTCTTAACTGGTGGCATCATTGATTAAATTCAGACTATTTTATTTAAAATCAGTATTCTTTTTTGCAGTTTGTTTCTTTTTCGTCTTAAAATGGGCCGTGTGAGTGATAATCCTGAATCTACTAAATTTCGTATGGTTGATTTGTATCGGCACGGTAAAAATCAATGTTTTATAGCGAATTATTTACATTGTTCGCAATCGAGCGTTAGTAAAATACTAACACAATATTCAAAAATTGGAAAATTTCAAAATAATCGCCGAAATGGTGGCCAAAAACCAAAAACATCTGCTAGAGATGACAGGAAACTGAAGCGTATAGTTAAGAAAAACCGTTTTAAAAGTGTGCGATTCTTGCACCGAAAATGGAAAGAAGAAGGAGTTGAAGTTTCTACATCGACAACATTAAGACGTCTCCATAAATTTAAATTTGAATCTCGTGTACCGAAAACAAAACCTCTCATGACTGCAAGACAAAAGCGTATAAGATTGAATTGGTGTAAATCAAGACGTTTATGGAGCAATGAAGATTGGAAAAATATATTATTTAGTGATGAAAGTATGTTTTGTGTTTCATATGGTAATCAAGGTATTCGAGTTTGGAGAATGAAGCAAGAAGCATTTGATAAAGAATGTCTTAAACGTTCCGTAAAATTTGCTGCTAGTGTCATGGTTTGGGGTTGTATGAGTGCAGAAGGACCTGGAAAGTTATGCATCGTCTACGAAAAGGTTAACTCTCTGATATATCAAGAAATTTTAGAATATTACATGATTCCATCATCAGAAGATTTATTTGAAGATGATTTCATCTTTCAACAAGATTTAGCGTCCCCGCATACCTCGGTGTCAACTAAGAATTGGTTCCGCCAACGCAACATTAAGGTACTTCCTTGGCCACCAAATTCACCAGATCTTAATCCCATCGAAAACTTATGGTGTATAATGAAGAAAAAACTTCAAGAAAATCCTCCTTCAAGTAAAACTGAGTTAGTGGCACGTATAAAGTCTATTTGGGCTAATATTGATAGAAATGTTTGTAAACACCTTGTATATAGTATGCAAGATCGATTGTACGCTGTTATGAAAGCTAAAGGGGATGCTACAAAATATTAACTACCATTTACTTCATATTCATAAGGTAATATTGTTGCGTAAAATAAAATATTCTAATATTTTGAACCAATCTAAATTTTATTCTAATATTCTGGTGTGTTTAAGGAAGCTGTATACCTAATTTATTGTGCTGTATTTTATATTTTATAAATGTTAAAATCTTATCTAAACATTCCAGATTTAATTTATAAGAAATTTAATTGCATTTACTTAGTATAAAAAATAAATAAATGACAAATAATTTTTTCTTATTACTTTTTCTTAATTATTCTAATATTTTGAATATGACCTGTATCTATATTATAAAGAACAGACGAGTTTATGACATCATTTTGATGGTAGAAACAGCAGACGATTAAATTTAACTTTATTGTATTTTTTCCAACCTCTAAATACCGCACATTTACATTTTTTTACACCGTCGAATAGGAAAAAAAAATTTTGAAATGAAACTTGGTTGAAAGTTATATCACAAATTATTTGTAAAACATGATTTGAAAAACATCAAACATATTTTTTTGAAGATAATTTTTTTTTCAAATTCTATCTCATGAAGAGGATTACAAAAAAAAAAAAAAAAAAAAAAAAAAAAAAAAAAATCTGTTTGCCCTTAATTATATGGGTGACAATAAAAAAATGTCAGATTTTGAAAGTATCCTTGAAGATACTGAAATTATCCATTAAAAACAATTCAAAATTTCAAGAGGTAAATTTATTTTCTATTAGAGAATGAAAGATTTTCCACGAAATATTGCTAATTTTGAAGAAATAATATAATACTTTAATTTTTATGTAATTATAAATTCTTAATATATTTAATAAGGAGCAACATATGACAATATCTAACAGATATTAAGTTTGATGAAATTCCGTTCATTAGTTTTTGAGATATTCACGCTAACATCGTGTAAATCATGAAAAATGTATTGAATTCAGCGGGTAGTACCGGAGAACATCACCCGCCTGGAACATTGAATTGTACCCCAGGAAGATTTAAGAATTTATGCTTAATGGACAAATGTCCATCTTCCCCCCCTCCAGAACAGCAGAAATTCCTCCCGGAGAAAAATGTCTGAATTCAACACTGCTGAGAAAAGCAGCATACCAACGTAACCTGTCATATGATTTACGCGAAAACTTAATCAGGAACTACTTATGGCAATGTACAACAGAATATTAAGTTTGATGAAATTCTGTTCATTAGTTATTGAGATATGATCCCTAAAATCTTGTATATCCTGAAAAGCGGATGAATTCAGGGATTAGCCCGAAGAGGAACAGCTCCGTCCCCGGAACATTGAAATGTCTCTCCAAAAGATTGAAGCTTCATATACAAAAGTCATCCCCCTTCTCTGAAATCTAGAATGCCTCTCCAAGGAGACGCAAAAATCCCTCCCGGAGAAATATGTCTGAATTCAACACTGCTGATAAAAGCAGCATACTAACGCCCCCTCTGTAGAGTTATTTACACTACATAAGCACCAAATTTATGTTAGTGTCTAATTGAATGGGAAGTTTGATGAAAATTTTTGGATTAGTTTTTGAGATATAGCTATTGCAGAAATCGGAAAAAATGCAGCATAGCAGTGACATCTACCAATAGATTTAAAATCAAAACCTAATCATCAACAATCTACGTCAAAATCAACAGAATCTGAAGTTTCGTAAAAATTCCTGGATTAAAAAAATCCTTCTTTACTTTTTTTTTTATCTGACAGAGATCTTTTTTAAAAATAAATTTAAATATAATATAAATTATTACTGAAGTTACATCTTAAAAATAATAAAAGATAAATCCTTATTTTTCGACTCTAAAATCTGTAATACCTTACTTCTGAGCCTCACTAAATAGGGGTGAGGATGGTAGGCGGTAGTTATGGCTCTGCTGATTCGCCAAGTTTTAGAGTTACTAATTTTGAGCTTATCTGTGGGAATCTGCAAATATCGAAATATCGACTTTAGTATCGATTCGAGAATTTATAAATCGATTCTTATTATAATCGATCCGTTTTGTACGATGTCGATTTTAATCGATTCTGAAAATTTCCAGAAGCGCACACCACTCGTACGACCCCATACGTTTTCCTCCACTGGGGTGTAACCCTTCATTTTAGTTGTGTTTCGAAAGATAATGTCACTTAAGTGTAACATATATTGAACCCGCCAAAAATTAATCGCCAAAACTGATTACCGTCACTACTATTTCATAACAAGTAACACGTAAGTAAGTAAAGTATTATTCAGTTTTAAAGTGAATTATATCCGTTTTTACAAGCTGCATAAAATAGTCATGTTTGTTTTTTCTTTACTCTGTTTGACTATAATCTCTACTGCAAGCCTCTGACCGTAATTTTACAGGAATATTTTAAACAATGTATAGAGTATAACATCAGCAGTTTTTGACATTTATAGTAGAGTCCTGCGCAGAGCCCACTATGGTGACCTGTGTGAAATCCTTCTTGAAGTCTACACAAAATTCGACCTAAACCGGGGGAAAAAATAGTCAATTCAAAATTTCACTTCATACTCGAATCCGAATGTAAACCGAAGTGAAAGAAAATGAAAGCTGTTTTAAATTAAATGAATGGAAAAGCTGTCTACAATTATACTCATCAAATCAGTTTTACCTTTTTTGTATGAAATGAGGTTACCCAAACATTTAAATTCAACTCGATCCAAATCCGACCCGCAAAAAAAAAAAAAAAAAAAAAAAAAAAAAAAATAGCGTTTTAATTGACTGCATTCGTGAATCGATTCGGAATCATATAATAATCAGGTCATCCAACCTGATAAATAACTCTGTTATATAGCTTATATTCATTATGAAAAATTCAAAGATTGAAAATTTACCCCTTTGAAAAAAAAAAGTTATGAATCAAGCACGTTGGTAATCTTTGATCCAAAATTAACATGAAGTCACTACATTTCTCAAAATATTTTTGTGACGAAACATTCTATGAGTTTTTATAAGTTGAATTTTACATTTATAAAAGACTGTTTAAATTCTCTGCTCGAAAGTGTCTTCTAGAATATATTTTCTGAATGTCAGATTTATTGATTAGAAAGATTTCCTTTATATTCCAAGAATTTGTTTCAAATAACTTTTGAAAACTTTACATCAGCATTTTTCTGACATCCAAAAGTTTCTTCTGCAATGGATTCCACCAAACATTTGAATATATATCGCCCACTCTTGCGGAATATTGAACAGAAACCGTCATATATTGTGTTTGGACCAAAGAGTTTGTACTGTTATTTCTTTCTTTTGTCCAATTTGATTCATTGTTATTTTAGAGTTTATACAAGAGGTGACTTTCGAACGATAGTAATGTTTGCGAGGAGCACAAAAATAGAATAAAACGAATAAAAAACAGAAAAGAGAAGTCTAATGCGTCACCATGCAGATAATTTATCGTCTGCGTAGAATAATTTCTTTTTCTCGGATAATTTGTTTAAAAATTTCATCTGTACTTTTTAAATGACGTAAAATGTACATCATAAAAAAATGAAAGTACAAGAACATTACTAAAAATATTTAATGACAAATTTTTGTACAATATTAATGTAAAATAGTGTTCTTTCTTCATCTCAATGTTATATGACACTGGTTTTGTAAACTTCCAATGAAAATATAAACAGCAAATAGTGTTATTACAAAAAAATATTGAAAAGAGGCAATCAGAGATGATAAATGTATTATTATAGGCAAGCAGAGCAGTTATTTAGCACCACAAAAGCAAACTTCAAGCTAAATGTATTTGTTATTTACTTATTAACCCTTTATATTACCATGTTGCAGATCTGCAACATACCCAAAAGTCAATAATACTTACACAGTAAGTTTTAAAACACGATCTCCCTACACATCAGCTAATACCAATTGATCTCAGGAATTCTCAACAGACAATGATATTGGGTTAATTTCTCATACCAAAATTTTGTTTGTCATTTTAGCAGCTTCAGATCGATATTGCAAAATTTAACTTAGTAAATTTTGTCAAATTAAGAAAGCTTCAGAAGTTCGAAAGTAGATTTTTTAAAGGTAATTTTGTATACTTAAAAATTTTGTATTAAGAAAATGGACAATATTTATAAGACGTATGTCAATTTCTATTTATTGTAAATGTTTCTATTTATTGTAAAAAAAAAAGTACCTGTTAGTCAATAATTCTTTTAGATTTACGTTCTAATTTTTAAAATTATTTTTTACATGCTAACATCTGAGTCGATATTTTTACAATCGGAGCTACTGAGCAACAAAGGATTGAAAATGGGAAGTTGCGTTTAACCCCTTGCGGCGCGGTGGTTTCATAGATATACCACTTAATTCTCAAACGCTACACTGGCACCGGAATTTTATTTAAGAAAATTACAGTTTATTGAATGCGCGAAATGTTGCGTTTTCTTATTTACAAATAATGCTGTTTTCAAATTCCGGTGTCAGTCACTAATTTCAACACTTTAGCAATGAATTTGCCCTGCGCCGCAAAGGAATAAAGCAAAATACAGTTCATATACTAAATGTTATGCTGATAATTGTTTCGTTAAAATCGGTGAATTTTCAATGACAGTTTGCCTACCCTATATATATATAAAATTCCAATAAAAAAAATTTAAAAAAAAAAAAAAAAAAAAAAAAAATACAGATTACACAATTGATTACGTTTCACAGCTATTTCTCCTCAAATATGAAATGTTTGACGATGAACCAATCGTCCCAAATTGATCCATGAATGTCAAACGTATAGGAGTAGAATTTTAAAAACTTGAATTTGTTTTCGAGTTGTTAATTTCTTTTTCTAATTTTAATGACATTTCTAAAATGATGGCTACTAAATTATTCCATTTTTGTAGAAAAAAGGGAGAAAATGAAGAAATGGGGGAGTTATTAGATTTCTTTTTTTCAAGCGTAGCTCGCAGGGGGCTGAGCCCCCTAGTTATTTTATAGAAAGAAAATGCAGTTGTTAAAAGAATAAAAATATAATCTCTTATAACTAATTTCGCTACAATTAATAATAGAATATGGAACTGGAATAATTTAAACGAGAATAAGATGTACTTTTATTTATCCAAAATTTTCCTTGGGCGTTGTCTGTATATTTAAGTGAACACGAATCATAATTTCTCATTGTAACTCCAACAGCCCTACATGCACATATAAAAAATTCCACACCTTTTACTTAACACCAATAAATTTTCGTACAATTTATATGATTAGTCCCGCAAATTTTGAGTCAATTTTATAACTGGTCTCAGAAATGCATTCCGATGCTGTTAGGTTCATATTCAATACCAAATTCATTAATGTTTTTCAACTGCAAATGCTAATAGCGTCAGAAAATTGCTAAATAAATCAGTTAAATCCCTCATTCTTTTTTCAATAATATGCCCTTTCATATATTTGATGTACAGTAATACCTCGTTTTTCGTCCATTTATTGCGAGAAAAATTTGTCTCGGTTTTTGTTGATTGTTTCGAATTTCGACAGAGTACCTGTGGCCACGCGTTCTCTTGCTCAGTATGCCGTTGTTTCTCATCGCGCCGGTTCAGGCAAATATTTTCGTTAATTTCCATTACAGTTATGAGCTTTTCTTTTGTTGATTTAGAATCTTCCATCGTGGGATTAAAGAAAATTTATAGATCTAGCATCGTTTGAAAGAAGATTTCCAGGAACTGATTTAGTTGAAAAAGGAAATTATTCAAAAATAGGAGAGAAGCATTAGTTTTGCTGAAATCGGCCATATGTACAAGAAATTGCCACTCACGGTAAGTTCCAAAGTAGCGAAAAGGAAAACAATAAAAGAGAAGTAATGTAGCGAAAAAGAAAACAATGAAGGAGATTAATGTAGCGAAAGGCGAGAATGTGCCTACTAAACAGAAATCACAAACAATTGAAAATGTCGAAGCGATTTTTGAATCAATCAAAACATCTAGATGGCCAATCGGTTTCGGAAGTCATCATACGTGAAAAGGCCAGACTGTTGCATTCCGATCTCATTCAGGAAATGTTTGAGACTTGTGTTAGTCTTAGTGATTTTCGGGCTAGCAGAAGCAGGTTCGAAATATTCGAAATACACTCGCATACTCATGTTATTAGGCACAGCGAAAATGCAAATTTGATCAAGTCTGAGGTGAAAATTTGTCCTAATTCAAAGATTACGTAGTGGTTGAAGGATTCATTTCCTTACAAGTCTTCAACTGCGATGAAACTGGCCTTTATTTGAAAGAAAATGATAAAGATGACCTTCATTAAACGGAAAGAAAAGGCACTGTCAGGACATAAATCTACGAAGACTGGTGTACCACTCAGAAATTTCTAGAAGTTTTAGTAGAAAGAAATGTGTTTAAACATAAATTGTGTGTTGCGAAGGGCAAACAAGAAGGCATGGGTAACGAGACTAATTGTCAATGAATATGAATGAAATTTTCGGCCTGAGTGTAAAAAAATACCTTTAGGATAAAGAGTTTCCTCTTAAAGGGGCTCATGGGTTAAAAACTTTTCAAAAAATTGATTTTTTATGATCTAGTTTGATTATTCAATTAATTCTTAACACAATTCAAAAAACCGCATAAAAATATTTGCATTTTTAATGGTGTTATAAGCATTTATGTATCAATACTTTCATAGCCGCATCCACATAATTTCAACTTTAAGTCGCGTTTTCTCAAAACTTGATTTTTGACGACTAACACCAAGATTTTAAAATAAAGAATACTGCCCAGTTAAACTGATGGCATTGAGCTCACAGGCTACAAATACTAATTGTACATTAAAGCCTTACATTTTCAAGGTTAATTCCGTTCGAAAAAAAATTAAGAAGGGGAAACAGCTCTCCCCTTTCCTCTTTTTTTATACTTAATCATTGAACCTCCTATATTATCAAAGACATGCTTTATCATATAAAACATCTATATCCAAAATTCAGAGCAAATGAGAAAATTCTTAATAAAAACCCATTTAGCATTTATATAATTTAAAAGGAGTTATCCCCCTCTTTTATACTTAACCATTAAACTTCCAAAACTATTCAGAGATTTGAACGAAATCTGAAAATTCTGCTTGAAAAACCCATTTATATAAATTAAGGGGGGGGGGGGCATTAGAACCCCTGTTCCCCCTATTTATACTTATCCAATGAATACCTTATACCAATCACGGAGATGCCTCATGAGAATGATCCTAAATCTAAATTTTAAACGAAAACCCGTAATTCTGCATGAAAAACCCATTTATATCAATTAAGGGGAGGGGCATGATCCCCCCGTTCCCCCTCTTATACATATCGAATGAACTCCAAAAACTAATCAGGGAAGCGCCTTATCAGGATATACCTATATACAAAATTTCAAGTGGATTCGATATTTTTATCATGAGTTATCGCGTTACGCACTAACGAACATACAGAACGGACGGGCACATAAGCTCTCAGGCTATGATAGCCTGTGAGCTAAAAACTATTTGATGGAATGGCTTATTTTTTTAGCATGCATATAACATCATTATCTATTGAATGATATAACTATCACTTAATAAAAACATTATTAAAAAATCTTTCAAATTTGAAAATTCAAAACCCCCCTAAAAAATACAACTTTTTTTTCATCAAATACTCACAATATTAAACTATCTGAAATATATTAATTCATTCTATAGATAATGATGTTATATGCATGCAAAAGAAAATTTAAGCCATTCCATCAAATAGTTTTTTTAAATCTTGGTGTTAGTCGTCAAAAATCATGTTTTGAGAAAACGCGACTTAAAGTTGAAATTATATGGGCGTGGCTATGAAAGTGTTGATACATAAATGCTTATAACGCCATTAAAAATGCAAATATTTTTATGCGGTTTTTTTGCATTGAGTTAAGAATTAATTGAACAATCAAACTAGATCATAAAAAATGATTTTTTGAAAAGTTTTCAACCCCTGAGCCTCCTTAAGTGATACGCAATAATAAACAATGCTCCTGCATATCCTCCAGATTTGGGGGACATTGTTGGAGATTTCAATTTTATCCAATTAACGTTTTTTGCCCCGTAATATCACACAACTGATCCAGCCCATGGACCAGAATGTCCTTTCAAATTTCAAGAAACTGCACACGAAAGCTATATTTTAAAGATGCTTTGAATTGTCATCAAATGCAGAACTGTCCTTAAGAAAATTCTAGCAAAAATACTGCAACAATCCCAACTGAATTAATCGTATAGAAAAGGCTTTGCATGGAGTAATATCCAGGACGATGAACTCTGCCTGAAAGAAAGTTTGGCCAGTATACGCGCATTTCGTAGGGTTTGATAGCCTTCTCCTGATAGCACTACATACGCAATGCAATCGATTATTGATTTCAAGACGCCTATGGGTTTGGAGAAAAGGGGTAAGGATGGGGAAGAGTTTGTGAAGAAACACATTAAAGAACACACTACTCAAGAGCTGCCAGATCTTCACTTACAAGATAAACAGACAACAGACAAAGAAATTGCTTTAGACAGGGAAAAAGTGCTTTCTTCAGAGATATGTGGAGAGAGGTACAAGAGTTTTGAATAAAAATCACTCAGAAAAATCCATTGCAGCTGTATCTGGAACTTGCTTAATAATAATGTCCCATTTTAAACAAATTTTAAAGAGACAGCAGAAACAGACCAGTGCAAACAGCTTTTTTGAGCGACATAGGTCCTCTGGTTCTAAAGCTAATTCTTCTTCTAAACGATCAAAAAGAAAAGTGGCCCCAGGTATATAGTGCCTTGATACTATACTTCAAAAACACTATATTCATTTATTATTGTTTTTAGCACTAAACGCTATTCTTGATCTTTTTAAAATGTGTTTTTGTATACATTTTGAAGTGCTTAGAATAAACTAATTTGATTTACATACTTTCATATTGAAAAAATTGCTTTAGTTTTTGTTGGTTTCAGATATCGAAGAATTGTTTTTGGACAGATTATCAACGAAAATGAGGTATCACCGTATACTGATTTATATGATAAAACCAGTTTAATAGGCGTCTCAGCGTAATTTGGATGTCAAATTGTCAATGCAAGATTGAATTAAAAGGTTTGGTTTAAGGTTTATATTTTTTAAATCTGTCTCTTCCTGATCTAATCAAGTTGAAAATTGTACTTCATTGAGATTCATTCTTATTATAATTAGTTTTATAAATATTCAGATATTGGTGTAATAGCTGTTGCATTTTATGCAAAAATGCATGGATCAAAAATGTATTAAGATTATATACATTAAATTCAGTGATGCGGAAATAATACGACTCTACCTTAAATAAAACGTCATCACTATGGCAACCTGGAATCATTACTTATCATGGGATATCACTGAATTAGTTATGTGTGTAGGATGTAGTTGAATGAAGAAAACTTTTATTAATATCTTTTAAATTTTAACTTGATTTTCACAAAATATGAATGATACAACAAAATTCTGCAAAAATTATATATATTAAATTTTAAACCATTCCGTAAAGTAGTTTTTGCGCTATTATGTGCAAACAGACGGACAATCTAACTGTTATTATCATTAAATAGAGAATAAAATTTACTTTTATAGATTCACATTTTTTTGTGTATGATGGTGGGCCTGCCTCATATTAAAATAAACCCATATCATTATTTTTCCAGCTATTCCATTAATTCTAACACACACACGCACATAAAAAAATCTGTGCCCTTCAATTACACAAATGCAAATTTTCATGCAATTTTCATCATTAGTTCCTTAAGTATTTAGTCGATTCTGTTGCTGGTCATGGAAATAAAATTCACTGCTGTAAATTTCAGGTTACATAGAGAATTTATTAATCTTTTACAGCAGGGAATATTACTAGTATCACAAAAATGTTTACTAAATTAATTAAATCCGTAATTGTTTTTTAATGATATTCCATTCCATGTCCGGAGTTTACGAATGCTAGTGTTTTGAAATCAGCCTGTAACACTATTTAAAGGAACGATATATTAAATTAGAGAAATCACCTCTTAATGACACTTGAGCCGTTCCAGAAGAATGTACCGTTCTAATTAATGTGTAACTTAAATTTTAATTTTATATAACAGTGTTCCTTTAATTTTTTTAAATTAAAGTTTGACTATTTATTTTCACATTGAAGTTAAATTAAATTGTTTAAAAGAAGAATTGCATCAAATACGCTCGGAATTTTATTTTAACTCAAACTTTTGTTCTGTTAATTTCTAACTGTAATATTATCGTCTTCTTATCGTTTTTAAATTTGGTTAGTAAAATTGTTTCATTAAGTATCCAAAAAGCAATTCATTTAATTTTTAGATCTTGGCAATATTTATTTTATTTAAATTAAGTTACATTTTAATAACACATCTAAGTACCTTTTAAAAGAAATCTTTAATTTTTAACATTAAGAAATGTTGAATGCGTTTGCATTCATTAAAACTGTTTTTGTTTCAAATTCCAATAAAAATATATTTTTGAATAATTAATTCGTCCAAGTTAGCTGCAACTTGCATCGTCATATCGACATGTGATAGATATGCAACTGTTTTCCAAATCTATGAATGCGGTTATTTTTTAGATATGTATGTTTTGAGTTTCATCATCTTGAAATCTTAGCATGCAAAAATCGTTATGCAAAATTTCACAATATGCGTACTCAGCATATGGATTATGTTAAAAAATATACTTTTGAATAGAATTTGTTTAAAATTGTTATTCAACGTATTTTTTGTGAATTTGTAAACTTTTAGCATGGTTTATCATCTCAACAAGGGGAATATGTTTGCTACTAAGGTAACAGCATGATTAAAATTGTATTTGACTTTAATTTTTGATTTCTTAATTTCTTTGTATGATTATCATATGCCTATTTTTAATATTTTTGTTAGTAAAATTGTTCCATAATTTAATCAAAATGCAAATAACATAATTTCCAGTTGTTGCAATTATTTAATGTATTTCTATTTAGTTACAGCAGCGCATCTATACAGACATTAAAGCGGGACTTTAATTTTTAACGTCAAAAAATATTGAATCAGTTTGTATCCAGCAAATACTTTTTAGTTTAAAACTCCAATAAAAGCTTACTTTTGAATGCATCAGTTCGGCCAAGTTGGCTGCGATAACATATTGACATATGACAGATATGCAGCTGTTTCCCCACATCTATGAATAAGCTATATTTTGTAAATGCGTTTTGAGTTTCTTCATCGTAAAATATACGAATATCTTTCTTCAAATATTTTTGAAAATTTCACAATCCGGGCTCTCAGCATATAGAATATGTTAAATAAATTGTGCTTTCATATGAAATATCTCTGAAATTTCTGCCCAATTTAGTAACTTTTATGAAATTTCAACATATTTCAAGCATGATTTTTTAAACATCTGGCTTAAAAACAATTTAAATATATACATACATATTTTTTCAAATAACTTTTCTGCTTTGTTTGAAAATGTTATTTGCAAATTTGAATTATTATGTTTTTTTGGAAGTAAATTCGAAATAAAGAGGATTTAAATTAATAGAAAATAAATTTATATTGTATTTTAATACTACCTTATAGTGGAGCAAAGTGCCGCAGCTATTGAACCCGTATACTCCGATTCTAGGGCACACTGGTCCATTTTATGAACATATACAAATAATTTTAAAATTGTATTTGAAACTATATTTTGAGAAAATACTGAAGCTAAAGAGCATTCTAGAATATTTTCAAGCAGGTTGTATTTTCCATGAAAGAGAGGGGGAAATGTAACTACAAAAGTTGTCCACCGTTCCCCAGTCTCCCCTTACTTGAAATATAATATATATATAGTATTTTCCCATGATCTATTAGAAAAATGGAAGCCAAAAAAACATTTTTTTAAATTGATTAAAAAAAAATCATGCATTTACCGGTTAAGTGCGTAATCCAAAAAAACGCAAATACTATATCACTTTATACCTAATATAAAAAATTTTAACAGAAAGACAGACTATCATTTTATGTTGAACATAAAAACTGATATTACGCTACGTAAAAAATATTTTTAAAAAACTGCATGAGATCATTATATAATACACCGGGAGGTGGCACACAGACAATCACCTCATCAAATTCACAGATAAAATTTTCGTATTAGTTAAATCTTGATTGACATGTTAAAAAGCAATGGGTCTGCCAAGTTATATCTTCATGGAAAACACCTGGTAACCCGATTTTAGTGGTTGGCTCGTAGATTTATCATTGTTCTTCCCTGCACTCAAAAGTATGAAAACATGGAGAACTGGGTGCAGGAAAACACAATGGTAAACTTTTGAGTCAACCGATATAATCAGTTTTTCAGCTGTTTAACACTAAGATAGAACTTAACAGACCGAGTGCTTTATAATATGCAAATCAAGATTTAAATAACCCTAGAATTTCAATGGCGAATTCGATGGGTTGATTGTCTGTGTTGCTGTCTCCGGTCTACAATCAACATAATATTTGAGTTTTAATAATTGATTTCTTAATTTCTAATTCTACTATTTTCATCTTCTAACATTCTATATTATTGTTACTAAAATTGTTTCATAATTTAACCGAAACGTAACAAAAATAATTTTCAGAAATATGAATTATTGAATGTATTTATACTTATTACATTTTCATTGGCATACCCAGAACTTTTTAAGAAAACGCTTTTATTTTTGGGCGACGCGAAACACCGTATTAGTTTGTGCTCAGCATAAAATATTTCCAAAAAATTCCAATAAAATCAAAATTTCGAATGCATCTGATCGTCAAAGTTGACTGCAATATTGTATTGACATATGATAGATATGCAGCTTTTTCATGTATCTATGAATGCGCCACATTTTGTATATGAACCTAGAGTTTCTTCATCCTGAAATCTTAGCACGCGATTTCTTTCTTCAAATATTTATGGAAAATATCACAATATATGTTCTTGTCATGCATTCTGTGCACAAAAAATGCATCTGCTTTCTTTCGCTTTTCCCATAAAATAAAATATCTCCAGTCGTAGAAAAAAAAAAAAAAAAAAAAAAAAAAAAAAAGTAAATACCCCGTACTCACTCTGGTACCGAACGGTTGTAAATAAAATCTACTTTTAAATGATGTATATAAAATTTGCTTAGGAGCCGTCCATAAATTATGTCATGCTTGAAGGGGGGTGGGGGGAATGGGGATTCATGAAATTGTGACAGTTTGTGACGAGAGGGTGAGAGGGGATAAGAAGAAATGTGACATAACACATTTTGGTCAAAATAAATGCATTAAAATTCAGTAGATTCAATTATGAAGTATGAAGTTATTATAAAATGAAAGTATTTTGTATTCATAAAGATAAAAATGAAAGCCAAATATGTTAAATTATTATTTCAAATTTCAAAATATTACTGTTTTCAATTGCTTTTTCATATTAATATTTTATCGCTATTCTATATTAATTGTGTTTTCTGTTATAAACCTTAACCCTATTTCATGCAAAATAAGCTCAGGAATCATTTTTGTTGTTCTTTAAAACACACAACTAAGGTTTAAAAATAAAATTTGAAATATGATCTAAAATGTTGTGCTTTGTTTTTAAATTGAAAGTATATGTTTATGTATTATAGCGTGACATGTCACAAGAGGGGGGTGGAGAGGGGGTAATGTAAGTATGACACTTTGTGACAAAGGGGGGAGGGGAGTCAAAAATATTGAAAAAACGTGTGATATCACTTATGGACGACCCCTTAGGGGACTATCTACATGATAAAACGAACTCAAACTTCATTTTTTTTTCGATGACAGTACCCAATTTTATCAAGATAGTTCGAATCTTCGGTTCAAACTATGCGAAGACACCAGATTTCAAGTCATTTAAATGATAAGTTTTTAATTTATAGACATTCAAAATTTAATGCTTCAAATGTTAAATTTTATTTTCATATTTTTATAAATATCTCCTGAAATTATACTCTTAATGTGCTAATATTTTTTGTAGCAGTAATACTAAAATACTTAAACATAAATACGTTGAACTTGCAATGTTCAAGTTTTATAAATATCTCCTGAAATTATACTCTTAATGAGCTAATTTTTTTATCTAGCAGTAAAACTAAAATGCCCAAACATAAATGTGTTAAACTTGCAATTTTTATAATTTTACTATAGGAAGTATGAATTATGAAATCAATATTAAAAAAATTATGTATTGAAACCTGCAATTTTTTTGATGGATTTAAATTTAGTCAGTCCTCCTTTTTGGAAATCGAAAATTTAAATTTTTCTTCCAAGTAGTTTTTAAATTATGCTTAATAAACGGCAAAATTATGGCTTAAGGGGACGTCTAAGATAGAAATGATTAAATATTTTTATACTTCTTATGCTATTCTGTAAACTAGCAATCTTTAATCACAGCTTGAGTGGGCCTAAGATGCCTTTATCAAGCAACTGTCTCCCTCCCTAGATCAACAAACCAGAACCGAACTTCAATCTAGATAGAGCCCCTAAAATATGCTCCTTTTAAAATAATTAATTTCTCGAAAACTTATCGCACAAATTGCATGAAAATTTGTTTTTAGGCTGATTGACGGGGGTAGAGTGTTGTTGTTGTTCTTGACGTGTGCCTGAAGGACAGGATGGTTGCTGAAGCTTCCAGCGGAAGATTTTCGGCAAAGCCTCAATAGATGACAGCACCAAACATCGCCACCTCCTCAATTTCGATATGCCTCTGAAGGGGAGGAAAAGTTTCTCCAGAAATCATTACCCATGGTAACTGCTACGACCGACCACAGGACTTTCAGAACACCTTTATTTAACGGGCGCGTACTCTGCATATACTCGGTGGGTCCTTGGTGATGTCAAGCATAGAACCCGAGACCTTTCAGTCTGGAGTTCGATGCTATGACCACTAGGCTTTGTGAGTACATCTACGTTGTCAGAATTGAGTGCTACAACTGAAAAAAAGAAAGTTAAGTTTTGTTTTAGTATGCAGATGGCCGCCTAAACAAATTTTATATATGTTACAGGCCAAACCCGATTTTAGGCCAAACTAAATTGGCCTAGGCCAAACTAGTTTATCCTATCGCCTATCGGATAGACTAGTTTTTCCTAGGCCAAACCGGTCTATCCTAACGCCTATCGGATAAACTAGATTTTCCTAGGCCAAACCGGTTTATCCTATCGCCCATCGGATAAACTAGTTTTTCCTAGGCCAATCTAGTCTATCCTAAGGCCCATAGGACAATCTAGTTTTTCCTAGGCCAAACTAGTCTGGCCTAACTCTTATAGGATAAACTAGTTTAGCCTGCTGTTTATTGGTCTGAACTAGTTTCTCCTAGGCCGATCTAGTTTATCCTAGGCCAGTTCAATTTGGCGTGATTTTATTGAATTCAATGACCGCCAGAGCGCCAACATTCTAGTTTGTCCTAGGCCAATGTAATTTTACGTGTTTTTAGCTCACAGAAGTCAAAGCCTGAGAAATAATGGAATTCGCAGGTTCTGTATGTATGTATGTACGCATGTATGTACGTATGTACGTAACGCGATAACTTGTCATAGAAATATCCGATTTGTTTCAAATTTTGGATGTACGTTCATTTATATAAGCTACTTTTCTGATTAATTTTGGGAATTCATTGGATAAGAATAAAGGGGAGCGAACGGGAGGCTGATTCCCCACCGTTAATTTAGAGAATTGGATTTTTCATGCAGAATTATCAGTTTTCATTTAAAATGTTAGATATAGGATCATTCTGACAAGGCACCTCCATGATTAGTTGTGGATGTTTATTTTTAAGGGTAAAAAAGGACAATGTAGGTTAACCCCCATAATTTAGATAAATGATTTGTATATAGGTTCTTTCTGATAAGGGGATTCCCTAAATAGTTTTGGGTGTTTAATGGTTAAGTATGAAATGAAAAATGAAGGATTACCCTCTTATCTAGAAAAAAGCTAGTTTATTCTATGGACATTTAGATAAACTAGTTTGGCATAGGAAAAACAAGTTCATCCAATTGGCGTTAGGGTAAAATAGTTTGGCATAGGCTAATCTAATTTGGCTTGAAATCGGGTTTGGCCGGTAAAAAACATATCTATCTCTAGAATAAGTATAAATGTGTGTTAAGAGTCATTGCTTATAACATATATACAGAAATTTAACATGGCCACCGTAGAGACATGATACATTGGACATGGTGTTTGCTTATTATTATTTTTTTCTGCAGACTCGTGCCAACAGAGATCAAACTTGCATTTATTATTATTATTATTATTATTATTATTATTATTATTATTGCATATTCGAGCCAGATCGGAGCTGAACATAATTTGGAACCGAACAGCGTTTTCCATTTTTGAGAAATTAATTACCTGTCGACATATAAGCTATTCTTGTCACGGCGTCATTTTTTTTTTTTTTTTTTTTTTTTTTTTTTTTTTTTTTTTTTTTTGTGTGTGTGTGTATAAATTCGATTCAAAACGTATCTTTAGTATTTTCTCAAAGATAAATCGCTTTTATAAAAAAATGGTTTACGCCATTCGATTACGTTAACCTAATGCATTTCCGAAAAAGAAGTAGTTCATAAATGTGTTAGGATGTAGCTCTTTAGGATTTGAGAAAAGCCTTAAGGAATGACCGAGAAATATATTCACAAATCTACTTTTTACTGAACTGATTCAAAAGTTATGATATTTATAACTCTCATTTTTTTCTTTTGTTCTAAACTACATTGATTATTTAATGAATCCCTATTTGAATATTGAAACGTTTAAGAATCTAGATAATCATTAATACATTGTGTATTTTCCATTCTGCGAACACATCATAATTTAAAAATACATTGTAAATTTATCCAATAAGTGTATAAGCAGTATTTTTTAAAGGAATCTTAATTGTATGTGAAGTAAAACCTGAATTTTTTGCAGAAATTGAGTAGGGCCAGATCGAAGCGGACTGAGTCTTTTTTCACTGATTTTTGAACAGACTCTGCCGGTACAAAAGTAAATAATATTAAAGTAAATAATAATAATTTGCTTGAATAAGCAAACACCATGTACAATGCATCATGTCTCTAAAGTGAACATGTTAAATTTCTGTATTGATGTTATAAGCAATGACTCTTGACACACATTTATACTTATTCTAGTGAAAGATATGTTTTTTACCGGCCAAACCCGTTATCGAGCTAAATTAGATTTGCCTCGGCCAAACTATTTTATCCAAATGCCAATTGGATAAACTAGTTTTTTCTACACCAAACTTGTTTATCTAAATGTCCTAGGATAAACTAGTTTTTTCTAGGTAAGAGGGTAATCGTTCATTTTTCACGTCATACTTAACCATTAAACCCCTAAAACTATTCAGGGAATCGCCTTATCAGAAAGAAACTAAATCCAAAATTTGAAGCAAATCCGTAAATTCCGCGTCAAAAACCATTTATGTAATTTATAGAGGGGGTTACCTACATTGCCCTATTCTTTACATTTAAACAATAAACATCCGCAACTAATCACGGGGGCGCCTTGTCAAAATGTTCCTATATCTAAAATTTTAAATGAAAACTGATAATTCTGCATGAAAAATCCATTTCTCTAAAGTAACGGTGGGGGATTGGCCTCCCGTTCGCCCCCTTTTATTCTTATCAAATGAATTGCCGAAACTAATCAGAAAAGTAGCTTATCAGAATGAACCTACACCCAAAATTTGAAGCAAATCGGATATTTCTATCACGAGTTATCGCGTTACGTATATACGCACGTACATTCGTACATACAAACGTACATTCATACATAAAGAACCTGGGAGCCCATTCTTTCTCAGGCTTTGACGGCTGTGAGCTAAAAACACGTAAAATTAAATTGGCCTAGGATAAACTAGATCAGCCTAGGACAAACTAGAATGTTGGCGCTGTGGTGGTCATTGAATTCAATAAAATCACGCCAAATTGAATTGGCCTAGGTTAAACTAGATCGGCCTAGGAGAAACCAGTTCAGACCAATAAACAGCAGGCTAAACTAGTTTATCCTATAAGACTTAGGCCATACTAGTTTGGCCTAGGAAAAACTAGATTGTCCTATGGGCCTTAGGATAGACTAGATTGGCCTAGGAAAAACTAGTTTATCCGATGGGCGTTAGGATAGACGGGTTTGGCCTAGGAAAAACTAGTTTATCCGATGGGCGTTAGGATAGACCGGTTTGGCCTAGGAAAAACTAGTCTATCCGATGGGCATTAGGATAAACTAGTTTGGCCTAGGCCAATCTAGTTTGGCCTGAAATCGGGTTTGGCCTGTAACATATACATAATTTAAAAATAGGCATATATCGCTCTTCCTTTATCTACAGAGAAGAAACATAATAAAAAAAAATTCATGCTAATCATTGCCAGCTAACTGAGCATGTATCCAAAAAAGAGCATCTTTTTTTTTTTTTTTTAAGTGTATTGAGAAAAAATTAATATGCGTCTAAATTAAAGTTTTGAAGATGACTGTCAATGTAGTTATATTACATTCTTTCTTCATTTTTTCATGTCCTCGGTTACATCGCGCAAAAATTGCGGAAATATAAAAAATATGCACAGAAATTAAAACTACGCAAATAATTATGGTGTAGTTATAAATCGAAATTTTCAACATTAGAGATAGTTCGGATGACTGATTTCCAACTAACATTTGCGCTACTGCATGCATATCGATTGCATTACAGGCCAAACTTTATAAAACAACAATCTGACTTTGCAAACAATATGAATTTACATCGAAACATTTCAGTTTACATTACTATACATTTTTACTCCAATATTTAAATTTGTTTATTTTAAAACGTCAAAGGATATGAAGTACTTGAACAATCAGGTAAGAAATCAGGACGATGCAGATAGGTATATTGCACGGTAGTGACCTGCTGCAGATATGATGAATTCATCTTTGACCTTGTGTCCTTACAGACACATTTGTCCTTCAACTGATGAAGAACTGTACTGTTTTAGCTCGAAACGCGTCCTGTTTTGTTTTTTATTTTATGGTGATTTTTACAAAGTCAGTTATTATAATTATTAATTTTCGCCAGTGTATTTGGTGTTATTTCTCTATTCCGTATTTTTTTTTTTTTTTTTTTTTTTTTTGTTTATTTTATTTATTTATTTATTCATTTTTTTATTTTTATTTTTATTTTTATTTTATTTATTTATTTTTTTATTTTATTTATTTATTTTTTTTTTTTTTGCTGATCTAATAAATTTATCAAATACCCTATACTTAGATTTATTGATAAATGTTCTATGGATAAAGGATAAAAAATGCATTTCCAAATATGAAAAACGAAAAAAAAAGTTAATTATTTTTTTAAATTCAGTTTTCGTAAGTTGTTGCTATATTAAGAATTTAACACTTTTTATAATACATTATGACTACACTTTATTCAAACATGAACCTAAATGTATAATATAGTAGTTACAAAATAAATTTCTTTGATTCCGAGTGTAGTTAACTATAATATAAACGAACAGGTTTAGATATAAATAATTTTTTTTAATGTATTTATTTTAATTATTCATTTTAATTATATTATGAACCCTTTTGTAAATTTACTTTTAATTTTCTTTGATGGATTGCGAAAAGATAAAAGTTAAACAAAGTGAAAAAATTAAATGAAACTATTCTATCCGAACGTGAAAAAAAAAAAAAAAAGATCAGTAAAAGACAGCTATTTTTTCTGTCAAGTAAACAAGAAAGATAAAGGTAAACAAGATTTATTTCTCGCTAAATCAAATTTTTCTAGACGACAAAATTAATGAAAGAGGTTTTTCTTTTTTTCAATTTTAATGCATCGGAAAAACATAATTTAAAGATTTACTTCTTCTAATAATAAAGGCTTTAAAATATTTTTTGTGTAAGTAATATTTATCGCACATTTACAAGAAGGAATTCCTAACAAAAATGAAATTATCAGCCTGTTCAATAACTTTTTTAAAAATATATTTTAAGGTGTATTGTTTATTTTCTATTAAAATTTCCTTTTCTTATAGTAATCAAAATGTCTCCCTATATCACCTAAATCTCTCCATTATTTGATTTAACTGGAAAGATAATTTTTATTTTTATTTTTTGTTAAAAGTCTCTTCGTTATATATGATATATGATCACCGAGAATATCGCATTATGTGCATTTCATGGAATATTTTAATTTAATTTTACTTTTAAAATTCTAAATTATTAGTTATAAAAAATCACTTGTCAAGTATATTTAATGCATGAGAAGTTTCTTAATTTTAAAATTTAATCTTTTTCATTTAGTTATTTTAAAAGAACTATATTTAGTGCTTAAGAAAGATTACGAGTTGTAATTTTTCCAAATGAGTGAAAATGTGCTCAACCCGGAATTCGAACTCAGATCCTGGATTCAGCTGCCACAACTCTAGAAATTAATTTATCCAGGATGGCGGATACAATTCGCTTAGACAGCACTTTGATTAACTCAATAAACCCTAGGTGTGCAGGGACTTCAGTAAAAGATTGATGTTCGAGGGTTGTAAATTAAGTAGTGACAATTTAACTTTCAAACTCCCAGAAGGGCGGGCATGCGCAAATGGGATATGGGAGTGGTGAGGTGGTGCTCTCGTCGATGTGTAAAGTGCAAAAAACAATCGATCTGCATAGAAAGGGTAGTTGTTGTGTGGCGTTAAATTGAGGAGTTTCGTTTCTATCGCTCTAAAGCATGTTTTCAAAAGGTGATCAGCAGTCGTGGCTTAAAATCAAGGTTGCCCGTGTCAAAAATGCAACAGAATGCTATCGAGGATTAATGGAAGCCCATGGCACACATGCTTAACCGTATAGGGCAGTAGCACGATGGGTGCGAGCATTTCGTTCAGGTCGGAATGAGACTGCGGATTTGGAGCGCACAGGTCGGCCCGCCATTTCTCAAGAGCAGATTGACATGCTGAGTGGTCTCCTTACCATAAGACCAAGGATTATCCGAGAATTATCTATAGAGGCTGGTCTGCTTTATCAAACGGTGCGAAGAAATTTCTCAACACGAGGAAAATTGCTTCCCGTTGGGTTCCACATCAACTAACCGAAGTACAGAAATGGCACCGGAATACACTGGCTGGCACCCACTTGGAGAGATACCGCAATGAAGAAGACGCATTTCACGAAAAAAAAAATACCGCCTTCATCTAGAATGAATAAGTAATCATTTTCTAAATCCCTAAACTAGAAATATAGATGTCAAAGCTATGCGAATAAAACTAATAAATAAATTGTACCGAAGAAATGATCTAGAATTTCTAATCTGTTGTTTTATAGCTGACGAAACTATATTTTACGAATTATAACTATTACGAATCGTTTGAACTGCGAGAAATTATCGCTTGATTTCTGGAATTGATTCATTAACAAGAATTCTAGTTACTGGAACATTTTTCTTGTGTTCGCATTTATTTGCAAAGATTTTAAAATAAATTTGACAGCGATAATATTGGAAAATACCCAAGAATTCGTGTAGGTAATTCAGCGAGAATTTTAAAGCTGTTGGGCTGCTTTATGTTTTATGGCGTTTTAAAAAATTAACTACTCTAAAAATTTAAACCTTTCTTAATTTGTTTACCATCTATATCAGCATAATTATTGTTATAGTTGACAAAAAAAGGAGATTGGAGCTTTTTATAAAGAGAACTCTTGTAAAAATATTGCATCATACAAACATATAAGAGCAGATGAGAAAAACAATTACCTGTCCTGAGACCCCGGAAATCGCAGACGATATGAAAAACGACAGTTGTAACTTAGAAGAGAGTCTTGACAGGAGAGTACCAGGAGTAAAACTTTCGAATAAGTAAAGAGAGTTTTCAGAATAAAATGTCCGCTTTGTGTTTGCATAATCAGTCTGGATTTAAAAATTTAGTTGAACAATTTAGCAGGAGTCCTTAAAAGTAAGCTTTAGATGAAATATGCGTCCGAGAAAATTAAAATAGTTTTGGCATGTGTAAAAAGATTTATGTCATTATTATTTTAGTTATTTTCGGAACGTATACATACTCGGTGAAAAAAAGGTATGAAAAAATATTATTTTCCCTGTTGCTTTTCTTTAAATTTTTAAGATTTTATTGAAATAAATGACTGTCTCTCAGTAACTGCAATCAAATTATAAAAATCAGTTATATAAGTTATATTTTCATAAGATTTGTTTACTTGTTAGAATTCGTTAAAATCACATGTTTTCTCAAACTTTAAAATGATGTGAAAAAATTTAATAATATATTTTTTACATTATTAGCAAATATTTTAAGGTATTTAAATTGCTGAATTAAAAAAAAAACTATCTAATAAAATAAATTGTTTGAAAGTTTAATTTTTAAATTTTATATTTACAAAGGGAAAGTTTTCAAAGTATTCTTTAAGTCTGAAATCGTTAACAAGTAAAAATACAAAAGTTATGCAACCAGTGATAATTTAAATATTATTTTGCTGAAAGATTTTAATTAAAAAAAATAATGTATATATTTGAAAGAATAAAACTAAAATGCATTAATGACTGAATGATGCTGTTTTATTATTTTTTTTCTGGATTCTAATTTTACTTTCCAACCCATCTGGTAGGCATCCAGTCGGAAATTCGAAATCAGATCCTGGTTAAACTGCATCACTCGACAAACTAAGCTATCCTGGGCGAAAGATGCAATTCGCTTAGCAATATTTCCACAAAAACATCTGGTTTGTTACAAAAAAAAAAGAAGAAGAAGAAACAGGCAAAATGAGGTAAAGGAACTCCATTGCACGTAGAATACAAAATTAAACATGCTATAACACAACCGAAGTGATTAGTAAAGAAATATTACGATATGCATATTTTCCCAACGTATCCAAAATTGACAAAAATTTCTTTTTCTTTTCTTTTTTTTTTAAACATAATTCAAAAAACAGTTTGATAGAATAAGACACTATTATAGATTTTTTAGAGATGTGCCCAGCACCGAGTTTGAACAAACTTCTTGGTTTAACCTGCCATCCCTCGACCAACTAGGCTATCCTGGGAGGCGGATTCAATTCATTTAATAATGCTTTGAAAATGATTTACAATAAATTTGGGGGGGGGGGGGTTCTAGTGTCGTAGGGTGGGAGACTCTCCTCTATTTCCAACTGCCATATCTAAACTTTCTAAAAATCGAGTTCTGTTAAAAATTTCGGTTGCAGTGCATGCTTTTCAATACCAGTTTCGGAATTAATATATGTTGCAATTTATCCTAAAAATATATATGGAATATACAATAAATAATATTTAAGGCATGTGTTTGGTACCTAAACAATAAACTTACTTTCTCAAGGAAAGCAGAAAAAAAATTAAGTGAATAAAATTCATTAAAGAATCTACTTAAATGTATTCATGAAAAAGAAAAATGTTCGATATAAGACAGTTTGTTTTCCTGGCAAATAAACAAGCTAAGCTTGCTTCCAATAAAAATAAACAAGATTTTTTTTTTTTTCAGTAATCAAAGGTTTTTTTTTTTTTTTTTTGTTTTTTTTAATCTAGGAAATAAAATTAACGAAAAAGGTAGTTTTCTTTTCAACTATAAGGTAACAGAAAAATATAATTTGAGGTTTTATTTTAACGAATGAACAGAACAAAAAAATGCATTAAAATTATATTCGCGTAATTAATGTAATTTCTATTATTTATAAAGCATGTGCTCATGAGAACAGGTAAAATAAAATACTAATTCTTTTTCCGCATATTTTATTTTATTTACTTTTTATGAGTCGTGGTCTTTATTTTTTAAATAAAGATATTTTCACAAAGCAATCACAATGTATTTCTTTATTTTCTTAAATCTCTTTAGCATTTGATTTTGCTGGGAAGTATAAGCATTATTCTTTTAATTGTTAAGAAAATTCAGTAACCTAAAAAATTGTTTTTGCTATAAACTTTCCTCGAAATAAATTTTAAAAAATTGATTAGTTTCAGCTTTTAATCTTAAAATGCTATTCTAGATTTATTTATTTTTTTATGTTTTGATTCAATATCATTTATTTTTTAAATATTATTGTAAGAAGGCGTAGATGGGTTAGATGGGTTTGAAAATTTTAAAAAATCAATTTATATTTTTTTCTTTTATCTAATATGTCTACAATATTTTTCAAAAGTTTCAACTCAGTCGGAGTAAAAGTCTTGAAGAGGAAATTAAATCAAAATTTTGTTATTCTTGTGTTTCCCTGATCCAGAGTTGCCAAAATGGCCTTCAATTTCAATTAGAAATTTCAAAATTAATGATTTGTTCAAAACAATAAAATTTATAGAGAATTCAATTTTCTTTCTTTTTGTAATTAAGTATTTTATGCAAAAAGTTTATAATTATCGAGTTACGGGCAAAACACTAAAAAAAGTCCGAAAATTTCGCGGTTTTTGGGCTATATAAAGTTTAGCCTCGAGATATTTTGTTGAAAAACCATTAATTCTTGTTACTAGCATCCCCATAAACATTTTAAAAACATAAAATCTTCTAGCAGAATTTTTGCATCTATCGGCCCTTTTTTCTGACAATTTGACTGGCCTAATTCATGAAAAAAAAATTGATATAAGACAGTTTGTTTTTCTCGCAAATAAATGAGCTAAGCTTGCTTCCACTAAAGAATTATTTCTTCAGAAATCAATGTTGTTGTTTTTTTTTTCTTTTTATGAAACAAAATTAATGAAAAAGTAGTTTTCTTTTCAACTTTAAGGCAACAGAAAAATATAATTTAAGGATTTATTTCAGCGAATGAACTAAAAAAAGGGATTAAAATTGTGTTCGCATAATTAAAGTAATTTCCATTATTTACAACCATAAGTAAAATAAAATACTAATTATTTTTACGCATATTTTATTTCATTTACTTTTTTGAGAAGTGGTCTTTTATTTTTTTAATAAAGATATTTTCACAAAGAAATCACAGTGTATTTTTGTATTCTGTTAAATCTCTTTAGTATTTGATTTTGCTGATAAGTATAAACATTATTTTTTATTTCTTGAAAAGACTCAGTACCTAAAAAATTGTTTTTGTTATCAAATTTCCCAAAATAAATGACTAAATAAATTGATTTGTTTTAGCTTTTAATCTTAAAATACTATTCCAGTTTTATTTTTAACATTTTGATTCTATTTTTTTTTTATTTTAATGTATGCATACGCATTTAATACGTTAGATAAGTTTGAAAAATTTTAAAAATCAATTTATATTATATTTAATTTTTTTTGTCTAATATGTCTGCAATATTTTTCAAAAGTTCCAATTCAGTCGGAGTAAAAGTCTAGAAGAGGAAATCAAATCAACATTTTGTTATTCTTATGTCTCCTTGGAGCAGAGTTGCCAATTTGGCCTTCAGTCTCAAATGGCGATTTCAAACTTATACAGAAAACTTCGAAATAAAGGACTTTTACTTTACTTTTCGATTAAAATTTATGCATTCAACTTAGGTCAAAGTTAAAGTCACCCCCAGCAGTATTTGCGCCAGTACATACGGGCATTTAGGCAATACAAAGACTCTAGTACCGGGGGAGGGAAAACTCTCTATTATTTAAAACTAGCTAACCCGTTCGGCGTTGCCCGTGTCCGTGATAAACATAATGCATAAAAAAACCATAATATTGACAAAAATGAAAAAAATCAATTCTAAACTCGAAAAATCGTTAAAAATTACTTCGAAAATTGCATTGAAAATCGATAAAATTCAAAAATCGTAGCAGAAAAAATTTGGTAAATTAGGCTAAAAGTTTGATATAATTTTCCTTTTTTCATTGTCAAAAACAAGGCAGCAAAATGCGAAAACATTGTAAAAAATCGCATTAAAAATTCCTTAAAAATTCAAAAATCACTGTACGGAATCCGAATAAGCTTTATTGAAAAGATAACTAAATTTACTATGTCGGTTAAAAAGAACGAAACCGTATTCCCTTCATTATGTGGAAAAATCGCCTCGAAACCTGAAAAAAACGCTAAAAATCGACTATAAAATTAAATTATAAAATTCTAATCAAAAAATTAAAAATCGGGCTTCGAGGTGCAAAACTTCATGTACAGTACCTTCCCTCCAGTTTTTGTAGATCTACGTGCAGCGGTCTCTTCAGAACAGCTCTGACACACTCACAAACTTTTCTCTTTATTATTATAAATTGCCGTATCTAAGGCTTTTAAAAATCGAGTTCTGTTAAAAAATTTTGTTCCAATGCGTGTTTTTCTACAGCAATTTCAGAATTAATCTATGTTGCTATTAATCCTAAAAGAAAATATCTTCAACATACAACAAATAATATTTAAGGAGTATATTTTCTATCTTAACAATAAACTTACTTTCTCACGGAAAGCACAATAAAAAATAAGTGAATAAAACGCATTAAAAAATTTACTTAAATGTATTCATGAAAAAGAAAATATTCGATATAAGACAGTTTGTTTTTCTGGCAAATAAACAAGCTAAGCTTGCTTCCAATAAAGATAAACAAGATTTAATTTTTCAGAAATCAATGGTATATATTTTTTTTCTAGAAACAAAATTAATCTAAGAGGTAGTTTTCTTTTTAACTTTAAGGCAACAGAAAAATATTATATGAGAATTTATTTTAAAGAATAAAAAAAAAAAAAAAGCATTAAAATTTTGTTCGCGTAATTAATGTAATTTCCATTATTTATAAGATATGTGCTCATCCCAACCATAAGTAAAATAAAATACTAATTATTTTTGCGCATATTTTATTTTATTTCCTTTTTTAATGGAGTGGTCTTTACTTTTTTTAATAAAAATATTTTCACAAAGCTATCACAATGTATTTCTTTATTCTCTTAAAACTCTTTAGTATTTCATTTTGCTGCGAAGTATAAACATTATTCTTTCATTTCTTGAAAAGAATCAGTACCTAAAAAAAATTTTTTTTTTGTTATCAACTTTCCACAAAATAAATAAATAAATAAATTGATTAGTTTTAGCTTTTAATCTTAAAATTCCATTTCTGTTTTATTTTTAACCTTTTGATTCAATTTCTTTTATTTTTTAAATATTAATATAAGTATACGCATTTAAGGGCTCAGATAGGTTTGAAAATTGTAAAAAATCAATTTATATACAGTGCTCAGCAAAAGTTTAGACACTGGTGTTTTTTAACCTTTAAATAAAAAATACGAACATGTGAGTTTTTCAAATCGCTATACTTATTTTCAAATATATTTTATACAATGTAGAATAAAAATAATGGTTATATTATAAGATAATATTTAATTTAACTGAAAAAAGTGAAATTTGCATATTGCAAAAGTTTAGACACTTTTTGATTTTTAGCCAACTGTTCATGGAAAAATGCAAATTTCCAAGTTATGATGTCACATAACTGAAGTATTTAATTATACCTCGATATAGCATCAGTTAGTGAAGATGCCGCGAGCTAAAAATATTCAATTAGATAACGTAATTGAAGTAGGAAAACTGAAATGGAAAGGGAAGACTGTTGCAGAAATTTCAGCAGCATTGAATCGTCCAAAGTGGTCTGTCTATGAAGTATAGTTTAAGGATGACTCCTTCAAAACAAAACATAATCTGGAAGATCTTGTGTGACGAGAAAATGAGATGACAAAAGGATCCAGAAATTGACATTTACACAAGTAATGATTGCTAATCACATTAAAAGTAGGTCAAAATTTTCTGTGTCGACGGAAATGATTCGTAGATGAATTAAAGAAACAGGTAAATCAATTTACATGAAAATTATAAAACAATTAGCTTTAAAATACCGCTGTAAATTGGTGAGAATTCAATTAACTTGCAAACATACGTCATATGGACCCAAATGGTACGCTATGATATTCAGTAACGAAAAAAAAATGAAATTTGAATGGCCCAAACAAGTGGGCATACTATTGGAATGACTTAAGGTAAAGATCCTGGGACTTTATTAAGTCGACAAAAAGAAGGTGATTTTTAAATAATTTGGTCCTCACTTAACATTAATGTTCGTGTATCTGTGGAGTTATGCATTAGTTGCCAAGCAACACAAGACTACGTACATACGTTGGAGATTAATTTTTAGTCATTTGGGGAACTTTTACTGATCTAAAGTATGGATTTTAGCATCTATTCATGTTGCATACAAAAGAAGAACTTCGTTTAACTCTGAAAATACTATTGATCTCAACTAGCCGGCGTGTAGTTCTGATCCGGACCCAATCGAAAACTTTTGTAACATCATATGTCGTAATGTTTATGCAAATTTTTGCTATTATTCTCTTTTAACGAGGTTCGAGCTGCTGTTGAACATGTTTCGTACGAAATAGACCCCCAAGTGACACAGAATTTAGTTTTTCCATGAAAAGTCACATTCTTGCACTAACTGCAAACAATGCGTGTGCAACTCGATTTTAATTTGTAGTTTTTTTTTCTGTAAATATACAAATTGTCTATACTTTTGCCCCAATGTTATTTTTTTTTTTTTTTTTTTTTTTTTTTTTTTTTTGTCATTATATTTTATGTAAAAGGTAAAATTCAAAATTTATTGTGTGTGAATAAAGGATAAGTCACAAGTAATATATGACAGAGGAATTACAAACATTCGGTACATACTTCTGAAAATAGAAGCGTAATCGATCATTGTCTAATCTTTTGCTGAGCACCATATATATACATATATATATATATATATATATCTAATATGTCTACAACATTTTTCAAAAGTTTTAATTCAGTCACAGTAAAAGTACAAAAGAGGAAATTAAATAAAAATTTGGCTTTTTTGTGTCTCCCTGTGGTCTAAAATTGCCAATTTAAGCCTCCAATTTCAATTAGAAATTTAAAACTTAGATAGAAAGCTTCGAAAGAAAGGACTTTTACTTTATATATTATGGCTTAACAATGCTTAACAGTGTAATCATTGCTAAATGTCTGTTATTAGATATAACATGAAATACTATTATTATTTATATCTGGTATAAACTCTAAATTTAAAAAGAAAAAAAATGAAGGCCAAATTTGCAACTCTACTCTGGTCACAAGAGTATCAAAACTTTGATTGATTATACAGACAAGCAAAATGCTTTTGTTAAAAAATAGATATATTTTAAAAATATGTACTAAAATAAATGCAATTACTACCGGGTGTCCCAAAAATGACTGATGGATTTTAAAATTCAATAACTTGCAAGCGGTGACAGCTATTTAAAAAGTTTTTGCAGGAGGGTTATGTATAATGTCAGGAGTTTTTTTACCGTAATTTTTTATTTTAGTTCGAATTTCAAACAATAGGTGGCGTTGACGGCGATTTAAGAACAGGTTGACGCCTCACTCAGCACTGATCACTTGGCCTTCAATCGTCGTCAGCGCCACCTATTGTTTGAAATTCGATCTAAAATAAAAAATTACGGTTAAAAAAAAAAAAAAAAAAAAAAAAAAAAAAAAAAAAAAAAACTTCTGATATTATACATAACCCTCCTGCAAAATTTTTTTAAATAGCTGTCACCGTTTGCAAGTTATTGAATTTTAAAATCCATCAGTCATTTTTGGACACCCGGTAAATGGTACACTTATAAAAAGAATATATTTAAAATACAATTAAAAATTCATCAAGGTTTCATTCGTTTCTACGAACGTCGTCAGGATACAATATAAAGATGTTAAATGTATTTCAAAGTTTCAAAATGTAAACACATGCGTACACGAGCATAGCTGAGTTGAGATGATAATGCATTACTCAACTATTCTCATGTACGTATGTGTTTATATTTCGAAACTTTGAAATACATTTGACATCTTTATTGTGTTTCCTGACGACGTTCGTAGAAACGAATGAACGTTGATGAATTTTTAATTGTATTTTAAATATATTCTTTTTATAAGTGTACCATTTAGTATATATTTTTAGCATAATTTATGGTGCAATTGTCCAATTCATAATTAGATATATTTTATTTGAGAGGAACAAAAAAGCATTTCGCTGGTTATATTAATTTTTGTCTTAATTATATTTTGTAATAAAATAATTAGAAGCAATTATAGAAATTTGCTCTAATGGTCACAAGGGTAACAGTGGACGTTTCCGCAATTTTTCGTCAACAGGTGTGAATTGTGGCCTAGATGCTTTTCACTCTGTTGAAGAAAAAATATTCAATTTTGGCCACGAACTACAACGTATATATTGCATATTCTGAAACTTCGTATGTATACAGACACTCTCAATGGTGACCAATAGCTAATTCCTAAACCGTTATTCATAGACATACAGTGCTAATTACAAAAAAAAAAAAAAAAAAAATTAAATGAGGTAAAGAAACATTTTAAAAGCGATTTGGGTAAAAAAAAAACATTTTTAAAAAATTACGAAAGTTACTTTTTTATTCGTTTACCCAGTCCATAGGTTATATTTAGTGAAAATTTCCTCTTACAAATAAGACTTCAGACTTCACCCACCTTGGGGACCCACTTTTGGCATATGGTCAGGACAAGCCCCGAGCCCAAGGCAGGAGGGGGGTCCACTATTCCAGCGGACCACAGCCATGTTCCCCTTGCCGGGAACATCTGCAAGGAGGAAGATCCCTGTTTTTTTTAGATCACTTGGAGTTTACAATTGCAATCACAACTGGCTACCCTATTCATTCAGGGCGTGCCGGTTTTTACTTGTAGTATTCCTGGTTGGGGTTATACATGATATTGTTTGGTATTCACTATTAAATTACAATACATTGAGAAAAATAATTTTTACAATAATACATAATACTTGATTATAATTACAATGACAAAATGAGAAAAATACAATTATATATACATTAAAACAAATACTGCTTACTGTAGAATACTATGATACTATGAGATATTATATACATTTTATGGTGCTAACATTAAGAACTCACTAGTATTTACATTAAACAAAAATATTACATTTACATTACTCATTACACTAGTATTTACAATAAAATAAACATTACTTTGTATTAAATACAGCGAAAAATGAGAAGAGTAGAGTTCGTTTTAGCAGTCTATATGTGCGTAACTGTGTCAATGTTTGGTATGTGACTTTTTAAGATAGTGCATTTTATGCATTATTACTATTTTCATGTTATATTTAGGCACTCATAGGTACATCCATTTTACGTGGGTAATTTGTATTTTATGAAAGAGTATTTTTCATTTAAAATATTATAGTTTTGATAAAGTTGTCTTATTTTTGTTTGATCATTTATTATTGACATTATATCTTCATATACAGTGTCGTGCTTTCTTTTGAATTTGAATTTCATAAATTTACAGTTTCCAAAGATGTAGTGGAGCGGATCTCCCCTGATGCCACACTGACAGAGATTGTTCTCTTTTTTCCCTATGCTGTGTACGAAGGTGGGGAAGCTACCGCGTTCTGACAGAAAGTACATTGAAACTTTGTCTTTGCATGTTAGAGTGGCTTGAACCTTTGGTACAATGGAGTGGGTAAATCTGCCGCTCCCTGAGTTATCCCAGTTGTACTGCCAATCATCCAGCATATTGTGCTTCAGGCATTTATTAAGATATGACCGAGGAAGTTTTATCCCTCGGTCTATTGGGAGATCGCAGTACTGAGCAGCGTCATTGGCCAGTTTGTACGCCAGCTCATTGCCTTCTATGCCTATGTGTCCCTTTATCCATGTAATGTAAAATATTTTATGTTTATTCTGAGTTAGTGTTTTTTGTATGTTATAGATATCTGGGTTGTTTGGGAATAATTTTGTTAAAGCTTTTACTGTTGACTGGCTGTCTGATAGGATTTGGAATTTAGAGTATTCTGTTGTTAGTGCCCAGTTTATCGATGTAATGACTGCATGTAATTCTGCTTGAAAAATTGTATTATCTTTTTGGATTTTTACAGATTTTTCATAAATTTTATTTTTTGAGTTGAATGCTACTACAGCATATGCTGTGTTTTCCTCCCCCTTCGAACAGTCTGTGTATATTTTTATGATGTTATTTTGAGGTAGAATTTTATCTGTCGCTATTAGGTTATTAATGTGGATTTCTGGATTAATTTGATATTTAAGGATTTTGTCTTCTATGTCGGTGTGTGTTATTGTTTTACCATTGTGTATGAGAACGTTTGTTTTGTTTAATATGTCGTTTTTTAGATTTTTGTAGCTCAGTGTTAGAAGAATTGGGGGGATGCCTAATAGTGTTTGGAGTGTGTGTGTCGATACATTTTTATATGTTTTTGTTATTGATAACAGACAGGTTCTTTGTATGCTGTTGAGTTGCCTCTTGTCCGCGTATCTTAGGTTGTTTGCCCATACTTCCGAGCCATAGGCTATTATTTTTTCAAGTACTGTGATGTACCATGTTCTTAGGTACTCTCGGCTGACTCCCCATGTGGCAGAGAAGACCCTTTTAATTGATGTTGTTAGTTGGAGGATCCTATCTTTGATGTTTTTGATGTGTAAATCCCATGTTAGTGTGCTTTGAAATATTACTCCTAAAACTTTTAAGTGATTAACGTGTTTGATTTTGTAGTCCCCTAGTTTAAAGCTTGGTAAGCGGTTTTCTAGTGTGTTCATACCCATCATCATAAATGTTGTTTTGTCGTGTGATATTGTGAGTTTTAAGTTATGACATATTTCTGCGAAGAGCTCGATCCTTTTATTCACTTCGTTTTCCAATTCCCTTCGGCTGTTAGCCTTCACCACCATGTTGAAATCGTCGCAGAATGCATACAGGTTTATGTAGGACTGATAGAATTTATTAAGTATTAGGTTGGCTACAAGGAGCCACAGAAGCGGGCCGAGGCACGACCCCTGCGGGCAACCTTGGTTGGTAGGGCGTTTGATGTTCGTATCTAGGTAGTCTGTAATTATTTCCCTGTCAGAAAGAAAGCTGAGTAAAATGTTTTTAAGATAGTTGGGAGTGGGAAGTTGTTTAATGATATCTGCTAACGTGTTCCAGTTGATGTTATCGAAGGCTCCAACTATGTCAAAGGATATTAGTGCGCAATATATGTTTTTGTTTAGGTATTTTATGATTGTGTTTTTTAGTTTCTTTAGTAGTTGTATTGTGTTTTTGCCCTCACGAAAGCCGAATTATGAATCATGAAAGTAGTGTTGTGTTTCTAGGTAATAATTTAGTCTGTGTTTGATTAGTCTTTCCATTATCTTTCCCAGCATTGGAAAGAGACATATGACCCGATAAGATGATGGTTGTTTTGGATTTTTATTTCGTTTAGCGAAAAATACTACTTGAGCTATTTTCCAGGGTATAGGGAAATAAATTAAGGTTAGGCATTTATTGAAAAGGTCCCTGATTAAATGTTTAAAGTTTTTAAATAAGTTTTTGATTATGAAGGCGTCTATTTTATCATATCCAGGGCCTTTTAAGTTGTTCTGATCTGTTAGTGCAGTTTTGATTTCCTTAAATGAGAAAAGAGGGGGAGTCGGATATGGGGTGTCCTCTTCCAGTGCTCGGTCCAACAGTGGAGGGTTTATTATGTCTGAGTTTGGAAAATGGTGGTCAATTAGTTCTTTAAAGGTCTCAGTTTTGGTTGTGTAGGGCGTTGAATTTTCCATTGTGGTGTGTATGAAGTGTTTATTGGTGAGTCTTTTGTTTGTTGCTATTTTGAATGCTTGACCAAATTTATCTTTTGTATGTGTGCAGAATTTTTTCCAGGAGTTTAATTTTTCTGTTTTTATTCGTTTTTTGTAGATGGCTCTTTCTCTCTGGAGAAAGGATCTCCATCTAACGTCACCGGTGTTTTTGTAACGCTTTCTGAGGGCAGAAATTTTGTTTCTCTGGGCTTTTAGGGAGTCGCTCCACCAATCAAATGTCGGATATAATTTTAGTTTTTTAGTTTTAAGTGATTTTTTGCATGTTTCGTTTATTTCTGTATTAAATTCTTGCATCCAGTCATCCAGTTCTATTTTGGTTTTTATATTTGTTAGTGTATTACTTAAGTTTGTTGTTTTGTTTTTAAAGATTTCGTTAAATTTTTTAAATGTGGTGTGTCTTGTTTTGAATCTATTGAGGGTGATGTTTTTGTTTGTAGTGATAAAGAAAAATGGATATACCTATGGTCCGACATTGATTCTGACTTGGTGTCTACATACCATGAATCCACAAAGTCTGATAGCTCCTGGGAGCATAGAGTCACATCAGGGTTTGTACTGCATGGTCGGTTGGTAGTTGGTCGGTTCTAGTATCCCAGTAGGGACAGGCGTGCGTTGAGATCTGCCCCTAGTATAAGATGTTGGAGGGGGTTGAAGATGTTCAGCCATTCCTTATCATGTGCGAAGTCACTTTTTGGAGCTGAATAGGCCGAACCCACTGTAATTTTTCCAGTTGATGTCGTAATATTTACGAATACTGTGTTGTTATCTGTGTAAGTTTGTACTGCTTCAACGTCGGGTCTTGTCATGACTACCGCCGCTGTATTGTTAATTGATGTAAACGTCTGCCATGTTGATGATGGAATTGCCCATATTTTATTTTTAGGATGATAGAAGTCCTGCATCAGTATTACTTCTATGTTATTCTTGTTTGCATAGCCCATTACATTTTCTGTCGCTGCTTTGCAGTTTTGCAAGTTTATTTGGAGGAAGTTTAGAGAATTTACTTTTATTTTCTGTATATTATTGGTCGAGGGATTTTCTGCTTCTGTGTTTGGGATACCGTTAGAATTGCTATTGTCTGGGTTGAGATCTCTGGGTTGCTGTTATTATTTAACGTGCTTGGGATGGAGAATTGTTGATTACTATTGCCTTGATGATTTATGATTTGTAAGTGTTGATGATCTTCATTATTTTGAGTTTGTGTACTATTAGCTTTTATATTGAATTTTGACTATTTCTTTTGATGGAGTTGTTTCTATCGTGTAAGTAAAATAGGTATACTGGGCATTTGCTTGAACTCGCAGCGTGTGGGAAGTTTTCTCTGTTTCCCTGGCAGTTGATGCAGCTATGTTTGGACGGCCTGTCTTTGTACTTGCAAGTTTCAGATTTGTGATTGCCCGTGCAGTATGCACATGTTGGGTCATACCTGCACCTATCTTTAGTGTGACCGTATGACTGACATTTGCCGCAACGAAATACAGGGCGGTAGTCCTCAATTCTGCAAGTGTTGAAGCCTATAATAATTGAACCTTTTTGCTCTAGTTTACTGGCCATATTGGCTTCTATATTCAGGACAAGTTGATAGTTTCTGGAGCCGCTTCTCTGTATTTTCCTTTGTATAGTGAGGGGGACTTCTATAGCGCACTCTTCTTGTATCTTCGCTGTTATTTCTTCCATTTCTGCTGTTTCTGGGATTCCAAGGACAATAATTTTTTTCATGTTGGTAGATCTGTAGGAGAGCTCCGCTATGTCGTTTAGTGTATGTATATTTTCAAGGAAGTGAAGTACTTTGCCTGTTTCCGCATCTGTGTCAGCTTGTATGATTAAGGTGTTCCTGTCCCTCGACGTGAAGCAGGATATTTTAGGTAGATTGACTGTCTTCTTCGCTTCCCTGTTTAGGAGGTTGCGGATTGTGTTTACTGATGTTCTTGTTGTTATTCTTCTTTTTAGTAGGATCGCTGCTCTTGAGATGGTGGGTTTTGGCGCTGGTTGGTGTTGTTTCTTCAGCGCATCCGCATACTGTTGATGTGTTGGTGTTTCGTGTACATGTTCTTGTTGAGGTTCTGTATTTGTTTGGTGATTTAGTCTTGTATTTATTTCTTCTGTGTACCTTTTGATCTGGGTGACTTTATCATTGATTTCTTGCAAGATGGTGTTGTCTATAGCTGGGTTTTCTCTGCATGGGTCCTTGATTTGTGATGGTTTTAGTTTACTTATCTCATCTTTAAGATTTTTAATTTCTATTTCTTTCTCTTCGATGGATTTTTCTAGATTCAGAAGTTCTTCTCTTTTGACCTTCTGCCGGCTCTGCGTAATCCCCCCCCGTCACCTCATCTTCTGTTGATTTGTTAGTTGAGTGATTTTTCTCTACTTCCTCTTGTAGTTTCATGTTGTTGGTTTGCATCTGTTTAATTCTATTTATGGCGTATGTCCAATATTTTTCAGAGTTTTCTACATCTACTTTTCTCCTCTTCCTGGAAAGATTTTTGTAGGTGTTCAACAGTTTTATTATATCCATTTTCTGGGCTGTTTGGAGTTGAAATTTTTGAATTTTTGTTGGATTATATCTGTGGTGTTGTTCACCGGAAACTCTGTTATTTTTCACACGTCGAAAACCATTTTTCACATTATGCGTCTCCGATGTATAGCCATATCCTTCTTCTTCTGAGGCCGATAGCAAAATTTGAGATTGTGAGAATTGTGATTTCTCAGATGTGTCGTTATTCGCCACAGTTGAACTGAGTGATATTACTGAATTATTACTTTCTAAATCCTCCATTTTATGCTGTTTGTAAAAATTTTTCTTTAATCAACAATATATAATTTTTCGGTTTTTAATATAATTTTTTGATGTACCAGGCATTGCCAGTGCCCTTCACATGTCTCGTGAAGGAAAAGGGATATAGAAAGTCTATAGCTAGAACCAGTGGACTTGTCCACTGTAAATGACTAAGATAAAAAGTTAAATTGTTAATTTTACTTAAAAAAAAAAAAAAAAAAAAAAAAGATACATTAATTTTGAATAGTTTTTGGAATAGAGAGGGGGAAAGTACACTGCTCAAAACAATTAAAGGATATTACAGTTTTAGGTGGATTTTGTATCTGGGAAACTTTTAAGCTGACTGATACATGGTCGACAGACATAGTAAGTTATATGAGAATAAATTACACATGTTTGGCAGAAAAAATGCATTTTATTGCGCATTTGTGTACAAAAGGAAAAAAACACAATTTGTGCATATGAGAAAAAAAGAATAAGAAAAGGTGTTTTCTTCAAAGAAAATCATTTTCAGTAGGGGGTATGGTTTCCACGGGCAGCCAGCAACGTTGAACACTTTTGAGGCATGGACTCAATGAGGCTATTAATGACGAGTTGGGGTATTCTGCCCTACTCTTCCAGAAGAGCTCTTTCCAGTTTTTGGAGAGTTTGTGGGGTTTGTTGGCGGTCAGAAACTCGTCTTCCTAGAGCGTTCCAAACGTGCTCGATTGGATTCATATCTGGAGAACACGCTGGCCATTCCATTCGAACGATTCCTTCCTCGAAAAGGAAATCCTCCACCAGGTTTGCACGATGTAGCCTGCAGTTATCGTCCATTAAAATGAAGTTATCTCCGATTACTGCAGCGAAAAGGACTACAATAGGTCTGAGGATCTCATCCCTATATCGGCGACCAGTCAGAGCTCCATCTCGAATGATGTAGAGGTCGGTGCGCCCGTCAATGGAGATGCCACCATACACCAACACTCCTCCACCGCCAAATTTGACACTTTCGTGCACGAACTCAGGATTATTCCTACTGCCACGGTACCTCCAGATGAAAATACGCCTATTATCCGGATGCACAGAAAAACGGGACTCGTCAGAAAACAGAATATTGCTTCATTCATTTCTCCTCCAGTTGACATGCTCGGTTGCCCACTCCCTGCGGTCGCGACGATGCCTTGATGTTAATCTAACACATACCATCGGTCGGCGAGCATACAGACCTACAGCATGGAGCCGGTTTCGGACAGTCTGAGTTGAAATCGTGGTGCCTGTAGCCGAGTGAAGGTGTTGTTGGAGAAGAGTAGCGTTCATGTTTCGGTGTCTCCGAGCTGTTAACGCTAAATACCGATCTTCATTGGGGGTTGTTGCCCGTCTACGACCTTGTCCTGGTCTTAGGCCTGCACATCCACTCTCCAAAAAACGGTTCCAGATCCTGGAAATGACACTTTGTGACACTCTAATGGCTTGCGCTACTTCGGCTTGAGTTTGGCCCCCTTCTAACCTACCAACAATTCTCCAAGCTTCTGAATCTGTCAAATGACTTCGCTGAGACATCGTACTCATCGAAACAAAGCAATCACTGAATGCCGATCATCCTTGTCTTCATTCTCTTTTATCCAGTTGAAAGTCAAATTTCATTCGCTGCCGCTGAAGCGACGTTTTTGACGTCGAACTCAAAATTTGCATACTCCACAGTTTGAAAACCAGAAAAATTTGCATTTGTGATTCTCTTCTTCTATTTTCGGCAAAAAAAATTTCGTTTATATCTTTATTTTATATAAAACTTCAAATATCCTTTAATTGTTTTGAGCAGTGTATTAATGAATATGGTCTAAAAGAAGAGATTGATATATAAGTGACAGCGTGTTTCTTGTAAAAGTAATGCTGCTGAGATAACGAAAAAACTGTAATTTAGCATTCTGTGCTTATTGTTGTCAATCCCTGCCCATGGCAGGTGAAACTTGATTACAGATACATTTTATATACAGATATATACACAGATATTTACAATAATAATGTGTTTGAGTTTACTCTTCGCCATTTTAATACACGTTAATATTAGAGTATTGTGCTGGTGTACCAAAAACAGAATATTAATCAATTAACAATATTGTACATAGCATTGTGTACATTAGTAATGTTTTGACTTTAGGAGAAGATCAACGTTTGGAATTGAATAGGTATTTTCTATGGTCTTACCTGTGTGTGGGGGTGCATGCCGTACTTGGAATGATAAGTCTCCCTTTACCTGCAGTGATTTTGCTCACTGGTGGGGGGGAGGCAGGGAATGAAAGTTATCTGGTAAAGTTGAGCTCTTTAAGACAAAAAGTTTAAGGTGCAACATGCCTATTTTTGGGGATAAATTTGGAAAAGTTCAGATTTTTAGCCCTTTATGGGGCCGGGGCGTGGCCCAGGATGGAGGTAGAAAATAATTGATGATAGAATTGAGATGTAGGGGTCATAAGCTTTCTATAGACATGTTACTTACAAAAATGTTGATTGCCCCCCCCCCCTGCCCCCCCAAGAGCGGTCCCCTTGTAGTGACCGGAATGAAAGTGTTGCCAGAAAAATGTCTGTGCGGAGCCAGTTCAGCCAAAAAGTTTCTCCTCGCTGTAGCCCCCATAGAACCGGAGTCATAAGCATTTAAAGTTTGAAGTGAAGTGAAGAAATGACCCTTTTTGAGGACCAACAGGGGGGGTCCACAGCCCCGGGGGTGCAATTTAAATAGAATTTTTTAAATAAAGGTGATAGTCAAAAGTCCAAGCGAATTACAAATAAGACAAAATAAGTCCACTTATTCTACGATTAAATTGACCGAGTAATATATGTTTAATGTTGGAGCATATTTTTTGTTGCTAATCAGGGGCCATTCACAAATTTAGTAGAAATATAATTTCATCAGATATATTAGAAAAATGATTCGGAGTTTTTAACATTGCAATGCAAATTTGAAATCTTTAGTCATTCTGCATATGAATTCGAAAAATACAATTTGTAATAAACATATAGAAAAAAAACAGAACTTTGGTAAAATAAAACGATGAAAAATAACTGCCTATAAAATGATACATATTTTAAAATGTTCCTAGATAACGCTGCATTGTAAAAATTGAATTACGTCATGAATTTTAGCTTTTGATAATTGAATCTCTTGTACCCTGTATCGCTGAATCCAAAAATAACCTTCATTTTTTATCACCACGTAAAGATTTTTTGGAAATCATAAATTTTAAACTTAAATAAAAAAATAGCAAATATTTGATATTTGAAAATAAATATGTATTTTTTTACACGTTAAAAGCAAATAAATATCTGTATTTTAACAGTCTTTTTAGAAAATCTCAATAGACGAAATTAACATCACCTACAAAAATTTAAAAACGTTTGGATGGGTAGAAATAATTTTTTACAACATAAAATGTGCGAAAACTTCGACAAATAAATTAGAATCTGTGAATTTTCGATACGGGTTCCCCTGATTTCGACTAAACATTTTACTTCTTAAAAATGCATATTTTACTATGAAATTTGAAAAAAAGAATTGGGTTTAGTTATATTCACGATCTATTAAAATTTCAGAGAATTCGGTTAATAATAACCATATATTTTGCTGAGCTAATGAAAGCAACGCCAAAAACAGAAAATGAAGAAACCAGTTACGTTTCGATAGGCAACCTTAATTTACAGACTCCGTTAAAACTACCTGTAGCTTAGTCAACTAACACTTCAGTTTTCTACACGGAAGTTCTAGGGTTTGAAACTCGATAAAACTATGTTCAAATTTGGATTATAAATAAAAATGCTAGATTTTACAATTTTCATTATTCAACGCATTTAATTAAAAGAAATAGTATATATACATATGTATATACTTATTTTACAATTTTAAGTGTTTCTAATTGTTCTTAACTTTTAAAATATTGAATTATTATGAAAAATGCACTTAAATGACTCGAATAATAATTATTAAAAAATTATATTTTCCACTGTCCATCGAATTTTTTATTTTTATTTTGAGGGATTTTTAAATATATATATTTACCTATAAAAACAGCTCTTTCAATTATAAAAAAAATCTTGCTAAAGGTACAAAAAAAACTGACTAAAGATATAAAATGATACTAACATGCTCGTACAAGGAGTCTGCCCTTTACGGTACAGTCAATCAGGGTAATTTGGACCTATCAGAATAACTTTGGTCCAAGAGAGAAAAAAAAGATTAAGTCTGGTACATCACTTGAGTTAACGGCAAAGTTTTAGTCTCAAAATACAGATAGCAGCACTAGTATGACTTTGGTAGCTCATTAGAAGTAATTCGTCAAAATTCCATCGGGGCAGAATGGATCAAAATTTCGTAAAGGTGGAACGAAGTTATGCCGATTTGACCCAAAGTTACCCTGATTGACTACAATAATTCAAATGCAGGATCAGAAGTAAGATACAATAAAACCTGCTTAGACGGAAACACAAGCGACCAGTAATAAATTCCTTTTTATGCAGGCTGTTTAAATTGCACAGAACTTAATTGCATCTTTTGAGAAAAGGAAAACCCGTTATAAACAGACTTTATTCTTTTTGAAAATAAATTGAGGAATGACTACTGCTAAAATCGTGTAAATCCTACAAAATTCATCATAGCAGCGTCACGTACCGCGACTGATACAAAATGCGAACAAAACGAATCCATGCTAAGGATTAACTGAATCTGAAGTTTGAATGAAAGCCGTGCATTAGCTCTTTAGATAGAGCTGTTAGAGAAATCCTAACAAATGCAGTATAGCAGCGCCAATTATGGAGCAATTTACAACAAAATATAAACAGTATCAATTCATGTCAATGAATAATCGAATCTGAAGTTTGGTGGAAATCAGTGCATTCGGTCTTGAGATTGAGCGATTGCGAAAATCTTAAATAATGCTGCATAGCAACGCCACCTATCTAATGATTTATACTTAAACGTAAACAAATATCAATTGATGTCAAGGAATAACTAAATCTAAAATTTGATGAAATTCCATGCATTAATTCTAGAGATAGAGCTATTTTGGAAATCGAACAAAAGTCAGCATAGCCACTCCACCTGTTGGTCACTTTACACTAAAAACTAATCAGCACTAAATAATATCAGAGACTACCTTAATATGAATTTTTATCAAATTTCATGCATTAGTTCTTGAGATAGATGGCCCGCAAAATTTATGTCACATTACAGACAGACGGACAGATAGAAAGAGTCACAAACTCACAGACGGACATTTTACAAAAACATGTTTTTCGGGTTCTACGATTCTTAAAATGTGTAAATCCGTCGAAAACCGGAATTCGAAATTTTTCGCGAATCCAATACGATAGAAGAAAGTAATAAATTTCTATGCTACATTACATGCATATTTTAAAAGTTTTGAACTAAATGAAAAATATTCTCAGATATTTACTTTTCTTTTTTTTTTTTTCAAATCTCAGAAAGTGTGCATTTTTACAATCCCGTTAGCTACATCTTTTCTTTCTGCAAATAACAAAATCATTAAATCTAACAAATCCGATGCTCATAAAATCTCAAGATTTTTTTTTCTTAAAAAAAAAAAAAATCTTTAGCAATTTACGCAGCCAGCTTAAATTTGTTCGATATTAAACGAAACGTTCCATAAATAAGCCGGTTTAAGCTTCGAACGAAAGTCGGAAATTCACGAAGAGGAGATTTCACGTAATTTAAGCGGATAATGCAGATTTATTTCAGCTGTTTTGTCGTAAATTCTAACATCGAAAGATTAAAGAACAATGTAGTCTAGAATTAAATGGAATGGGGAAAAAAGGAATTTCATACTTGAACAATAATACTATTAGGGTTGTTTTCTAAATATTAACAATTCATTAAAAAAAAAAAAAAAAAAAAAAAAAAAAGACAGGTATTAAAAAAAAATCTCCCTGATAATATTCTATTTAAGTATCAGAGTCATTAAAATTTATGAATATTTTTTTTAATTTATTAATTACCTTAAGAGAGAATACTTCATACTTAGTTGCATCTTTCTGGGAGATATAGTTTTGGTTTACATGAATTGCAGTGTTGCATCAGGTCGGATGATCCGATTTTAACCTGAACATTGTCTGAAAATCGGTTGAAATCGACGCTATCCTGTTTTATTTTCTTTTTTCTTTTTCTTTCTTTCTTTCTTTCTTTCTTTTTTTTTTTTTTTGTCGTCTTTTGGTCGGGTTGATTTTAAATCTTTAAAGTTTGGGTTGAAATGAAATTGACCCGATTTTTTTAAAGAAAGCTCTGACTATTTTCAAATGAAAAATATATGTGTATAACTGAGCATTAATGAGTACATATGCACATGTGCTCATTTTTATATTACAAAAATGAAAACGGTCTTAAAAGTTTAATTGTATCACTATTTTTCCAAAATTTCATTAAAATATGGATTAATTTTCTACCATTCTTGTTCGGGTCAGATTACAGATTGACAAAATTTCCATGTTAGTTTTCGGTTGGCTTTAAACATAAATTCCTGCATGTTAGTCTTGGTTACAATTGAAAAATGAAAAAACAAAAACTAACATGTATAATGCTCACCACATTACTGAAAACTTGTCTATGTAATTAAAAAGAATACAGAATCTACTAATAAAATCCGTTATCTCAAGTCTTATTAGTACAAGAGGCGGCAGCACAGACAATCACCTAAACGAGTTCACCGCTGAATTTGCATAATTAATTAAGGTACTACTAGGTTATCCCGTCGACCAAAAAATTATCGCCAAACTATAAGATTAAATGCCAATAATGGATGATCGTGAATGTCACATTCAATGACATTAAATACGATTCACGTGTTTAAAATGTCATTAAATGATTTTTATTTCGACTTTTTATTAATATTTTTATTAATATTCTACTAATTATTTGTTTTTTTCGTTATTTAAAACAAAAATTATGTCAATATATATAATTTGGCTAGTATTTTGGCGATTTGTACAATTTGGCGAAATTGGTCGACGGGATAACAGTGTAGTGCCTTAATTAAAACGCGATTCGTATATTAAAACGCAATCGGTCAGTCAAGTCGTATCTTAGTTGAAAACGCCTAAAAACCCCACTTTAACAATTAGCTCGTAAGTTTGTCATTTTGTTTTCCTGCTCCCAATCCTCCAGGTTTTCATACCTTTAGGTTACAGGGAAGCACACTGATAAGCCTACAAGTCAAGAGCTAAATTTGGGTTTCAGATGTTTTCCACCAAGATAGGAATTAGCAGACCGATTGCGTTTTAACATGCGAATCAAGTTTTAACTGATCCGTACTTTAGTTCTTGAGATACAGCTATGGTGGAAATCGTGAAATATACTGCATAGCAGCGCCACGTGTTGAGAGTTTACACTAAAAACGAATCAGTACCAATTTGCATCATGGACTTAACGGAACATAAATTTTTATTAACCTTTACAGAGGGGCTGTGACAGCATCTGTCCGGGAATACATGTATTCTCAGATAGACACTGAACGAGCCCCTGCGTAAAGGTTAATCTCCGTGCAATAGTTCTTGAAATAGAGCTCCCACGAAATTTGTGTCAGATACAAACATACAAAGTAACAGTCTCACTGACTTACAGACAGACATTTTGTAAAAACATGTTTTTTGATATCTCTGACTCCAAACCGTTTAAACCATCAAAAACCGGAAGTCGAAAACTTCCCTGAATCCAATACTTTTTTCTTGTACAACTAAAAGAATGTAAAAACATGTTTAAATAAAGGTATGGAAATCCCTGTCGCGGATTTTATATAAAGAAGAAGGAAATATCTGTAAAATATTGATCAAGAAACTCAATAGAATACAATTAACCTTAAACTAGTATAAATTTACAAAAATTATCGTACTTTTTTCTGTTTTTATAGCTTCTACAGTGCATAACATTTCAACAGCAAAAATTCTTAAAGTTGTAAAAAGCTAGAAATCCTATTTTACGTTATTATTATTATTATTATTATTTCGAATAAATACTTGTAATTCGCGGTGCGATGAAAAAAGAAAATTATCAATTGAAATTAAATCCTGCTGTTCTATCTTATGGAATAAAAAATAATATCTATTATCCGAATATATTTTTAGGGAAATAGGTTTCAGAAATTTTCAAACGCAATATTTAAAATGAAGGAATTTTATACGCATAAACTCAATGTGATTTTGATATAAATTTTCTTGTAATAGAAAACCAGATTTCTATATCAAAGCAAAAATAAACTTCTTGGTTAATCACAAGCTTTAAATAAATTAATATAATAATTACTTCAATTGTAACTGACATAAATTCTGAAAAAAAAACTCATTTAATAGTCTGTTATTTGCTATAAAATTAAGTTTCAAAACCAAAAACCTTTTTACTTTTATCTATGCATTTTGAAAGGTAAATTGTATTTTATGTTTATTTATGAATTTGTAGACTGATAAAAAATCTAAAATCCTACAGATGTTAAATTGTGGAAATCTGTATTCATACTAAAATTTTATTTGCACACTATATAAAAAAAATATGTAAATCTACAAAACTAGTTTTTGTAAAGCCACAGAGATCTGTAGCATTACAAATGTGTCTACTAAAATTACGATAATCTTATTAAAATTTTTTCTTTAACCCAGTCTGCCGTTATATCAGAAAATCTAAGTATCCCAGTTTCCTAAAAAAGTCTTAGTAACCTTGCAGATCTTTTGATTTACAGAAAAAAAAACATGTATCTCTTTTACATGAATTTTTGAGTTTTCGTTACATAAAAAGTTCTAGTAATGTAAGTTTCCTTGAAAAAATTTAGTAACTTAGAGACTTTATTTCTTTTTAAAGTGTATAATAATCAGTGTCGAGTATGAACGCGTTCACTGAACGAAAACTCACGAGTTTCGCTCACTATTTGTGAACTTTGAACGGAACTTCGCTCACTATTTTATAAACGAGTTTGAACTGAACGGAAACTCAAAAAATAGACGAGTTTGAACGAAATTTACGTTCAAATTTAAGCTCACTTTTTTCATAATTTATTTAAAATTTTTCCAGATCTTAGTACAACTTTTCCCTCTTTCAAATGTTATTTAGAGGCCTACACGAGTCTCAGGACGGGTTAAGTCGGGATATCACTTCTCTGGGTAGTATCCTAGTCTTACTTCTTCTGCAGACTCGGGCCCCGCCGAACCGGACCTGGGCTGTATGCAATTTCGCCGAAAATAGATATATACAGTAAACTCTCTGTACAAGGTGGACTGTGTAAGGCGGAAATATGTCTAAATCGTAAAGTTTTTAAAGAAATCGGAAAGATTTTAAAAGAAAGCATAAACATCGCAGCCTACGGCACTTCTGCATAAATGGAGATTATAAATAGACTAAGGTAAGTTTTTTTGGCCAGAACTCTTCCGTAAAGGTAAATATCAGTGTCCTGTAGAAATGTACTCGGAGTCGGGCAGGGTTCGGTGTGAAATTTCAACTTTATTTCCGGGCCGGGCCAAGCTCGGGCCTTGTTTTTAGCTATTATATTGGGCTGGGTCGAGCCTTGATTTTAGCTATTATATCGGGCCGGGTCGGGCCACTAAATTTTCTCTACAAGCCGGGCTGGGCTCGGGCCGAAATTTTTATTTTAATATCGGGCCGGACATTTTTTTTTCTATGGATCGGGCCTGGAAATTTCCGTCCGTGCATACCTCTATCTTATATATCGAATAATCAAATGATTAGTTCACAAAATTTTGTAAATTTGGACAATAATATCCAAACATTAAAAAAAGTGAACTTTTTAGTGAACTTCGTTCACTTTTACAAATGAGTTTGATTTGAACGAGTTCGTTTGAAAATTTTTGAATTTGAACGTGAACTTAAATCACTTTTCAGAAATTGAACGTGAGTTTGAGTTAGTTCGTTTATTTTGTGAACGTGCCCAACACTGATAATAATATACGGAAGTAGAATTCATGCGCATGAGTACTATTATCCAAAATAAAATATTGCTACAAGTATCATCTTAACAAATTTAAATAAAGAATTCGTAAAAAAAAAAAAAAAAAAAAATTATATAAACAAATTTTAAAAGAAAGAAAAAGAAATTCGCAACAGTAACAATACTTATTTTATTCCGTTTTCATTTGAAACGGGAAAGACATGGTTATTTTGAAAAAAAAGAAACGTACTTGGCAGATAACATGTATTATGAATTTTTCAATGAATATCTGAACACAGATGTTCGCATGGTAGATTTCAGCTTCAGGGAACGCAGAAGTTTCTTCAGTTCATGTGTGTATTGTAAAAGAATTGAATATCTAAAAGTTGTGAATATAATATTGAAACGGGAAGCAGCGAAACCGATAAAATGCTATGCGATTGAAGCTCTTATTTTTACAGTGCTTCTCTTTAAAATACTTTGTATGTGAATCTCTTATTTTTACAGTGCTTCGCTTTAAAATATTTCGTATGTGAATTTCTTTCTTTCAGACAAAACATCTTTTTTAAAAATTGAATAAAATAACTGGTTTTTTTCTATATTACAAAGAGATAATTTTTTTCAGTAAATATCAAACTTAATTCATAATCCAGAAAATTGATATATATATGTATGTTATAATACAAATTTTTCGCCATATTTAACTGTTTCTAAATTCCTATAACATGTAATTTTCGCCCATGTCTTTTAATAATATCTTAACATTTATTATTTTTTAATCTTATACCTTTAATCAACGTATTCTTTATTTTCTTATTCTAAAAACCTTAATCTGCTAAAAGCAACGCTTTCCCAAAATCCCATTAATTTATCTTATTCTTTCATTTGTTTCTTAATATCTTTTATTTACATTTTAAAATACTATTATTTCATAGACCATAAGCCTTTGCGGAAGGACACTCCGATCGTATTACGTATGATATCAATCCGATAGCTTTTGATAATCCATTTTTTTCTCTCGCCCGCTATAGCTTTTCCATTGGATAGTTTATCGCCATCTAAAAAGTTTGTAGGACGCCACAGCTTTGTTGTCGGATAGAGTATTCTTGCACTTTTTTGAATAAAATAGCATTATTTTAGCTTAAAAGGGAGAATTTAACGTTTTTTTTTTTTTTTTTTTTTTTTTTTTTTTTGAGTTACTTTAAGAATCCATGTCCCCTGGGTATAGCTTTTCGTCCACTGTTGTTCTTCTGTAGTATATGCTACATTTTTATACTATTATGATAGAAAAATTAAAAACCTAGTAGGACATGCAGAGCATCGAAGATCCCAAAGTCAGAAACATATGATTACTCGCAATCGACGCGGAAATAAATTCATTAAAACAAAATAAAACTCGAGTGGTTGAGAAGCCGGCTTCCGGGAAACGCGTAATCGGTTGTAAGTGGATGTTCAAGAAAAAGAATGCAATGCTAACGGGGAATTATAGCTTTATAAGGCTAGATTCATACCCAAAGAATATTCACAGAAGTTCGGCTGTGACTATGACTAGACATTTTCCCCAGTTGTAGCCCTTATAACAATTAGAACGTTCTTGAACGCCGCAGTTTATAAGAATTTAGACATCACACATTTAGGCGCCAAAACAGCATTCCTTCTTGGGTATCTTGATGAAGAAGTGTTAATGACTCAGTTATAGTGATATAACAAATAGTGAAGAATATAAAGTTTATAAACTCAATAAGGAAATATATGGCCTAAAACGGATCATCAGAAGCTGGAACATAAAAATATCCGAATCGTTAAAACGATTAAATTACGAACAATGCAAATCATATCTGTGTTTGTTTAAGAAAATTAAAAACAATAATCGCTAGTGTATCATTGTGTACGCCGACGATATATTGGTGGCTGCAAATACAGCAGATACACTCGAAATATACAGGGAATTATTGCGTCAGTTTGAAATAAAAAAAAACCTGTAAAAAGAGTCCCGGTATCTCAGAATGAATATCACACATTTAGAGGACAGAAGCTTCCTGCTAGATCAGGTAGGAAAAAATGACGAAGGCGTAAAAACTTTTACTTAGGCGACTCAAAATCTATCTATACGCTGATGAGCCCCGACTATTACAATATTGATCCAGAAATTAAACTATTGAATGATAATTGGAGGTATAGGAAATCAGTGGGGGACCTATTGTTCATTTCGACTATTACAAGATCTGACATTTCAGCATGTGTGAACATTCTACGCAGGCGCAACGAAAAACTCAGGAATGCCAACTGGGTTGCGATAGATGAAGTGATACACTATTAGAAAATAAAAAGATTTTAAATTCCTAATTGATAAATCCAAACCCCCAATTCTTACGGGATATTGCGACTCGGACTGGACAAAGGACAAAACAGATAGGAAATCATTGGTCGGAATTTTATTCAAGTTAGGAAATGAACATATTCTCATAGAGCTCTGAAAAGCAGAGTTGCGTTACGCTGTACTCGACGGAATCGAAGTTTACCGCAGCATCTAACGTCGCGCAAGAAGTGCAATGACTCCTAGAACTACTCCAAGAAATACATTTAGAACAGGAAAAACTACCTTAACAATTTACAAGGACAATATCTCATTTATAAAATTGCACAAAACGATAAGCACCAATCACATACAAACATATTAGTATAAAATATTACGATATAAAGTATCTGAATGAAAACGGAATATTGTCCGTACATTACTGTCCATTGAAGGACATGGCAGAGGCTGTGCTTACTATGCCGCTGTCCAAACCTATCAGTAACCCAAAAAAATCAGTTTGAAAACCTGAGGTCCCAACTGCATCTCTCATCCCCACAGTTTTCATATCGAAAGAGTCGGTGTTGAAAAAATTCTAATTATATTCTATTCTGACACGGGATTTCATAACTCAATCTAATGACATTAGATGGTTGCACAAAACAAAGATCTACAAAGCTTCTTTCTTGCAGTGGAACTCTAAATGAACTTTAAACATTTTATATAAACTGCCTTACACTTTTCCATTGTATAAAAATTTGACGAGAATTGCAATTTTATTAGTACACCTATTCCCTACATATTTTCAACTTAGAACATGTGTAGTTTTCTACTTGGATAGAAGCAAAAGAAACAACTCTATCCCCGAGCGAATGCAAATTTATATTTAATTGTTTTATTAATTCAATTGTACTTTAAATGTATTTTTCGGTGTATTCATTTAATCAAGAACTGTACGTGATTAAAGATTGAAACCATTAAATCCAGATTTATTGCTTGCTGCGTCATCGACACACAATTAAACCATCAAATAAAGAAAATTCATTTTCAGCCTTTTTAAGTACAATATCTCTGTGGTGGCGATTCTATGAAGAATTTACAGGTTACAAATATTTTCTTACCTCTTTTATGAAATATGATTTACGATTAATTTATATAAGTGGGGCAAGTAATTTTATTATTCAACGTATAAGATTTTTTATTAAAGTTACATAGTATTTTCGAAGTGGCAGTTTTTATCAACAGCTTTGCTAAGAGCTGATTATGGCCTAGGCGGAGAAGGTACTTTCTGAAATTCCCCAGATAATGTGTTGCCTGATTTGTTTAATAATTTAAAAAGTTTGAATTTAAAATATATGTCCATTTTTCTATACATAGTTCATAAAACCAAAATATTGCGAGAATTTTTTAAAATAAAATAATTTGAGGAATTTTTTTTCCAAATCACTACAAAATGAAAACAAGTTTGTTGTATCTTTATGTATTTTTCAAATAAAATCCAAAGACATTTTTCAAACGTATAGAAGATCAGTGGATGGAAAATAACTCAAAAATCTTATCCAAAATAAAATATTGATATAAGTATCCTTTAAAAAAATTAAATTGGGAACTTGGAAATTGTTTTTTAAAAAGAAAAAAAATTCTCAATAGCGACAATATTTATTTTTTGCAGTTTTCATTTGAAACGGGAAAGACATGGTTATTTTGAAAAAGAGAAATCTACTGGCAAATAACATGCATTATGAATTTTTCAATGAATATCTGAACATAGAGATTCGCATTGTATATTTCAACTTCAGGGAATGTAGAAGTTTCTTTAGTTATACGTGCATTGTAATAAAAAAAATATAGAATACCTAAAAGTTGTGAATGTAATATATGGAAACAGAAAATGGTGAAAAGCATAAAATGTTTTAGGACTGTAGCTCTTCTTGATCTTCCATTCTATAAAAATATCAAAATAAAAACATCTTCAAAAATATTTCATATATGAAACTTTATATTCTTGTCATATATGAAATGTGAAAACAGTTTTTTTTCCACATTTTATAATTAAGCTGAATTTATTTTTCTTTGTAGAAAAAGGTTAACAAAATAGCTTTCAGTAAATTTCGAACTTAACATTAGTAAGCGATGATATATTCAAGAAAAGAAAGTTGAGGAAGAAATCTTGTCATTTGGTGGTAAGCTATATTTAGCATTTTAGGCAAAAACTTATTTTTCAAGGTAATTTGTAGAGCATTAGTTTACATTTAACGTTTTTTTAACGTCTATTAATATTTCAAATATTAATAATTAGTTATAATTTTACATTAAACCTCTGCCTGAGATATTGATAAAATTTTTAAAATAATGAAAAAAGCGTTTAATTCGGTTAATTTCTGACATTCTTGCAAAAGAAAAAATTTGTAATGTTGTTTTCTCCTACTTTTGTTTCAATAAATAAATAAATAAATTAAAAAAAAAAAAAAAAAAAAAAAAAAAAAAAAAAAAAAAAAAAACATTCTTTTTTCAATCTATACTAATAAAATAACAAATCGCTCTGTCTGCGTGTGTGTGTGTGTGTGTGTGTGTGTGTGTGTGTGTGTGTGTGTCTGCGATGGCTAGCAAAATCTATGGGACGTACGAAGCTCAAAATTTTTATGAGAGTAGCCCAATATCTCTCCTGATGCACCTGAGCTTCAGAATTTCGAAATTCTATTTATTAACTGAGTAATTAATTAAATTCCAAAGATCACTCTCATAAAAAATCGCCTTTTTTCTTCTTTTTTTTCTCTTCATTTAGTTATGGTTGGTTGGTTGCATAAAATTTTCGCATAAATAATTTAAAAAGCTGGAACAGATCTTTAAAATTCATAGACTGGCAAACTGTCAGTTTAAATAATGATTTTTTATCACAGCGGTTGCAAACCATGGAGGAAAAAGATAGGTGGTGGTGAAGTAAACCGAAAAAAGAGTTGCAATATTAAACCATTTATCGCTCAAATATTAATGTCCCAAACAAAAGCATGTGGAAGGGATTTTGTATTAATAAGACGAATTGAAAGAATTGAATAACAGCTGAAGCGTATTTTATGAAGAAATAGTAATTTTTTAAAATGGTCTTTTTTCTATTATATTATTTATTTTTAAAAAATGTTTGCTTTTAAAATAATTGAAATTGATAAATTCGAAATAATTTAAATGTCAAAATAAAATTAAATAAAATATTGAAAACATTTGATTTGAACTAAAAATTGTATTACTAAAAGCTTTCTTTTTTTTTCAGAACTTTTTAATACTTTATAACGTAGATGAAAATATGTTTTTAATTTAACAACATATTATTAACTCTATGTCAATATATAAAATATATTTATGAAAACATTCTTTTAAAATCATGCGCGAAAACTTAAATAACAAATATTAGTCTAAAATATAGATTACAGAGTGCAGACGATTTTAAGACATTAACGAAAGAATGTTAACTTTTCAAGCAAAATCTTAAATGATGCTTCTATATTGATATTTCAAAGTGACGGCTAGGTTACATTTATGTTATATTTAAGTTACGGTAGGGTAATGTTAAGTCGCAGTTAGGTTACAGACAGATTATGGTTATGGTACAAAAGTTTACGGTTAGGAATTTGTCCACAGAGTCAACATTACGCATGCTTTGATTAAAAATATACACTTTTGTTAAATGGCTCTGAAATTATAATACTATATTCCAATCTTTTATCATCGCGTATCGATTCATTCACGGTATAGTCGGATTTAAGAATGATATAATTAGTTTGAAATTCAAAATTTTTCACTTGGGATTTCTATGCGAAAAAAATAATTAGTTACGTGATTTAACAGTGATTTTTACGGGTAAATATCAACACTTTAACACGAAACTAACGCAATCGTTGGATACATGTTCCCTCCCGTGTTTCTCATTGCTCATTTTAAGTATTTCTAGAGCTTAATATTAGTTGTTGTTTTTAAAACCGATTTTTCACAAAGTCAGCTGCGACGTATTTCAGACAATGCATTTCTGCATGCTTCCAGTTATTGATAAAATCATACAAATTTCAAGTTCGTTTAATATTGTTAATACGGACCCGGGCAACGCCGGGCGGGTCAGCTAGTATTATATAAAAATGCTTGATTTCGAATATCCATGAAAACTTGAGAATATCAGTCATTGCACAATGCATTAAAATACATTAAGAGAGTTCGGTAAACGTTTTAAAATAATTTTTATTTATTGAGTTGAAATTTTAAATTTTTTCTGATGGTCAACCATATTATTTGTAAAAAAAAATCCCATGTTAAAACTTCTCAGATTTTTTTTTAATACTAAAAAAGTAAGGTAAATTAAAATCGTCACAACTCAAAATATTATTTGTAGAATTTAAATTTGTTTTTATCTAAATAAACAGAAATATACAAATTTTAAATATGATTTAGCACTTAAAAAATATCAATTAAAATAAATTTTTTAAAGTAAAAAACTTAAGAAAAGTGGTATAACTTTAAAAAAATATTTTAAAAAGTAATTTTTTTTTTCAAATTTGCTAGATCAAAATTAAAGTAAAATAATCTAAAAAGACATGTTACAAGTTGGAATCAATTATCTTTAACGGCTCTTGAGTAACAACAATTTAAATGCGAAAAATGACAAAAATCGTGAAGGAAAACGCATTTTCATAAGACGTTGATATTATGAAAACCATTGTTTGAAAGTTAATTTTGAAAACAAATCAAAACGAAAGAAAAAATAATAATATTTCAAGCTCCAATTAAGATAGAAGCATAATTTAAATATCATTTTAAGCAGAAAAAAGAACAGAAAATGTGTAATACAGTAAAATTATTTTAGAAAATTTGAAGATTTTTGTGTCCCGAGCCCCTTAAAATACTTAGATTTATATTACTTTAAATATGACTCATATTGCAATAAAATCTGGAACTTAATGAACATATTAACCCCTTGACTGCCCAGCCAAAGGGTAATATTGTAATGTTGTTGTCTCTGTAATTTATTAAAAATATTTAAAAAAAGATGTTTTTTCCAACCTGATACAAAATATGTTATTTGTATCGGTGTATAATCTTTGATAGCACCGATCCTAACTTAATTTTTCAGAACTGGGTTTTATTTGTGGAATTATACTAATTTAAATATTGCTTCTGGGTTTTATTTGTGGAATTATACTAATTTAAATGTTGCTTATGTTGCAGTGGAACCTGCAGCTTAGTGTGTGAAAAAATCAGCCGGCGGCAGTCAGGAGGTTAAAAAGGGCGCGTCAGTGAGAAGGTTGTAAGAATATTTTTCTAACATATGGCGTGGAAATAAGGTTGCTGATTGCCGTTCGGTAATAACGATAGTAACATAAAATTAATTGTCCTTACTATATTTCACCGATCTAAAGATTGATTTCACCGTTGAAATGTGTGTCCTATGTAAAAAAAAAAAAAAGTAAATATTTTATAGTAGTAAATAATATGTAAAGTGAAATGAAGAAGATGACGTCAAATCAAAAGATGCATTTTCATCCATGAATATAAACTATTTAACGATAATTGTGGCAGTGTTGGGGGTCATGTTCATTGATCCTTACTCCTGTATCCAAATAGACTAAGCTCTTGCTACTTATTTAAAGATCCTTGATGTACACAAAATAAATATTATTTATAAAAGTTGCGTATTTTCCAATGAAGTATAATAAATATTCAATGAAAATGGGTATTTTAAAACAATTGTTGAAAGGACGCTCTAATCTCGGAAGATATGAATGCTTTTGATAGTGAAAATTATGTCATATTTGAAAGAAAGGATGCATTCACATGTGGAGTGCAAAGGTGTGATGACATATGATAGAACTATTTTTAAAAAATAAAACTGATTTTTGGAGGTTTTCCATTGTTTGAAAGAGTCACCTCAAGGAAAAGCGTAGCAACAACTCGGAAATGCATAGCAACAATTTCTTAGTGACGTCTGACTTTTAAATTATATATATATAAGTATGATTTTGTCCGTATTAATTTACATTCACTGGAATTTATTTCCATTTCAACAAATCAAAATTTAGAACGGGATCTCTTTTTTAAACACAGCACAAACTTTCGGCCGATGTATGACTAACATTTTATGGTTATGTGATGCATTCAACAAATATACTTCTTATCGAAAATTTTTTAGACACAGCAGAAAAGTGTTATTTACGTTTTATTAACTTACTATGTGTCTGACCGATAATATATATTTCCCGTCTGACAAATCTTTCAACGACGATTGTTGATATATACTGGATTAACTTTCTATCAAGTGTTTCTTAGTTGGTTTTCCGAAATGAATTTAAGCTATACGATACAACATAGACGCAATGAATTTTAAATTGTGTTTCTAGGGTCAATATTTCAGTTAATTATATTAAAGTTCAAAAGTTTGTAAATTTTGTAATGTTAAAATGATTTATGCCCATTAGTAACACCAACTCAATGCATTTTTATTATTTTTTCAACGAGGTTTTTGATTATTTTTGTTACATTAAAAAAAGTATAAATTTCATATGTTAAAATTATTTATGCCTATTGGTTACACAAACTAAATGCATGTTTAATTGAATTTTCAACGAAATTTTTTAAAAAATTGTAAATTTCATAATGTTAATATGATTTAAATGCCCAATGGTAACACTAACTAAATGCATTTTTAATTAAATTTTCAAAGAAGTTTTTAAATGCTTTTTCTACATAAAAAAATTATAAATTTCATATGTTAACCCTTTGTGGCTCAACAACTCCAATTTGAAAAATTTTGACTCAGATGTTAGAAAACATCATAGTATGTAAAAATAATTTAAAAATTTAGAACATAAAATTAAAATAACTATTGACTAAAAGGTACTTTTTACATATCTACAAAAAAACAGAAACTGACACACATTTCATAAATATTGTTCATTTTCTAATACAAAATTTTAAAGTATATAAAATTATCTTTAAAAAAATCTACTTTCGGACATTCCAGTTTCCTTAATTTGACAAAATTTACTTAGTTAATTTTTGCAATATCGACCCACTGAAGCTTCTGAAATGATAAACAAAACTTTGGTATGAGACATTAACTTTCTGTCGTCATCTGTTGAGAATTCCAGTGATCAATTTGTATTTACTGGTGTGTTGGGAAAAAGGAACAACAAATAAAAGCATGTTTTAAAACTTACTGTATAAGTTCTATTGACTTTTGGGTATGTTGGAGATCGGCAACACGGTGATACAAAGGGTTAAAATGACTTATAATAGTCTTAGTATCAGTCTGGCTAGAACTACAGCAAAAACTGACGAGCGAACAAAGCGGTCCCACTGAATTAATTGCATGACAACCCATGGAAGTTGGCACTTATTACACAATATATGTTAAACCAAAAACTGCCTCCGTGAACACATCCAACATCTTACATAACATTTTGAAAATACATGAAATACACAACAAATTTATAAAATAAACAAAATATTTAGTACATAATAAATATATAGCCTTCAGATTACAAAACTTACCTTCAAAATTTTAGATTAAGTGTTGATTCTTATGTGCTTCTTCGAGCGATAAGATCTACAAAGACAACAAATTAACTTTAGCGGTTGTTTGTAATTCAGATGTCTCAGATCCCTTCGGCTCAGAACACGTTTGTATTATTTTCCAGATTCAACCATAATTCCGAGTAATATTAGCACATGGCGTTATTACCCCAGTACACCTTATTTCAGTAGTACTGAATTATTAAATCACTTTTTTTTGGCAATATTTCAGTATTTATATTAAAATTCAGACACTAAATGACGTGAAATGGATAAAAACTGCTTTAGAAGCGTTTTCTATATTTAAGCATCTATTTTCAAGCGTTTATTACACGAACTCTTTTTTTTTTTTTTTTTTTTTTTTTTTTTTATTAAAAAAATTTCTAGCCAGAAAAATAAAAGTCGGCAACAGAAAAAATAATCTATGAAAAAAATTATTTGCTTAAATCCATTTATAAAATGAAGAATATTTTGTAAAAATACCTTTGTGAAGCATTTATTTTTAAATTCTGCTGTGTAAACATGAAATAATTGTGCCCAAAAGAAGATAAATAAGCATCTTTTCCCGTATAATCAGTTTCTTTTTTCGCCTAAACTAATGAAAAAAGATTTTTACTTACAGAAAAATTCCTAATTTAAAGATTTATATAACAATTTATATTATATTATAAAATGTATTAAAAAAAGTTTTTTAAATATGGTTTTTGTAATTAATATAAATCGCTTGTTAATAATTTTTTTATATTACTTGAGAAAGGTGTTACAAAAAATGTAAAACAAATAATATTGTCATGTTTCGGCACCAATTCTAATAAAAACTATAATCATAATAAAAATAAAATACGAATCGTCTCACGGTCAATATAAATAGCACGCTACAATAAGATGTAAACAATAATCACTTGCTCTATTTAAAAAATAAATAAATAAATAAATAAAAATAGACCATGATCTCAAAATAATTTCCAACTTGGTTCAACCCATTTAAGCTTTCACGAGGAATTTATTCATTAACTCTAGCCATAACTTAAAGAAAAGAAACAATGTAGCGTCTAGACCCTGCCCAAAACAACGGCTTTTACCACAAATGCACCCAAGAAATTACCCATGCTGCCAATGATGGGGTTTAATAGTTTGATATCTGCGTTAATAACCACAATTTTGCTCATTTTAGAAATTTTTTCAACGCGACTTACGTCATCCAGAGATTAATTTTTCGGTTTTAGTGTCGTTAGTTAACGCGGGTTTGACGAATTTTGTGCATTTTAGTAATTACCCCAAAGCGAGTTTCGTGAATCCAGTGATGTTTTTTTTTTTTTTTTTGTTCTAATGGGCGCGCAACGCTCATACACGTGTTAGTGATTGCGGCGTTGACGAATTTCGTAGATTTTAGTGATTCCTGCACAGCGAGTTTCTCATACATGCGTACATTTGGTTCCTCATACACGCGTGCTGATTGCGGATATAGTGATTGTGGCATTGACGGGTTTCGTGCATTTTAGTGATTCGAGATTCGGAGATCCAGTGATGTTTTTTCTTTTTCTTTTTCCTTTTCTTTTTTAATGGGCGCGCAGCGCTTATACACGTGTTATTCCAATATAATATACTCAAGAATTATTTATTTGTATTTTGCTTTGGACTAATTAGTGTGGTAAAGGTTCACGTGTACGCTAAATAACGAATAGGAGAAACCAACTGAGCAAGAAACCATATTTTCCGTTTAAAAAGGGAAAATATCAGAAGCATGGGGAATTTCTTGGATGCATTTGTGATAAGAGCTGTTGCTTGGGGCGAGGTGTAGACGCTAATAAAAAACAGTATCATTGCAAACAAAATTTTTATGCGTATAAATTTCAATAGACTCGCTTATAATGGACTCTTGTAATTGTTTACATCGCATTGTCGCGTGTCATTTGTATTGATCGCTGACGATTAGTATTTTTATCTTTATTATGATTATGGTTATTATTACATTTGAGCCGAAACATGCCAATGTTATTTGTTTTAAATTTTTTGTAACACATGTCTTGAATGATATAAAATTTTTTATTAAAATCCATCCGGATCTTAAATTGAACAGGAATGAAATCCGAAATGTTCCATTAAAGGGATCACCGCCAAAAAGGAGAACTTTTTGACGATGAAAGAATAAAAAACATGTTGGAATCAAATTCTGACTTGAAGAACAATGAGTTTTGTCCTCTAAACCTGTGTTTCTCTTGAGAGAAAATATCACTGATAACCTCCATTTCATGGAAGTATTTGGGATGAAAGAGGTATTTTTTGAAAAAGACATTTGTACCAGGTAACAAAGTACAGCGAAAATGATTTTTTATACATTTCAAGGGACAATTACCTACTGACAAAAAAGGTCTCCATACTGGGCATACTCAGAATTTTTTGAAAAAATACTGATTAAACTGTTCATATACATAATAAAGGATCAGTCAAATTTAGCGGCGGAATTTCAGAAAAAACTCAGTAAAAAAACAAAATACTTTCGAGAATTTGGCGCGAAAAGACGAAAGCGTCACGCGATTTGGCGAGCAGCATTTTCCCTCGTCAAAAGCAAACGATTTTAATGCACCTGAACATTTCTTGTCAATTAAATTTTAGAATACATGTAAATAGTATTTAATGAATTTAAATTTGAACAAGAGAGTTTGACACATAGATGTATTTTATATTACATATTCCTGTTGCTTTTGCTGCAGTTATTTAATTTTATTACTTTAAAAATAATTCCGTATATAAAAAATACTTTGAAAAGTATGTTTTCATATATTTAAACTTATGACAAAATAAAGGCCATATGAAGAATGCTGCAGTAATGCATTTCAATACAGGAGAAGTTTTTGTTGTCATAGCAACAATATTGAATCGACAAAGCTCAATTAGATTGGGGTTAATTTTGAGATTGAAACAATTTTAATTAATTTAAATTTTGTTTTAATTCATAAAATTTCACAGTTATTTTTCATTCTAAATACATTATGACAAAAATATAGTTAAAACAAACTAAAACTGACAAACCTAACGTTATATAAATAAAATGTCTTTAAAGAAGTTCAAGATGAAACATTTTTTACCTTAAAAATGAATTGATATAAAAAAAAGTATTTTTTGAAATTTTATTTTGTCGCCAACCGATCATAAATCGCCAAATAAAAGAAATGTTCGTTATTTTTTTTTCGAACGTTCCATCGGGGTTCCGCCAAAAAAAAAAATTACAAACATGTATATCCACATGAGAACACTTTGTAATTTTTTCAGAATTTTCTGAGTATGCCCGTATGGACACCTTCCTTGTAAGTAAAACTATACATCAAATTAGTATGTAGTCCATTTCATTCCCTGGCAATTAATTGTCAAAGTTCAAATTGTCAAAACTAGATACTGATCACTCTTACCATTCCTAGTAAGTTAAAAGAAAATTAAAGATAAAATCATAAAAGACGAAAACGCACACAATTAATTCACGGGATAAAAAAAAAGTGTAAAATATCTTGTTAAAACTTAGATTTGTAGTTTCCAATAAACAAAAATGTATCGATGATATATAAAATTAAAAACAATTTTAATCATAAATATAAATTAGTGTTATTAGTTACAATTGTATTATTAGTTACAATTTTAATCGTATATATGTTTCTATATTTCTTTCTTTTATTTGTTTTAATTTAGAGTCTTTACAACATAATTACTATATAATATCCATTTATACATCAAACTAAAAAATTTAATAAATAAATGCTGGAAATGAAAATAATTCATAAAAAATTTCATCTCACTTTACAATGAAGATATACAAAACACATAAAAACAGCTTAATCATTTCAATTACGATGAATTAAAAGATGTTTCAATCTTTTCCTTTTTCAAAATTTTTCGATTTAAAAGATATTAACTTTTTTTTTAGTCATTTCGTTTCTTTTTAATGTCGTTTAAAAGACGAGAAACGGATTCTTCGAAGTTTAGGATATATTGGACATTTGTTATCTACAATCATAAAATGAATTTAATGAAATTCCAGTGAAAAACACTGTAGTATCTCTCGTAAAAATCTGTGCTTTGCAGCTGACTTTGACATCTATCCATTTATCTTGATCCTCAGATTAAATCAGAGATTAATGGTAGAAATTTTTTTTTAATTTGTTGTTCGACCCCCGTTTCCTTTCTACAGACGACATATTAAATCAAATTATACAAATAAATTCTTAAAAGGGGTTGCAAAAATATAGATATTATTTATTTATTTTACCTGAGATCTTTCGAATGCCCACGCATTCATTTTCAAAGGAATATAAAAAAAAAAAAGAAAATTGATTAGAAATAGAAAACATAAAAAACAAAACAAAAATAAAAACAGTCCGCGTGTATAAATAAAAGTCACGATGAATTCATCGAAACACCAAGGATATCGTACCAGAGTGTAGGAATATTATATGAAATGACGTCATTACAAACAGTATCTTTGTTAAGCAAAATTTCGAAGGATTCACGGATAATGGGGGAGTTTTGGTTGGATGTTGAAAAGATTATTTTAGCTTTGTTAAAATTAATCAAAATATTTTCTTTTCGTTGCATTCTAGATAATGCTGTAGTTGGCTTGTTGTATTGTATATCCGAAAAATGCTCTTTCAGTCTTACTTTTAATTTTCGAGACGTCTGACCAACATAGGGTAAACATTTTTGATGCTCTGTTGTGAACGGAATCATATAAACACTTGCTTTTTCTAATTCTGGGATTGGATCTATTTTGTTATGAATTAAATCTTTTAATTTTGACGGAGGTTTAGCTATTAATTTAATATTATATTTTATCAAAGCATATCTCAGTCTTTCGTAAAGTTGTGGTACATATCTAAATTTGCAATAACTGAACTTATTCAAACTTAATTTTGTCTTCGGTCTGGATTGTTTTGCTCGATTAACTAAACTATTAATCAGTTGAGGAGGGAAACCATTCTCGAAAGCAATCTGTTTAATCATATTAATATTTTCTTCCAGCACTGTAAAACATTTGTGTAACGTTACTCCATAAAATTGGTGGCAGCTGAGACTTCCATTTTAACGACTAGTTTTTCACTCATATAATGGTGTAATTTAAACATATATTAATGGTGTAACTTCGCAATGTTACATCAGTTATATCGGTTAAAGTATTCCACAAAATTGGAGGCAGCAAGTCTGCCACCAATTTTATGTAGTAACGTTATACAAATGTTTTACAGTGAGGTATTTATCTGTACAGACTTCGAAGGCACGTTTAATGTAAAATCTATAGGCAGCAATTTTATAAGAAAATGGTGATTTGGAATCAAAAGAATTAGCATTGTTAGATCTGCATGGTTTTCTATAAACAGTACGCTCCAATTTATTTTCATAATTGAATATTTTGATAGTAAATATTTTGATTATTTATTGATGATTAGATTATTGATGATTTAAATATTTTGATTTGAATATTTAAATATTTATATATATACCAGAACTTTACGAGAGACTGAGATATGCTTTGCTAAAATATAATATTACATTAGTAGGTAAATCTCCTATAAAATTAAAAGATTTAATTCATAACAAAATAGATCCAATCCCAGAATTAGAAAAAGCAGGTGTTTATATGATTCCATTCACAACAGAGCAACAAAAAAGTTTATCCTGCATTGGATAGACGTCTCGAAAATTAAAAGTAAGACTGAAAGAGCATTTTTAGGATATACAATACAACAAGCCAAGTACAGCCTTATCTAGAATGCAACGAAAAGAAAATATTTTGATACATTTTAACAAAGCTAAAATAATCTTTTCAACATCCAACCATTACTCCTCCATTATCCGTGAATCCCTCGAAATTTTGCTTAACAAAGATACTGTTCGTAATGACGTCATTTCATATAATATTCCTACACTCTGGTACAATATCCTTGGTGTTTCGATGAATTCATCATGACTTTTGTTTATACACGCGGGCTGTTTTTGTTTTGTTTTTTATGTTTTCTATTGCTAATCAATTATCTTTTTTTAAATCTTCCTTTGAAAATAAATGCGTGGGCATTCGAAAGATCTCAGGTAAAATAAAATAAATAAATAATATCTATATTTTTGCAACACCTTTTAAGTATTTATTTGTATAATTTGATTTAATAACAAGGTGCAAATTTCCATCAAAGACACTGGTATAAATACAGTGGTTTTGATTCATTGAGACGACATATTTTCCTTAAAGTGCTTTATTACAAGTGGATGGGCAAAGTATTAATTATACTGCTTTTTTATGTTTTACACTTAAAAACTAGTTTAATTTTGCAAAATTTTTATTCCACATGTTTTTGGATTTAAACACTGGCAATGTTATTTTCATGTTTTAGTTTTGATTTAACTGGCAGTTGATGTTTAACAAGTGGCATTCACAAAGTAAGAATATCTTAGTGTCTATAAAATCTAATTCTTTATTAAGATATATTTCTAAGTTAAAATGTTTATGGCATATTATAATATCTTTAAATAGTAAGGGGAGAACTGTACAAAACCGGGCAGGCGGGTAAAACCAAATAGCGGCACAGTTTTACCCATTTTACCAGTTAGACCATTCGACAAGCAAGTATTGCTTGCCGAATGGTCTTACTTCATTTGTTAGTTGAATGATACGCTGCTGTGCATTTATTTAATATGTTATTTTAGCGATAATCATATCTTAAAAACTAATGTACGGACTTTCATATCATTAGAATTGATGGACATAGATTACCATTTTATTTTGGTACTGTGATAATGAATTTTGAACTATTGATGGAAAAAAGCAAGTACAGAAATGCAATACTATACTCATATAGCCTTTCGAGCATACAAGCCATTGAAGATATCACAACAAAAATGGCACTGGTTCAGAACATAATTCAATTACTACATAATACAAATAAAAAAGATAATACTAAAATGGATAAAACGACACTCCAGAATAGCAGGAAATGAGGCAGCGGATCAAAATGCAAAAGAAGCAATCATAAATCCTAACTTACCAGAAATACTTCTATTTTTATCATCATCTCATCTCAAATGACAACTAAAATTACAAATACAACAGGAATGGCAGAGAATTTGGAACTCTGATCATAGAGGAGGATTTACATAAACTAATCTATATATTGTCTCAGAGGAGACTTTAGTATCACAGAGAAACATCTTCCTGTTTGTAACAAATTACGAGCCCTTTCCACATTATCTGGTAAAGTTCGGATATGCTGAATCGGGCTAATGTACGCAGATGCACTTTTTTTCTTACTGTATAGCAACTATGTAAATTACAAAAGTTATTTTGATGTTCAAATATTCTCAACTGTAGTTCCCTATTTTTTATTTACAAAATTAATTGGTTAAGTTTAATATGCATGTAATAAAATAATTTTTCGGTTAGCCGATTGCCAGTTTTTATATATAAACACTGATGCCCGATTAACCGAAAAGTATAACTTTTTCATAGCTTATTTTTATAGCTAGTCAGTTTTTCTTTAACATTAAAACTGTTATTTACTTGAAACTTTGATGGTAGATTTAATCATACAAAAAAATGAATTTAGTAAATGAAAAGCATTAGTTGAATAAAAGGAGACCCTCTGTGTGGCGTGAGGCTTCCCCTACATCTAAGTGTTAAGCGGGCCCTGACTGTACGTGTGGAAAACGAGGAAATTCGCTGCACTACGTAACGGAATGCACACTGACATCCATATACCGCTTCAGAATCTCCAGAGTGATAAGTCTCTCTTCATGGTTTAAAATAATCAGAAATAACCAGCAAAATTAAAAAAAAATTATAAACTGCGTAACACTGATTGAAAACAATCAAGGACTTTTCCAAATGCCTCCACGGAATCTATTATATGATAATGATGATGAGCTATAGAGCTAATCAAACTTTTATTTTAAAACAGTTATAGAATTAGCGTTATTATTAAAGAAAAATTATGTGTTATACGTCTGTAAAGCGCTCAGCTCGTCTATTTTAGTATTGTTACCTATACTTATTTCATTATCTCAATTACTTTATGTTACCTACCATTGTCTTATTACTCTATAATTTTTCTGTAATTTTTTTTAATAAATATTGTTGAGGGAGGGAGTAGTTGAGCTCAAACCAACTAGTAGACCTCCCCCCTGGCTAAATATTAATCTGAATCTGAATCTGGATGCGATAGAAGAAAGTTTTAGGACTGCCACATCCGGCTAGTTTTATTATAGGATTGAGAGTAGTGACGCCATATTTTAAAATCTGGCCATGTTGGGTCAAATCCCGGTACATCCGGTTTTGTCCTACACTCGTGAAATGATTTTCTTTAGGATAGTTAATAATTTAGCATGGAGCTTTAAATTAAAATTTAATACTGTTAAATACTTTTGTCCCATTAAAGTGTTATTTATGGCACCCTTAAACTCATACTACAGACAAGAGGTAGGAAAGTGGTTGCTTTCCTGCAATGTGAAATATGTAATAATTTTCTAAATTGAAAAAATATTCAAAGTTCCATCTTTTTAGCAGTACTTGCAAATACTTCGTCGGACGGCTTGAGAAAACAGAAATTGTTCGCTACAACAACGATTTTTTTCCAGACCATGTGTTTGCTCCTTTAGAAATAACACAAAAATCCAGGAGAGACGGGACCAACACATACAGGTTTACGCAACATTAGATTAACATAGATGCGGCAATAACTATATCTGAAGCATCGCAGGATAATGAGGCTTATAATTCTCACTTAAAAGTGCTCACATCATACATCCAGTAGTTGAAAACATCTTTAGATTCTTCCAACGAGATTTCAGATTGTATAACTAGCAATCTGCACTTCCAAGTTCGTCTGAAATCTTATAACCCCCCCCCCCCAGGAAGGCTTTAGGATTTGTGAAAGATCTGTTAAAAAAAGGGCAAACTGTGGTCTCCAATTTTGACCTATACATTAGAATGAAAATAGAAATTATAAAGAAAGAAGCCCAAAAAACTAGCAAAACCGGAAAGAGAAATTCTTAAAAAAAAAAAAAAAAAAAAAAAAAAAAAAAAAAAAAAAAAAAAAAAAAAGAGAGAATTAACAAGAAAAGAAATAGAAAAAAGGTTGATGAAACATTCTCAGAACATGATGACGCATGAATGTTTTGCAATGAACATTACTCCAATTCTAAATCCAAAGAAGGTTGGATACAATGTTTGAAATACCACGGAAGGACACACAAAGCATGTAGTATAAAGACGAATATGATGACAAATTTGTTTGTGACTTTTTCAGTTTAAAAACTCTTAAGATTTCTATTGTAAAATAAGAAGGCATATAAAATGTAGAAAATTTAAACCGAATTATTTTTGACACATGGAAGAACACATGTGAATTTCGTTCACATAACAAGAATTATTTGAACATAAAGAGATCTCCAAGATTTTTAAATGGATACCCGGTTTTACGTATCACTCAATAAGTGAGTAAAATCAACCGATTTTACCCAAAGCTGATTTTGTTTATTTTTGAAAATAGCTATTTTTTGTGTAATAAATTACAATTTTTTTACGAAAAGAATATGTTTTATTATAGATAAAGATTCGCACAATATTAAAACAGTGTTCAGAATTTTTTTTCCCATTCGAGTGCAGTTGAGAACAGCAAACATTTATAATACTCGATTTCGCCCCGCCTTCCCTTATAAGATTTTCGGCACATTCACTCAAAACTCTGCCTTGTAATTACACTAGGTTCTTCATTTCAGTCAAGCATAATTTTATTCTATTTAGTTTGTCCAATTTTCTCAAAAGTTATAGCTTTGATTTGCTTTTGTTTTTTTTAACAAGATACATTGTCAAAATTTAATCTTACATTTCCTGTTCATAAAATACGATTACGAGAAAAAAAAACAGAATCCGTAATTCTGAATGAGAAATATATTAGATTTTTCACTTCCCTTTTATATAATTTACAATAGTTTCAGTTTTTATTCAGAAAGCAAACATAAAGCTCATAAAGCAATCACGAATTTCGTACTAGAAACGTGATACGAGAGCTTATGATCGTAAAAATCGAAGTTGAAAGACTACATAACTCTTTGAAAGAAAACAAGTTGGAAATTGCACGCGAAGCGTAGCAAACGAGGTGCGTTCGTACGATAACGAAGTTTTAAAAATATTACTCTTATATCTCAATCTCATAAAATTGTAAATAGTGAATTACAATTAAAACGCTCATCAAGCCATTATGTAATGGAATACTTTTGTGTGGCCTTGTAAATCAGTAACAAATGTTCTTTGCATCACAAATTATGTAAAATGTATATTATAATATGTACTTTATAGTTGCATATAAATTTTATTAAGTTCGAATGAGTGCAATACCATTAAAATGCATTTGAAACATTTTCCCCCATTGACCGTAATGTAACGGAATACTTTTGATTGTCCCTGTAATTGATCTAAGCATCCGATTTTCATAAAATTTGAAATAACTCGACAAAATTATGTAATAACTATGTATTTTAAATTTCAAACGTATAAAATACATTTGAAACTTTTTCCCCATTGACTATAATGTAATTGAATACTTTTGATTGCCCCTGTAATTGATCTATTTACCCGATTATCAAAAAATTTGAAATAACTCGACAAAATTATGTAATAACTATGTATTTTAAATTTGAAACGATTAAAATGAATTTGAAACTTTTTTTCCCATTGACCGCAATGTAACGGAATCCTTTTGATTGTCCCTGTAATTGATCTATTCATCCGATGTTCATAAAATTTGAAATGACTCGACAAAATTATGTAATAATTATGTATTTTAAATTTCAAACGATTCGGTTGGGTAGTTTTTGCGTTGTTATATGCGGACGGACAGACAGACAGACAGACGGACAGACAGACAGACAGACGGACAGACAGACAGACAGACGGACAGACAGACAGACGGACGGACTGAGCGACAACAATAGGTGCTACGTATTTACATAATTACGAACGCACCTAAAAAGCATATTGTTAGTTTAAAAGGTCTCAAGATATGATTTCTTGTTGAAACTTGCTTTTTTAATTTCTTCTATCTTTACATGAAGAAAGTACTGAAATTTTTAAAATTTTGGTCTTTCGGTTTTTGACGAATTTACCCGTTTTATGGATCAGAGATACAAAAACACTTGTTTTTACAAAATGTCTATCTGTAAGTCTGCGACTCTGTCTGCCTGTATGTAAGTGACAAAAATTTTATGGACGCTTATCTCAAGAGCTAATGCACGGAATTTAATAAAAATCTATATTCAGTTAGTCCCTGATATAAATTGGGGCTGATTAGTTTTTGGTATAAATTGCTCTACAGGTAGCGCTGAAATGCAGCATTTTTCACGATTTTTTCAATAGCTGTATATCAAGAACGAATTCAAGGATTTTCATCTAACTTCAGATTCAGTTAGTTCATGACATGAATTGACATTTGCTACATTTTGGTGTAAATCGTTCAAATTATAACGCTTCTATGCAACATTCTTCACGATTTCCGCAATAGCTCAATCTCTTGAAATAATGCGCGGAATTTCATTAAACTTCAGATTAAGTTAGTCCTTACATGAATTGGCGTTTTCTACCTTTTGGTGTAAATCTGGCAACAGATGCTCTGCTGCATTTTTTGCCATTTCCTCAATAACTCTATCTCCAGAAATAATGCACGATATTTTATAAAACTTCATATCCAATTATTCCTTAATATCACTTGGTTTTGTATACATTTTGGTGTAAATCGCCTACCAGGTCACGCTGCTATGTTGCATTTTTCTCGATTTCCATCGCAGACCTATCTCAAGAATTAATGCATGGATTTTCATCAAACTTAATATTCAGTTAAATGGTGACATTTGTTGCAAGTTAGGTTTCAGTGTAAATCCCCCAAAAAGTGGCACTACTATGTTGCATTTTGTATGATTTACGGTATTATAGCGATAATCATATCTCAAGAACTAATTCACGGAATATCATATCATTAGAATTCCCATGATGGGCATAGATTTCCATTTAGTATTGGCATTGTGATAACGAATTTTGAAATTCTGTGAAACCCCAGTCTATCGTTCCGCATCCAGCGTTTCCCCGAATTGATCGTTTTATTTCTACGGTCCCTGCACAAATTATACTTAAATAATGTTAACGAAACCCGCAAGCGTCGTTCTTAAAAAAGTCGTTTTCCTGCATTCATCGTTGTAAAGTTTTTCTCCTCACCGAAATGAAATTGGTAGTAATGCGAATCCATTTAGCATAAAAACTGAAATTACTTCTTTTATCCTAAAATAACTCTTTTTTTTTTTTTTTTTTTTTTTTTTTTTTTTTTTTGTAGTGATCATAGCGACAATAATGCTGATGAATTCTGGTTATAGCAGAAGGTGCGATTACATTTTCATTGATCAAGATGTTGCGACATGTGGTGTCCTAAACATAGGAGAGATGTGTGACAATGCAAAAAATGGAAATAAAGACGAACAGGCAGAGGATAATGATGCCAATAAAGCTAAGCCACCAGTGCAAATTCTGTCTGATGCATTTATGGATTTAAAACTGCATGAACTTTTATATATGGATATGAATTACAGAAAATGACCAGAAAAATGTTGTATATCTTGAAAATTTATTTTTGGATTAAAAAAAAAAGATCGAAAAACCAAACAAGATTATTCATTTTTAAAAATAAATATTAATTTTCTATAACTTCGATTTATTTCTTTTACAGTTTAGAAAGCAACAAATTAGTATTTATTAGTATACTGTATACATTGCATGCATTATTAATGCATAATATTGTGTTTTTCGTATTTTGAAGTTAATCCGCATCCATCGTTTTCCCGCATTCATCTTTTAAAAAACAATAGATCGAGGTTCTAATGTATTAAAATGGATGAATTAGCAAAAAGTTTTGAAATTGCCACATCCAGCTAGAGTGAAAATGAAGTTTCAAAATAAAAAATAAATGTGTCTGTGATAATTGAAAACCTGAGTGTAAGAAAGTGTTATGTTAGACCAAAATGTTTTAAGACCAAAAACGAAAATAAAACCGAATTTTGGTATACTTCCTGTTTTCGGCCGAAAAGGAAAATAAAAACGAAATTCTCAAAAAAAGCTTTTAAAAATAATTTATATATACATATATAAATGTACATAATTATTAATAAATTATACGTGTTTATAAGGTATACATAATTATTAATTATTTATACGTGTAGCCCAAGTTCGCGGAACAGGAAAACGGAAACAAAAATCTCCAAAGAAAACTTTTAAAGTAATTTATACACATATAAATATATATAAGTATCAATTAACTATACGTGTATATAAAAACATATTTAATTATTAACTAGCTGACCCGCCCGGCGTTGCCCGGGTCCGTATTAGCAATATTAAACGAACTTGAAATTTGTATGATTTTATCAATAACTGGAAGCATGCAGAAATGCATTGTCTGAAATACGTCATTTTCATCGTTATAAAGTATTAAAAGGTTCTGAAAAAAAAAGAAAACTTTTAGTAATACAATTTTTAGTTTAAATCAAATGTTTTCAATATTTTATTTAATTTTATTCAAAATGAAAAAAGATTTTCTTAGCAGACGATTTTTTGTGATAAATACATTATCTGTTTTATATTTCTTCTGCTTTATTCCTTTTATTTATAGAGTTCAAAATGAAAAAAGATTTTCTTAGCAGACGATTTTCCTGTGCCTCAATTAATTATCCTCGGAATTCCTTTTATTTATAGAGACTAGCTGTTCTGCCCGGCGTTGCCCGGGTTCATCAAAAAATAGCAAGAAGGCTCTGTTGTAACAAGATCCAACGACGATGTATTTTCTGTTGTAATCATAACATTTCTTTTCATTCAATCTGTGAAGTCTCTGTTCTTCGTTCTCTTCATATAATTTTCTTTTCTTATACTCATCATTTCTGGACAATCGCTCTCGACGCTTTTCTTCTGATTCTTCGCTGAGAATCTTTCGATTTATTAATCTTTGCTTACTTAATCTTTCTCTTCTCTTTTCTTCAGTCTCATCGCTGAGAATCTTTCGATTTATTAATCTTTGCTTACTTAATCTTTCTCTTCTCTTTTCTTCAGTCTCATTTTCTCTTCTTTTTCTATTCTGCTCTCTTTTCTTCGCCAGTCTTTCTTCTCGGTGTTCTGGGGTTTCGTTTGCATATCTTTTTTTATTGTTAATGAAGAGGTCTTCCATTTGTTCTTCCATCTGTTCTTCTTTCTGTTCTTCCATCTGTTCTTCCATTTGTTCTTCCATTTGTTCTTCCATTTGTTCTTCCATTTGTTCTTCCATTTGTTCTTCAATTATATTCGACGATTCACTGTTTGAGAGCCTATCTGTCCTTTTATTTATAGAAGTTCAAAATGAAAAAAGATTTTCTTAGCAGACGATTTTTTGTGATAAATACATTATCTGTTTTATATTTCTTCTGCTTTATTCCTTTTATTTATAGAGTTCAAAATGAAAAAAGATTTTCTTAGCAGACGATTTTTTGTGATAAATACATTATCTGTTTTATATTTCTTCTGCGTTTACCTAAGCTGTGTAAAATCTCTATAAATAAAAGGTATAGAGGATGAGAGCCTATCTGTGCCTCAATTATCCTCAGAATTCCTTTTATATATATAGATTATTCCTTTTATTTATAGAGTTCAAAATGAAAAAAGATTTTCTTAGCAGACGATTTTCCTGTGCCTCAATTAATTATCCTCGGAATTCCTTTTATTTATAGAGATTAACTGTACATGTGGTACTTTTTTTATAATGAAGTTTCAAAATAAAAAATAATTGTGTCTATGATAACTGAAGACCTAAGTAGAAGATGCTACGTAACAAAAATTAGAATTTCACAAAATTGGCGTGAAAGTTAATTTCAAACTAACTTAGGGTTTTCTTAAAACTATAAAGATACTTTTAAAGCGGCAAAAAATATCTTTATTTATTCATATTCCACATGTTCCATTGCTCTGACTGCAACACTTTCAAGAATTAAGGAAACTTTTATTAATATCTTTTTAAGTTTTGTATTCGATTTTGATAAAATTTAAAAGAAATCGACAAAATTCTGCAACGATAATAAATTCTGAATTTCAAGCCATTCGGTATTTTGCAACACTGAAAAAAATGGATTCTCAAAATTGAGTAAAAAGTACTCAGTTTTAAGTACTTCACATGCTCAAAATAACTCCGACCCAAATATTCTCAAAACTGAGACACATATGTACTCATTTTTGATTCCATGCTTGTGTTCAGATATAAATCGCTATGAACTGCCCCCTGAACTTACAAATTAAAGTAAAAATATACAAATTTCTTGTTCAAACTTGATAAAAATAAATGTTTAATTGATTATATATTAAGAAAAATAGCAAATTTATTAGCAAGATATCTAAATTGAATATTTTTATGACAAAAGCATTATTTGCAAGCAATTTTAAATTATTTTTAAATTGTGTGCATAATTTAATATTTACATTAATAAGCATCTTTTATGCCGCTATGAATGAAATAAACCAATACAGGGTATAAAATTATCATTTGTTTCGATTTGATAACATATTATGTTTCAAAACTGAGAAAGCAATGTGTACATTTTTTATCCAAACACACTCAATTTGATATAAATACATCGATATACTCATTTTTGAGTACTTCATTTTTTTTCAGTGAATAGTTTTTGTGCTGTTATATGGGGACAGGTGGACGGAACAGGTGACGACTATAGATGCTACGTATTTATGAAATTACGAGCGTACTTAAAAAGTAACAAACCGGTAATTGCACGTCATACTAAGCAAATGATGAGGTGCCTCCGTATTATAACGAAGTTTTAAAAATACTCAGATCTTTGTGTAATGGTGTACAGTACTTCGGATTCACTATAGTTGCCTAAAATCATTTGTGCGTACTTGTAAATACTATTTTTTCCTATTATACAGGAAGTAACTTGTACTACAACTTAGCAACATATAGCAATTTCATAAAATGCGAAACAGAACATAATTAAAACTCACCGCAAGCAATGTTTCCCCCGATGTACCATTATGTTATGGAATACTTTTGTGTGACTCTGTAAATGAATAACAAATATTCTTTGCACAACGGATTGTACAGAATGTATATTTTAGCATATACTGCAGAGATTCATGTCAGTTTTAGTATGTTCGAAAGAGTGTAACATTATTAAAATGCATTTGAAACTATTTTTTTCCCATTGAAAGGAATATAACGGAATACTTTTGATTGTCCCTGTAATTAAACTATAAGTCCGATTTTCATAAAATTTGAAACGACTCGAAAAATTTTGCAACAATTATATATTTTAAATTTCAAATAATTCGGTTGGGTAGGTTTTTTTAGTTGATATGTGTGGACACACAGACGGACAAGCGGACGGACAGACAGTTGGACTGAGCGACGACTGTACGTGCTACGTATTCACATAATTAACAACACACCTAAAAATACCGATAAATCTGTTTTTATGACAGTTTTAAATATTTTTTAAAACAATCATCTTTCATAAGACAATTAATTATTGGGTGAAATCATCTTAACTATTATAATTGTATTTAGTTATTTTTATTTTTTTAAATTATTATTATTTTCGCTTAAATTAATTTTGTTTTCCATACTAAGAAGCTTCGAATTGATTTTTATAAATAAAAGGATTTGTAATAAATAATAAAATTTTATTGTGAAATTTTTATTGAATGAAATATATTTGAATCAAGAAAAATTTGTAATTTTAAAAAAGAAACATCTTCTCAGCTTTCCTTTTATAATTTAGAAAAGTTCAGTTTTTCTTCTAAAGGAAGTATGAAGTTCATTATGTAGTCAGAGTTATCGTACTTGAAACGTGATAAATAAGCTTATGAACTGAAAATCCAACGTGAAAGATGATGTAATGCTTCTAAAGAAAAAATTCTCATGTTACTAGAAAAAGGTCTCAAGAGATTATATCTTGTCGAAATTTATATTACGTTTCAAAATAAAAGCTAAATGTGTTTATGAGATTTGTTTGTTGCTCCATTTAATCGATATCGTTAGAAATTTAGTTTAAAATAGTTTTTTAAGTTTCGTTTAAATAAGTAAGCATATTTATAATGACGATTTTAATATCATTGAATGATAATTTTGTTAGCATCATTGAGTGACAATTTTGTTCATTTTCAAATAATTTTTTCGTTGTATTGCCGACGTTTCCTGAGCCAGTTCAAATGCAATAATACCTCTTTTTTTTCATTTACTTCGGTTATCGTCAGTTTCGATTGGCGTCAGTTTTTTCTCGGAAATTTTTTTTTTATTCGGTTTTCGTCGGTACTTCGGATTTTGTATGTTTAGAGGTCTATAAAGGCCGGAATTTCCAGGCCCGGTATAAAACACGAAACCCGAGCCCGATCCAGTAGAAAATTTGGAATCATTCCACCGGTCCGGCCACGCCCCGACCCGTACCTAAGATGTACTCTAATGATCTTGCTTTTTCTTTTTTCGGAGGCGACCACACGTTCACCTGTTCAGTGTCGCGTTGATTCTCACCGTGTGTGCAACAACTCGTGCGAGTAAGCCAACAATTTCATTTATTTCCGAATGTTTTTTTTTTTTTTTTTTTTTTTTTTTTTTTGGCAATATTTATTGATTGCGGATGGTCCCTCATGAGATCAAAGAAATTCTCCAGATCCAGCAGACAATGCACATGCGATGTAGTTGATTAATGATTCGGAAATTTCATGGGTTACGTGAGTGGTGAGGATGCGGAATAGTTGGTGGATGAACACTGTTGGGTTAGCCACTAATCGGAATTTTCCTCCATAGTGTCATGTCTATGGACGTTTGATACATTCGTATATTTATAATATCTCTTGGAGAAATAAATATTTTTAACTTCTTTTTTTCTGTGTACTCTTCTTAAAAAATGTTTCTCTTTTTTTTAGTTCTCAAAATGTTTCTAAAATATATGCTAAATGTATTATTTTATGTGTTAAAAGTTGACGAACTGTCAGTAAAAATTTACACTTCATATAAAATTAAATATATAATTTAGAATTTAGAAATAAGTTTGAGCATATTTAAGTTTGAAACTATTTCTATAAAAATAAGAATCAATTATACACCAATTATTTGATGGTTAATGTAATTTTGACAATTCAAGGTTGTTTTAAGATCATATTTGTTTTTAAGTGTGGGGTGTTTAAGTTAGGTATACGATGTTTTAAGATATGTGCCTATTCTTTTTTTTAAGTATATGAAATTTTTATTGAATACGTGTGTTTTTAGTTTAAAACAATGAATAACACTATGAATTCATATAGGTTTTTAATGGAGTTTTTATTCACATTTCAAATTTAGGCAATATTTAAAAAATTCCGTTTATGCTAAACCTTCTATAACAAAATCTATTCAACCTATTTCCTTTTTTTTTCAACAATGTATTAGCAAATCACTTACCCGTGTTATGCAGTAAAAGATTTTCAATACCTTTTAATTTACAAACATTTAACAAATTTTGTATACAAAAAGCATGATTTTTTTTCTAAAAAAAAAATTTATTTTTCATTAAAAATGGCTCTTCAATTAATATATTGAAACTTACAAGCTACATTTTGTTTCATAACATACCAGTAGTGAGGAGAACCTTGTCACAAAACTTTATTTCAATATCTTAAAAACTTTTTAAGAAAAATGGTTTTCCCCATAAAAATGTACAAGAAAAATTGCAGTTTTCCAGAAAACGTAAATTGAGATTTCGACAATGCACAAAAAATTACATATAAAGTTTATAATTTTAAAATCTGTCGTATTGGTAAGTGTTTATATGTATTAAAATGTACTTTTTAATTTTCTGTCTCTCTTTAAATGGTCACTTCCGTTTTCAGAAATTTCATTTCAGTTTTTTCATCTAAATAAACAAATATATATATATATATTTTTTTTATTTAAATTCATAATTTTTAAAAGTAAAAAAAAAAGTGACTTTAAAAAAATCATAATTTTAAATGTAAATATTTTTATCCGACTTCAATTAGGAGATTATGATTGCGACCTGTATGTATTTCTTGTTCACTCATAACTTCCCTAAATAGGAACCGATTTTAATAAATCTTTTTTGTTTGAAAGTATGAGATACCCATGGGGTCCCATTTTAATTTCATTAAATTCTGATGATTAGAACTTTTTTAAAATGAAAAAAATGTGGATTTGATAAAAATAATAATGATTTATCGCAAATTATCTTTCATTGTTGCAATTGTTTTCAAATCATAAGCATATTAAAACTACGCCTTCACATGCGTAAAAAGTTGTTGCCAACCTTGATTCTTTTTTTGAAGTCGGTTAGTATTTAAAAAAAAAACATAATTTATTATTTTTAATTTGCTGAATCAAAATTAAAGTAAAACAATTAAAAAAGACGTGTTCCAAGTTTGAACCATTTACCATAAACGGTTATTGAGTTATAGTTGTTTAAATAAAAGAAAAAAAACATAAAAATTAATATTTCCTGTTCTAATTAAGTTAGAAATATGATTTAATCCTCTTGTCATCAAATTATTATAAAAGTAGAGAAAATAAGTCTTTCTAACTTTCAATACTTTTGAAATACCACAATAAATGCCCAAAAAGATTTTTTTATAATGTTACTCTATCTATTACTTTTTTGTTCGAGCCTAAAACCTGACGCTCAAAACACTTCCATATTTTTAAAAGAATTTGTTATGTTTAAAATTAATTTGAACGCATGCACATATTAAGGGAAGGTTAGAGAATAATAAAATATTTTTTACTTCGCAAGAAAATTTAAGCAACTCAAAAAATAAGGCAGTTAAAAAAATAATTTATTTCTCTGCTAAAACAATAAAGCAACAATTGTAAATAATGCTAAACATTATCTAGTACTGACATCTAAGTAAGATTAATTCAATTATTTAGAAGCCTTCTACGTATTGTAATTGATTTAAGGGTATTACTAAACGAAAAAGAAAAAAAATACGTCTGTTTTTCTCTTAAATATTATGATTCAAAGTAGGAGCCTCATGTGAGACTCAGTGTGACGAGAGGGTTAAACGTCTTTTAAGCAAAAAAACAAATAATAATAATAATAATAATAATAATAATAATAATAATAATAATAATAATAATAATAATAATAATAATAATAATAATAATAATAATACAATAAAAAGTTTTTAGAAAATTTGTGTCTCGGACCCTCTTAAGTAGTAAAATCTAACCGAGCATTTATGAAGTGAATAAATCAGGGCACGTAATTTTAGAAGAAAAATATGTATTGTCTTTTCATATATCCTTTATAATTTAGAATAGTTGAATTTTAATTGTAAAAGCAAGCACAAAGCTCATGAAGAAGTCAATATTTTTCTTACTTGAAACGTGACAAGAGAGCTTATGATCCAAAACTCTAAGCTACAAGACATTGTAACTCTTAACCAACGAAGAAAAAAAAAAGAGTGATTCTAGAAAAAGGTCTCAAGAGATAATCTCTTATCGGAACTTGCTTGTAAAAGATATTGAAGTTTCAATCTAAAAGTTAAGTGTGTTTATGAGATTTGTATTTCATGAAGTTAGATGATGCTGTCCTTCTCAATGTAGTTTTATAGCATTTCTTTTAAAAGTATTTTCTGTAGCACAATCAAATATTGACAGCAACAAATTTTTATTTATTTTTTATTATTTTTCTATTTATTTTGAAAATTGGACTTGATTTTTTTAAAATGAGATAGGGTGTGCTATGTAATAAAAGTAATCGTGCATTTCCTATTGAATAAAATATATTTCAATAAGTCTGAATCGTAATTTTAAATTGAAAATGAGCTATATTTTCAGCCTTTTCATTTAGAATTTAAAATATGTAATCCTTTTTTATAGTAGAAAATATTACGTTTATAAAGTAGTCATTTTTTTTTAATTTTGAAACCCGGTAAATAAGTTTTGTGAACTGAAAACAGAACTTCAAGACGACGTAATTCACCCAAAGAACAACATGCTATTAATGCTATTAGAGGAAAATCTTAAGCGATGCTCACTTGTCGAAATCTGTATGAAAAGGATATTTAATTTTTATTATATATATCCATATATATATATATAACAAAAATGAAATCACAAATGTATAAACAAGTTGGAAGAATGCTAAAAATGAACAATAATGCACAGTGAAAACTAGAAGTGCATATATATCACAATAAATCGTTTTCAGTCCACTGCTGGATGTAGGTCTCCCCAAGATTTTTCCAATGTTGCCTGTCTAGTGTTTCAGTAAGCAAATTTACACAGATCACTTTTTTGATTTCGTCATTCCACCTTATTTGGGGTCGTCTTGTTGGTCGTTTTACATATCTGGAATACCACTGTAAGTTATTTGTGTTCCACCTATTGTCTCATCTTTCTGCAATGCGCCAGGCCATATATATATATATATCATGAAACGACCATTGGAGGTCAGTAGGATAATATAGCAATAGCAAGCTTTACTTATTTAGGTTTCTCATCTGAGTGTACAGACGAACGACATAGGAAATCATTTGAATAAGGATACTCTACTTCTTAAAAATGAAGAAAATGTTCAATGTGATTCATCCAAATATTTCAGAATACTTTCAGAGGCTTAAAATCTACGAGTATCTTACACTTCGGTCCGAACACCGCATATCGCAATTTAATCGAACCCTGAACTGTTTATCGAATCCATGTTCCATCTCAAATCGCGCCCATCTATCTATCTGAGAAACTCTCAGCGTTCATATAATCTTCAGCGTAAGCTCACAAATAAAAAGTGAGCTGACCATATTATCCAATCAGCATCGCAGAAAGAGGGAATATTTCACTATTTCCGGTGCATTAATTTTATGCGAAACAACTTCTTAGCGGAAATATGTTTTCTAGAATCTTCGAAAGTCTCCAAACCAGGTGCCTGGCATGTAAATGAAAATTAATACCTGGCATCGAGATGACAGCTAAAATCAAATAAACGTAATTCATTGCTAAATATTGTACTTGATATTTAAATTTTAAAAAAGGATTTTGAATAAGGTTTTTTAGAACGGTATAATTTAGAGATTAATACAGTGTATAAATTTAATAAAGGTTTTAAAAATATGTGATAAACACAAGAAAATTATAGTGAAATATGCTCAAGATTTAAATAAAAAAGGTTTTATTCAAGAATATATTTAATTAAAGCCATTTTTTAGATTTAAGCGCATTGGAATAAATATTTCTTAAGGTGGATTAAGAATTTATGTATTTCATATAAAGATTAATAGGGAAGATAAATAGTTTTATAAGTTGGGTTTTAATTTAATAAGTCGGAATAAGAATGGAGCATTATTAAAAGGAAATTAATATAATATAATGCTAATCTAGGTGAAATTTTTTTATACTATATGTATATATATATGCTCCTAAGGACTGTGTTTCATGCATTTCATCACATTGTATACAATTTAGTTTTAAATCATTTCTTTAAAAATAATAATCTTTTACAGAAACATTAAATGATGAGTACAGTAATACTGAAAATAATTCTTTTATTTGATTTCTATCATTTATGGGGAAAAGGTTTTTTTGTATCCTATGTTTTAAATAATAAAAGTTAACATAGGGGGCATTGCAAGGATTCATATTTGATAGAAACTCATGGTCGGAAGTGTTTTCCTGGCGCAATGGTGACGACAAAAGACACAAGAAAGAAAGCACACGAACAGGATGAAAAAACGTGTTTATTATTCTTAGTGCTGCAACAATACTGGGACAATGCTGGAACAGGTTGGGGACTTGTTGCACACAGTGGCAGCATCTTGGAAACTCCGGGACGCATTTTAACACTGTTTACTCAATTAGAGACAGCAGAGAAGTTTCCGGCCTCCTGATTGGTTGGTTTTTCTTCCGTCTTTTCTGCTGTTTAAGATGTTTGGAAATTGTAATTTCTAATGACGCCAGTAGAAATACATCATAAAATAATTATCTTTTGTATATAAAAGAATCAGCATTTAACATTCAACATTTTAATCTAGCCCAATTCTTATCAAATGTCTAATTAATTCAGAATTCCATAAAGTGTTATTACATTAGAAAGCACAAATTAAATGGAATATCTTTGAAAAAACATGTAATGGCGACATCTGTTTTCCTTATACGAAATTTTAACTTTTTTTTTTAAAGTCAACATTTATCTTTTGTGACTTTTTTTTTTCTTTTGGGGAATAAAATTTCATTTTAGATATCAGCTTCGAAAATGTTTTTAAATGTGTACCGTAATTTCGGGTGTATAAGCCGCGGATCAAACAATTCTTTTTGGACCCAGAAATCTTATTTAGTGATTGAAGACAAATATTTGCGGCGATCTAACTAGTTATATTTGTTTCTTAAAAAATTCTGGGTCGAAAAAGAATTGTTTGACCTGCGGCTTATACACCCGAAATTACGATATATATTTTGAGAAATATATACATTCATACATATAAAAAGTTTTTAAAATTCTAATAATTTGTATAGGGAAATACTACTGAAAATTTTCTTCTGAAAATAAAATAAATCAAAAGGTTACTAATTGGTAAAAACAGAATGATTAAAGGTTATAAACTAAACAACCATTAAATTTAAATACTGATAATCTACATTTCAGGGACGTTTGATTAGTTTTTAATTTTACAACATTCCGTGTACACCATTTAGTAACTTTGCGATGAATTTTATTTCCATGATAAAATTTTCAGTTATATTTTTTAACCCTTTATCTACCAACGGTACTTACCATTAAAATTATTTATTAATTCTTTTAATACATCGATTAGTTGTAATACTGTTTAAAATGAGTTACAGATGCATTTTTTTTTCTTCCAGAAACATTATTGGTTACACAAAACAAAAATATTTTTAAAAAGGATGATTTATTTTGCCTTTGTATCTTTTCAGCTTTCTTGTCGCTAAGGGAGGGGAATGGGGATTTTTAAATGCGGAAATTTATATTTATATTTATATTCTGAGAACATCACATTTGTACATTTTATAACTCTATAAAATACTAAGAAAACAATTTAAAACAAATGATTTGAACGGGCTGATAACTATTGCACAAAAATCCTGTAAATTCAAATTTAAATAATCTTCCTAAATCCTTCAATCCTTCTAAAATCCTTCAAAAATTTGCCGGAGATACGCTTCCATTAATTAGAAATACATAACTACATGAATATAAAAATGCCACACTCTGGAATTGCAAACGATGTTAGGCTTATGGATGATTTAAATTTTGCTTTTTACTTTCATCATAAAATGTTTTAGCATTATGGAAATATATATGTTATATTCGATTCCGTATTATATACATTAAAAAAGTAAATATGCACTAAAAACTTTTAAAATATGCAAAATTGTACACTCAAAATTTTTATAATGTGTAAAAATATAAACAGATAAAATTTAACTTACTTCTATTTTAAGCATGAGGATAAGTATTTTACTCTAAAATAATGCATGAGAAAGGAGAAGCAATAATTAATAACGAAATGAAATGATTGGCTTTTATCGGGAATAACATTTTCTGTAATGTACAATTATAATTTATTGTAAATACTACAAACAAAAATTAATCATCAGGACCCTTTGTTGAGTAATTAAAACGAACATTGAATTAGCAGACATATTCATTTAAGGCTTCACTGATTACTTTTGGGGTAATGCCATACTATATGTGTTTATTAAACATATACAATAATTAATAAATTATACATGCGGCCCAAGTTGGCTCTCCGTGAGTCCTCTAACCAAAACCTTTTATTTTAAAAATAAAATAAACTGTAATTAATTCATCTGTGACACGGAAAAATGTTCTTACTATATGAATTCAATAAAAAAATATTTTAGGTATACATATCTCTATTTATCTTTTATGATAACTTTAATAAATGATCATTTGTTATACTAGAATATCTTCAGAGAATGTTCAAATACTTCTTCGGTGTCAAATTAAAAACTTATCTATAACTGTTGAGACTGCAACATTTAATGATCCCGTGAAAAGCGTCTTCAAAATTTTGTCATATACGTATTGCTTGTTTTATAATTTTCAACCATATCTTTAGTTAATCTTGCCTGTTAATTATAAACAATGAAGTTTATACACTATATTGCCATTGATTATGAGACACTTGCGATTTTAGACATTTTACTAAATATCTAGAAAAATACATGAGGAATCATTTCGAAACTCTTAGTGTATAAATATAATAGTATACGTCATACATCTCCGTAAAGATTTTTTACCGAAACGCCATAGGGGACCGTCAACAAATTAAAAAAGAATGAATATCTTTTGAATACCCTGTCAAAACTAATGTAGCAAAAGCGCTCAAACTCTAGATTATGATTGAATGCCTTATTATAATACCCTGTGTTCATTTTTATGCAAATAGCATGCACACTCGCAGAGTAATTAAGGTTTTTATAAAAATGGTCCCAAATTTTTCCAAGTTTTTCCATTATAATTTTCAGAGTTCTTAATATAAAATAATATTTTTTTCAGAAAATATGACAAACAACATTGCACATAGTACCCTGTAATCAGAATTAAAAAATAATAAAAATTGTATGAAAATTGAGTAGGTTTACTATATAATTTTTTACTGCGCATGCGTCAAAGATATCAAAATTTCATTTGCATATTATGTTAGCTAAATGTATAGAGCAACTTTTTTAAAAGTCTCAAAATCATAGCTTCAAAATTCTGAAAGTAATCGTCTATAGAAAAAGGACAAAATCCGTTGTTTCCAAAATGAAGCAGAAAAATGAGGGATTTTATCCAAATGCAGTAGTACATCCCATATTGTGTATTCTATATTGACACTAATCAATGAATATATGGATACAACCCCTCTTGTTTTTGCTTCATTTTGAGAATAACGGATTTTCGACTTATTCAATTGACGATTATTGTCAGAATTTTCAAGTTATGATTTTGTGACTTTCACAAAAGTTGCTCTATACATTTATCTAACATAATATGCAAATGAAATTTTGATATCGTTGACGCATGCGCAGTAAAAAATTATTTAGTAAACCAACTCATTTTTTATACAATTTTCATTATTTTTTAATTCTGATTACAGGGTACTGTGTGCAATGTTGTTTGTCATATTTTGTAAAAAAAATAATATTTTATATTAAGAACTCTGAAAATTATAAGGAAAAAACTTGGAAAAATTTGGGATCATTTTTATAAAAACCTTAATTACTCTGCGAGTATGCATGCTATTTGCATAAAAATGAACAAGGCTTATTACAATAAGACATTCAATTACAATCTAGAGTTTGAGCTCTTTTGCTACATTAGTTTTGACAGGGTTATTCAAAAGATATTCATTCTTTTTTAATTTGTTGACGGCCCCCTTTGGAGTTTCGGGAAAAAATCTTCACGGAGATGTATGACTTATACTATTATATTTATACACTAAGAGTTTCGAGATGATTCCTCATGTATTTTTCTAGATATTTAGTAAAATGTCTAAAATTGCAAGTGTCCCATAATCAATGGCAATATAGTGTAGTAATACATAATGAGTATCTCATTTGAAACGATACAGCTCAAATCAATGAGTAAAGTTGAAAATTTCCAAAAGATGGAACAAGATTTTTGGAATACAAATAGTTTCAGTCGAGTTTCGATCCGACCGAATTTTTAACAGCATTTTCACCGAGAACGTATTTCCAGCGAAACTTGGGTCGAATTTTGTATCGAAACCGAAAACGAAACCAAATTTTCGGTCGATCTCCTGTGTTGATCCTCATGAAATGCTGAACATAAATAATTATTTTTTTTTCCTTACGGCAGCACAGTCAATTAGCTCATCGAGTTGACGGATAAAAATCTAGGATTAGCTAAATCTCGATTCGCATATTGAAACGCAATCGATCTGTCCAGTCACATCTTGGTAGAAAACACCTATAGAAAACCTGATTTTAAGGTTGACTCGTAGGTTTAACATTATGATTTGCTGTACCCAAAAGTATGAAAACATCGAGGTTTGGGAGCATGAAAACACAATGGTAATGGCAAACCTATGGGTCAACCGCTAAAACCAGGTTTTTAGGAGTTTTCCACCGAGATATGACTTGGCAGACCGATTGTATTTTAATATGCGAATTGAGATTTAAAAAATCCAAGGTTTTCATCCGTGAACTCGACGAGGCGATTTCTCTCGGTCTATCACAGAATATCCAGGCATTTTGAATTTTCAATCCCTGCTATTCTCTGCCAGGCTGCGTGATTTCTCCTTGTGTACTTATTATTTACCAATCATACGTAATACAGTATTGGGTGAATCTTGTAATCGTTTTAAAAAGTAGAAAAAGTCGAATTTACATTTTTCAGACACAGGAGATACCGAAAAATATATTTTTAGAAAAAAAATTGCTGTCCGTCTGTCTGTATGCGTGTCTGTAAACACTCTAACTGAAGAACAAATTGAGATGGAGACTTGAAATTTGATATGTTTTCTTAATGTGTAATAAGGAGGAAAAACGTATTGAATTTCACAAAAATTCAATTATCCAGAACTATTTTTTTCGTACTCGCAAAATATTCATTTTGATAAAATGTAAATAAAATTTTGAAATAGTTTATTTTAAGAAGTGCATATCAACGACAGTAAAAAAATCATGATAATATTCATAATCGACTTCATTCCTTTGCATAAAGAATGAAGTCGATCGGTTAATTACTTACTGAGATATTTGTAATCATATTTTCTACTCACGTCGATTTTTTATGATACCTTTCATTAAAATTTCAATTCAAAGATGTATTTTATTTTATAGATTTGTATAATTATTTATATGAATAAATCTTTTAAAAATATTTAAGTATAAATTTAAATTTTATTTTGGAATTTAATATTTTTTCATCTTTAGAAAGCTGTCTATCTTGGTGAGTTATACTCTACAAAACACAAATTTTTCCGATCCTTGGATAGCTTTTATTGCATTTTACTTTTTGCTTCGAACTCTTTAAAACGCTCAATACATGATTACGAAATATAAAAGAATAAAATTAATTGCAACAAGTTCTTTTTCATATTAATAAATCACATTTTTATTTGCTAATGAATACAAAGTATTTCTAAATTAGAAAATAAATTTTCATGAAATTAATAAAACCTGAAGGCATGTAACAATGAAATATGAAATACTGTCTTTTTTTAATATAAAATATATATCAAAGCTGAAATTTTTCAATGAAAAAAGAATGTTATTCGCAGAAAAATCCATTCTTTCTGATTCAAGAAAAGAAATTAATTTTGACACGGTTATAAAAATTTTGCAGTTATTTATGTGAAATATGGGAGATAATTATTATATATGTTTCCGCGTTGCAATTATAAAGTATATTTAAAAGAATTCATTATGCCTCCAGGCTTTTAATTATAGATTTTGGACGTAAATTGAAAAAAAAATATTTGAGAAGTTTGCAGGGAAGAGTTATTAAACAAATAATTAACAAAAATGTATTTCTGATAAATAGAAACGTGAAATAGAATTTTTGTTAGCACGATTTTTTCATCAAGTAGCAAAACTACGAAATTATAATTCTTACAGAATAAAATCGTTAAAAGCATATAAAAAAAAGAAAAGTTTTTTATTCTTTCTTTCTTTCTTTTTTTTTTTTTTTTTTTTTTTTTTGTATTGAATACAATATTTTAATTTAAACTAAAATTTGAAAAAACTAATAGTTTTTCTGTTTCCTTCCATTTGTTGTTTTCTTCAAAAATATAAAAGAAACTGCTCCAAAATGACCTTAGGTTTCTTAGTACTGCTGCTATATTACAGAGATTAACGATACACAGTTATAATGTGAAATCGATCAGCAAAAATAAGCATTTAATGGCGAAGTTTTCAAGTTTGCATTTTTCATTATTTACAAAGAAATTGTTTCCAAAGAAAATGATTAAAAACAAAAACAAATATAAATGGTGTAATCGTACATGTACCTAATATAAACAATGCTCTCAATATACCCCTATTATTTTTAAAAGAAACAATTTTGATCGAGTAATCGCGATACATGTCCGTGAAGAAAAGCAGTTGAAAAGATAATTAAGCCAAGAAAGTGCAAAAAAGCGCGCTGTTCTCCATTTAGAAGGAAACTTGTTGTTTCGTTTTGTGCTGATCTTAATTGCAGGTAAGTTTAAATTTTTATTAGACATGATAAAATTACTTTAAGTATTGAAAAGTGGAGTGTTTTAGAAAGCTAATAAAATATATTTTCGACTGCTATTGCTATATTGCTTAAAAATATTTTATATATTTATTTATTACAAGATTTAATAAAACTACTCACGATTCCCAATATGGACACCTTATGTCCACATTGGAAACACAGCAAGTGAATCTTCAGATTCACAAAAATTAAAAAGCTAAGCAAAACCAACTACATTATTTCATAATATTTTGTAGTAACTGAAGTGCTTTGCATTGATCTTCGAAGAGCTACAGCCGAAATTGACTCCCCGTTCTAAAGTGCATGTTCTAAAGATATTTACTGCGCCCTACCTTCTCCCGCAATACTTTAAGATAGATTTTTTTATCTTCTCTCCTCTAAAATTTTATAGAAGAGTGGCTCTTCCATACACCCTGTGTAATAGGGCAATAAGGGGCCACCTGTCCATAATAGGGACATGTGGTACCTAATATAGACACTTGTTAACATTGTTTGTTTTTATCATTTATATTCAATCAGAATAATTACAAGGTCGCTAATTTTAATAATGATAGTCAACAATCCAGGGATATTGGTCATATATTTTTGGAGTCCTATCACGTGTAGGTGGAGTGAAAAAAAATAAATATTTCTTAGGGAGTAAATATTGGATACTGGTACCTTATATGTTGAAAAAGGTAAATATTCGCAAAACAAAGCTTTCCATATGAAAGTTTTGCAGTAAAATCTTCAAAACGGACACTCCTATTTAAAAAACAGATTTTGTTATTCATGACATGAAGGTTTTTTACATGCTTTTACCTCAGAAAATACTGTTGAATTCTGAGGGTGGCCCAGGGGGTACATTCCAACCCAGAGAAATAAAAGTGTCTGATTTCAACACTGTCAGAAAAGCAGACACCTCCGAAAAGCGGACAAATTCCACGGTTCCAAGTTGCCCGCTATTGATAAGTTTTACTGTATTAAGCAAGCATTTTTGTTTTTAATCTTATTCTACTCAAGAAATTAAAAATATTGACTATAAATTAATTAAACATTATAATCGAGATTGACTCGTTTTTACTCCAATTAATAAAATGAAGCAGTAATCCAAGATAGAAATCAAAGTTTAACATTGAAGTAATAATACTGAAGTAACACATATGTAACAACATTTTGAAATATCAACATGATTGAAAAACAAGAAAGTTTGGCATAGTTACATCCGACTATTAAACTTTAACATGATAAAATATATGGAAAATTATTTTCATATCCTTTTATATTTTTTCCTAAATAAGACAATAAAAATTGGGGTACTCGCGTTATACTGAAGTACGGCATACATGAGTAAACCACGCTATATTAGTTTCTAATACAAATAATGGTAAACTTAAAAGTATCGTAATTTTTTCTCGTGTATTACCCTAGTACAAAAAGGTTTAAAAATATCTTTTATCTCGAAAGATACATATATTTTTTCATCTTTCATAATGAAGGAGCTTAAGAGTCTCATGTCTTTAAAATCCTTTTCCTTTCAGCTCCCTTTTCCCCAGTCTTATAAATAATCTTTTAAAAAAATGTTGAGTAGCTTTCAGAATAATTGTGAAACACTGCAATTTTGTTTTTAGTTTTCTATTTACTAATAATCTAATTGATTAAATTTAATGATGAAGCATTTCATAAGTATGTCTAAGATAAAATATTTATTAAATGTTTCAGATTAATTATTTGGCTATAGTATCTCGGAAAATTTTTTTATGGAAGATTGTAGAAGGAGGAGAGTGCTAAATAAGGTGCTTACGGAATAAAAGGAACCAAAATAAATCACCTTACTTAAAATTATAAAGCTAAAATAAAAATAAATTAAAGCTATTGAATAAAAAGCTATTTTAAAAACGCAAACAACTCTGTCTTGCTAAATTAATTAGTTTCATTAATTTTAAGCTTGTTTAAAATAAATAAATGTTACTGAAATAATATTAAATTACATGACAGCAAGATGTTATAAAATAAATAAGACAGCATGATAATAATTACTGGAATTTCATGAATATAAAAAAAGAGTCATATGCCTTTTTTTATGAATATAAAAAAAGTGTCTTGGGAATTTTATGCAACATTTTAGGTTTTCTTATGTACACGAGGATTGTTTTTGCAACATAAAATATTCACGTCTTGACAATAACAAGTTATAAATGCACTCAATATTATTTTTCGCATGCTGGTAAACTGTTTTTCTATTTTTCATAAATAATTAAAAATACTATTTTTCGTTGAAAACAATTTTTTAGGGGGGGGGGGCGCATTTAGAAAATAAAAGATTGTTGATGAATGTGAGCGTTGTCTTTTTAAGTACTAATATATTTTACTTCCTCACTATTTTGTTACTGACCTGAAGGTGGCAACACAGACAACCACCTCATCGGCTGAATTTCCAAAAGTAGTTAAAACTCGATTTGCATATTAAACGGCAATCGGTCTGCCAAATTATATCTTGGTGAAAAACAATTGAAAACCCAATTTTAGCGATTAATTCGTAGGTGTACCGTTGTGTTTTAATGTTCCCAATCTTCAATGTTTTCATACATTTGGATTTTGTTTACCACTTTTGATATGCAAACCACTTTACCACTTTACCATAATATGCAAAGTTTCCAATTATAAAGAGAAATGTACCTCATCCGTCCATAATATTCGCAATGGCCCTTCATCATATCTGTTGCGAAAATACTTTGCAAAGTCCAAACGCTTTTGCTCATCTTTTAGTTGCAACATCTCGACAAGCTGGAATCGCTAGAAAAATATTCGCAGAACAATGCACAGAATCTTGAAGACTGCTGTTTTCAGTACCACCCAAACTATGTTCAATATTTCTTACAGGATGCAATGGATGTGTAGTAACCCTGTTTTGTTCTTCCTCATCAACTTCAACAGGAACCGATTGTCCGGATTGTGGTAGATCACAAAGGCAACCGGTTTCTTCAAAAATTTTCACCAAATCACACACATTTTTTACGGAACAAGGGATTCACATCTTGTGATTTGGACGATAAACTCGCTCGCTTCAGCTGCATCTTTATCATTCAGATAAAACAGCTTTATTAATTCACCTCTTTGTTTATTGTAAGCGTCATTTTGTGTCGTCTTATGGGCATGTACGAAGGATTACGATTGAAGATAATTGAAGGCACGATTGAGCAACAATCTTCTTTATTGAGAAACACCGAAAACTGGCGATAAATATAAATCAATAAATAAAAACTTTGTTAAATCACCATAAAAAGATAAATTAAACAGGACGCGTTTCGAGCTGCAAAATTACTGCTCGTCATCAGCTGATCCAAACACGTGTCACAACGGACAGAGTGGAAATAACAGTGAAATAAAGAGGGAGGAGAATACACAGAGTGCGACAGGTGGCGCTGCTTGTCAGAGCCAAGGAGAAAGAGAAAAGTAAAGATAAACACAAAGAAGGAGGGAGGAGATTACAAAGAGTGCCCCAGGTGGCGCTCTGTGTATTCTCCTCCCTCTTTATTTCACTGTTATTTCCACTCTGTCCGTTGTGACACGTGTTTGGATCAGCTGATGACGAGCAGTAATTTTGCAGCTCGAAACGCGTCCTGTTTAATTTATCTTTTTATGGTGATTTAACAAAGTTTTTATTTATTGATTAACAATCTTCTTTCACTGTTTATTAAAATTTTTCCACACGCAATGATCTAGATATGATGTTCTTTTATTCATGCGTTTATTATCTATTCAAGTAAAGCATGCAAAGTGTGACATTTCATCTCGTCTTTGAATCGTCATTGATCCTTTACAATATATATTATTATTATTTATTTATTTTTTCCTGCTGTTTTATGCCGGCGTAATGAGCCTAAAGATAGCTTAGAATACCTGAAATTTGGTAAGATGCGAAACCCGAAATAAACTTTGGATTCACCATACGATACGAAAGCAATACTTGCTCAGAATTGGAGTTTTTTTTAACTTGCGTCTGGTTAACTTTACTATCGTACCGAAGGAGCACGTTTTTGATATACGAGAAACGAAGGATGAGCTGCAAGACATATTCTTCAGTAGCCGACATTTTTTTTCACTTGTCAACTAAGTAATGTTATAAGATTCATTTTTAAATGTCTTTTTCAGCTATGCTGTGTTACATAATAAACATAGTAGAAATAAAAGTGTAATCATTTGTCAAATGATGAATATAACGATGCATAAGAACTCATTAGAATTCACTGTCGCGATGTTACATCGACAGTTTTAACCATACATGTTTCATTTCAAAGCCACTTATGGTTTTTCAATGAGCTGATGAATTTGCGAAGGAAAAATAAGGGTGATACCATTCTAAAATTTTGAAACAAAATTCACTGTAACCGTAACCGTGAGAGCTCTATTGCCGTAAATCATCACGATCTCGTGCACACACACCTTCAAGTAACTAAATCTGAAATTTTCGTTCGATTAGTTGATCATTTAAATCATTAGGAATACATATATTGGGTGATTTTTTTTATGACCACCCTGTCGTTTATTTCATGATTTTTTTTCCTTTTTTCTTTTAATTTAATCAAATATTATAATTAAGTAAGTAATCTCATACAGTAAATAGGTATTATAATTTAAATTATACGTTTGATACATTCGACTATGAGATATACAAAACACACAGTACAAAACTATTTATGTTTTTATATTTTCATTATATTTCCTAAAAACATATTGTTTCAATGACTGTTCAATCTGAATGCTGTTTATTAAATTGTTTTATGATTTTTTATTATCACAATTTCTATTCAGTAAATTTTTATAACATTTTATATAAATGCTCTATAACTAGTCAGATATGGCAATCCCAAAACTTTCTTCTATCTCGTACATGTTAATCCTGAAAAATGCAGCATGTCAGCGCTAATGGTTGGGAAAATTTACACTAAAATCTAATCAGCAATAATTTATGTCAACTTCAACTGAATATGAAATGAAAATGATTAATATGATGAAAATCAGCGCATTCGTTTTTGAAATAGAGCAATTTCGGAAACCATAAAAAATTATGCATAGCAGCACCATCTGTAGGCAGATTTACTCCAAAAACTAAGCAAAACCAATTTGTAGCAGGGACTAATTTAATCTGAATTTTAATGAAAATTTATTCATTAATTCTTGAGATACAGCTATTGCGGAAATCATGAAAAATGCAGTATAGCAGCGCCACTTGTTAGTCCATTTATCGAAAAAATCGAAGTCGAAAGTAATCAGCCCAAATTTATATTAGAGATTAACTGAATTCGAAGTTTTGTTAAACCTTGATCTTAGTATGATGAAAATAAAGCGCCCACAAAATTTGTGTGATATACAGGCAGATAGACAGAGTGACAGACTCACAGAGAGACATTTTGTAAAAACATTTTTTCGAGATATCTGGTATTAATTATAAATAGAAGTTTTCATATACGTCCATTAACATTTCAAAAATATGCATTAAAATATTTAATTGCTATAAAGGACGTTAAATACTAATAAAAACATTAAAAGATCTTAATAATTTTTACATGTTTCGATTGAATTTACTCAATCATCATCAGAAAAAGAAAATACAAATAAACACAAAGATGAAAAATGACAAAAAAAAAAAAACTTTTTTTTTTCCATTCAGCGGACTCGGTCTAAAACAAACATTAATAAGATAGAGAGGATAACATTACTAATTTACTCAAATATATAATATTTTGCTACTTAATCCATATTACCAGAATAACAGTTATTGACAAACTCTTAAGCATAGACATTTTTATTTCACAATAATGGAAGCGGGAAATACTGGGAAAAAACTCTACTGCTTTAAAATTATTAATAAATCCTTCAATTAAAATGTTTCTTCTGAAAAGGCATAAATATGTGTCGAGGACGATATTTGAAGAATGCTTTGAAAGAAATTCTCTAATCTGTTTTTTCCCTTGTACCATAATTTAATTTACAGAATTAATTACCTTAATTAATGCAAATATTTGATTTAAATAAATTCTTTTTCTTTTTGTATAATATTTTCAGGAAATTATTGCTCTTATATGTTGATTAAATTTCAACTGTGCTTCACAGAAGAATTCAATAATGAATAAACTTTAAACTGGAGTGGAGAAAAATATTGTTTTTGTAAGTATCTGTTTAAAGCATTTTTAGATTTTATTAGAAACCTTTCTATTTTTACTAGTGCAAGTATTTCTTACCCGGTTGAGAACATTAATTAAATAAATCAATTGATTTAAATTAATTAATTTGTTAGCATGTGTAAATTATGTCCATCAATATAAATGGTTTAAGCATGGTTCGGTGATCTGTCTTAAATTTGTGTTTTATTTTATAAATTTATGCATTATTTATTAATTGATTAAGTTTTAGTTTCGTTATGGAATAAAAGCCGAAAGCAAATGCTGAATTATTTTATTTATATTAATTTTAGTGCAAATAGTTAATATTCTAGAACTTTCCGGATTACAGCATATAAGCAAAAATCATATATACATCTTTTTTAGTCGAAAACTCTAATAGATATTTTACATCAAATACACACTGTGTCTAATAAAGTCCCTTACCACCAGCTTAATTTCGGAATGTCTGCTGCTGTATTGATAAAAGTAGTGTATTGATAAAAGTAGTGTATTGATAAAAGTAGCATAGTAAAGTAGTCAAGTGCAACTGAATGAATTTGCCTATGACGCCTTCTGGTGTAAAATTGCGGAGATACCATTCCTATCTCAAAACGGAAAGAAATATAGTGAAAAAATGTGATTTACAAAGTTGAAGAGCATCATCACTTAAGTACCAAAAAGATACATAGTGGACATTCATGCAAAGAATAGAATGGTTAAAATGCACATTTGTTTTTTCGTGATTTCCTACATGTGACATATCAAAACGATGTTAGAAAAAAAAAACAACTATTTATAGCAATATACTTTTATTTGAGGTATTTCAAACTTTTCCGCCTACTGCTTCAATGCACATTTAAGTGCACATTTGTCCAAAAGATAATTTTTCTCTTTCAGTTCAAGTTTTGTGACGTCAAAGTGCAGGAAATCGTAAAAAAACAAATGTGCGTTTTAAGCTATGTATTCTTCGTATTAACCGTGTGAATTGGTAATCGCATTCCAAAATGTGAAGCGTCTAGTGCGTACTTTTGGTGCGTATAGTGGAAACATCTACCACTTTTGCTTTATGCTTTCACATTTACAACAAAGATGAGAATGTCAGTTAAAAGTTTTTATTGTGACATACTTAATTTTTCTAAAAGTTATGGCTCTTTTGTTCCATTCGACGTCACATCTTTCATAGCTATTTTTGCGATTTTCTCCCACTAAAAGCGGATTGTGTCCCAATGCTCGACCTTATCAATTTTTCATGCTCTTGAAACCTATTATCACCCCTCTGATCTTGTAAAACAATTTAGAATCATCCTGTATACAGGTTTCTCGCTACTGCTCGTCATTGCTCCAAATCACAAAAAAGTTCTTTATTTGATGAGTAAATGAACAATGAGACTCGCCAAACTGCAAGCGCTTAATTTTTCTCTCTCTCTCTGTGTGTATGCCTATACAGTCGAAATTTTTATTCGAGTTTCTGAACGATTGATATTGTTTTGCAATGTTCAACCGGACAGTGTCATTCATATTGTTCTCTTTATAGCGATATTAACTTAATTCCATTTCAGTTTAGCAACAGGTAAAAACAGAAAAAATTACGCGATAGCTATTTGTCTATTCTCAGTTAATCACTTTCTATGCGTCGAGGTCACGCTGGTAAGATCACAAACAAACTTACTCGCATCAAGTGTCGAATAGAAAAATATTTTGCTGGAATGTGGTGCTGAAATTAGCCATTTATCATAGTTTTCATCAATTACATGTAAAGTAACAACGGGCGGTGATTTTTTTCCATTGGTTAGAGTTGAAACTCCATAACAATTTTTAGCAAACACTGTTTTTTATTTCTTATTTTGCCAAATGGCTAAAATTGGTCAAAAGCCAGGGAGAATCCTGCATGTACATATTGCGTATATGCATTTACAAAGATTTTATCAAAAGTGAATACGTCAATACACTTCCAGTAAGAATTAAAGGCCACCCTTTTGTAAGTGCAATCATTCCTCCAACCGTTAAAGAAAGTCCCTGTTGAATTTGATTAAGGAATATTAATCTTTCCAAAAGTAAATTATCATCCATAGATAGCTGACAGACTGTTGTAAGAATTTTCTGGTTGATAATAGGAATACTTCCACTTTCATTTATAGTTTTTATTGCAAGTAAAACAGAATTAATTATAAATATACTGTCAATAAGGCTGTGTCCTTGGAAATGGAAAATATTTTCCATCTTACAGAATAAAAAGAAATAGACTTGACTTCCGAAAACCAATATCACGAAGCAATTAAGATATTTTAATTTTAAATCTACGAATTCAACCAGAAGCTTTATACTACTGTACATTTTGTGATGTGATTTTACAGCGGTAGGATACATTATCACCTTGTTCTTAACTTCAATCAAAAGCTCTTTGAGATAATACGATATAACTTCGTATGCAGTGATATAAGATATTGTGGGTAAATAACAGCAAAAAAAGACTGTGAAATACACTAAAGAACTACGAATTTTTATTAAGTTTGGGAAAATATTTTGCAATATGGATGTCCATATAGGGTACTCTAACCATAAAGCTTCTGTATTATCAGCAGTAAGAGACATATATGTGGAAATCATGACCAATATCAGACAAGTTATCAAGTTAAATGACAACATAATCATACATTTCCTTGTTTTCTTACTGAAGATATAAATATGTTTTCTTCGCATATTATGTTTTGATAACTTTTCAGCTATTTGTACAAAGACATCTTTTTTCCAATGCAAAGTAAAATTAAATAGCAAGCCCAAATAGCAAAATATTATAGGTGAAAATAAATCCTTATGAAATTCATCAAGAAAAAATCCAAAATGGAAAGTACCAGTTAATAATCCAACAATTGATGTAATGTAAAATACGATTTTCCCTCCAAATCTACAAGCTTGCCATTTTTTATCATTTTTTTCAAAAATATCAACTCCACTGATTATAAACGCATAGCAAAGGGCATCAAGAATAGGTTTTTGAATTTTGAAGGAAGCTGATTTCATTTGCATTTTTTTCCAGTTGCTATTAAATTTGAAATTTAAAATTTAAAATGATTGCAGTTTCTCTTATTGTTCTATTAGTTGAAGAGCTAAACTTTTTACTACTTTTGAACGACACAATGTTAATCTCTGAATTCAAAAAAGAGTTGTTCGAAAAAGAAACATTTTATTCATGGAATAATTTGTCGATTGTGAAATAGAAATATGTTTTCTGTTTCAAATTTAAAGATTTTAATGTATGCTGTTTCTCTTATGCTCCAATTACACGAAGCGTCAAATTAGCGACTACTTTCAAACGATACAACGATAATAATTGACTTCAAAAATAATTGTTCGAAATAAGCAATGTTTCGTTGATAGAATCATTTTGTCTCTTGTAAAACAGCAATATCTCTCGTATTTGAAATTTATAATTTTGAATGTATGAAATTTTTTTATGGTCCGATTACACTAAGCGTCAAACTTGCTACTACTTTCGAACGACACAGCGTTAACCTTTGACTTCAAAACGTATTATTTGAAAGAAACAACTTTTTGTTGAAGGAATAATGTCTGTTGAAAAGCAGCAATATCTCTCCCAATTAAAAAGCGACTTTTGAATTGTATTTAATCCCTTAATTTCTTTATATAGAATGGCGAATATCAGTGTTACAATATTGTTGGTTTTTATATGAAAATTTCAGTACCATGTAGTAAAAGTGAGAAGCCTTGATCGTTGTGTTTCGACAATTTTTGTCGTTTCAAATTATCCCGTGTAATAAGAACTTTAATGTTATTTTTAAATTAATCATCCTTTAACTTTTCTTTACCTCATTCATCTCATATAGATTTATAAAATTGTGCGGAATTAGTATTTCCTCCTAAATAACATGCTTTAATATTTATATTAGCTGCGTGCCAACCTCTTGTGTTCTATTTAAAGTGTATAGACCTTCCGATTCTATGGGAGACGGGATTAAATTTTGCGGTAAATTTAGAAAAAAAATATCCAGATTTAATTTCATTAAATACTAAGTTTCAAATAGTAAGTGGAACTTACAATGTAAGTTAAATGATTTATTGAAAATAATGCACGTATTTAATGATGACTTCATTTGTCAAAAAACGTTCGTTTTCTTTTCAAGATTTGTTTTCTAAATTGAGAACAAGTGGAGTAGAAAATAAGATATTCGGTCGAACTTATTCGGAATTTTTTCAAAATTTTAAAATGAATGCTTAAAAAGTGATAATTTTTAGTTGAATATATTTAGTTGAAGATTGAAGATCTGAATTTCTTATTTATATTCATTGGACAATAATTCTCTAGTTAAATGCAAGAGCATAAGTTTGGTTATGTTTAATCCTCTTAATTGAATATAAAATTGACAAAAACTCTAATGAAGGATTTTTGATGTCTGCTGACTGACACTTATTTGTTTTGGAGAATAAGTTGATTAAAACTTGAAGTGTGAAAATAGGTTTTATATTTCATCGAATTTTCTTGAAAGATTTTATGTAATCACAATGCTATTTTCGCCATCAATTCAAATAAAAAATCATTTTTCTTTTCAATTTTAATAGGAAAATGCCCTCAATAAAAATTTTAAAATGTTATTACTTTTCTATTTTTCTTTTTATATTTATATTTATAACAATGAACAAGTGCTAAATTTTATTTATTTCTATTATTTTTGTCATTATATAATAGTTTGAATGACTAAGGCTAAAACAAGACTTTAATCTCATTCCACTAATTTGACTTAAATTTAGCTTTAAATTTTACTTTAAATCTATGTTTTAATACTAAAATTATAGTTTTTCTCTATTAAGTTATCCTTTAATCTATTAAGTAGTTTATATCACACTCATACTTTCTTCCAAGATTGGCTGTTAAGCTGATTACCATTGGGAAATTCCCTCAAAGCTGCTTTACTATTCAGCACTGATCAGCACCATAACAATGCATTAATTAAATTGCCGCCAATAAAAATTATATTAAAAGTACAAAAAATAATATCGCTAAAGAAAACTCTATTTCAGAATTTCGAAAGTTATAGTGATGTGATTGTATCCTTATGACTAATTGCTATGCTTTTCCGTCTGTAAATCAACCTTTTCCCAGAGAAGTAATAGTAAAATATACGTACACAGACACATTTTAATATAATAAAAACTTCTTTATTTATTCAATCAACATATCAATCATCATAGATAACTCATTTAAAATTTTAATAAAGCACTTCGTTTGTTATACATTGAAGAGAATTACATAATACATTACAGAGAAAAGACATGATTGACACCTTGCTGGCTCTTATACAAAATTCTATTCTGAATCCTATAGATCTTTATTAAGCTGCAAACTAACATTTTATATTAACGAAAGTTTGTTTGAGACATATATTAGTTATAAATTAAACATTAAAGCAAACACATCAAAGTATTATGTTGAACTTATGCAAACATTAATTTCTGAAAAACTTAATATCTTTAAAACAAAATATCTGTTTTGAACTATGTAAGTTAATGAATTATTAATCATTAAATAAAATTGACAAACAAAATTCATTAATGTCGCAAATTAAAAATATTGATTGATGACTCTTCGTCGAATCATTTAATCGAATCAATCGTCATGTATGCTTTCTTTTTTATACAGCGAATTTCAAAAATGACCCACTTACAAATGACACTAATTTCTAACAACGATAAATAAATAATGATTGGAAGAAATACATTAAACAAATGTAGAAAAACACTTTTTTTTTTACATAATTGGAACCTGTTCTAAGTGACCCTTATTAGTCATACACAAAATTTCATGAAAACACTCAACTAGTCAACGATTCCATTTAGCACTTGATATTGTGAAGCTTGTTCATATATACACTGATGCCAGTGTATTCTCTACATGTACCAATTCTTTAAATATCGTAGGAACAGAAGGCATTCCCCCTTAGAACGCAGATTCAAAAAGAAAGTATAATGTACACTGAGTGGTGAAAAAAATAGAGACACTCCTTTTTGGAAAATAAAGTAGTCCGACATTGAGGTATAATGACTTAACAATGCAGAGTTGGTTTAATAAGAAACTCCCAGCTTTGCACGATGTAGTTAGGTTGGAACTTATTTTTAAAATGTGTAATTGACTTTGAATAAGTGATGATCGTTGGAGCAAGAAGGGTTGGGTCAGCATCTGTGAAACGATGTTATTTTTGGATCTTTATGTTCAACAGTATCTCGGGTGTTTAGAGAGTTGCAGTTGGGAAGAAAAAAATTCAATCGATAAGGACTATTTTTGGTCAAAAAAAGTGGTGAACGAGAGAGGTGATAGGCGAGTCGCACGTATTGTCCGAAGCAACATAAAGGCAACAATACCACAAATTACAACTGAAGTAAGTGAAGGTGCATAACAAAGCATATCTCAATGAACAACAAGACGCACTTTGCAAATGATGGGCTTTAGCAGCAGGAGATCGTCAAGAGTGCATTTGGTATCAGAAGAAAATAGGAAAAGACGCTTTTATGGGCAAAATAACGACAAAACTGGGTCACTTGATGATTTAAAAAAAGAAGCCTGCTCTGATGAATCTCGTTTTCTGCTCCATCCTGCAGATGGCAGAATAAAAATGGCGCAAACGTCACGAATTCATGGTTCTCTTCTAACAAATGACAATTCTTCAGACTAGTGGGGCGGAATTATGACATGGGGAATGTTTTCATAGAGTACACTGAGTTACTAGAAATTTGTGAATACTACTCTCAACAACACAACTGACGACAGCATCATTGCGTACACGTGCGCTTGTTATGGCTATAATGTTCCATTATGGAGAGAGTCACATTTAACTGAAAAATGCATCTTGATATCGTACTTGATTGGTCTTAATTTGGTTTGAAGAACATCAGAGTTTAATCTTCTTCCATGGTCAGTTCAATCCTCTGATCCCAATATTATTGAGCATTTGGTCGACGAAGTCTAAAAAGCACTTCAAAGTTTGAAAACATCATCATCCAATCTGACTCAATTAACAGTTGAATCAGGTAAGCCCACATTCCTCGGAAACATTATCAACAACTTGTTGAGTTCATGCTAAGAAGAATGTCGACTGTGATCAGAGCTAACAATGGATCAACTATTTATTAAAGGATGTCTTTAATTTCGTGGTCATTCTGTTGTGAAATGAACTATCACTCGATGTTATTTATGTGACTAAAAAAAAGCCGATAAGAACTGTTATGAAGTATGCAAAAAAAGCTTTCAATTTCCTTCTGTTTATATTTAAAACAATTCCTTTGATCTTTTTTTTCTTTTTTACAATGAAGTTATGGTTATTTGTTATAATTTAATCATCCTGACAGTGCTGTAACTAAAGGATTGAGGACATCGGTGCAGCTTATGACAAGGGACCACCCCTTTCTTTTGCCTTCATGTCTATCACAATTTCCTTTAACTATTGTTCTTGTGAATTAATAAGTTAATTTGATCCTGTGCTAAAATATCGCAATACATTTTGGAAATGTAAGAAATGTACAAACGAAATGTAATATAAAATGAATCAGATTCCATATGAGTAAGGAAATATATTTAATAATTTATCTGGTGAACTATTTACTACACTATCCTAATGAAATGATGTATATATTGAAATATGTAAAAGCGTTTTAACATCGTTGTACTGCAAAGATTAAAACTAAAGTTATTACAGTAAAACCTCTAAATAACGAACACCTCGGGAACGCAGAAATTGTCCGCTATTCGAAGGTGTCCGCTATTGGGAAAACCTCATAGATTCAAAAACTGCTAAGAAATGCTTAATGTTTCATTAACTGACTTTTATATGTCCTAAAATCTCTATTATATAATTAATCAGAAATTTAAAAAAAAAAATTAAGCAATAAAATTGTGCACACTTCTATCCACTGTTTATTATATTATTGTGAAAAAAATCTGTTACAAAAGTTTATTTTTGCTTGCGATTACATGTAATTTGTTTTTCTGTGTAATAATATTGAACATTGCAGAGTTCCGGACGAGGAGAGAGGTATTGCACTTTTTGATCTTTAAAAGCATAAAATCTTAAAATGTTCTTGGATGACATTTCAATAGTCTAGGAGATTATTTCTCCCGGGCAACCCCCTGAATTTCGCACTGAACGTTGGGGAGGATTTTCCCCATCTCTTTATCAACATTCAACTGTGATCACAAAATTTGTGACACGTTGTCCTGATAAATTCAGACGCTTTTTTACTTTTTTCATTTTTTTTCTGTTTAAAAAATACTTTTTCATCCTTTATCGCCGAATAAAGTGTCCGCTATTCGGAATGTCCGTTATTCAGAGGTTAAACACACAAAAATTTAAATTTTGGGAGTGGGAATTGGAAAACTGTCCGTTAAATAGAGGTGTCCTTTATGGAGGTTTTACTGTATTAATAAAAATAGTGAACAAAAATAGAGCGCAATGTAAATGTAGTACTAAATTGATATAAAATTACAATACTGATTCTTTACCTAAACGATTATTAAATAATAAAAATTTGTTAAAATCGAGCACTTTCGGATAATATTTAGCCAACATCGGGATTTAAAATTTAGACGAAAGTTACTTGTTTATATCTCACTCAGTGATTAAATCTCACTCTCATTCTGAGTTAAAGAAACTAAAAACACTTTTTTTAAATATTAATATTACATTAAGTGGGACGACTTCCAAGTAGTCATTATATCTACGGTTTCCTTTAAAAGAAAGACATCTAGATGATAACCACAAAAAAATTTCAACAACAATTTTTCATTGAAACATATTTGCAGAAAAGGGACATTTGGCTATGGATCCGATTACGGAAAATTAATTATAAAATTAGGGAAACCGTAAAATCTCTATTTACTACCGTAATTTCCGGCTTATAATACACGGATCAAGCAGTTCTTTTTCGACCCAGAAATTATATTTAGTAAATGAAACCAAATATTTATCACGATCTAAAAAGTTACATTTTCTTTTTAAAATTTTCTGGGTCGATAAATGATTGATTGATCCGCAAATTATGCGTCGGAATTTACGGTACACTGTAAAAAAAAATTCAAGAGGTTACTAAAAATTTTTTAGTAAATTTGTATTCCACAGAATTTTTTAGTAACCATTACAAACTTTTTTTTTGCAAGTGAAACAAGCATTTCTTTTATAAACTGAACAAAAGAATTTTTTGTATAACTAACTTAAAAATTTTTAGTATGAGCCACCAAGCAAATTTTAGTAATAGCTCCAAAATTATTTTTAATAACCATTACGTGCGCCAGAAGGGCAGGAGGTTCCTTCGAGCTGACTCCAGACTTCTGAATCCGAAGATTTTCGGCAAAACTGCAATAGATGGCAGCACCAAATTTTGCAAACTGCTCCGCCAGGTTTTTCATAATCCCTTTACTAACGAGTACTTACACTACATACATTCGGGGCGCATTTGGCTGTGGCCAGTATCGAACCCGGGACCTTTTAGTCTGGAACCCGTCACTATAACCACTATGCTATCAAGGCCACACCAAGTGAGTTTTAGTAATAGTTATTAAAAATATAAAACTATTAACTCTCTTCGTTGCTAACTTTTTTCTAGTAATTCTAACAGATTTTCTTGTAACCGACTAAGATTACTAAAAATTTTTTAGTAATTACAAGGATCACTAAAGTTTTTTTAGTAGATCGACCCCTTTTTTTTACAGTGTACTTATAAAACGATCCAAACATCGAGTCAAAACATTAGGTGCTGGTGATATAAGATAACAAACAGTAATTAAGTTAAAAGTTATGACCGAAATTACATAGTTTCGCAAAGGAAAATGAAAAACATCCAGTCAATTTACAGGGACACTCAAAAGAATCACGTTATATTATAATGTATGATTAAAAATCATTTAAATATATTTTAATGATGGTACTCTATTTCAATCATACGAAAACTGATATACAGCACTGAGGTGAGACATAAGATATGTATTGTAAAATATGGCGTGCACGGCATTTATTGTTTATCTACATAACTGATCTAAATTTTGGCATACTATGCGCATGCGGTATACATACAAATCTGTGGATGATATACAGAGTTTCATGAAAAAGTGCTTCACAAACGAATCAATTTTGACTATATGCGGTAATTTCTGGAATTGTCTTTTCTAATTTTTTATACATTTTCCAAATAGTTTAATTAGTTATGGAAATGTCCATTCGTTAGTCTTATGACAATAGAACAATTTTTCAAAAATACTTCCAATTATTTTATTACAAAACATAATTAAGATAAAACTTGATGTAACAGTTAAATGCCATCGCGATCTATTTCCAAAAAATCTATCCAATTTGCAACAAAAAGTATTTTGCCTATCTTTATATGAAACCACATATGATACTTTAATCACAAGAGTAACAAAATTTTGATTTATTACATAGACAGACAAAATAATTTTTGTTATAAATTAGATACAGTTTTTGAAAATGGAGCACGATGGTATTTAACTGGTTGCATCAAGTTTTATCTTAATTATATTTTATAATGAAATAGTTGGAAGTATTTATGAAAATTTGTTTGAATGGACACTAGAAAAAGTGGTCGTTCCCATATCATTCACTTTATTAAGAGTCAAAGTTTTATTGCAATGTACTAAATGTGTTCGAAAGAGTTTAATACAGTAAAACCTCTAAATAACGGACACCTCGGGAACGTAGAAATTGTCCGCTATTCGGAGGTATCCGTTATTGGGGAAACCTCAGAGATACAAAAATCGCGAAGAAATGCTTAATATTTCATTAATTGATATTTATATGCTCTAAAATCTCTATTATATGACTAATAAGAAATTAAAATTATTTTTTCAGCAATAAAACTTAAATAAAATTATGCACACCTTTAAGTACCCTTTATTACATTCTTATTTAAATATATATGTAGGTTAAAAAAGTTTACTTTTGCTTGCAATTAAGTGTAATTTGTTTATCAATGTGATGTTATTGGTCATTATAGACTTCCGAGCGGGGATAGGGATTACACTTTTTGATCATTAAAAAAATATAAAATAATAAAATCTTCCGTGGGGACATAGGCATTTGAATGCTCTGGGAGATGTCCCTCCCACGCAACTCACTGAATTCAACAATGAACGTGAAAAAGAAATTCCCCCAGCCCACCCTTTCCATTTATCTGTTATCACAAAATTTGTGACACATTGCCCTGAAAAATTTAGAGATCTTTTTTCATTTTTTTTTCTTGTTAAAAAATATTTTTTTATCCTTTATAGCCGAAAATAGTGTCCGCTATTTGCAATGTCCGTTATTTAGAGGTTAAACATACAAAAATTTAGGTTTTGGGAGTGGGGATTGGAAAACTGTCCGTTAAATAGAGGTGTCCGTTAGTCGGGAGTGTCCATTATGGAGGTTTTACTGTAATCTATGTTTGGAGAATGTTTTTTTCTTTCCTTTTTATAATCTTTTATTTAACTATATTTATATTTGATTTTATATATAAAATTGTAAATTTGCAATCTATTTTTCATTTATTTTCTGATGCTCTAGAAATACAAATATGATGTTGAAAAGTGCGTTTCTTATGATGATATAAGATTTTAATATTTTTAGAACTTAATTATAAAGTATTAAATTAATTTTAAGATATTTTTCACTTAATCAGCCACAGATGATACTTCGCAAAAATCGGCAAAAATGCAACATCGAAATATTTTAAACATTAAAATATGGATAAAAAAATAAAGGATGTATTATACTTTTTCATAAAGATTCTTTAAACAGTTAATCGTTTCCTATTACCATGATTATACATCAATAAATCAATTTAGAAGTCTTTAAAATATAGTTTAAATATATTTTTTTCTTTCTTGCTGCCATATCTTAGAAAAAAAGCAGAACAAAAATTGTGTTTCTTATTATGAATCTGATAACTCGTGCTCTCTATAAATCATTAATTAAAGTGATTAGGTTTTCATAATAAAAATCGTTGCCCACGCTAAATTAATGCATTGTTTGGGAAAATATTATGGAAAAACAATAAGACGTGATTTTTAACAAACACACGGAACGTTTATTATTACAAATATTAAAAAAAAAAAAAAAAAGAAACTTTGATTTTTTACTTATTTTATTCGATTTTTTGGATTATACTTTAAGGTATATTGACTCCTTCTTCAATAGTATTTCATCAAATTTCGAAACTTTTGATTTATTTAATCCATGTACGATAGAATTAAGGCTGTTCTCAAGTTCACTGCTGAATAAACGCGTAACCTTCTAACACAATGACATACACATTTTTAAACATAAAGATAAAAATTTTGCAGACCTGACTGTTAAAGCGATGTGGAATCAAAAGGATTTTCCGTTTTTTATAAATAAATTTCCTATCGAGTCATAAGCATTTTTTATCGTGTGGCAAGGCATTTTTCTCCCATCTTTGACTGTTTTTTCTGCTTTCGTCGGAAAAATCGGTTCGAAGCGCAGAATTTGACAGAATTATCTGAAAAATCTGTTGTGTATCCTAAAAATTGTAAAAATCTCTGGATTACATAATTTCTCAATAACAATATCTGCTAGTTTTATGCGTTTCCAAACAAAAATGAACTACAAATTATGCCATAAAGTTGCCCTTTTGGATTTGAAATCAGTCTTAAGTAATAGTAGTATAGAGTATTTTGTATGTGATTAAATTTTATGTGAGCAAGCATTTGTAAATAAAAATTTTATTACTAGAAATCATCTTCCTCAATTGCAAAAAATATATGCCTTTTATAGTATAACAAAGCGTATTAGCTTTAAAAGAATCTACAACTGTTTTATAAATCATAAATCATATTGCTTTATATTTTAATAATATAAATTACGATAGAAAATGTAATTCAATCATAATACAGAAAACGTTCCTTCCATTTCTCTTACTATTATTATTTTTGCTAAGAAAAAAAAATCGATCAAAAGAAAATTCAAGTAAAGTTTTCGAATTATTAATATAAGACATTTAACTTTTGTCAGACACTTTAATATTTATTTTTATTCAGGTATATAATAACATTTCAAAGAAAATATAATTATCTCTGGGTAGATTTTATTGGAATGATATATTTAATCTTTATTTTTAATTTGTAATTAAAGTAAATTAATCTGATAAATTAGTATAACTATTATAAATAAATTATTTCTTAATTATATTATATAGTTATCGTAAATGTAAACTACATTAAATTATATTCTGTTTATTTTGTAATACCAATCAGTTAATTAAAATTGTGATATGTAAAGTACTAATGATGATTAATTATTTTGACATTTTGTAAGGTGAAACATTATTTTTCCATAGCATGTGTAATCGTATGAAAAATTGAAACCTAACAATAAAGAATGAAATTAAAATAAATAATTTTATGCTGAACATTTAAGAAAATTAAAATTGTTATATGAGGTTTAAGTTCAATATTCACGGAATTTATATGGCAAATTTAATAAACATTTTTTTTTCATCTAAAGATAATAAACACCAACTGTAAATATTAAAGACACGAGAAACAGTTTTTGTCATGCTATCCTTATCAAATGGAACAAAAACGATTAATGTAACATTTTTCTACAGTAGCATTTGTGGTAAATGTTATTTAAATTTTTTTAAGAGATTTGGTTGAATAGAAGTCATTTCTAAGTAATTGGGTCTATTGTCTAATAAGAAAACGCCTGGAATAAATTTGCCAAGAAATACTGGTTTTCATGTTAGTTTTATAAAAACGTAAACATTTCCTGTCAAAATAAAAAAGTTTAATGAAAAACTATGATCACATGTGGGCTACAGGTTACTAAAGGTAAATATTTTTGGCAGTTAATTTACTTGTAGCTCTTATCTAGATTGTTTCGCTATTGAAAGTTTGGACAGTTAAATTCTACACATGGAAACAGTTGTTTACAAACACATACAGTGTTACCACTACTAAAAAAAAAATTAAATCATCCCAAACTGTTCAAATATTCTATACTAGGGTATAAGATATTTTTCAAAGGCAAAAACTCAAAATTATCTTGTATTGTTTATTCAATACCAAGAATAAAACCTTTTTTATGGAATGGACTAAAATAATCCCACAAGGACCAAAGTAAACCCGGTTGGCGGTACATTTAAATAGTTTTACATTATGAATAAGAACAATTTGAAGTTAAAAATATATTAAAATGCATATCTTCCAATAATTTTCTAAAAAATCATGAAAATTTTCAAATACCCTCAGTCCAGAGGGTATATAACGCAGACGAAAAGTGTTAACCAGTTGACAACACCGGCAGTAAAATGTAGTTTTCAAAGTTTTAAAAAAACATGTAATTTTTTTTTTCCTTTATAATCCTTGACTCAGATAGATATAAAAATATAGTAAAAAAAAAATTACTATATTTCTCTGTTCTAAGTTAATTTTCTGATTATATCTATTATTGATTTCCACACCCATACCACAATTATAGCCTTTTTATAATTAAATTCTGTTTGAGAAAAAGAACATATGTTTCTTTTCCGAGAACTTCAAAATAATAGTCTTACGCTGTGAAAATGATTCTCTTTACACAAAAAATGGTGACCTCATTTTCGGAGGTAAAAAAGCCCATTTCAAGAATGTCACGATAACATTTTACTTCTGCTTAATTAAATTTATTCTTCAGAGATTTATAAATGAAATATTCCACATTTGCTGAAAACCACCAACCAAACCGTGAATTATAAACGCTAATGAGTGAAAATGTAAATTAACTTTCTAACTCGACTAAGGATGGTATTAAATTTTGTTTTATTTCCACTCAATAAACTTATAAAATAATTGTTGTAAAAATTATATTAGAACAAGTCACTCTAATGTATGCATTAATATTTTTCGTAATTATATAAATTCGAAGTGCGTTCGTAATTATATAAATTCGTTGCACCTATAATCTTTGTCTGGTTCCGCATATTACATAACAGCACAAAAACTCCAAACAGAATAATTTGAAATTTAATATATACAATCTTTGCTGAAATCAGTCGAATCATTTCAAATTTTATGAAAATCTAATCAAACTTAAAAATGTATTGATAAACGTTTTCTTCGTTCTATTAAATCCTATCATACGTAATTAATTCAATGAATATCATGATAGATCATTATTTTAGGTTGCAATGGTGATTCTGTAATATTTAAGATGGAGTCCCATTATTTCCTCATTAATAATTTTATAGATATGATCGTAATAAAGTACGATCGAAAAGTACCAAATACTTTCTGTCCAGAGAGGATATGATGCAGTCGAAATAGCTTAGACCTCAAAGTGTTAACCAGTTACAAACATTAAATGTAAAATGCAACTTTCAAACAAACAAACAGAAAAACATGTAGAATTTTTTTTTCTTTTGTAGTCCTTGATTCATACAGATATAAAAATATAGCCAAGGAGAAAAATCACTATAATTCTCTGTTCTGAGTTAACCCCTTAATGCGCAGTAATGCCGGGTCAGCAACACCTAAAGTTCCCCCTGTTTAGAGACACAAAAACTTTGTGAATATTTTAAAAACTACTCTAATGGCTACTTTAAATCTTTCTTATGAGTTCTAGATGGCAGCACCACAGAGATCAAACTCTATTATTTTTAAATAATAGGTAAAATGTTTTACTGTAATACGCGCTTCACAGCAATGCTCTTCTCCCTGCGCTGATCAATGTTTTACTTGTGGGAGGTTACCACTTTGGCAACAGCTGTATAATTAAAATGGTTAGTGCAATCTTTACAAAACAATACCTGTGTACTCCTCTAGGCCTAAATAGGTTGCCTAATTTTTTTTTCTTTAAATTCCAACTTTAAAAAGTAGTGCGCCGGAAAGGGTTAATTTTCTGATTCCATATCCATCATTGATTTCCATACCCGTAATACAATTACAACTTTTTTATAATTAAAATCTGCATCAGAAAAAGAACACATGTTTCTTTTCCGAGAACTTCAAAATAATAGTCTTACGCTGTGAAAATGATTATTTTCACACAAAAAATGGTGACCTCATTTTCGGAGGTAAAAAAGCCCATTTCTAGAATGTCACGATAACATTTTACTTCTGCTTAATTAAATTTACTCTTCGGAGATTTATAAATGAAATATTCCATATTTGCTAAATAAAATAAGCTTTTTAAGAAAAAAATATCAACCGACTTCAAAAAAGCGCTAAAAAGAATTAAATAATTCTTTAAAGTTCTCTAAGGCCAAAACGTTATCCAATAATAAGCACACATCGGATATTAGATACCGGCATAAAAAACGGTTAAATTTAATATGTATAATTTAATGTCCACCAAACATAGATTTTAGAGATAATATTATTTTACAAGAGATGAATTGACATATTTATGATTTATTTTATGAATATATACATATAAAAAGTAATGAATTACATTTTTAAGTTGGTGCCAAACAATCACAATCGATAATGATTATCCCCATTTTAATTATGGCACTAGGTATAATTTAGCTACAATTCTTAATATACATCAAATAGAGTTTGGCACCAACTTCAAAAAGTAATTCATTACTTTTTATATGTATATATTCATAAAATAAATCATAAATATGTCAATTCATCTCTTGTAAAATAATATTATCTCTAAAATCTATGTTTGGTGGACATTAAATTATACATATTAAATTTAACCGTTTTTTATGCCGGTATCTAATATCCGATGTGTGCTTATTATTGGATAACGTTTTGGCCTTAGAGAACTTTAAAGAATTATTTAATTCTTTTTAGCGCTTTTTTGAAGTCGGTTGATATTTTTTTCTTAAAAAGCTTATTTTATTTCCTACTTTTTAGTTATGCATACCGTAATACATAATTATGTGTACTGGCACACGATAGCTCTTTGCAATGCAATATTAATGTACGCACTTTGCTAAGTTCTGATGTATTCAGTTTACTTGTCACTGTTTGATTGTCAACTTTTCTGAAACCACTTACAATATCGGTTAGTATCGTTGTGAATCTTAAGATTTTTTTTGTATGGTAACTTCTTCAGACAAGATCTGCCACTTCGAAAAGCTACCGCATTTATGAAATCTTAGTCTGCATCGAATCCTACGGTCATCGAAAGTGGCTTTCAAAAGGTGACAATCCATCAAGTAAAGTGTCCTTATACATAAGAGCGCGACATAGTGCTTCCATATATGAGCAAAATGACTTCATATATTAATGTATAGTAAAATGCTTTTCTAGTGTAGTCAGTCAAAAGTACTCCCCCTTCACTCAGAAAAAGGAAAAAGAAAGATTTTAGCAAAAATCGCACTATGCTTCAATCGATAAAGAGCAACACTCTAATAACTATACAGGTAGTAATGGCATCAGAAATGAGCAGTGGCAATTCGACGAGGAATCTGAAACTCATAACCGATACCTGGCTGCCTCTATAAGAGAGTGACAGCATTTCATTCCCAAATATTTCTTTTACAGACGCTTTTGTCCCAACTACACTGTTAAAAATTTGAAACTTTTGCTGTACACTGTTAAAAATCTGCTGCATTTTGCTGCAACGCACTTCCCTGCTTGTATAGAAAACGGTTACTTGGCCGTGAAATGGCGCTTTCTCATTGGTTGGAATAGAGATATTATATACAAGTGGTGGAGGGCGTTGCAGCAAAATGCAGCAGATTTTTAACAGTGTACACTGTTAAAAATCTGCTGCATTTTTTTGCTACGCACTCCAGCGCTTGTATAGAAAACGGTTACTTGACTGTATTAAGGAGCATTCTCAAAGGTCGCAGTAGAGACATTATATACAAGCGGCGGAGTGCGTTGCAACAAAATGCAGCAGATTTTTAACAGTGTATCATCACTTCACCACTTATATAGAAAAAGATTAGTTAAATGCATTATGAAGGATTCTCATTGATAAAAGTAAAGATATTCTATAAAAGCGATGGAGTGATGATGCAGCAAAAGTTGCAAATTTTTAACAGTGCATTGCATTGCCAGGCATTTTTTCATTATGGAATTTGATGATGATGATTTCCTGGAAGAATTAGATTGTACTCGTATGAGAAGTTAACAAGGTTGGCGAAAATTGCCCGCTCAACAAGATGCTTGGTGACTCGTTTTTGTCCAGAATCGTTTCAACCAATTATATACTGTGCTACATGTGTCATATTCATATCGAGGGAACCTACACTGTAAAAAATTTGATACTTTTGCTATATCATCACTCTATTGCTTTTATAGAAAACGATTACTTCACCCAATTACGAAGTATTCTCATGGGTCAAAAGAGAGATATTCTACAAAAGCAGGGCAGTGACGATGCAGCAAAAGGGTCACATTTTTTACAGTGACACTGTAATCGGAAATGAGCGGTGGCGTATTCGATGAGTAATCTGAAACTCATTACCTACATCTGGCTGCCTCTATAAGAGAGTGACAGCATTTGATTCGGAAATATTTCTTTTTACAAACGCTTTGGTCCCAATTACACTATAAAAACTTTGAGCCTTTTGCTGCATCATCAGTCCACCGCTTTTATAGAAAACGATTACTTCACTGTGTTACGGAGCATTCTTATTGGTCATAAAGACATATTCAATAAAAGTTGTTGTGTGACGCTGCAGCAAATGGGTCAAATTTTTAACAATGTATCATGGAGCATTCTCATGCGTCAAAGGAGAGATATTCTATAAAAGCGGGGGAGTGACGATACAACAAAAGGATCAAAATTTTTACAGTGTACACTGTAAAAAATTTGGCCCTTTTGCTGCATCGTCAATCCACCGCCTTTATAGAAAACGATTACTTCGGCCTATCGTGCAGAATATTCATGGGTCAAGAGAGAGATATTCTTTAAAAACGGGGGAGTGATTATGCAGCAAAAGGGTCAATTTTTTTACAGTGTACACTGTTAATAAATGTGAACCTTGTTCAGTTAGGATTTCACATTTTGAAAAGATCGTGTGTCTATGTAAGTGTAACTTAAAAACATGAAATATGAACGTTTCTAATTGGTCGATTGCTTCTAAAAGATATTGAATTTTAATGTTTTAATTTTTTAAAAAGTTCTAATCAACAGATTTTTATGAAATTTGAATGGGACCACATGAGTCCCATACGCTTTCAAACAAAAAAAGAATTATCAAAATCGGTTTATATTTACGAAAGTTATGCGTGAACAACAAATACATACAGGTCGAAATCATAACCTCCTCCTTGAAGTCGGTTAAAAAATAAAAAGGAAGATATTATCAAAATCACACCATGATTCAACATGCGTCTATATGAAAGTAGTAATATTTGAAGTTAAGAATGTTCTTTGATAAACGCGGTTTTCCAAAGTACAGAAAATTTAAGAATTTTTATTCCAGAACTTGGCGGTAGTCGCCTGAACGAATTTGTTTTATGGGTGAAAGAAGTTAACTCACTTAACTTTAATGGTAAGCTTATCAAAATTTTTCGTCATTTATATTTGTCCAAATGTAAATCTAGCACATAGCAATGTACTTTAATCACTTTGTGAATCCGGCATAACAAGCACCCTGATTTACAGACACTCTTGCTTTAGCGTGTAAGGCTCTTTAGAGATGAATTTTCAGCTTTTCGATATCGAATTCTCATGTCTGGATCGATGTGGATCTTTCACTTTGGTGGATACGAGAATTGTTCCAGCTAAGATTTCGTACTTTGAAAAAAAAAACTAGCATCTCTGCAACAGTGGTTAGGATCGAGAATGATTGTTCGCTGTTAAGCAAAACAAGATTGACCAATCATAAGCCTTTATTTTTAAGAACTTTTCATTGTTCGAAGGAGAGAGTCTGGATTACATGGAGTGAAAATTTGCTATCGACACTGTAAAAAATTTGACCCTTTTGCTGCATAGTTACTCCATCTCTTTTATAGAATTTCTTTGTTTTGACCAATGAGAATGCTCCATAATAGAGCGAAGTAATCGTTTCCTATAAAAGCGATGGAGTGACGATGCAGCAAAAGGGTTCAATTTTTTACAATGCAAGCAGTGCTAAAAATTTGTATACTTTAAATGTGCAACGATACTACTGAATTCCAAAGTGTCGATCACAGCGACATCTGCGGCATTTTCGTGATACATTATCTAGACTCGCAATAATTCTTGCATTTTTAGAAAATGTCCTGCAGATGTCGTTTCTATCTTTAAATTTCATTAGCATTGTTGCACATTTAACGAACAGAACATTTTAGCGCTTACTTTAAGTATTAAAGAGGGCGTGTTCACCACAACTTACCGGTTACTTACCGACCACTTACCGATTGTAGACAAATACGAAATGAAAATCAAAGCAAAGTGTGACGTCAGCTACAATTCAACAGAATAGTTTTCATTGCTGCCACAGTTTGCTTTTGTACTGCCCTACAATCGATCGGTAACATTGGTTACTTTTGTAAGTTGCTCTGAACACGCCCTGAGATAGCCGATTTCCACACTATATCCCCTAGATGCTATATTTCCGGTTTCTTGCATAAGAGAACTTGTCCGGAATCCAGGTAGAATTCGCGCTGTTAGCGAAACCAGATTAACGAATCAGAAGCCTGAATTTTAGCAAATTTTTCAATGTTTTAAATAAATTTTCTTGTTAATAAATCTCGTTTCGCAAACAGCGCAAAATTTATGTGAATCCTGGCCCTCGTCCAGTTAGGATTTTGCACTTTGAACACTGTTAAAAATTTGAAACTTTTACTTTATCGTCTATCCATCGCTTTTATAGAAAATGATTACTTCATTGTATTATGGTGAATTCTCATTGGTCAAAATGGAGATATTCCATAAAAGCGGTGGAGTGATGATGCAGCAAAAACTTCAAACTTTTAACAGTGAAAATATTGTGTGTCTATGTAAGTGTAATATGAAAGCATGCAAAAGGAACACTTCTAATTGGTCGATTGCTTCAAAATGAGTTTGAAATTTAAAGTTTTTATTTTTAAAAAAGTTCTAATTATCGGATTTTTATGAAATTCGAATGGGACCACATGGGCCTCATACGCTTTCAAACAAAAAAAGAATTATCAAAATCGGTTCATATTTGCAAAAGTTATGGGTGAACAACAAATACATACAGGTCGAAATCATAACCTCCTCTTTGAAGTCGGTTAAAAACACTGAAATGTGAATTATAAGCGCTGATGAGTGAAAATGTAATTGACTTTTTGACGCGACTAAGGAAGATATTAAATTTTGTTTTATTTCCGCTCAATAAACTTATTAAAATAATTGTTGTAAAAATGATGTTGGAACAACTCATTCTAATGTACGCATTAATATTTTTACAAAACATTCTTTTTTACGTGCGTTCGTAACTATACAAATTCGTAGCACCTATAATCTTTGTCTGGTATATCCGCCTTTCCGCTTATTACATAACAGCACAAAAACTACCAAACCGAATGATTTGAAATTTAATATACTAGTAAATCTGCAGATCAGGAGCCTCAACGTCAGCTTTGTTCATATTTTTTTAAAAGAAACTTTGAGTAATATTCAACTTCCTGGAAACTGTAATTTAAAAATTTCAAATTACGTAATTATTTATAAGAATAAAATAAGAATTAGAAGTTTTCAGCCACCAAAAGCGGTAAATTAAAAATTTATTTATGCTAGGATATTCTGAAAATTTCATGATCTATTAATTTTGTTTTCTTTATTATAACATAGTAGATTTCTTCAGGGGGGCTCCGCCCCCCTGAACCCCCCGAGCCTCACTTAATTTAAATTTGTCACTTTCTAATAATTGTGCTAATGGTTATTGTATATCTTGCATTTCTTTATACATTTTGATTTATAAGGATAAGTAACAGTTTGGACAAATATTTTTCATTATCCTCATATTTCTACATGCCTGCCAATCACAAACACCTAAACTTGATGTATCAGGAACTTTTGTAAGTGTAAACACAGTAATCTAGAGATTTACAATTTTGTTTTCGAAAAAAAAAAAACAGTTTTGATTCCATTTTGCGGCAGTTATAGCGGGACAGACAGACATACAGAAGAACAGACTGACAGATGAAAAACAATAAATTTCGTGTCTCCAAAGTTAGCCTTCGCTGAAGTTTCGGCAATGACGTCATTATTAATGAGTTATTGATATCCATGTTTGTTGAATTTTTAACGACTACTATAAAATACCTGTTTTTGTTCAATTATGACGTCATAGTTTACTAAGTGGAATATTTATTAAAAATATAATTCTTTTTTATTTCTTTTACTTCTAATTATGCCCCCATTTTTGTTAGAAAAATTCTTATTAACGAAAGAAATATCTGTGTTTAATATTTAACAAAAAGTACTGTATCTATAGTTATTTTAATTCTGACGTCATATTTATTTTTTTTTTCTTAGTTTAATTTTTCGAATGGAAATTGCTCAATTGAAACTTATTGCTGTTGAAAAATTGTTATTCCAAATTTAGATTTTTTTTTTTTTTTTTTTTGGCAACGATAAAGGAAATTGGATAAATTTTATTTAAAAAATCTCTATTGATTCGATATGAAAAAGAAGGAAATTTTGAATTATTAAGGAAAATATTTGAATAAAATTAATAAAACATAGCTAATGTTTTTTTCCTGGGCTATGTTATATTTATACGCAAAGATACAAAGTTATTAATTAATTCATCAGTTTTGATGTTGAATTCATTTAAATTTTTGTACACGCTTTCAAATTTATAGCATTATAAGGATAAGGGTTTAGATGAAAGGTTACTTAGCAACCATTCAGAGAAAATAAAGAAAATAAAATAAATACATTTGAAATAAGTAAATCTCTAAAACAAATTAGTTTATATTATTGGAACACATTTATAAAAAATTTCCAAAATTTACAGTAATAATTTTAAAAATCTGACAAATGCGTTGACAAAATTTCAAAACAATACGAATAATTTAACTGGTAAATTTTAGTATCCATTTATCATTGAATTCCATTAATCAAATGTGTCATTTTCTCTCGGGGAAAAAAATTGAAAATCATTGGATTCGCCATAAAAAAGCATTATTGCGCGAAATAAAATATTCTATATCTTCCGAACGAATGAATCAAATCTTACAAAAAACTATACAGCTTAATCCCAGTGTCTCACTAACATACCCACTTAATTTCAAGCCAATCGAATGCTTTTTACGTCAGTTATCGCGGAACAGACAGACAGACTCACAGACTGACAGACAGACAGACAGACAGACAGACAGAATCAAAAAAATTTCGTGTCTCCAAAGTAAGCCTTCAACTGACGTTTCGACAATAAAATCGTTGCTGAAGTCAGTCGAATCATTTCAAATTTTATGAAAATCGAATCAGAACTAAAGCTTAAAAATGTATTAATAAAAGTTTTCTTGATTCTGTTAAATCCTATCATACTTAAATAATTGAATGTAATCATTATAGATCATTATTTTCGGTTGCAATAGTGATTCTGTCATATTTAAGATGGAGTCCTATTATTTCCTCATTACTAATTTTATATATATCATCGTAATAAAGATGAAATCGTAATCAAGTATGATGGAAAAGTACCAAGTACTTTCTGTCCAGAGAGGATATGATGCAGTTGAAATAGCTTAGACCTCAAAGTGTTAACCAGTTACAAACACTAAAAGTAAAATGCAACTTTCAAACAAACAAACAAAAACACATGTAGGATTTTTTTGTCCTTTATTCATATAGATATAAAAATAAAGTCAAGAGAAAAATCACTATATTTCTCTGTTCTGAGTTAATTTTCTGATTATATATCCAACATTGATTTCCACACCCGTACTACAATTACAACTTTTTTTTAATTAAAATCTGCATCAGAAAAGGAACATATGTTTCTTTCCCGAGAACTTCAAAATAATAGTCTTTACGCTGTAAAAATTATTCTTTTCACACAAAAAAATTGTGACCTTATTTTCGGAGATAAAAAAGCCCATTTCTGGAATGTCACGATAACATTTTACTTCTGCTTAATTAAATTTACTCTTCGGAGATTTATAAATGAAATATTCCATATTTGCTAAAAAGCACTGAAATGTGAATTATAAGCGCTAATGATTGAAAATGTAATTAACTTTTTGACGCGACTAAGGAAGATATTAAATTTTGTTTTATTTCCGCTCAATAAACTTATTAAAATAATTGTTGTAAAAATTACGTTAGAATAATTCATTGTAACTTAATTGTAGTGTAAGCATTATTTTTATTTTCAAATCACGGATGAAAAGTGTTTATGAATTTGCTGTGCGTGCGCAGTACGCCTGCTATGCGTGCCGTGAGAAGCAGAGACACGGTTTGAGGTTAATTCGCTTCGATATTTACGTATGACAGGAGTGGCCCACTAGAGGTCAAAGCCAGCTAGTTATATACTAAAGAGCTGAGATTACGGTACCTCACTTAAGATCAATTCACAGACAAAGATATAAAAAAGCGTAAACAGTATTACAGTGTCTCGCGTTGTTACGACTGCTAAAAAAACAGTCGTAACGTGAAGCGCAAATGGACTACAGCTACAACTACAGCCTACGATTGGCTGAGAGCAACAGGACGTACGACAACTTAAGCTGTTATCAAATTCCCAAACTTATTGAGCTGCAAGCGTTTCAGCTGATTTTAATCCCAACTTTTCTCCATTCAAAGAGACAAAAAGGTTGCAATTGTCGTAGCTAAAGTGGGAGGAAAACCAGTACTATAATTACCTGCCGTTAATATTTATCGCCTATTCATATCAATCGCTTATATCTAATTGGTTGAAATGTGAAAAGTTGGAGAAAAAGTCGCGGCCAGCGGAGACTTTTTAGAACTGCGGGAAAAAATTGAGGTGTATTGTTGTTTGCTATCACTCTGAGTGTTGAGGCAATAGTTCACGAAAAGTTGGAGGAAATCAAGAGATGGCTGAAGAATTGCTCAAAAAGTTGAAGAATCTGATAACAGCTTTAAGCTGAAGTACCATAATACGAAGTTACGATCGATCACTGGAACACCATCCTACGATCGAGCGTAAGATTTAAGATAGCGAGGCACTGTAATCACAGTCTATCTATATTCTATCAATACACAAACGTTCATTGTATTAGGTGGCTCTAATCTTAGGGCCCTCACCCTGTTAGTCCGCTTGATGTTTATTGTGACTGGTTGTATACTAATATACATTAATTATAAAAATCCAGGAAGTGGAATCGGATGAAAAAGGAGCCATGGGATATGAATCTAATTTCTCCTGGAAACAGGCTTTTGATGCATAAAATGCTTTAATGATATTTTCAGAATCTAACAAAAATTACAACTTTGCAGAACTCATAAATCTGTATATACACTCATAAATCTGTATATAATCCGTAAAGATTTTTTGAAGAGGAAATTCTAATTTCCGAAACAATGTGATATCAGAGACATTTTTTTTTAATGCAATGTTCATATTAATTTTTTATTACAGGTGAAACGCAGATAAAATAATTGGAATTTAGTTTTGTATTTTATAATTTTTTAGGTGCGTTCGTAATTATGTGAATATTAGCCCCTATAGTCATCGTTCAGATCGTTCGACCGTTTGTCTGTCCGTCTGTTCGCATATAACAACGCAAAAACTACCCAACCGAATCGTTTGAAATTTTAAATACATAATTTTTGTATAATTTTGTCGAGTCATTTCAAATTATTTGAAAATAGAATTTATGGTTTAGTTACAGGAACATTCAAAATTATTCAGTTCCATTATGGCCAATGGGAAAATTAGTTTCAAGTGCATTTTAAACATGTTGCACACTTTTGAACATAATGAAATTGATATGTACCTATGAAGTTTATACTAAAATATACATTCTGTACAGTCTGTGGTGCAAAGAATATTTGTTATTAATTTACAAGGCCACACAAAAGTATTCCAATTCATAATGGTATTGGGAAAACGTTGTTTAGGGCGCCTTTTAATTATATTAAACTGTTTCTCATTTTATGAAATTGATATATGTTACTTAGGTTTTCTATAATTTATTTTCTGTGTAATAGAAAGCAGATAGTATTTACAGGAACACACAAATTACTTCGGCTACTTGCAGTATTGTCTACTGTTACACCACGATTTGAATATTTTAAAAATTCGTTATAGTACGAACGCACCTCATTTCCTACGCTTCACATGTAATTTATGACTTGTTTTTATTCTCACAGTTGTTAAAATAACGAAACGCAGAACAATATTTGCCAGATATTTATACAATACACCCCAGGTTCATAACCCAAGTGAACGCAAATAATGCATTGACGTTCGATAATCCTGTAAAATCGCTAATTCGGCCCAGGTGAAGTCCCGAACGTGCCTGATTAAACAGATTCTATTGTATTTGACCTGTTGCAACTGTAAAATGGATGAATCTTTGCTAATGTTTTATAAAATATCTCTATTGATATAAAGAGGAAAAAAATAAACATTAAAAAAGGAATTAGGCGTAATTTTAAAACAATAGAAAGATTTTATGCACGTTATTTTCAGCTGACATAAATTAATCAGCTTTTCTTTCTTTCTTTCTTTTTTTCTTTTTTTCTTTTTTTTTTTTTTTTTTTTTTTTTTTTTTTTTTTTTTTGCAAATGGCGTTGGAAGTAGTTTAAATTTAATTCGGGGAACTCAGAAGAACATATGGGAGATTTTCTATGATTAATAGCAAAATCATGATCTTTCCCAGCTGATGCATTAGTTCTGTAGAATTCTTCCTTTGTGGGATTGATCAAGCTTAAACTTTCGATGAGAAATTGAGTTCATATTTTTCAAATGCAGCAGTATTTCTTCTTTCTTGCAGCAAATTAAGTTATACTCCCTTGTAAGATAAGTAACGTTCAGTGTGATGGAAGACATTTTTATCTTGAGAAAGGGATTTTTTTTTATCATAAATTAAAAAATGATTTACTGGAACAAGAATCAGATTATGATATAAAAAAAGGATTAAATGAAAGCATTTTTGATAAGTTGTTAAAATATGACATAACCATACAAGGTGTTTCAAAAGATCGAATTATGCTTTAATATTTTTACCTGTGGGAGACAGGAAACAATACAATATATAAAAGTGGTCAAAATAAGTTAGGAATAAAGGTTATGTTGATGAAATAGTCCTGACATTAACTTTTAAAATACATAGTTTTCAAACTCTTATATGGTCCACCATTCCTATAAATCATATTTAGAAACAATTTTCTCTATGATCCATCTAGCAAAATAGTGAAAATTCCATTCTTTTGCTACAAAAACTCATTGAATTATTCTACACTAAGTTTTATGAAAATTTCAACTTCCTGACACTAAAACCAGAAAAACCCATTTTTTACTTTCTTATTATTTTATACTTTCTTATTATTTAATATTTTTTTATCTTTACAAGAAGAAAGTATTATATTCGTGAAAATTTTCTGTTGAACGGACGTTCAATTCCCGTAGTGTTAGATTTAAATAATATAATAGCGAATTACACTGTAGTTAGTTCTGTAAAAATAACGAGAAAATGAATACCCGTATGATGTCGTTAATTTCGAATTCGCTACTCGTTAGAAAATATTCATTACTCGATACTTTCGTACTGTTCAAAAACCGGGTATTAACAATCATCGCTTGTACTACAGAACTGTAAATAGCAAATCTAATTATATACTATAAGTCTTCAGAGTGTTCCGATATGAGTTGCCATCTATACGTAAAAATTCTAGTTAATTTCTACATAACTTCTAGTAGAACTTCTACTTAAAGTTTTAAAATTTTAAGGAAAAATTGCGATTAAATTAAAATACGATACATAATTGTATATAATATGTCTAAATTGTACAATTTATTATACTTATAAATTAAAGAATAATTGGAGAAATCAATTTAAGAAGAATAAAAGTTTACCGAATTTTTACAATAAAACAATGGAATATAGTTACTTATCATAAATCATAAATACCTATAATTAATCATAAATACTTTTTTTTTTCAAACTGCTTTGAAAGTAGTTTAAATTTAATTTTCGGAATTCAGAAGAACATATGGGCGATTTTCGATGATTAATAGCAAAATCATGATCTTTTCCGGCTGATGCATTGGTTCTGTAGAGTTCTTTTGTAGGATTAATCAAGCTTAAAATTTCGATGAGAAATTGAGTTCGTATTTTTCAGGTGCAGCAGTATTTCTTCTTTCTTGCAGAAAATTAAGTTATACTCCCCTTGTAAGATAAGTAACGTTATGTGATGGAAAACATTTTTATCTCAGAAAAATATTTTTTTTTTTTTTTTGATCTTATTATAAATTAAAAATGATTTACTGGTACAAGAATCAGATTATGATATAAAAAAAAATAGTGTTAAGTGAAAGCATTTCTGATCATTAGTTAAAATATGACATAATCATACAAGATGTTTCAAAAGATCGAATTATACCTTAATGTTTTTACCTATGGGAGGTAGCTAAAAATACAAACTTTAAAGGTGGTCAAAATAAGTTAGAAATAAAGGTTATGTGGATGAAATAGTCCTGACATAAACTTTTAAAAAGTTATATATATTTTTTTTTATATGGTCCACCATTCCTATAAATTATATTTGGAAGCAATTTTCTCTCTGATCCAAGTAGCAAAATAGTGAAAATTTCATTCTTTTACTACAAAAACACAATGAGTTATTGTACTCTAAGTTTTATGAAAATTTCAACTTCCTGACACTAAAACCAGAAACACTCATTTTTACTTTCTTCTATCTTTTCAAGAAGAAAGCATTACATTCGTGAAAATTTTCTATTGAACGGAAATTCAACTTCCGTAGTGTTAGATTTAAATAATATAATAACGAATTACACTGTAATTAGTGCAATAAAAGTACCACAAAATGAATACCCGTATGATGTCGAACTGGCTACTCGTTAGAAAGTATTCGTTATTCGCTACTTTCATACTGTTCAGAAAACGGGTAAACAATCATCGCAAGTACTACAGAACTGTAAATAGCAAATCTAATTATATACCGTACAAGTCTGCAGAGTGTTCCGATATATGTTGCCATCTGCACGTAATACTTCTAGTTAACTTCTACATAACTTCTAGTAAAACTTCTACGTAAAGTTTTTAAATTTTGGAAAAAGTTTTTAAATTTTGGAAAGGAAAAATTGCGACTAAATTAAAATACGATGTATAATTGTATACAATATGTCTAAATTGTAGAGTTTATTACTTGTGAAATAAAGAATAATCGCAGAAAGCAATTTAAGAAGAGTAAAAGTTTACCGATTTTTTACAATAAAACAATAAAATATACTTACACAAACAAGATATTGTTACAAGCAAATTTACTTGCTAATTTTAGACTAAAAGTTATTATGTAGTATAAAAATTTAATTTTTATAAAAATTTAATTTTTAAAATAATTTTTAAACATTTTTTTTAAAAAAATGTTTCATTTTTTTTTTTCGCGATCATCTTATCAAATAACCTTGTATTATGTTTCAAAATATTATTTTTCCCACTATTTTTGGTTTTAATGAAGAGGCCGAATCTAATTTTTTTTTTTTTTTTTTGTAGCCGGGGCAAACATGAATTTTAGCGTCCTTCCATCCCCTCTCCTCCATAAAGTATATTTACAAAAATAATTTTACTAAATTTCTAATGATCGACATATTTTAATATTTAAAGTATGTAATCATAAAATATATATTACTGACATATAATTGGCTTCATCAAATATTAATTGATTAAAATCTTGAAAATGTAATTGAAAAAAGTTCCACTTTATACAGTCTTTTTATGCCATATCAGATTCTTCTATGTTTTAGCATACCCCCGACAGAATGATTTTAACTATACCATTCTAAACATAGACGTGAAAAATATCGACAAAAAATCGTCATTTGGCACCCCTTTATTTTAATGCCCGGGACACATGCACTCTCTGTTCCCCTCATAGTTTCGGCCCTGGGGGGGGGGGTCTTTAAGATATTAAACAACCTGATTTTGAAAAAGAATATTTCAGATGGTACTAATACACATGCATCACTGAACACTGATAAATACTTTTTTGCTAAATACACACGTTCAAAGATTCTTTACTAATAAATGTTTTTTTTTCTTTTATTCAATTCGTTGTTGAACCTCCTTTAACTGAATTCTTCGCTTGGCATAAATATGAATCCCATTTTGCTTTATCATTTGATGCTTCAGAAAGATACATCCACAAGGTTGCCACAGGCGACTATTTTTTAATTCTAACAGGCACCACTTTTTAAAACAGAAATCCTTAATAGACATTTTGACAACATTGTCAAGAAAAAGGTACTTCAATATTTATATTTGAAAAATACTGGTACTAATGAAATATAACAATAGTCGCCTGTGGCACCCCTGCATGCACTTTTTATTTCTTTTTCTTCTCAGAATAAAATAAATAAGAAAAGGGCATGTTTACAAACAAATACTGTCTTCAACCAATCTACCACTATATTTTTGTAGGATTCATCTTGGCGACGTAGGCCAATCATATTATACGGCTGTCAAACGCAGACCAATCAAATCGTATTTACTCATGTGCACATTAGGAGTCGTAAAGTACAGACAGGTGTTTCTTGCTTATCCACAGTTATTCAACCCACAGTGACGTCAGCTGCCCTTTCCTAATAAATGAATAAGCTCATACGAAATCCAAATCATTTGATATTTAAAAATAACTGATACGAACAGAATGATACGCATACATTGTTATGGAAACGACTGAAACTGGCGCTTATAGTCAGAGTCCGAACACAATTTCGCATCTTATACCGCATTGGAATGTCTGGCTGCATTCAAGAATTACAAAAATCTAAGCAGCGTTTGAAATTAGTTTCACTTTGTTCGGTTGCATATGGGCACAGTAACGACTAACGAATCGTATTTCTAAGTAACGATTCTGCATTTCGTATCTTAGAGAATACCCGTTACTTAGCAATGAATATGTATGGTTTGCAACAGCTCTAACTGTAATTAATATGAATATTTATTTTGTTTTTGATTGTATAATGATGAAATTTCTATAGCTGACCGTAATAAACAATTCATTAAACATTTTGTAAACTTTTATAAATTTTCATCAACAGCAAAAAAGTAAAAAAAAAATTCAGTTGGTTAAAACATTTTTTTCCCCAAAAAATTACGTTTTCAGTGATGACTTCAAATTCCCTTCAATAAATCCAGTGTTGGTGGACAGTTATTTAGGACATATATTTTCATTTTTTTTCACATCTTTAATATTTCGGCTTCAGAAATTTCATCTTTTCTTCGTTTTAACCTTCATCTTCACTAACACAATCTTTACTTTCTCTTTCATATCGTAAATTCCTCGAAAACAAAACTCAAATCATTCAACATATTGAAAAAATATCGTATCTTGTTTCATACTTTCCTGATCAACTGAAGCATTGCACAGGATATCACTGTCAAAATTCATGAATAATTCTTGTACTTTTTTTTGAACGAAATTAAAAATTTTTAAAAGTGATCTTTTAAGAGGCCACTCGGCTCGCTGAAAAAAACCCCGTATTATAATGTTAAATCATATCGGGGTATTATTTTTAAATATCTTTCTCAAATGTTAGTATTTTCACATGATATATATATATAGATATATATGGATATATATATATATATATATATATATATGGATAGAATAGCTGAGGACAATCTACATCCAGGTTAGTTTGTACTTTTTCGATTTTGGTATCAGATTTATTTTAATTCTTTAACTTTCGAAACCGTTTGAAATCTGTTCTTAAATTGAAACTAACATAATATTAAAAAATATATAACCAAAATCGAAAAAGTAAAAACTATCCCGGTTGTAGATCGTCCTCAGCTATACTATGCAAAAAAATCACGTAAAAATATTAAAATTTGAGCGAGATATTTGAAAATAACGCCCTCATAGACTTAACACTATTAGCCGGGTCGTTTTGAGCGAGTCGTGTGGCCTCTTCAATCTTTTAGTTTGTAAATTTTCGGCGTGTAGAAAATTGGATGGTCACATTTTACAGGTTCAAATAAAATTGACAATGATAGACTATCTGATCAATTTACAAAATAGGTCACATTATCCAAATTATTTTTTATGAATACTAGTAAAATTTTGCAAAAGCTGTCACTTTCGACAGGGGGCCACTTTACGAAGATGGCCACTTTAGCAGATTCCATTGAATATGGACTTGACTTAGATTTATTATTTCTTGTTTTGTATCGGAATGCAAATACATGCTGTTATTTTGGAAATAGATTTTTTCTTTTCTATATTTTGTCTACCTGTGCGTCAAGCATGTACAAACGTAAATAAATAAATAAATGAGATAAATGCATCCTATTGACTCTGAAACAAATTATAGTAGAAGAAAATTATTGGTACCAAACGATTGGAAATAAAATTTACTTTTAAATGATGTATATAAAATTTGCTCAAACGGACAACTACAAATGCAAACCAGGCAAAACTTTTCTTTTAAACGCGAAACCCTACTTCTACAAGATAGTTTAAATTTTCAGTTCAAAATATGCCTATTTACAAAAAAAAAGAATTGAAAAGTTAAAAATTCAAAATTTGGAGCTTTTAATGTTAAATTACATTTTTATATTTTTTTTAATCCTGAAACTATAAAATATTTTGTGTGGTTACAATAATAAAAAACTTAAACATAAATACATTGAATTCGTAATTTAAAAATTTTTGCAATAAGAATTATAAGTTATGAAATTATCATTTGAAAAATATGACCCACAACCTACCGTTTTTTTTGATAAATTTATGTTTATTATATTCTGCTTTATGCGGATGCAAAATTACATTTTTTTTTCAAGTAGTTTTTAAATTTCGCTTAAAAAACGTTAAAATGATGGCTTAAAGGGATGCCTACCACGTACAGAAAAAAAATAAAAAAAATATTTAATTTATTTTAATACTATATTTAATTTATTTTTATATAAAAAAGTATTTAATTTATTATGAAACATTTGGACTGCCAATAGCCGAAACAACCTATAAGTGAGTGAAACATATATGGAGTAAGTCACACTGGCCATAAATAATACATTAATAAAAGAAACTTAATGATTATCTGTAGCATTTCAACAATCGAGTGCCGAACAAGATTTGGATATAGCCCCTAAAATATGCTCATTTTAAAGTAAGTAATTTCTCTGAAATTAATCATATGGATTTCATAGAAATGTGTATGTAGGCTAATAAAATTACGCAGAATTTATTTATGGTGTCGAAATCGGGTATTGTCATTAAAAAAAATTAATATGTAGATAGCTTCTTAACACGTTCGCTGCCGCTCACGCTAAAGAGCGTGATATGGCACCAACGTTAAGGGGCCATTCACGCGCCAGCGCGTGATGTGGGGTGATGTCTAATAGCCAGTCACGCACTGGCGCGGGAAAATCTTTCACTGATTCGTTGTTATAAAAAGTAAATCGGCTTCTGGGAAAAACCCATTTCTACAGTGCGGCATTAACTATCATCACATCTTCATGTAAGCGGCAGCAAACGTGTTAAGCGTAAATACGGATTAAGTTCCCTTAGAAATACCTCCCACGGAGGACACTTCCTCCCTCGGACCTTTATCCCTCTTATAGATAATCGGGAGGCATAAATAAACACAACACCTTTTTGTACAATATTTTGTTACAGAGTTATTTGAGTGTATTCGCTTTTTTTTTCCACGACTGTACATGCCGCGTAGATGTAATCCATGTGACCAATTTTGATTATTCTTTATATTAACATGAATCATAGATATCATTCATAATAAATAAGTAAAAGACCCTTAAAAGAAAACGAAGTTTAAATATCAGTATGATTTGGTTTTTTTTTTTTTTTTTTTTTTGTATTACTTTAATCCTTAACTGCACCGCGTGCCACATCTGGCACACATCTAAAAACTTTATAATTTTCAATATGTGTCAATAATTTAGTCAATATGATTGCTGTATCCCTTTAAGACCCAGCTCGCACGATCGTGCGGGTTAGACATTCATTTAAATTTTTGCTTCTGAAACAGTAGTATGTAATATAAACCCAAATCGAACTATCGTTCTGGTTAGCAGAAAGAGTAAAGTATTTTTTTTTTATCAACAAATGGAGGTAGTAGTCCATGTTTTACTTTCAGGCGGCATGTCTATCTTTGTTTACAAGTACAACGGATATAGCTCATCATTTTATCTGTCGTAAAAAGGTAATTATCGATAAATTTTTAATTGCTTAGATAAATATTTTTGCTTTGAAGTCTAAATAAGTGTAATATAATAAAAACATTAATTATACACTATTTATTTTGCTCTTAGGACTGAAGATTTCGTTACCCGCACGATCGTGCACCTTCGGCGTTACGTTAGTTAGTGCTACTGTAAAGGTAAGTGTTTTTCAATGTTCATTTTGTTTTCTGTTTCAACAATTTTGATGACAGCCAAAATAAAACTAAGTATGCTGTTACATAATTAATACTATATTATTTTCTTGGGTGTTGCCATAGATACCCCCCCCCCCGTTTTTAAAATTAATTCTTAATTTTTTTCTTTTTAATTAATAAAATTTTCAAATACTTTTTCTAATTTTTTATGCAATACTTTGTTAACTTTTACTAAAGCAAAATAAAATATTTTTTCAGATGTCTAAACGTTAAAGAACTCCCACTCAAGAAGAAATATTTCAATTGATGAATAAATCAGATTCTGAATTTAGTAATCTCTCGGATGATGACGATGTTACGGACAAAACATTTGAAGCGGTATTATTAGAAGGTTGGTTGGTTGGTTATACAGGGTTTTATGGCGCAAAATCCCTTAAGTATTATTAGAAGGACAGTCAAGTTCAGATGGGCTCGATGAAGAAAAAAATGTCAATTTTGGATCATTCTTCCTCCTCAAAGTCTTCTGAATTCATTTACCAAAGTTCTACCTCCAAGGCAGTTTCGGAAAATAATAAAAGAATGAAAAAAGTCTCTGAAAAGTTTCTCTTTCCTCTTGTGAAAAGATCTAAATATTATAACCCGCCTGAAAAAAAAAAAAAAAAACCATACCATGCTTGGATAAAAGGTATGATTCTTACAACGATATCCAATGTGTCGATGACATTTCAAGGCCTCGCAAGTGCAGGTTTGAAAACTGCGAAAGCAGTTCAAAAACACGTTCTCAAAAATGCAACGTTTATTTGTGCATGTCAAAAACAAAAACTTGTTTTAAAGATTTCCATTGTAAAAAAGTAACCAGTCCATAAAATAAAAAATAATACATCAATAATTACCATATCTGTAAAAAAAAAATTGTTTCAGTTTCTCTCTTCTATCTATTTAGAGCCAGAAAATGTATAAATTTTAACATGTAACAAGTAATTCACAGGAAAAGCCCAACCCGCACAATCGTGCTGGTGTGACTTTCACAGATAAAGCCCAACCCGCACGTTCGTGCGGGTACTCTTCACGCTCTAGGGGGGCAAGGAGATTTTTTAAATTATTTTTTTAGGTGTCATTAGGGCTAGTATAGAGTTAATAACCAGATAAATGTAATATTTAATGATGAAAATGTTTCGGGTCTTAAAGGGGTATCTGATCAAGAATAGTCCAAAGAATAACATTTATTTTGTCTATGTCAGATGGCTGCATTTGACAAAAAAATTGAATTTGTTCTTTGGAAACAAGTAAAATTTTCGATCAAGCCATTAAGGGATTAAGGTAAAAATTACTTTTAATATTTTTTACTGAATACTTAAAAATATTAATATAAAGGAAGTTGCGAACTGTTAAGCATATAAAATTAATTAAAACCCATTTAATTGAAAAATATAGCGATGTAATATTTAAAAACTCTAATTGTGTATATAGGGTACACCCCATAAAATATCAAATTTTAGCTGAAAATTTGAAGTTAATTTATATTTTACTATTTTTCCTTTATAAACCGATATAAAGATTTCATATATATAATTTTTTTTCAAAAAAAAAAAAAAAAAAAAAAACGTCATTGAAGGATTAAAGCGGCTTTATGAAACAATAAAAGTAGTATAAAATGTTCGTATATGCCCCTTGCTTCCTTATATAATAATTTTAATTTTCATCATTTTGGTGCCAAAATAAAATTTGCCACAACAGCATTTTTAGGTGCGTTCGTAATTATGTAAATACGTAGCACCTATAGTGGTCGTTCAGTCTGTCCGTCTGTCCGTCTGCCCACATATAACAACGCAAAAACTACCCAACCGAATCGTTTGAAATTTAAAATATATAATTATTACATAATTTTGTTGCGTCATTTCAAATTTTATGAAAATCGGATGCATAGATCAATTTCAGGGACAATCAAAAGTATTCAGTTACATTACGGTCAATGGGGGAAAAAGATTCAAATGCATTTTAAGTATTTGAAATTTAAAGTAGTATATAATTATTACATAATTTTGTTGCGTCATTTTAAATTTTATGAAAATCGGATGCATAGATCAATTACCGAGAAAATCAAAAATATTCCGTTACATAGCGGTCAATGGGGAAAAATGTTTCAAAATAATTTTAATGGTGTTGCACTCATTCGAACATAATAAAATTGATATGTATCTATATAGTACATATCATAATATACATTTTGCATAATCTGTGGTGCAAAGAACATTTGTTATTGATTTACAAGGCCACACAAAAAAATTCCATTCTATAATGGCATAGGTGTGGTAACACTGTTTGGTATGCATTTTAATTTTAATTAACTATTTACAATTTTATAAGATTGATATATGAGAGTGATATTTTTAAAACTTCGTTATCGTACGAACGCACCTCATTTGCAACGCTTCATGTGCAATTTCCAACTTGTTTATTTTATTGAACATTTGTATCCGTTTGCATTTATTTATTTATGCACTTTTATGACATTCTGTAAAAGCTTTTTCAACAGTTAACTGAAACTTAATTACATTTTTAATTCCTTGCTTTAATCTTCACTCTTAAATGCAAGTTGGTGTAACATAAATGCGTTCAGTGATTAAATCGAGTAAAATATCGACTTTATAAATTGTCGGTTTCCTTCTGAAAGACTATCTTCTTTTCAACATTCTAGTGCATCAAACTCACCGCTGTATTTAACCCACAAATTCACGTCAGCTGTTTTCATTATTAAAGATGGAACTGTTCAGATATTAAGGAACGCATTAGGGTTGCGATAAGTTAATTTATCTCTCAAATTCTATCACAAAAATCTTCTATAACTAAACTTCATAGTAATATAGATGTCTTCAATCAAAGAAATAATTTTTATCTGTAACTTTAAATATTATGTGAACATATTTTTAAACATATTTATTTATAATCTACCTGAACCGATGATATGAATTGAAATATGTAATGATACAAAAGATTTATTTTTATTATTTTTAGTGAATACTTAAAAATATTAATATAAAGGAAGTTGCAGAGTTTTAAGAGATAAAATTAATTTATTTAACCCATTTAATTGAAAAATATCGCGATATAATATTTAAAAATTCTAATTGTTTATATAGAGTACACACCATAAAATATCACATTTTAGTTGAAAATTTGATATTTAATTTATATTTTATTATTTTTCCATTATTAACTGATACATAGATTTCAGGTATATATTTTCTTTTCATAATAATAGAAAACATCACGCAATGAAGGATAAAAGCTGCTTTACGAAACAATAAAAATAGTATAAAATGTTCATATATGCCCCTTGCTTCCTTATATAATAATTTTAATTTTCATCATTTTGGTGCCGAAATAAAATTTGCCAAAACAGCATTTTTTATTTTACTGAACATTTGTCCTTATTTGCTTTTATTTATTTATACACTTCCATAACATTCTGTAAAAGCTTTTTCAACAGTTAACTGAAACGTAATTACATTTTTAATTCCTTGCTTCAATCTTCACTCTTAAATGCAAGTTGGTGTAACATAAATGCGTTCGGTGATTAAATCGAGTAAAATATCGACTTTATAAATTTTCGGTTTTCTTCTGAAAGACCATCTTCTTTTCGACATTCTAGCGCATAAAACTCGTCGCTGTATTTAACCCACAAATTCACGCCAGCTGTTTTCATTATTAAAGATGAAACTGTTCAGATATTAAGGAACGCATTAGGTTGGGATAAGTTAGTTTATCTCTCAAATTCTATCACAAAAATCTTCTATGACTAAACTTCATAGTAATATAGATGTCTTCGATTGAAGGAATAATTTTTATCTGTAACTTTAAATATTATGTGAACATATTTTTAAACATATTTATTTTCCATAGATAGGTTGATAATATAAACATATTTAATAGATTAGATAATATAAACATTTTTAAGCATATTTATTTTCCATAGATCAGGTAGATAATAAAAACATATTATATTATCTACCTGAACCGATGATATGAATTGGAATACCTAATGATACAATAGATTTATTTTATTGTTTTAGTGAATACTTTAAAATATTAATATAAAGAAAGCTGCAGAGTTTTAAGAGATAAAATTAATTAATTTAACCCATTTAATTATAAAATATAGCGATACAATATTTAAAAATTCTAATTGTTTATATAGGGTACACGCCATAAAATATCAATTTTTAGCTGAAAATTTGAAATTTAATTTATATTTTATTATTTTTCCATTATTAACTGATATATAGATTTCACGTATATATTTTCTTTTCATAAAAATAGAAAACATCGTGCAATGAAGGATTACAGCAGCTTTACGAAACAATAAAAATAGTATAAAATGGTCGTAATGCTCTTGATTCCTTATATAATAATTTTAATTTTCATCATTTTAGTGCCGAAATAAAATTTGCCAAAACAGCATTTTTTATTTTACTGAACATTTGTCCTTATTTGCTTTTATTTATTTATGCATTTCCATAACATTCTGTAAAAGCTTTTTCAACAGTTAACTGAAACTTAATTACATTTTTAATTCTTTGCTTCAATCTTCACTCTTAAATGCAAGTTAGAGTAACATAAATGCGTTCGGTGATTAAATCGAGTAAAATATCGACTTTATAAATTTTCGGTTTTCTTCTGAAAGACCATCTTCTTTTCAACATTCTAGTGCAAACTCGTCACTGTATTTAACCCACAAATTCACGCCAGCTGTTTTCATTATTAAAGATGAAACTGTTGAGATATGATGGAAAGCATTATGTTGGGATAAGTTAATTTATTTCTCAAATTCTATTACAAAAATCTTCTATGACTAAACTTCATAGTAATATAGATGTCTTCGATGGAAGAAATAATTTTTATATGTAATTTTAAATATTGTGTGAACCTGAACATATTTTTAAACATATTTATTTATAATCTACCAGAACCGATGATCTGAATTGGAACATCTAATGATATAATAAATTCACTCAAAGCCGCTCAGCTTTGGAACAGAGATGGTGCAGATTTTTGGTCATTGCTTTATTTAAATTTTCAAATAAGTAATGTGAATGTAATTATGCAATCAAAATTATAATAGGTACTTGCAATATAGGAAAACTGTCAACAAAAATGACAAAAAGTAAGATAATTTTTTAAAAATATTAAAATATTAAAAGTAAAAATCAAGTAAATGTTTTATTATGTATAATTAAATAGGCATAATAAAGATGATGTACATTTTTCTTGAATTAACTGAGTAATGAAATTTGGGTCATAACTGTACCAGATTAACTGTCATGAAAAATGATAAAATAAGGAAGTATTATTTCATATACAGTGTTACCACTACTAAAAAAAATTAAATCACCCAAAACTGTTCAAATATCCTATAGTAGGGTATAAGATATTTTCAAGGGCAAAAACTCAAAATTATCTTGTATTGGTTATTCAATACCAAGAATAAAAACTTTTTCTTAGAATGTACTAAAATAATCCCGCAAGGACCAAAGTATGCCCACGCTGACGGTACATTTATATAGTTTTATATTATGAATAAGAACAATTTGAAGTTAAAAAAATATTAAATTGCAAGTATTTTCTTAAAAATCATGAAATGTTCCAACTACCCTCATTCGAGAGAGGATATAATGCGGACGAAAACTGTTAGCCAGTTGCCAACATCGATAGTAAAATGTAGTTTTCAAAGTTAAAAAAAAAGGGAAAAAAACGCGTATATATTTTTTTAAATATAATCTTTGACTCAGATGGATATAAAAATATAGTCAAAAGAAAATTTACTATATTTCTCTGTTCTAAGTTAATTTTCTGATTACTTCCATCATTGATTTTCACAACCATACTACAATTACAACCTTTTTTTTAATTAAACTCTCTTTGAATAAAAGAACATATGTTTTTTTTCCGAGAACTTCAAAATAATAGTCTTACGCTGTGAGAATGATTCTTTTTACACAAAAAATGGTGAGCTCATTTTCGGAGGTAAAAAAGGCCATTTGTAGAATGTCACGATAACATTTTACTTCTGCATAATAAATATTTTTTTCATAGGTTTATAAATGAAACAATCCACATTTGCTGAAAACCACTGAAATGTGAAATATAACCGCTAATGAATGAAAATGTAATTAGATTTCTAACACGACTAAGGATGATGTTAAATTTTTTTTTATTTCCGCTCAATAAACTTATAAAAATAATTTTTGTAAAAATTATGTTAGAACAACTCACTCTAATGTGCGCATTAATATTTTTACAAAACATCCTTTTTTAAGGTGCATTCGTAATTATATAAATTCGTTGCACCTGTAATCTTTGTCTGGTTCTGCATATTACATAACAGCACAAAAACTACCAAACAGAATAATTTTAAATTTAATAAACACAATCTTTGCAGAAGTCAGTCGAATCATTTCAAATTTTATGAAAATCGAATCAAACTTAAAAATGTATTGATAAAAGTTTTCTTCATCCTATTAAATCCTATCATACGTAATTAATTAAATGAATATCATGATAGATCATTATTTTAGGTTGAAATGGTGATTCTGTAATATTTAAGATGGAGTCCCATTATTTCCTCATTACTAATTTTTTATATATGATCGTAATAAAGTACGATCGAAAAGTACCAAATACTTTCTGTCCTGAGAGGATATGATGCAGTCGAAATATCTTAGACCTCACAATGTTAACCAGTTAAAAACATTAAATGTAAAATGCAACATTCAAACAAACAAACAGAAAAACATGTAGAATTTTTTTTCTTTTATAGTCCTTGATTCATACAGATATAAAAATATAGTCAAGGAGAAAAATCATTATAATTCTCTGTTCTGAGTTAAATTTCTGATTATATATCCATCATTGATTTCCACACCCGTAATACAATTACAATTTTTTTTAATTAAAATCTGCATCAGAAAAAGAACATGTGTTTCTTTCCCGAGAACTTCAAAATAATAGTCTTCCACTGTGAAAATGATTCTTTTCACACAAAAAAATGGTGACCTCATTTTCAGAGGTAAAAAAGCCCATTTCTAGAATGTCACGATAACATTTTACTTCTGCTTAATTAAATTTATTCTTCAGAGATTTATAAATGAAATATTCCATATTTGCTAAAAAGCACTGAAATGTGAATTATAAGCGCTGATGAGTGAAAATGTAATTAACTTTTTGACGCAACTAAGGAAGATATTAAATTTGTTTTATTTCTGCTCAGTAAACTTATTAAAATAATTGTTGTAAAAATTATGCTAGAATAATTTATTGTAACTTAATTGTAGTGTAACCATTAATTTTTTTTCAAATCGCGGATGAAAAGTATTTATGAATTTGTAGTGCGTGCGCAGTATGCCTGCTATGCGTGCCGTGGGAAGCAGAGACACGGTTTGAGGTTCGTTCGCTTTGATATTTACGTATGATAGGAGGGGCCCACTAGTGGTCGAAACCAGCTAGTTATATACTAAAGCTGAGAATACGGTGCCTCACTTAAGATCAACTCACAGACTTACGATATAACAAAGCGTAAACATTATTACTGTGTCTCGCGATGTTTCGACTGCTAAAAAAGCAGTCGTAACGTTAAGCGCAGGTGGATGCATGCGCAATCATTACAGCTACAACTACAGCCTCTGATTGGCTGAGAGCAACAGGGCGTAAGAAAACTTAAGCTGTTATCAAATTCCCAAACTTTTTGAACTGCAAACGTTTCAGCTGATTTTAATCTCAACTTTTTTTGCATTCAAAGGGACAAAAAGGTTGCAATTGTCGTTGCTAAAATCGGAGGAAAACCAGTACTACTATTACTTGCCGTTAATATTTATCACCTATTCGTATCAATCGCTTATATCTGATTGGTTGAAATGTGAAAAGTTTGAGAAAAAGTCGCGGCTAGCGGAGACTTTTTTTAGAACTGCGGAAAAAAATTGAGGTATATTGTTGTTTGCTATCACTCTGAGTGTTGAGACAATAGTTCGCGAAAAATTGGAGGAAATCAAGAGATGGCTGAAAAATTTCTCGAAAAGTTGATGAATCTGATAACAGCTTTAAGCTGAAGCACTATAATACGAAGTTACGATCGATCACAGGAATACCCATCCTACGATCGAGCATAAGATTTTAGATAGCGAGACACTGTAATCGCAGCCTAACTATATTCTATCGATACACAAACGTTCATTGTATTAAGTGATTCTAATCTTCGGACCCTCACCCTGTTAATCTGCTTACTGTTTATTGTGACTGGTTGTATACTAATATACACTAATTATAAAGTTTTTTGAACGTACAAGAAGCATAGATCCAGGAAGTGGAATCAGATGAAAAAGGAGCCATAGCATATTAATCTAATTTCTCCTGGAAACAGGCTTTTGATTCATAAAATGCTTTAATGATGTTTTCAGAATCGAACAAAAATTACAACTTTGCGGAACCCATAAATATGTGTATAATCCGTAAAGATTTTTTAAAGAAGTAATTTTAATTTCAGAAGCAATGTGATATCAGAGATAGATTTTAAAATGTATTGTTCATATTAATCTTTTATTACATGTACAACACAGATAAAATAATTGGAATTTAATTTTGTATTCTATGTTTTTTTTAGGTGCGTTCGTAATTATGTGACTATTAGCCCCTATAGTCATCGTTCAGATCTTTCGTCCGTTTGTCTGCCCGTCTGTTCGCATATAACAACGAAAAAACTACCCAACCGAATCGTTTGAAATTTTAAATACATAATTGCTGTATAATTTTGTCGAGTCATTTCAAATTATTTGAAAATAGAATTTATGGTTTAGTTACAGGAACATTCAAAATTATTCCGTTGCATTATGGCCAATGGGAAAAATAGTTTCAAGTGCATTTTAAACATGTTGCACACTTTTAAACACAATGAAATTGATATGTACCTATGAACTTTATACTAAAATATACATCCTGTACAGTCTGTGGTGCAAAGAATATTTGTTATTAATTTACAAGGCCACGCAAAAGTATTCCAATTCATAATGGTATTGGGAAAACGTTGTTTGGAGCGCCTTTTAATTATATTAAACTGTTTCTCATTTTATGATATTGATATATGTTACTTAGGTTTTTTATAATTTATTTTCTGTGTAATAGAAAGCAGATAGTATTTACCGAAACACACAAATTACTTCGGCTACTTGCAGTATTGTCTACTGTTACACCACGATTTGAATATTTTAAAAAATTCGTTATAGTACGAACGCACCTCATTTCCTACGCTTCACATGTAATTTATGACTTGTTTTTATTCTCACAGTTGTTAAATAACGAAACACAGAACAATATTTGCCAGATATTTATACAATACACCCCAGGTTCATAACCCAAGTGAACGCAAATAATGCATTGACGTTCGATAATCCTGTAAAATCGCTAATTCGGCCCAGGTGAAGTCCCGAACGTGCCTGATTAAAGAGATTCTATTGTATTTGACCTATTGCAACTGTAAAATGGATGAATCTTTGCTAATGTTTTATAAAATATCTCTATTGATATAAAGAGAAAAGAAATAAACATTAAAAAAGGAATTAGGCTTAGTTTTAAAACAATAGAAAGATTTTATGCACATTATATTCAGCAGTCATAAATTAATCAGCTTTTCTTTCTTTCTTTCTTTCTTTCTTTCTTTCTTTTTTTTTTTTTTTTTTTTTTTTTTTCAAACGGCGTTGGAAGTAGTTTAAATTTAATTTGCGGAACTCAGAAGAACATATGGGCGATTTTCGATGATTAATAGCAAAATCATGATCTTTCCCAGCTGATGCATTAGTTCTGTAGAATTCTTCCTTTGTGGGATTAATCAAGCTTAAACTTTCGATGAGAAACTGAGTTCATATTTTTCAGGTGCAGCAGTATTTCTTCTTTCTTGCAGAAAGTTAAGTTATACTCTCATTGTAAGATAAGTAACGTTATGTGATGGAAGACATTTTTATCTCAAAAAAAGAATTTTTTTTTTTTTTTTTTTTTTTTTTTTAAATTAAAAATGATTCACTGGTACAATAATCAGATTATGATATAAAAAAAGAGGGTTAAATGAAAGCATTTCTGATAATTTGTTAAAATATGACATAACCATACAAGGTGTTTCAAAAGATCGAATTATGCTTTAATTATTTTTTACCTGTGGGAGATAGGTAACAATTCAATGTGTAAAGGTGGTCAAAATAAGTTAGGAATGAATGTTATATTGATGAAATAATCCTAACATTAACTTTTAAAAATACATAGTTTTCAAATTCTTATATGGTCACCATTCCTATAAATTATATTTAGAAACAATTTTCTCTATGATCCATCTAGCAAAATAGTGAAAAGTCCATTCTTTTACTACAAAAACTCATTGAATTATTCTACACTAAGTTTCATGAAAATTTTAACTTCTTGACACTAGAACCAGAAAAACCCATTTTTTACTTTCTTATTAGTTTATATTTTCTTATTATTTAATACTTTCTTATCTTTACAAGAAGAAAGTATTAGATTCGTGAAAATTTTCTGTTGAACGGAAGTTGAACATCCGTAGTGTTAGATTTAAATAATATAATAACGAATTACACTGTAATTAGTGCTGTAAAAATAACGAGAAAATGAATACCCGTATGATGTCGTTAATTTCGAACTCGCTACTCGTTAGAAAATATTCATTACTCGTTACTTTCTTATTGTTCAAAAACTGGGTATAAACAATCATCGCATGTACGACAGAATCGTAAATAGCAAATCTAATTTTATACCGTACAAGTCTTCAGAGTGTACCGATATGTGTTGCCGTCTACACGTAAAACTTCTAGTTAATTTCTACATAACTTCTAGTAAAACTTCTACGTAAAGTTTTTAAATTTTAAGGAAAAATTGCGACTAAATTAAAATACCATACATAATTGAATATAATATGCCTAAATTGTACAATTTATTACTTATAAATAAAGAATAATCGGAGAAATCAATTTAAGAAGAGTAAAAGTTTATCGAATTTTTACAATAAAACAATGGAACATAATTACACAAACAAAATATTTTTACAAGCAAGTTTACGTACTAATTTTAGACTAAAAGTTATTACGTAGTATAAAAATTTAATTTTTATAATAATTTTTAAACATTTAAAAAAAAAAATTCATTTTTTTTCGCGATCATCTTATTAAATAATCTTGTATTATATGTTTCAAAATGTTATTTTCCCCAATTTTTTTTGGTTTTAATGAAGGGTCCGAATCTACCTTTTTTGTAGCCGAGCAAACATGAATTTTGGCGTCCCTCCGTCCCCTCTCCTCCATAAAATACATTTACAAAAATAATTTTACCAAATTTCTAATGATCGACTAATTTTAATATTTAAAGTATGTAATCATAAAATATATAATACTGATATATAATTGGCTTCGTCAAATATGAATTGATTAAAATCTTGAAAATGTAATTTAACACTAGAACCGCCATTAGGGCTCAAAATGACCCTTGCCAGATTGATAATAATCGATTCGAAGCAGAATTTTCTTCATAAGATATGTTAAATGTCTGCAGCAGAAAAATAGACTAATTATGTAAGTTAAATAGTTTAAAATTAAAATTATGGTGAGAAACCCTTTTTATGAAATTTGAATAAAATACCCGGCGGTTCTAGTGTTAAAAAAAATTCCACTTTATACAGTCTTTTCATGCCATATCATTGTTAGATTCTTCTATGTTTTAGCATACCCCAGACAGAATGATTTTAATTATACCATGCTAAACATAGACGTGAGAAAAACTGACAAAAAATCGTCATTTGGCACCCCTTTGTTCTAATGCCCGGGGCACATGCACTCTCTGTTCCCCTCATAGTTTCGGCCCTGTGTGGGGGGGGGGGGGGGTCTTTAAATTATCAAATAACTTGATTTTGAAAAAAAAAAACCTTTCACGTGGTACTAATACACATGCATCACTGAACACTGATAAATACTTTTTTGCTAAATACGCAAGTTCTGAGATTCTTTACTAATAAATGGTTTTTTCTTTTATTTTTTTTTAATTCAATTTGTTGTTGAACCTCCTTTAACTGAATTCTTCGCTTGGCATAAATATGAATCCCATTTTGCTTTATCATTTGATGCTTCAGAAAAATGCATCCACAGAGCTGCCACAGGTGACTATTTTTTAATTCTAACTGGCACCACTTTTAAAAACGGAAATCCTTAATAGACATTTTTACAACATTGTCATGAAAAATCTACTTCAATATATATATATTAGAAAAATACTGGTACTAATGGAATATAAAAGTAGTCGCCTGTGGCAGCCCTGAATGCACTTTTTATTTCTTTTCCTTGTCAGAATAAAATAAATAAGAAAAGGGCATGTTTACAAACAAATACTTTCTTCAACCAATCTACCACTATATTTTTGTAAGATTCATCTTGGCGACGAAGGCCAATCATATTATATGGCTGTCGAACGCAGACCAATCAAATCGTATTTACTCATGTGCACATTAGGAATCGTAAATAACAGACAGGTGTTTCTTGCTTATCCACAGTTATTCAACCTACAGTGACGTCAAATGCCCTTTCCTAATAAATGAATTAACAAGCTCATACGAAATCCAAATCATTTCAGATTTCAGAATAACTGATACGAACAGAATGATACGCATACACTGTTATGGAAACGACTGAAACTGGCGCCTGTAGTCAGAGTATGAACACAATTTTGCATCTTATACCCCATTCGAGTGTCTAGCCAAAGACCTTGGAGACCTTCCTCTAAGATCTTTGGTCTGGCTGCATTCATGAATTACAAAAACGCAAGCAGCATTTGAAATTAGTTTCGTTCGGTTGCATATGGACACAGTAACGACTAATGAGTCGTATTTCTAAGTAACGATTCTGCATTTCGTATCTTAGAGAATACCCGTTACTTAGTAAAGAGTATTGCGGTTTGCAACAACTCTAACTGTAATTAATATGAATATTTATTTTGATTGTAATTGTATAATGATGAAATTTCTGTAGGTGACCGTAATACACTATTCATTAAAAATTTTGTAAACTTCTATAAATTTCCATTAAGAGCAAAAAAGTCAAAATTTTTCCGTTAGTTACAACTGTTTTTTTTTTTCCAAAAATTATGTTTTCAGTCATAACTTCAAGTTCCCTTCAATATATCCAATGTTGGTGGACAGTTATTTAGGATATACATTTTCATTTTTTTTCACATCTTTAATATTTCTGTTTCTGTAATTTCATCTTTTCTTCGATTTAAACTTCATCTTCACTAACACAATGTTTACTTTCTCTTTCATATCGTAAATTTCTTGCAAACATATCTAGAATCATTCAACATATTAAAAACATATCGCATCATGTTTCATACATTCTTGATCAACTAAAACATTGCACAGGATATCACTGTCAAAATTTATGAATAATTCTTGTACTTTTTTATGAACGAAATTAAAAATATCCAAAAGTAATCTTTTAAGAGGCCACTCGATTTGCTCAAAGAAAACGTATTATAGTGTTAAATCTATCGGGGTATTATTTTTAAATATCTTTCTCAAATTTTAATACTTTCACATGATATATATATATCCAATATGTAAAACAATCAACAATAAACAATACAAATTCATGTGAATTGCGCCGAAACGCTGCATTAAAACACACAAATTAAAAATATAATTTCAAATTTATCAATTTAGCAAGAACCAGCACACCCCCCTCACAAAACCAAACTCCCATAAAATTAAAAATTCAACAATCAAGATACCTCGTCAGCGATGGGTTTTATTAGACAAAAGCAGCCGAACATTCGAGTTTACAAAAACAAAATACATTTAAGTGGCAGTGGGTTTCGGCCAGAGCGGTGAATACCAAAAAATCAAATGTTAAACACCCGATGGCTATAATTCACGCGCTCCCCCACCGGACCCTACGCCACATTAGTAAACGAATGTCTCACCTGGAACATTGTAAACTATGCAAAAATACGTTCTCTGAATAAAAACCACATCCCCAACTTAGCTGCAATGCCACAACTCAAAACAAATTAAACAGAACAAAGTAGAAACCGTATTCCAAATCAATCCGAAACAATCCATGTCTGTTACCACCCAATGCAGCTCATCATCATAAAACCTTCCTTAAGCAGGATTTAGATAATACAAGTCATATTGTCTAATAAAACCCTCAAATTGTCTAATTATTGTCAGTCAAATGTCAGTCAAATTCTCTAATTATTTTGTCTAATAAAACCCATCGCTGACGAGGCTGGCAGCCTATTGTTTTTGTATCTTGATTGTTGAATTTTTAATTTTATGGGAGTTTGGTTTTGTGAGGGGGGTGTGCTGGTTCTTGCTAAATTGATAAATTTGAAATTATATATATATATATATATATATATATATATGCAGGGTGAGTCATAAATATCGAAACAATAGGCTATCTCCTTAAATATTGCCCCTAGACCCATACTTCCAATTGCAAAAATTCATAAAAAAAGGTGAAATTTTTGATAAGATAAGTTGCAACTTCATGAGGGGTCTATTTGAAAAAGTACGAAAATTAACTTTTTATACGGCCCCCGTAGGATAAAAATTCCAATTAGGAAAACTTTCCTTATCCAGTCCTGAATAATACACAAAAAGTTGCATCTTCATATCTTCAAAATTCGCGGAGTTATAACCGTTTGAATAATTCATCAAGTTTTAAGGGATTAGACACAAATTGAAATGCGCGCAATTCAAAAGGTAATGTTACTTTAACAGTTGCAGGAAACTCGTAAAAAATCTATCTTTTGAGTTAGAATTTTGATTTTTTTTTCTTTTTTTGTGATGGTTATCCATATTATTTGCTAAGAAAATTCCATCCTAAAATTTATCATAAAATTTAGAAAAATTTCATATGGTTAGTACTGGATTAAATGGGATAATTAAAAATCGTTATAACTCAAAACATTATTTATCGAATTTCAGTTTCTTTCTATTTAATTAAAAATGAAAATCTCATTTTTGTTTTGTTTCGGGGGTTTTATTTTTCAATATCTATTTTAGAACTATTAAAAATATTTATTTAAAACATAATGACATTTAAAAAATCATATTTTTAAAAGTAAATCTATATATTTAAAACACCTGGCTGTTTTTTAGTCATCAGCCCTGAGCTTCCTACTGGCCCGATTTTGATAATTATTTTTTTAAATGAAAGCTGTTTATGTGTAGATGTGCCCATTCTGGCTAATTTCTAATTTATTTCCATTTTTACATTTTAATTTCAAAAGCTTTTTCGTGACATTTCTTCAAAAAACTGGCAACAGGTTAAGCTTTTCTCACTATAATAAAAATTTATTTTGTTTTATTCCTTTTCACCAATCACGATCGTGATCTCATGGGTGAATGTGTAATTTCATTTCAAAAAAAAAAATAATAATAATAATCGTTTTCGTAAAATTTAATCCTTATAAAATGATTGCACATAATTATTCACTAATCGCTGTACAATACACAGATTACTTACTGTGTGATATTATTAAGTATTATGTAAATAAAATAACAGAAAATAAACTTTTATAAAATATAATATCTAAAGCGAAATTTTGTCGATGGAGAAAATGTCGTCATTGAGAAAACAAACACATAAGTTTGTTCCATGAATATAATATACATTGTTATAGCTGTTTCAGTGATGATGTCATATTCACTGACTTTTATTCCTGCATCTAAATAAACTGAACTTCTATTTATTTAAAGGTCCGCGATGTGCACGAATGAAAATATTTCTATAAATTGCGTCATTTCCATTTAATTACAATAAATATTTTATGAAACTAAGGAATTTTTAAATAACTGCATAAATCACGCTTTTATTTCTGGAAAGGATGAGTGTTTGAGAAGGAGTAAATGATGTCATATTAGAAAAAAATATCCTGTGATATAACGGTATTACGATATTTCTATTTTACATAATATCGAAAATTAATTAAAATAATTTTGTTGTATTAAATTATTATTTAAAATAAAAATAAATAAAATGTTTTCTGCTTATCAACAACAAACACAAAAATTTTGTTTTTTTTATAACAAAGATATCGTTTTTCTTTTCGTTGTCATGACAATAAAATGAATTTTGACAAGTTCATGGAGGCTACCAATAAATAAATTAAATTTATTGCAAGTGCTATAAATGTTTAGTGGATTGGTTGTGCAGCTTAATTCCCTGTTTCTATAATAATTAAAATATTTTATTGATATTATAATTATCGTAGAGTTACCAAGAGATATTTAAACGGAGAAAAAATAAACTATGAAGATATTTTTGAATTCGTTTTCTGAGGTATTATATTAACTTCCTAAACAATTTGGCATTTAAATAATGTTTAATGTTTAGAAACCACATTAAAAAAAGATTTGTAGCTGAAGTTAAGTCCAACATAATACTTTATGAGTTATTTTCCTTATTTTTTATTATTTTCTGGAGTTTGTGTATCTTTATCATGAAAGATTATGTTATCCCTATTTTAAGAAGTGGCAATTGTTTATTTCGCTCTGTATATTATTGTGTATTATAAGACTGATATGTATCACATCCAATGTATACTCTTTTCCGTCGAATTTCGACGGGTGCAGCTAGTAATTCATTAAAAAAAAAACTAATGTAAAATAATTAAAAATGACATGTTTCAAGTTTGTATTTTTTTTCTTTAGCAATTCTTAACTTTTAATAATTTAAAGACAAGAAATAGTCGGGAAAAAAAGTCATTATACAGAGAAACGAAATGTTTTGTCTTACTGCCCATCAGTTATTTAAAAGAATGCTTTTCTAAGATGTAGATTAAGTGCTTTTTAAAAATTTAGCTCTCACAACTTCAAGCTTTTTATCGTCTTAGAGAGGCTGTAAAAAATCTATATTTTGGGCTCAGGTCAGATCAGGACCGAGACGTTTCTTTTTTCTGAAGACTCGCTTATCCGGGTCTTATGTATTTTTCATACCAGAGGGGACTGCTTCGTTTTTCCCAGGCCTGCACTAGACGAAATTTTAAATCCCGGTCACAAACAATCCTTATTAAAATCACAGACCTAATACGTACATAAAATAAGTAAAATTTGGTTTAATCAATATTTTTACAAAAGCCACTTAAATTTTAAAATCGCTTTTATTTTACAAAAAAAAAAAAAAAAAAAAAAAATGAAAATTGGAAATTGGAAATTGGAAATTTATTTTTTTAAGAATAGTATATTTAAATACTGAAAAAATTAAACAAAATAAAACCAGAGGAAAAATAATGTGCCTATGACGGAATTCTGTCTTAAACAGAAAATGTGTTGATCCATGCAAAATAAATACAATAATACCTGAGAAAAAAATAAACTCCATTTAACCTTCGAGGAAGGGCATTTGTCTATTACGTATTTTTTCTTTCCTATGTGATTCCGTCTTAAAAAATTTTACTGTATAACATTTTTCAAACTCTCCAATGCACGGGATATGGATTAGCGATAATAAAATATAAGTGAAACATTTGTATATAAACAGAGATTCATTGTAAAATAAATATATCACAGCCTTTGGAGCCTCTTTAATAATAAAAAATATAAATATGAAAAACGAAATTCTATATTAAGTATTTTTGGTCAGAAATCCTCCACGCGAAACAATTTTTAACTATACTGAAGTAAAAAACTATGTAGAAATTCACGGCTGAGCCGGCTATGATTTAAGCTTTTTTCCAGGCTGGTCCGGATTATGATTTTAATATTATATTATGCCGGGCTGAACCTTTTTCCCCTATAGGACGGTTTAGGACCAGACCTAGTAATTCCGATCTATTCAGACCTCCAGTGCTAATGATCAACATGTTTTGAAAACAAGTTTTGATTTAAATCAATACGCTGCTTTATTATGTCCAAATAAGAGGCACGGTCTTAAACCGACATATAATAACGGACAATTTGTGTTCGATCCCTTATTTGCTGTAAAAATGGATGAAATAAACTTCGTTTACAGGCATGGTAAAGTGGTGTAAGTCACGAATTTTTGAGAATTTTGGATTTTAATATCTCTGTCAAGTTTTCAGATACGGAGATGAAATTTTTTTTTGTTCAATTTAGGAATGGATAAGGAATAATTTCCTAATTGGGAATTTTGCTCTACGGGGGCCGTATAAAAATTTAATTTTCGCATTTTTTCAAATAGACCCCGCATGGAGCTGCAACTTAACTTATCAGAAATTTCACCTTTTTTTATGAATTTTTGCAATTGGAAGTATGGGTCTAGAGGCAATATTTAAGGAGATAGTCTATTGTTTCGATATTTATGACTCACCCTGTATATATTTGGATAGAATAGCTGAAGCCAATCTACAACCGGGCTAGTTTTTACTTTTTCAATTTTGGTTTCAGATTTTTTTTTTTTAATTCTTTAACTTTTGGAACCGGTTGAAACCTGTTCTGAAATTAAATAATATTAAAATATATATAATCAAAATCGAAAAAGTAAAAACCAGTGCGGTTGTTGATCGTCCTCAGCTATACTGTCCAAAACAAATCACGTAAAAATATTAAAATTTGAGCGAAATACTTTGAAAATAACGCCCTCATAGACTTAACATTATTATCCGGGTCGTTTTGAGCGAGTCGTGTGGTCTCTTCAATCTCTTAGTTTGAAAATTTTCGGCGTGTAGAAAATTGCATGGTCACACTTTACAGGTTCAAATAAAATTGACAATGACAGACTATCTGATCAATTTACAAAATAGGCAACTGGTCACATTATCCGAATTACTTTTCATGAATACTAGTAAAATTTTGCAAAAGCTGTCACTTTCGCCAGGTGGCCACTTTACAAAGATGGTCACTTTAGCAGATTCCACTGAATATGGATACTTGACTTACTAGGGAAGTGCAAGAAGTGTAAGTCGCCGATTTTGACGAAAGTGGTATCGTTGGAAAGATCTCATTGTAAGCATTAAGAAACTCAAAGGAACTACCCGTCGCAAATGAGTCGTTTTCGAGATATTCGACAATTTATGTCACGTAACTAGTGCACACGTAATGGAGGACCACAAAAAATTTTAGTCGCGATCGTAACGAAACTGGTATTATGGAAAAGATATCATCGCAAGGATTGAAGAATTCAATTGAACCACCCGTGTGAAATGAGCCGTTTTCGAGATATCCCATAATTTATGTCACGTAGTTAGTGGATACTGGGCGTTTAGGCACAGTTAACGAGATACCATAAAAAAATTGTTTTCTTAATTTTGACGAAAATGGTGTCGTTGGGAAGATATCACTGTGAGAAGTAAAAATCTCAATGGAATTACCTATCGGAAATGAGCCGTTTTCGAGATATCCGGCAAATTATGTCACTTAATGCAGTTTCTCAGTAAGTGTGCATTAGCGATGTGACACAAATTGTCGGATATCTCGGAAACTTCTCATTTCTGACTGGTGGTTCCATTGAGTTTTTTAATCCTTACGATGAGATCTTTCCAACGATACCACTTTCGTTAAAATCGGTGACTTACACTTTTTGCACTTCCCTAGTTAGATTTATTATTTCTTATTGTGTATCTAAATGTAAATACATACTGTTATTTTAAAAATAGATTTTTGCTTTTCAATGTTTAGTCCACCTGTGCGTCGAGCATGTACAATCGTAAATAAATAAATAAATGAAATAAACACACCCTATTGACTCTGAAACAAATTATAGTAGAAGAAAATTACTGGTACCAAATGATAAGAAAAAAAGTTGATTTTTAAATGGTGTTTATAAAATTTGCTCAAAAGAGCATCTACAATTCAAAACTAGTCCGAACTTTTTCTAAAAGGCGAAGCCCTACTTCGACAAGATATTTTAAATTTTTAGTTCAAAATATGCTTAGATACAAAATTAAAAAAAAAAAAAAAAATGAAACGTTAAACATTCAAAATTTAGAGCTTTTAATGTTAAAATAGATTTTCAGATTTTTATTAATCCTGAAACTATAAACCTAATGTGATAATATTTTGTGTAGTTACAATAATAAAAAACTCAAACATAAGTACATTGAATTTGAAATTTTAAAATTTTTGCAATAAGAATTATGAGTTATGAAATTATTATTTGAAAAATATGAACTATTACCTACAGTTTTTTCGATAAATTTATATTTACTACGTTCTGCTTTATGCGGATGCAAAATTCCCTTTTTTTCAAGTAGTTTTTAAATTACGCTTAAAAAACGTCAAAGTGATAGTTTAAAGGGCTACCTAACATGTGCAGAAAAAAAATTAATTAAAAAGTATTTAATTTATTTTATTGAAACATTTGGACTGGCAATAGCCGAAACATCTTAAGTGAGTGAAACTTATATGAAGTGAGTCATATTGGCCATAAATAATACATTAATAAAAGTGACTTAATGATTCCGTTACATTTCAACAATCGAGTGCCGAACGAGATTTGGATATAGCCCCTAAAATATGCTCGTTTTAAAATAAGAAATTTCTGAAATTAATCGTACGAATTTCATGAAAATGTGTAAGCAGACTTATTGAATTGTGCAGAATTTAATTTATTTTGTCAAAATTGGGTATTGCCATTGAAAAAATAAATAAATATGTAGATGGCTTCTTAAGCAAGTGTTATATATATCGTTTAAACGTGGACTTTATATACAGTAAGTTTGTACAGGTAACTTTCTTCTACAATATTTGAATATCTTTGCACGTATTAAGTTTCCTTAAAAAGACACCCCCACGGAGGATATTCCCTCCTTCCGGCCTATATCCATCCCTCGTATAGTTAATCAGACGGCATAAACAAACCTAACGCCTTTTTGTACAATATTTCGTTACAAAATTATTTGAGTGTATTCGTTTTTTTTTTTTTTTTTTTTCCCACGACTCTAGATATGCCGCGTAGATGCAATCCGTGTGACCGATTTCGCCACATTTAATTCAACACTCCATTTTTGCAAATACATACTGTTATTTTGGAAATAGATTTTTGCTTTTCTATGTTTTGTCCATTTGTGCCTCAAGCATGTACTATCGTAAATAAATAAAGAAATAAAATAAACATACCCTATTAACTCTGAAACAAAATATAGTAGAAAAAAGTTACTCGTATTAAATGATTAGAAATAAAATCAACTTTTAAATGATGCATTTAAAATTTGCTGCAGAGGGCATCTGTAAATCAAAACAAGGCCAAACTTTTTTTAAAAAGGCGAAACTCTACTTCGACAAGATATTTTAAATTTTCAGTTCACATTGTGCCAAGATACGAAATTAGAAATTTTTTGAAACGTTAAACATTCAAAATTTAGAGATTTTAATGTTACATTTTCATATTTTTATTAATTCTGAAACTATAAACTTAGTGTGATAATATTTTGTGTGGTTACATGAAGTTTCACAGAACGTTTGTTAAGTTATCTTGAATCATAAATAACATTCATAATATGTAAGTAAAATATCCTTAAAAGAAAACGAAGTTTAAATATCAGTATGATTTGATTCTTTTTTTATTACTTTAATCCTTCACTGCACCGTGTGCCACATGGCTCATATCTAAAAATTTTATAATTTTCAATATGTATCAAGAAGTTGCACAATATGATTGCTGTAACTGATCAAGAATAGTCCAGAAATTATCCTTTATTTTGTCTATGTCAGATGGCTGCATCTGACAAAAAATTTGAATTTGTTCTTCGGAAACAAGTAAAATTTTCGATCGACCCATTAAGATAAAATTTACTTTTAATATTTTTTAGTGAATATTTAAAAATATTAATACAAAAGAAGTTGCAGAGTGTTAAGCAGATAAAATTAATTAATTTAAACCCATTTAATTCAAAAATATAGCGATATAATATTTAAAAACTCTAATTGTGTATATAGGGTACACGTCATAAAATATCAAATTTTAGCTGAAAATTTGAAATTTAGTTTATATTTTACTATTTTTCCAGCATCATTAACGGATATATAAATTTCATATATATATAATTTTTTTCATAAAAAAAAATGTACAATGAAGGATGAAAACAGTTTTACGAAACAATAAAAATAGTATGAAATGTTCGTATATGCCCCTTGCTTCCTTATATAATCATTTTAATTTTCATCATTTTGGTGCCAAAATAAATTTTGCCAAAACAGCATTTTTTATTTTATTGAACATTTGTCCTCATTCACATTTATTTATTTATGCACTTCTATAACATTCTGTAAAAACTTTTGAAACAGTTAACCGAAACTTAATTACATTTTTAATTCCTTGCTTCAATCTTCAGTCTTAAATGCAAGTTAGTGTAACATAAATGCGTTCGGTGATTAAATCGAGTAAAATATCGACTTTATAAATTTTCGGTTTTCTTCTGAAAGACCATTTCCTTTTCCACATTCTAGTGCATCAAACTCGTCGCTGTATTTAACCCACAAATTCACGCCAGCTGTTTTCATTAGATGAAACTATTTAGATATTAAAGAACGCATTATGTTGGGATAAGTTAATTTATCTCTCAAAATCTATCAGAAAAATCTTCTATGACTAAACTTCATAGTAATATAGATAGATGTCTTCGATCGAAGAAATAATTTTTATCTGTAACTTTAAACATTATGTGAACATATTTTTAAACATATTTATTTATAATCTACCTGATTTGATGATATGAATTGGAATACCTAATGATATAATAGATTTATTTTTATAATTTTTAGTGAATACTTAAAAATAGTAATATAAAGGAAGTTGCAGAGTTTTAAGAGACAAAATTAATTTATTTAACCCATTTAATTAAAAAATATCGCGATATAATATTTAAAATTTTTAATTGTTTATATAGGGTACACACCATAAAATATTAAATTTTAGCTGAAAATTTGAAATTTAATTTATATTTTATTATTTTTCCATTATTAACTGATATATAGATTTCACGTATATATTTTATTTTGATAAAAATAGAAAATATCGTGCAATGAAATATTAAAGCAGCTTTACGAAACAATAAGAAAAATATAAAATGCTCGTATATGCCTCTTGCATCTTTATATAATAATTTTAATTTTCATCATTTTGGTGCCAAAATAAATTTTGCCAAAACAGCATTTTTTATTTTATTGAACATTTGTCCTCATTCACATTTATTTATGCACTTTTATAAGATTCTGTAAAAGCTTTTGCAACATTTAACTGAAACTTAATTGCATTTTTAATTCCTTGTTTCAATCTTCACTCTAAAATGCAAGTTAGTGTAACATAAATGCATTCGGTGATTAAATAGAGTAAAATATCGACTTTATAAATTTTTGGTTTTCTTTTGAAAGACCATCTTTTTTTTTTTTTTTTTTTTTTTTTTTTTTTTCAACATTCTAGTGCATCAAACTCACCGATGAATTTAACCCACAAATTCACGCCAGCTGTTTTCATTATTAAAGATGGAACTCTTTTGACTGCTCAGATATTAAGGAATGCATTAGGTTGGGATAAGTTAATTTATCTCTCAAATTCTATCACAAAAATCTTCTATGACTAAACTTCATAGTAATATAGATGTCTTCGATCAAAGAAATAATTTTTGTCTGTAACTTTAGATATTATGTGAACATATTTTTAAACATATTTATTTATAATCTGTCAGAACCAATGATATGAATTGGAATACTTAATGATACAATAGATTTATTTTTATTATTTTAGTGAATACCTAAAAATATTAATATAAAGAAAGTTGCAGAGTTTTAAGAGATAAAATTAATTAATTTAACCCATTTAATTGAAAAATATAGCGATATAATATATAAAAACTATAATTGTGTATATAGGGTGCACGCCATAAAATATAGAATTTTAGCTGAAAATTTGAAATTTAATTTATATTTTACTATTTTTCCATAATTAAACCGATATATAGATTTCATATATATTTTTTTTCCGTTAAAATAGAAAAAAATCGTGCAATGAAGGATTAAAGCGGCTTTACGAAACAATAAAAATAGTATAAAATGTTCGTATATGCCCCTTCCTTTCATATAAAGTGAAACTTCCGAATAAGGGACACCTATGGGACCGTAAATTTTGTCCCTTAAATAGAGGTGTCCCTTATTCGGAGTTTTTATTACAGTGAAACTTCCAAATAAGAGACCAGAACTTTTATCCCTTAAATAAAGGTGTCCCTTATTCGGAGTGTCCCTTAATTGGAGGTTTCACTGTATAATAATTTTAATTTTCATCCTTTTGGTTGCAAAATAAAATTTGACAAAACAGCATTTTTTATTTTATTGAACATTTGCCCTCATTTGCAATTATTTATTTATGCACTTTTATGACATTCTGTAAAAGCTTTTGCAACAGTTAAGCGAAACTTAATTACATTTTTAATTCCTTGCTTCAATCTTTATTATTAAATGCAAGTTAGTGTAACATAAATGCGTTCGGTGATTAAATCGAGTAAAATATCGACTTTATAAAATTTCGGTTTTCTTCTGAAAGACCATCTTCTTTTCAACATTCTAGTGCAAACTCGACACTGTATTTAACCCACAAATTCACGCCAGCTGTTTTCATTATTAAAGATGAAACTGTTGAGATATAATGGAAAGCATTAGGTTGGGATAAGTTAATTTATTTCTCAAATTCTATTACAAAAATCTTCTATGACTAAATTTCATAGTAATATAGATGTTTTCGATCGAAGTAATTTTTTTTAATCTGTAATGTTAAATATTATGTGAACACATTTTTAAACATATTTATTTATAATCTACCAGAACCGATGATCTGAATTGGAATGTCTAATGATATAATAGATTCACTCAAATCCGCTCAGCTTTCGATCAAAGATAGTGCAGATTTTTGGTCGTTGCTTTATTTACATTTTTAAATAAGTAATTTGAATGCAATCAAAATTATAATAGATACTTGAAATATAGGAAAATAGTTAACTAAAATTACAAAACAGTATGACAATTTTTAAAAAATATATATTAAAATATTAAAAGTAAAGATCAAGTAAATTATTAATAATGTATATTTAAATAGGCAAAATAAAGATGATGTACATTTTTCTTGAATTAACTAAGTAATGAAACTTGCTTCATAATTGGACCAGATTAATTGTCGTCAAAATGATAAAATAACGAAGTATTATTTCAAATTTTGCCAGATTATAAAAGTAAAAAAGCTTCATTAATGCATAAATGTATTTGGTGGAAAAAAAATTTGACCACAAGTGGTATCAGCAATATCTTAATTTCTTTTGATAAATAAGATATAAATTTGATTTATATTTCCTTCCTGGAAAACTATGAATTGAACTATATTATAGAGAATTACATATTAAAACACATACAAACTAATATAAAGCTAAAAAAATCTGCAATTCGATCCTATATCTCAATTGAAAATTTTATTGTTTACATCTGCAATGATGTGTGGTTTTCAGACGTTTGCAGATTTTATAGTTGCGAACTTGTTACACATCCAAATAAAGGAATTTTTGTATATAAGCCAATATCGTAATTAATCTTTTCAATAAAATATACTGAGTATCTCACACGAAGCCAAAGTTGGATATAAGCGTTCATTAACAATAAAAAAGTTATGAGATAATTTGATTTTGTTTTAAAGTACAATTAAATGACAAGAAGCACTAGAAATAACCATGATCAGAGTTGTCAAATCTCCGGATTTTTGGATACTAGTATTTTAATACAGAAAATGTTCTTTTATATGATTGGTGTATTTGGGATATTTAAAAAAAACATTTTCTATAAAATAATTGTGGTGTACAAAAATCACCAAACCTAACCTAAATTTAAATTTTAAGGCGTATTGTCATTAGTATAGGAGGTCTATTAAACATTTTTATAGGACCTAATTCAAACCCTTTATTTCTAATAAGTCCGATTTTAATAAAGACATCCTTTTAAAGGAGAAAATTCTAATTAAAAAAAACAGTAACTTGAAAATTGAAATCGATCGTTACGATGAGTAAATTCCATGCTCTCTTTAAGATGAATTGAACTTGTAAGATTATTCATAACACTTGAAACTATCACTAATTAAAACGGAAGTTTCTAATTAATCACGTAATATTTTCTTGTTGTAACCTTAATATAATTCAATCCTTTAAAAGTAATGCGAATGTTAGAATACGTAGAAAAATTTGTATAAAAGTATTGATGATAGTATACGGCCAGTCATTGCCCTTGTCATAGGATTCGTTATTACTATTGATAGAATAATTCAATTTTAAATATCACTTTTTTTTTTTTTTTTTTTTTTTTTTGTATAAGATTTTTATTTGATTTTACTTTTTCGGATCTGAATTTTTTTCAGTTTTTAGAAAAAATTACTTTTACGTTACTTTTGCCTTTACTTTTTGCGTTAAAAATTACTTTATTAACTTTAACACTAGCTATCCAAATAGATTAATTTGTGTTTAACGAATATTTCATTGGCTTAAAGATAAAGAATGTTGTTGTTTTGCATTCTATTCAATTCATATTCATAGGAAGAATTTTTGTAAATGTTTAGAAAATATTACATAACAACAACATTTAATTGATAATACAACTTTTAAACAGCTTTTTGCGCTTTATTAAGCATGATTTTTTTCAAGAAAATAACTTTTATTTTCAATTTACAGAATAAAAATATGTTTAAAATAAAAGAATCGCAAACAGCGCAAAGAGAATTAAGCAAATAATAATAATTATTATCATTACTAAATGCCTAATCATATAAGAAGTCATATTATAAATGCATAAACATATACTAACATTAATACATGCAAATAATAACAAAAGTATTTCTTAAAACAAAATAATACGGCCTTAAAAGATATGTCCTATTAATAGTACACCAGACCCGAAAGGGTTAACTGAACAGTTTACTTTATATTTGGCCAAAAAACCATTTCTATTTTTTAATATTCAATGAAATCCTGTTTCAATATGAATATTTTGGTACTTCAATTTTATCTGTAGGGTAATAATATCGCGAACAATTGAAAATTTTGTTTACATACTCGTCGCAATTACCCACGCAAATTAAAACTTTAAATAACTTTTTTTTTCTGTGTTCAAATTTTTTTCACGCTCCTGTTTTAAAATTGCCAAGGTTTCTTCTTTTATTTATTTATTTATTTATTTATTTTTGTATTTAAGAAAAATATTTATTTATTTATTTATTTATTGCATATGTTATTTATTATATATGTAATAAATCTGCGTATGGAATTAGCCTTCAAGTTTTTTACAATAGTTTAAAAAAAAAATACATGAAGATGTGTTACATTTACAATATACTGATCTGTAAAAATACGTATTACATTAAATGTAATATTGGGCTTAGCTAAAAATCTTTGTACAGTCTTGTGTAATTCGTGTGCACATGTAAAAATCTAAAAAAATTATAAAAAAGAATGATAAAAAAACTTAAATTTTCAAAAAAGTAGTACACTGTTAAAAAAAATCTTAAATTTTACAGATGTAAAGTTAGAGAAATCTGTATACTTAATAAATTTTATCTGTATACTGTACAAAAAAAAATGTAAATCTACAAAAACAGTTTTTCTAAAGCTACAGATTTCTATAGCTTTACAAAAGAATCTTATAAAGCTACAGTAATCTTTCTAAAATTTTAACTGTAACACTGGTTGTAGTTACATAAAAAGTTCTAGGCATCCTAGCTTCCTATTAAATTCTTAATAACTTGACAGATTTTTTTACGGTGTATAAATTATTAAAAAAAAATCCAAATTTTTATTAAACTTAACAAAATTTTAATTAAATATGTAGTTTTTTAATGTACTTTTATTTGCACATTGAAATGAAATGAGTTCATCATTTGAACCATATTTAAAAAAAAAATAAACAATATTGTTGGTAAATTGTCCCTTTGAGGCTCCTGTCCCTCCAAGCGAAGATACTCGCGAGCTAATGCTACTCCTATGTGGAGGTTATTTTCTAATAAATCGTTTGCAATTCAACATTTTTACATAATTATTTTTACATTGCATAGCTGAAGTCCCTATCGGGTCATTCCATGTCATTTCAACAATTTTTTTCACGATTTGTTACCCGACCGACAGGGATTTGGATGAAACTTTGTGTACACATTAATTATATCATAAAATGATTCCATCAGAAATTTTTCCTTCTCAGACCTCATAGTTTGTGAGATATAGGGGGTGCAATTCTTGGGTTTTTCTAAAATCACATAATTTCTGAGTCTGTATTTTGAGATTGCAGTTCCATCTTCAAAAAATTGTTTCTCTGGATCTAAAACATGAATCATCTTAAAAATATCACTGTAAGAATATAAAAAGATGCAGATTTTAATAAAAAATATTAAAAAAATTTATTTGTAATATTTAGGATTGAAATTCGTCTGTAATATTTAAGATTAAAAAAGTCAGTCAAAGTTGAGAGTTGTGGTTATTTTTCCAAATTTTTGTGACTTCACGAAAAAGGCTGTACACAAAAAGGCAAATGAAATTTCCAATTTCTTTTTGTTTTAAATAAAAGTTTACACTTTGGGCTTTCTATCTATGAAATAAAAATGATGTCTTTATCATTGCTTATGCAAAAATTTTGGATACTTTCCAGTTAGCCGGATGCATATGTTATTTTTACGTATGTACATAGATATAGATCTAAATAAATACAGATGTATTATACATGTACATATGTATGTATATATACAGTATATTGATATTTATATATATGTATAACACTGGTGCCCGTCTAACCGAAAAGTACCAAATTTTGCCTTGTTTTGAAAATCTGCACCAATTAAGAGGAAAAAAAAGGAGTTTAGCTGTGGTACTTAAATAATTACTGGAGTTTCTATGAGTTATTAAATTTAACGTTATTTAATAAAAAAAAATTAGAAATTGCATTTATCTTTTTGTGTACAGCCTTTTTCAAAAATTCACAAAATTTTGGAAAAATAATCATAGTTTTTAACTTTGGTTTACTTTTTCGGCCGTATATAAATCTCTATTAACTGTCCTAATTACTTTTTTCACTTGCTTTTTATGCCGCTGAAATGGATCTGCACATTTATATTGATAAAATTCATATTTCATTAAGAACCAAATTATGTGATGCTCTTATATATTAATTAATGGCTTTCACTTATATTTCGTTTTATAAATTCAATAGTCCTAAGAAATAACAGTTCTTTTTCTGAATCACAGAGATTATCAATGTAGTTTATTTCTCTGTTATTTGTATAGCTATTTTTGTGACACTCTAAACCAGTCAATATTCCAATACTGCAAAGCCTGATGACTAGTTGAAGGTTTAATATCAGGCTCCATATTAAATAAAAAAAGCAAAAAAATAATTATACATATCACAAACTATAAAATATGTAAAAATCAGAATATATTTTAGTAGTACAGTAAAAGTTAAATCATTCTTCTATGATAAGAAACAACAGAATAAGAATAATTTGATTAAATAGATTTCAAAACATCTGCTTTCTCTAAAGAACTTTACCCTGCATTTATCATAAGGTGTTTATACAAGGCAGGTGCAATTAAATCTTCCAGATTACAAAAACAAATTTAAGTTCTGTTAAGCATTTGTGTATTTAAACTTGTCAAAAAATATTTAAACTGATTAAAATTACCCAAGAAAAGGAAATATAACGTTTTGAAAATTTTTTAAAAAACAAACATTTAATATACAAGCATTCAAAAGAAAGAATGGAAATGTGAGGAGAAAAAATTATTTATTTTATACTGTACAAAAATAAATCTGCTTTGAATTAAATTATTGAAAACAAAAGTAAGAGATTCTTTAGATTAGCAAAAAATGCCCATTATTAAATAACTAAATCAAACATATGGAACATTCACTAAATTTATTGGGGAAACATATTGTAGTCATATTTTTCTTTTAATCAGAAAAAAAAACAAAGCATAAACTTTACTTTGCAAATAAAAAAACATATATCAAATAACATTAAATTCAATAACTCATAGAAACTCTAGTAATTATTTAAGTACCACAGCTAAACTTAGTCAGAAATTTCCCCCCTTAATTGGTGCAGATTTTCAAAGCAAGGTAAAATTTGTCACTTTTCGGTTAGACGGACACCAGTGTTATGCATATATATATCAATATACTGTATATATACATACATATGTACATGTATAATACATCTGTATTTATGTAGATCTATATATATGTACATATGTAAAAATAACGCATGCATCCGGCTAACTGGAAAGTACCCATAATTTTTGCATAAGCCATGAGAAGGACATCATTTTTATTTCATAGATAGAAAGCCCAAAGTGTAACTTTTGAAAAAGAAATTGGAAATTTCATTTGCCTTTTTGTGTTCAGCCTTTTTCGTGAAGTCACAAAAATTTGGAAAAATAACCATAACTCTCAAATTTGACCGACTTTTTTAATCCTAAATATTACAAATAAATTTTTTAAATATTTTTTTATTAAAAGCTGAATCTTTTTATAGTTTTACAGTGATATTTTTAAGATGATTCATGCTTTAGATCCAGATAAAGAATTTTTTGAAGATGGAACTGCAATCTCAAAATACAGACTCAGAAATGTGCGCTTTCAGAAAAACCCAAGAATTGGACTTCCCAAATCTCACAAACTATGTGGTCTGGGAAGGAAAAATTTCTGATGGAATCATTTTATGATAAAATTAATGTGTACACAAAGTTTCATCCAAATCCCTGTTGGTCGGGTTACAAGGTCTGGTTGAATTAACATGGAACGACCCTATCTATATCGCTCCTTTTTTTACTTTTTCAATCTTTATTACAGATATCTTTTATAAAGTTACTTTCACTTTCAAAACCGGTTCCGAAAATGAATGTGTTCTTTTAAAAAGTATGTGCAACTAAAATTGAAAAAGTAAAAAAGGAGTGATGTGTAGATAGGTACCTCTTCTATTCAATGCAAAAATAATTATTTTAAAATGTCGAAATGAAAATGAGTTATTAGAAAATAACCTCTCCACAGGAATAGCATTAGCTTGCGAGTCTTTTCGTTTGCAGGGACAGCAGACTTACGCTTGGGACTGTTCTAGAAAAACATAGTATTGAAAAAATTTTAAATATTTTTAAATCTTTGTTTTCATCTAAATATCATTTTAATTAACAACATTAGAAAATTTTTCAAATGCAAAAGTTACTACTCACATGGGTTATTTAACAATCATAATTGGTGTTAAAAATAACTAAAGTGCAATTACTCATCCATACTTTATTAAAGTTCTTTTAACTGCGTCTTGTTCTGTCCATGTTTCAAATAACACACCAGATATCATTGATAAACGGTTGATCTGGATGAATATTATGTTGATTGGGATGTCGTCCAGATAACTCAATTTGAAGAGCATTGGTATATAAAACCAAAGGTTTTGATATTGAATCCCAAGCTAGACACATTATTGCTCCGATGGAAAATTTACCACTCATATAAATAACTATTGTTTGTATCTAGATTATAAGCAATTTAGTCCTGGCACTACCTTAGAAATAACTGTTTTAATTCGGTCTTGATTAAGGAGTTGGTATTATTTTATTAGTGTCCTGAAAATATATGCTAGTCTTACGTTCGAGCACAATGTTTTAATAGCTCTTAAATAATTTTAAATATTCTCAAACATGTTATAGCGGAACATTTCCTAAATATTTTTTTGGATAATTTCATAAAGGAATATTGCATATTCTGACAAACTGATTAAAAAACTGTTACCTTATTTATTAACAAATTAATTATATTTTAAATTGTTTTCTTCTATTTTTCCATAAATTATATTGTTCAATAGTAAGTAATTCTTCAAATTAAATTATGTAATAAACCAACCTTATAATTTGCCGCTTTTCTTTTGAAGATAATCTTTCATCATTTTCTTATCTTCAAACTCATCGCTATATTTAATCCCCAACTCGAAGTCAGCTGTTTAAAACATTAAAGCTAGATTTTTAGACATTCGGAAGTTCAAAATTACTTTAAGACAATGTTCTTAAAGAGCGAAGACCGCCTAAATGGAACATAAGATTATTTTAAAGAAATCTTTGCATTAAATAAATAAGAGTTGATTTATAATATTAAGTAATAGAGGACGCTTTAAATTTTATAGAAAGAAAAGAATTCTTTGTAAATTAATTTCACTGAATAAAAATAGTTTCGGCTCGATTTTCTTTCTTTCTTTCTTTTATTATTATTATTATTATTATTATTATTATTATTATTATTATTATTATTATTATTATTATTATTATTATTATTATTATTATTATTATTATTATTATTATTTTGAAAATAAGAAAACGGTGCTTTTTGCAAAAAATTGTTATTTTTCGTTTAAAATTTTGATTTTTAAATTTATTGTAAAGACATGCAAAAATAAAATTTTCAAAAAATTGCCCGATAATTTAATTATGCATAATTGAGTTTAAATTATATCCAAAAATGTTAAAATTAGTTCAAGTTACCATGTTGCTCATGTTTAAAAATATAGTTTCCAGAAATGCGAAGGCTTTAAAGGTTCATGATTAAAAAAAAATTGATCATGCACTCTCGCAGTTTTGCTTTAGCAATCTTTCTTAATAATTAAGATATGACTTTAAATCTATTTGTCCATAAGTATACACAATATAACGATTTAATTTCCGTCAAAAACAAAAAATCGATTTTTTAAAAAGTTTATAACGTATTATATCCCTTAATTTTAATACCTGACATTGTATGAGAGATTAGTTGCACCTTCAAATTATGCGTTTATTATTAAAAAATTCCCATAAATGTTAATTTTTGAACATTTATGCGTACTTCTTACAGTATCGTATACAGTAAGGTTATAATTTTCAAAAAGAAAAAAAATATATGCGACAGTATAGTGAACAGTATAGTGTGCTTCTTATGTTTTGTCAACTTATATGTTTCATTAACCTCATGAGGTTAAAAAAACCGAAGAGAGTAACAACAACATTCTACTGCCAAATTTGTAGGTAAATCCTTTCTCTGTAAATTAACGGTAAATGACTCTAAAATTATTTCCTGACAACGTGAAACAGGCGCATTCATCCGATTTTGATAGTTAAAGAGTGCTGGAAACCGAATTCCATGTCAGTAAATTTTTGCTGAAATCTGTTCTTTTTTTTTTTTCCTGATATTATAGTAGACCAAATATTGGGATTTTTAACGTAATCTTGCACCACAGATTTTCAAACCATTTTTTATCAACGCAGCTTTACGAATGGTAGCGTGGTTCGACCAGTTTTATTTTATTTTAATTATTCACTTATGGACTCAGTTGAATTAGGAAAGGTTAAGGTTCCTTTATTTCTTTTTTACAATAATTGCAAGTACATCTGCTAGTGCCATTTATTAATGTTATTATTATTATTATTCAGTTGTATTTTGTACATAGTTACAAATACCATTTTAAAGAATGTTTTGCGACAGAAATTCTCAATTTGAGCAGGCATATAAACTGATCGTTTTAGGACAATATCGTTAATGGGGGGAGGGTTGGTGTCATGCTTCATGTGAGATCTGTACTCATGAGATAATAACCATGAGATTGCTAGAATAGATCCAATTCGAGAAAATGCATGTTTTTTTTTTTTTTTTTTTTTTTTTTTTTTTTGAGGCATAGAGAAGCTCTATGCCCTGTGATATTTATTCGGGATCGTACCTGAATCCTCATAAGTAGGCATTTTTCCCAATCCCAACCGTTATATCTAAATTGAGAAAATGCGCATGCATGTGGACTGATGTTCTCTTACTAGAAAAATTGTACAAGGTTACTGAAGTTGTTATGCGTCATCATGCTAAACTGGCTATTATTTTTTTATGTTTACGTTTGAAAATATTTTAATTTCTTGTTATTGTGAAACACGTGTTAATGTATAGAGCTGAGAATATTTTAGAAGTATTCTATTAAACAAAAAAATTTTAGAAATAAAAAATTGTATTATAATGAAATTTTATAATGAATATCAGATAATTGAGGTCATTCTAATAAAATTAAACTATGGATGTTTTTAATACTATTATTTCCTTAAAAATTCAATAAATATTTTAAAATTTGTGCAATCACATTTAATAGTACAATCATACGAAGTTTTCTCAATGTACAGCAATCAAAGATATAAAAACTGTTCTAATGCAAAGATTAAGTAACAAAAAATCATAAAAAAAGAAAACTTCTAACTTTCATAATTGCATTTTCTTAAACAAATGCTTGAAACGGTGAGGATGAGACTGTTTTATAGAAATTATTTTCAGAGATTTTTTATAATGTGCCATTATACCAAAAAATTTCATAATAAATGTAAGTAAAAAAGCAATACCATACATTACAGAAGCTGTACTGACCTTCTTTCAAAGATTCTAAATTGTAAAAAATATTTTAGGCCTCAATAAATGTATATTTCAAATGAAAAAAAAATATTCTGGCTTTATAATCTTATAACCTACCCATGCTGCATAAACCAGAACCCTATATCATGCATACAACATAGATTGTAATGATTAAAACATGATGAAAAAATGTATAATGTTACATAATAATAAGTTACAATTTATAGATGGAGTGAAGTAAAAGAGAAAGATCACAGCTAGTGTTTAGTAGTTATAAGACTAGTGTTTATATGAATGTGTCTCTAAAAACAATTTATTGAACAACATACATCTGACTTGTGTGCTCGACATGCTCTAAAAACAGTTTCATATCTTTTCTTCGTAGACCATTCGTTAGGGGGTTGAATTCGGAATGAATTAGGAGAATTGGAAATTGTTTTAATCGCATTAGTTTAGGTGTAGAATGTATATCTTATGTCTTATGGCCCTCACCCTTTGCACTAGGTGAGTGTTAGGAAATATGAATATATTTATAGTTAAGAAACAACTTTTTTTCTGATATCATAGTACTATCTCGAAATTACTAACTCTTTCAAAAATATTGCCAGCACAAATGTTATAGAGTTCAAAATTCTGAATAAAATGAATACCTACATTTAATTTGTTTATTCAATATTAAAGTCACACTTCTGCTTCAAAATTTTAGCTTCCTGGTCAGAAAGATGAATTAATTAATTAGGGGAAAGCTAGAAATTGTTTTAATCCCTTCAAATTAGGTCTAAAATGAATATTCTGTGTTTCCTCCATCGTACTAATTGACCTTTAGGAAATATGTACATGTATAGTATATTCGATCAACACGTTTTTCTTCAATTTTCTTAACAATATCTCAAAACAGTAAACTGTATCAAAAACACTATCAATACACATGTTGATGAATGACTCTATTAATATTTTTATTCAAAATTAAAGTCGCATTTCTAATTTCAAAATTTTTTCTTAATCGCTAATCAAGAGTTTGGAAGCTAGAAGAGACCGGATTACCTTAACTGAAAACATATCTGAAAACAGCTAGCTATATCGAAAAATTACCAGTACAAGTATTGTAGAGCATAAATTTTTAAATAAAATGAATACCCAGATTAACATTTTTGTTCCACATTAAAGTCGCAAATTGAAATATTATTATGAAACTTTTTCGACTGCAAATATATATGTTACCGTTAAAGCGTATAATTTAGTTATTTCATGAAATAGCTAACCAAGTCCGTTAAAGTGTGTAAATTATTGGATTTTATAATTTAACTAGATATTTTATAGAGTCAAGATTGCCTAACCGTTAAATTTAAAATAAGCTATTTGACATTCAAACAAATTGTTTTTTTATAACTCAAATGATGCTAGTTAAAGAATTCCGAAAAATACATTCCCAATTTTTAATATAGATGATTTGATAAATAATATATAAAAACAGAATATGTAATAAATACTATTTTTACTTTCTTTTATCTTCACATGAAGAAAGAAATGGATTCGTGAAAATATTTGACTTCCGGTTTACGACTGATTTTTAGGAGTCAGAGATATAAAAAAATACGTGTTTACAAAATGACTGTCTGTGAGTCTCTGACTCTATCTGTTTGTCTATTTATATGTGACACAAATACTGTGGGCGCTCTACCTTAAGAACTAATGTTTTTTAACTAAGAAACTTTAGCTTCAATTCATGGACAGATGCAAGTTTTTTTTTCTTTCACAGGATGACAAAGCATGTGTACTTTTCGCAGTTACAGCAGCAATTAAACAGGCTCCGATACTGATGCATATGAAGTATCAAGTATTAGAGGATTGCACGAGTCGTCATTTCCATGCTCAAGCCCACCCAATCCATAGGAAAAAAATCCGTGCGGCCCGAACGAAAAAAACATTGGTCCGACCCGGCCCGTTATAAATGTTAAAATTTTGGCTCGGCCCGAAAAGAAAAAATTAACGGCCCGGTTCGGTCTCATATAATAAATCAAGACACCTGATCCCATAAAAAAGTCGAAATTTCGGCTCGGTCCCAACTGAATTTCTACAGAACATTGATTGGACTTCTTATGGAAGACTTATATGGAAGAGTTTTGACCAAAAAACTTATCTTGGTCTTTTTTTTTATGTTTATAATCCTCATTTATGCAAAAGTGCCGTAAGCTGCTATATTTATATTTTTAATGAACTTCTATTGTTATACGCAAATGTTTCAGTTATCATTAATATTATTAATCCATATTTTTATGTAATAGAGACATAAAAATCTAAAAAATGGTATAAGGTAAAAGTAAAATCTTCGAAGACTGAATTGCATTGGAAAGAAAAAAATACGTTATAGACAAGTTCCATTCTTAGCAGGTGTAAATGTATAATATATTTCTCTTTTTCGCATATTATTGTATTCATTCTGCATGGATGAACCATTTTTAAAAAAATGTTCTAGTTTCAAATTAAAAGAAGATTCCGTCTTAGACAGGATTTTTTTATGCGTTTAACTCTATTTTAATAAGCCTAAAAATTTACGATTATTTAAAAAAAATAATTTTTAATGTTTAACTGTAGAATAATGGCAATTTAAAAGTATATGCCTTTTTTTGCAAAAATTTTTGGACCAAGCCTAATTTTACTGATTTTTGAACAGACTTGGCCACGTCGAGAAACTGATTTTACACGAGATGATTCAACTGGAACTGAATATTTTGTTCATGAAGACAAGGAAGAATTGAATAATTCATGTCTTCGTACGAAAAAAATAAGTTATGCCCGGCCCGGAAAGATTAATCTCTAGGCCCGTCCTGAGTCTTCAGAAAAAAGTAAAGCCTAGTCCCAACCCAGCCCAAACCTTGCACGTGAGCCGGGCTCTGGCTTAGGCCGGCTCGTGCAGATCTCTATCGTGTATAGGGAAAGGGCAGCTGATTTCACTGTGGCCAAAATTACTGTGGATCCACAGTATTTCCCTGCTAGGTGGGGCTTGTTGAGCTTAAGCCATTTGGTAGGCCTCCCCACCTAGCTGAAACTGAAACTGGATCCACAGTAATTTCCTGAAACTCTTTAAGACTTCTACTGCACACAAGAAGTCAAGGCGATCTGATTGGTCTAAGATTGGTCTGATTTGTTTGCGATTAAAAGCTCTGTTGTATGATTGGTCAACGTCGCCATGATCATCCCTGTAATGATCGCTAAAGCAAAAATGTAGTTGGTAGATTGGTTGAAAGAAGCGTTTGTTTGTAAACATGCCCTTTCCTTATCCTTATCCGACCACGACTGGCTCATCTCTGAACACTACGATTTGATTGTTCGGAGTTCACCAGGCGTATGATGTGATTGCCCTACGTCGCCAAGCAGTGGTAATAAACTTCCATCTGCTTAAGTCCGTAATTTAGTTCACTTAAAAACACACTAGTCTTTAGAAGATTAAACGCACATGAAGTCTTGAACTGAACGTTATACATTTTCTCTATTTTATTTAACACCACACAAAATCATAAAGCAAACGCGTACTTTTACTATTTAACAAAAAAAATCACTATTTCATATCTCCATATCTACATACTACACACTACAGCTCACTGTCCACACTTAATGACGTCGAAAGTTAAAAAAAAACCTCACTCTTTAGTTCTGCCGTTGCCACTTTTTCGAGTTCAAAAGAAACTTAGATTTAGTAAAAGATTATGTCCGTGGCTGTTCACGACAAGCAATGGGGTCTGTCCTAGGCAAAAGAGTTTGTCCACAGCCTGGCATGACCATGACAGAGTCGGTTCAGGGCAGTAGAGTTTGTCCGCAAGGTTCCTCGACTCTACGCCAAGATGAATCCTACAATGATCATAACAGCAAAAAATGTAGTGATAGATTGGTTAACAGAAGTGTTTGTTTATAAACATGCTTTTTCGTTATTGATGAAGAAACGGAGGAATATAACTTTGCATATGCTGGTAAAACTCTAGCAGAATTCTGGAGCTCATTAAACATTGATGGTCATCCTGTTACTGCTACATATATTGATTCAGGCGACTCTCTTGGTTATGACTTGAATTGGTATTCAAAGCACATACAAGAAAGTAAGTACTTGCAGTAATTTGTAAAAGGCGAAGAAAATAATTGTTGCTCTCCTGCACATAGTGATTATTTCGTATATTAAAAGGACAATTCATTCCTCCTCCAGTTAAAATGATACAATTGTCAAATGACATCATTACTAATGAGGAGGATGAATTTATTTATTAATTCCATCTGGCCTTAAATCTGAATATTACAGCAAAAGAAATTTTAATGATGCCGTAAGGCTATTTTTACCCTTCCATAAAGTCGCAATTATCCGCAAGACCTTGTGGAAGTTGTGGCCAATAAAATGCATCTCAGAATTAAGCAAACAGACATAAAATAATTCAACATAGTGAAAACAGTAAGAAGGCCTGCCTTATACAACCATTGAAAATTGCTGCTCGTTGAGCAAATGAACTTATGTACGGCATAAAATGCGTGGAAGATATGGAAGACGTTGAGTGGATGAATGAAGATGATCAAGATTGCATTCATAAAGAAAGCGATTAAGATAATCAAGTAAAATTGTAAACCAATATCTTAAAAGTGGCTTGAGCAGTCGTGGTCAGCATCGGGATAGATATGAGAATGTTCAAATTTAAATTTTACAAATGGTTAAGTTCTTCTAAAATTGTGATCTAAGAAATTTTCTTAAATAGAATTGTAAAGAAATAAAACAAGCACTTTATTATTATTATTTTTAAGTCAAGTAGAGTTTTTTTTTTTTAACTTACCCTATTTTTTTATTATTATTACCGCTAAAAAACTGCAAGGGGGGGCAATATGTTTGCGTGATTATTAAGAGGGACTTTGCGATTTGCTTATTTTTACTGACAAGGGAGGGAGGGGGAGAAGGGTCAAAAGTTGCCAAAAATATGCTTACGTATTAATTGAACAGCCCCTATTATAATATAAGTTAGTTAAATTAAATGTATAGCATAATTAAAAATTTCCATTCAGGAATTTCTGACAATACAAAGATATTGTTGAAAAACTTTGTGTGGTCTTATATATGATTTATATAATTCATAAACATATTTAAATAATAGATAAATACTATTTAAATATAATATAATATTTAATTCATAAATATTTATTCATAATATTTAAATAGGTAAATTAAAAAACCCATACCACAACTAAAATCTCACTAACACAGTTATTGTTCGCAATTTTTATGTAGTTGAGTTATTGAACATTTTCTTCTGTAGACAAACTCTTTTGTGTGTCCCTGTAAATGAACAATCAATTCTATGTACGCAGTATTCTATAATAAGAACCTTGTGGTACTCCTCAATCATATATATCAAATTCGATATGTTTTAAATAGCGTTATATCATTAAAATGCATTGTAAACGATTTTTCCGCATAAACCTTAATGTTACGGTTTTATTTCGAGTATCCCTGTAGATGAACCGTAAATGTTACATATTTCATTTTCCACACCAAACGCGCGAGGGCAAATACCAATAACTTATAAAGGAAAAGGCAGCTGACGTCACTGTGGGTCGAATAACTGAGGATAAGCAAGAAACACCTGTTCTTTTTTTTTACGACTCTTTAATGTTCACATGAGTTAAAGTGATTTGATTGGACTGCGTTCGACAACATTATGATATGATTGGCTTACATCACCAAGATGAATCCTGCAATGATCGTAACGTCAAAAATGTAGTGGTAGATTGGTTCGTGGAAGTGTTTGTTTGTAAAAATGTCCTTTTTTATATCGATTTCATGGTAATCGGACCATATTTTCATCAGGACATACAGACAGGTGCACAGACAAACTGAATTCATAATCACTTTTCAGTTATGTTGGAAAGTATTTTAAAAAATATTGATCTGCTTAAATTCTACTCTAAAAAAAGAAAATCTGCAAAATTACTAAATTTTTCTTAGGAGGATTAAAATAACTTTTTATGTAATGAAAACAACAAAAATTATTTTAACAAATACACCTTTGCAGTGTAAACAAAAAAATCTATAGATTAAGACGATTTCTTTAGGAAACTGGGATTCTAAGAACTTTTCATGTAACTGCAACCCGGGTTATAAATAAAATTTTAGTAAAATTATAGTCATTTTAGTATATTATTTTGTAAAGCTTCACATTTCTGTAGTTTTGCAAAAAACTACTTTTGTAGATGTACATTAGGGTGGGCCGAAAAAAACTTTTTTTCGATTTTCGATTATGACGGGTGCGGAAAAAGTGGCCACTGGTGGCACTCAGTTCATACAAAAAATTTGAGACTTTTTGGACATTTCCTTACCCTGCCGCAAACGGCTTGAAGTTTTGCAAAAATGTTCATTTTTTAACTTTTTCGAAAAAAATTTTAAAATGTTAAATTAAATTTATTTTGGTTGTATTTACTGAAAAAGGCATATTTAATGTACCAAATGTTTAAATAATATCTGATCATGCATTATTTAATATCTATGTGTATTATAACTTAGGCTATTTTTATAGCTTTTTCGCGTATAATAGGCAAAAGTTGTATTTGTTTGAATCGATCGTTAGTTTCTATATTATTTATGTCCCTTGGTCTTCTTTATATTTTTTCTATGTATCAAACGTCATATATTTGGAGAAAAGACAGCAGAATACTTCAAAAACAAATCTGGAAGGTGAGAAAGTGGTGAAGCAGGACTCTAAGAGAGCGCAATGACTCGGCGTAATACTCAGGGAGTGAAGGACGAAATAGCTAAGAGCCAAAAATGCGATAAAGGATTCTTATTATTTATCCTTGCTCAGTAACCTGCGACATTTGTTCAGTGTTAACGTGAAACATTTTTGTAGTGATTATACAGTGCTTTTTGGGTCGTTTAATGTGCCATTATAGTGTTTTGTGCGTTTTATTACAACGAGCTTAGAAATGGCTAGTATAAAGGGCCATGACAATGCAAAGACACGCAATAGCGTGAAAAGTAACTTTTGGGGGGCGTCATGCATATTAAAAGAATTGCAATTGCCAACTTATGCTGATAATCATGCGCCACTACTACTGGTTGCTTCACCATGTAGAAGTTGTGACTGCAGAGGATACGAATCTCTTCATCGATAAAAACAAAGTCAGAAGAGAGAAATAGAAACTTGGAAAGAAGATACAGGCAGAAGAAGTTATTGAAAGAAGGAAAATTAAAAGCATAGTTTTTGATGGTAGAAAGGATAAAAGTATATTAAGAGGAAGAAAAATAACAAGCGGCACCGTCGAGAGAAAGGCGAGGAACACATCACCGCGTTCCGGTCACCAAAAAGAAAAAGCAAAATCATTATACAATCTTCCAAGTCACCACAAGTTAGACTTTTCTGAACTGACGAGGTATCAAGATAACGGAACGAGGTATCAAGTGACCCGGGTATTCCTAACCAGGTTCAAACAACACGGTGATGTGTTCCTCGCCTTTCTCTCGACGGTGTCGCTTGTTATTTTTCTTCCTCTTAATATACTTTTATCCTTTCTACCATCAAAAAGTATGCTTTTAATTTTCCTTCTTTCAATAACTTCTGCCTGTATCTTCTTTCCAAGTTTCTATTTCTCTCTTCTGACTTTATTTTTATCGATGACAAGATTCGTATCCTCTGCTGTCACAACTTCTACATGGTGAAGCAACCAGTAGTAGTGGCGCATGATTATCAGCATAAGTTGGCAATTGCAATTCTTTCAATATGCATGATGTCCCCAAAAAGTTACTTTTCACGGTACCGTGTGTCTTTGCATTGTCATGGCTCTTTATACTGGACATTTCTAAGCTCGTCGTAATAAAACGCACAAAACACTATAATGGCACATTAAACGACCCAAAAAGCACTGTATAATCACTACAAAAGGGTTTCACGTTAACACTGAACAAATGTCGCAGGTAACTGAGCAAGGATAAATAATAAGAATCCTTTATCGCATTTTGGCTCTCAACTATTTCGTCCTTAACTCCCTGAGTATTACGACGAGACATTGCGCTCGCTTAGAGTCCTGCTTCACCACTTTCTCACCTTCCAGATTTGTTTTTGAAGTATACTGCTGCCTTTTCCCCAAATATATGACGTTTGAAACATAGAAAAAATATAAAGAAGACCAAGGGACATAAATAATATAGAAACTAACGATCGATTCAAACAAATACAACTTTTGCCTTTTATACGCGAAAAAGCTATAAAAATAGCCTAAGTTATAATAATAGGTTGTTGCCTGGTGCAATATGATAAAGTTAAAATTATTTTCAACGTTAGAACACCAGAATATTCAAATTCCAAGCATACCGGTTTCGGTAGCATATAGCATACCTTCCTCAGTGCTACAGATAGTGGAGATTTGCTCATATATATATAGGGAGGATGGGGATTCAAGTGATAAGTTTCTTGACCAATAGGAAAACAGAGGATCCTAGGCAACAGCCAACAGGAAAACAGAGGATCCTAGGCAACAGCCAATAGGAAAACAGGGAACAGCTAATAGGAAAAATGGGTGGAAAATGGAAAGATATTGCGAGAATTGCATTAAAAGATTAAGAAAAATTAGTTTTAATGTAATATTTCCAACAGTCTGATAATGGTGGAATAGCAAAATCACAATTAACAAGATTAGCAAGATTTTTATGGATATGGAAAGCTTCAAGGAAGTTAAGTTCTTGTATAGAAGTAGGTTTAGTTAGTATCTTAACCGAATTGAAGTCAAAAGCATGACTCGTCTCCCAGCAATGTTTTGCGATTGAGGATTTCTTGATTTCTTGTTTTTCAATATATTGCTTATGTTCTTTAATACGAAATTTTAGACTGCGTTTGGTTTGACCAATGTAAGAAAGACCACACTGACAATTAATATTGTAAATGCCCCATGAATTTGATAATTCAACAGGATCTTTAAGGTTGGAAAGGGTGAGTTTATTAGTAGGAGTAAAAATTATTTTGAAGTCGAACCGACTAAGAATTTTAGCAATGGAAAAAGTTGATTTTGGAAAGAAAGGTAAGACAATGCTAATATTGGAACGAGTAGAAGACTGAGATGAGTTTGAGGAGTGAGAGTTTTGCAATTTAGAAAGGGCAGTATCAATAATAGAAGGGTTGTAACCTCTATCAAATGCAATTGCTTTAATATATTGAATTTCATTATTGAGAGACTGAGAATCAGAGCAAACATGAAGAGCACGATTTATGAATGTGTAAAAGGCAGCCATTTTTTGACTTGGAGGATGACATGAACGAGCATGGGGGGGTAGAGAAACAGCGAAGCTTTTTCGATAGACAGATGTAGAGAAGCCAGTTTCACTGCGGGTGACAAGGGTGTCCAGGAAAGGGAGTGAACCATTATTTTCTGTTTCATACGTAAATTGGATATTGTTATCAATAGAGTTCATAATGCTAAGAATGTCCTCAATATTGTGAAGAGAAGTGTCAAGTAAGGTGAATGTGTCATCAACGTACCGAATCCAGAAAGGGAAAGAGAATTTATCAAAAAGAGAGCATTCAAAATAGTGCATGTAGAAATCTGCAAGGATGGGAGACAGGGGCGAGCCCATAGCTAAACCATCAGTTTGTCTGTAAAAATTGCCTTGAAATGAAAAGGTGGTTTGAGAAAGACAAGTACGTGTAAGGGAAATAAGTTCTTGAATTTCGAAGCTTGAAAAATGAAATTCACGGAGTCTTTGTTCAAGACAAGAGAGGGCGCCATTTATCGGAACATTTGTGAAAAGGGATTTAACGTCAAAAGAAACCATAGTCAAATTACTCGGAGACAAATTTTGTATCATTTTGGCAAAGGTGATGGAATTCTTCACAGTGTATAAATTTGCTGATAGAAGGGGAGAAAATATTGTAGTTAAATATTTTGCTAAATTGTAAGAGGCTGTGCCAATATTTGAAACAATCGGACGAAAAGGGATATTGGGTTTGTGGACTTTAGGAAGAGCATAAAATCTTGCACAGTGTGCAGCAGAGGGAGAAATGTAGGGATAAGAAGACTTAGGCAAGAGAGGACAGGATTTAACTATGGACTTAATTACTGATAATTCATGATCAGAAGGGTCCCGAGATAGAAGTTTATATGGGCCATCTTATACCAAGGCTTATATGGGCCAAAGATGGCCCATATAAACTTCTATCTCGGGACCCTTCTGATCATGAATTATCAGTAATTAAGTCCATAGTTAAATCCTGTCCTCTCTTGCCTAAATCTTCTTATCCCTACATTTCTCCCTCTGCTGCACACTGTGCAAGATTTTATGCTCTTCCTAAAGTCCACAAACCCAATATCCCTTTTCGTCCGATTGTTTCAAATATTGGCACAGCCTCTTACAATTTAGCAAAATATTTAACTACAATATTTTCTCCCCTTCTATCAGCAAATTTATACACTGTGAAGAATTCCATCACCTTTGCCAAAATGATACAAAATTTGTCTCCGAGTAATTTGACTATGGTTTCTTTTGACGTTAAATCCCTTTTCACAAATGTTCCGATAAATGGCGCCCTCTCTTGTCTTGAACAAAGACTCCGTGAATTTCATTTTTCAAGCTTCGAAATTCAAGAACTTATTTCCCTTACACGTACTTGTCTTTCTCAAACCACCTTTTCATTTCAAGGCAATTTTTACAGACAAACTGATGGTTTAGCTATGGGCTCGCCCCTGTCTCCCATCCTTGCAGATTTCTACATGCACTATTTTGAATGCTCTCTTTTTGATAAATTCTCTTTCCCTTTCTGGATTCGGTACGTTGATGACACATTCACCTTACTTGACACTTCTCTTCACAATATTGAGGACATTCTTAGCATTATGAACTCTATTGATAACAATATCCAATTTACGTATGAAACAGAAAATAATGGTTCACTCCCTTTCCTGGACACCCTTGTCACCCGCAGTGAAACTGGCTTCTCTACATCTGTCTATCGAAAAAGCTTCGCTGTTTCTCTACCCCCCCATGCTCGTTCATGTCATCCTCCAAGTCAAAAAATGGCTGCCTTTTACACATTCATAAATCGTGCTCTTCATGTTTGCTCTGATTCTCAGTCTCTCAATAATGAAATTCAATATATTAAAGCAATTGCATTTGATAGAGGTTACAACCCTTCTATTATTGATACTGCCCTTTCTAAATTGCAAAACTCTCACTCCTCAAACTCATCTCAGTCTTCTACTCGTTCCAATATTAGCATTGTCTTACCTTTCTTTCCAAAATCAACTTTTTCCATTGCTAAAATTCTTAGTCGGTTCGACTTCAAAATAATTTTTACTCCTACTAATAAACTCACCCTTTCCAACCTTAAAGATCCTGTTGAATTATCAAATTCATGGGGCATTTACAATATTAATTGTCAGTGTGGTCTTTCTTACATTGGTCAAACCAAACGCAGTCTAAAATTTCGTATTAAAGAACATAAGCAATATATTGAAAAACAAGAAATCAAGAAATCCTCAATCGCAAAACATTGCTGGGAGACGAGTCATGCTTTTGACTTCAATTCGGTTAAGATACTAACTAAACCTACTTCTATACAAGAACTTAACTTCCTTGAAGCTTTCCATATCCATAAAAATCTTGCTAATCTTGTTAATTGTGATTTTGCTATTCCACCATTATCAGACTGTTGGAAATATTACATTAAAACTAATTTTTCTTAATCTTTTAATGCAATTCTCGCAATATCTTTCCATTTTCCACCCATTTTTCCTATTAGCTGTTCCCTGTTTTCCTATTGGCTGTTGCCTAGGATCCTCTGTTTTCCTGTTGGCTGTTGCCTAGGATCCTCTGTTTTCCTATTGGTCAAGAAACTTATCACTTGAATCCCCATCCTCCCTATATATATATGAGCAAATCTCCACTATCTGTAGCACTGAGGAAGGTATGCTATATGCTACCGAAACCGGTATGCTTGGAATTTGAATATTCTGGTGTTCTAACGTTGAAAATAATTTTAACTTTAAGCCTAAGTTATAATAGACATAGATATTAAATAATGCATGATCAGATATTAGTTAAACATTTGGTACATTAAATATGCCTTTTCAAGTAAATACAACCAAAATAAATTTAATTTAACATTTTTAAATTTTTTTCGAAAAAGTTCAAAAATGAACATTTTTGCAAAACTTCAAGCCGTTTGCGGAAGGGTAAGGAAATGTCCAAAAAATCTCAAATTTTTTGTATGAACTGAGTGCCACCAGTGGCCACTTTTCCGCACCCGCCATAATCGAAAATCGAAAAAAGTTTTTTTCGGCCCACCCTAATGTACATCCTCTTTTGTACAGCATACAGGTAAAGTTTAAGTAAGCATACAGATTTACATAACTTTATTTCTACCGAGTTACAGGTTTTTGTTTTACAGTATAGTCAACCGAAAAATAAATTTAATCATGTACACGCAGAAATGTTTTAACATTTTACTTACCCATCATACGTAGTATAGATGTCTGTCTGTCTGTCTGTCTGTAAACGCTCTATCTCCCGAACAAATTGAGATATAGACTTGAAATTTCGTATGTACTTAGTATGTAAGAATGGGAAGAAGCCAATTTAACACCAGTAACCTCGATTATCCGGAACTTTTTTTTCGGACTCTGGAAAAAATCGTTCTGATGAAAGGTATATAAAAATTTCGATTTTTTTTTATTCTAAGGAGTGGGCGTAAAAAGCAATAAAACAACACAAATTTTACATAAAGAACAAAGTCGATCGGATTATTAATTGCCGAAATATTTATAATCCTTTTTTTTCACATTCTTCGATTTTTCATGACTCTGTATTTTATTCAAATTTCCATTCAAAGATATATTTTAATTGGAAATGAGACGTTAATCCGGCGCAGTAAATTGTTATTTCATAAGATTTTTATTTTTGGAGTTATAAGGATGTTTCTTTTACGGAATTCAATACTACATGAGTAATTTGGCGTGTTACATAATTTGTCGAAATTGGTTCATCAGAAACTCATTAATAAAACATTACTACGCGTTAAAAAATTTAAATATACTTTTACGTTTTATTTTGGAATTGAGATTCATTTTGTAAATAGTTTACGCATGTTTTATTTTCCTATTTTATATTATGCATATCCATGATAGGTAAGTATTATGGTGCCCCCCCCCCCCCCCGCAACGACTAGTTTTATGTAGGTTTCATGTTTTTCAAAAGCAAAACCAAATTTGGAAAACATACTTCCAAGCTGTAGGAAAAGAAAATTTTCCATAAGGAACATTTCTGTTCAATTATACATTTCATTTCGCATTTTCTTAAAAGTGTTTTCAACATTCTCTTAAATAATAAAAAAAAATCAGAAGAACTAAAGTAAAAACTTTTCAAAAAAGGAAAAAAGGACCATTCAGAAAATTACATGCATAAAACAACTAGAATCTTTCTTTAAACATTAGTTTCTGTTTTGGAAAACATTTTAAAGAAAAAGTTTTTCGTACGAGGTTTTAATGCAAATCAGAAGTTTAATATTTATATATGTTAAACGTGCTCTTTAAAAACCCACTACTTTATTATATATGTGTATATATATACATAAATAATTAACTGGAAATGCAAACTAAATTCAAACGCATAATTAGCAGCATTATTTGATTTAGTTGCATTAGTTACATTATTTAATAAAAGAATAGTTATATTTTTTTAATTATATTTGGTGATCTTTTTTAAACCACGACATTTCCCTATGTTATTTCTTCCTAAGTATTTTAATGATAAGAAAAATGTGACAGATAATATTTTTTAGCTGCTTTTTCCCACCTGAATATCTTTATTTAAAATATAGTGAAATATAGTTAAAGTTATGTTGCAATACCTATAGTCCGGGATGAGGTATCACAGACAACCCTAATAACATGCACGGTCACAGTGACGTCACTGTGGAGTCACTTTGGTCACATCACATGTGTGACCAAAATGCCACCACTCAGTGACGTCACATTGTGACTGAGATTTCTTAAAAATCTTTAGAAATTTATAAATATCCTTCAAAACATGTTATTTACTTTAAAAAACATGTTTCTGGCAATTTATGTATCGCCGCTTTTGTCACAGTTTCGTCACAATGTTAATGTCAAATTAGTCTCAAATGACACATTTTTCACAAATTTATCACATTGTGACCACTTTGTGAAACGTCACAAAAGAGCTCTAAAACGGCCATAACGACTTCACATTTTAGTCACTGTGACTTCACATCGACGTCACGTGACGTCACATCGACAATCGATGGTCACAAAGTCACAATGTGACTTCACAACGACATTGCAGTGACGTCACCATGCTTTACGGGAATCACCTCATCGAGTTCATGGATGGAAATCTCGAATCAGTTAAAAATCAATTCGCATATTAAAACACATTCCGTCTCCCAAGTCTTATCTTGATGGAAAACACCTAAAAACTCGATATTAGCGATTGGCTCATAGGTTTACCCATTATGTTTTCCTGCTCCCAATCCTCTATGTTTTCATTCTTTTGGATGCAGGAAAGCACAATGATAAATCTACGAGGCAACCTTTAAAATCAGGTTTTTAGGTATTTTTCACCAATATATCACTTAGCAGACTGACTGTGTTTTAATACGCGAATCGAGATTTAATTATTCCTAGGTTTTCATCCGTGAACTCGATGAGGTGGTTGTCTGTCCGGCCGCATTCCGGTCTACTATACAATATATAGTGTTAGGGAGTAATAGTTTACATGTTTCTGCCAAGAAATATCTATCCTTGTAACCACATAAGACTTTATCTCTCACCTCGTTAAGGGAAGAGATCACATTTAGTAGTTTGATACAGTTTAATTTTGATACAATATTTAAAAAAAAGGGTTAAGCTGTAAATATATCTTCAAATTAAACAATTTTCATTTTGAGTAAATTCTACAACTCTTTTTTTTTACGTGTTCTTTTAAATAATTTAATGACAAATAATTAGAATTTAGTTTAATTAAGGCATGATAATTAAGGATTTTCAAAAATATGATTTGACACACATGAGTTACGCGAAAAACTCTCAAAAATACATTAGGTATATCCGCTCAATATTATATATATATATATTCTAAAAAGGTCTTTTTCTTTCTTTTATTTAAGTTGACAAATCTAGTCAACATACATGATTTTGTTGTTCATGGATGAGATCGGCTAATTCTAATTGAAAATGCAAGTATTCTTTTAGCAGTCGCATCATTAATTTGGTTGTTAGAACATAAATATAGCAAGGCAAGGGTATCCAGTCCGGTAGTTTCTTCAGGGGAAAAAAGAACTCGTTGACGTTCGAAATATTAGTATTCACTAAATCATGAAAATGAAACACAATTCCCAAGGAAATTTCATAAAGGTCTCAGGATGGATCATGAATAGCTACAACGTGCTGTAAAATCTTAAAGTAAATTGGAACTCTACATAACGTGCAGACACCAGCTGACATTTTGATTTCAACATGGGCAGGCTGAGCCTGCCCATGTTGAAAGTTATCTACAAGCGACTCAGGGTCGATGGGGCAAAATTTCATCCATCCTGGAAGGGACAGGGGCGTCTTGTTTTATTCCCAGATCAGAAAAAAATGAGTTTGGATGTCTCTGACTGCCTTGCTTTCTATTGGCATGACATGAAGAAACGAGAAGAAATTTTCTCCAAATGACAGCACGATGTAGGCTCATTGTTGAACTTCGGTATAATGGTAAACTTAACTTGGCTCTTCCTTCAAACCGTATCTTAGCTGTCAATTTCCTAGGGTGGCCAGAAACCCATTTCTTGCCACCTGAAGATAGAACTGGCGGCCTAAATTGAATTTTCCAGTGGAAGTGGCTTCCAGAAAGTGGCTCCATAACCTTTTCAAAATCCTCAAAGGAATGGTTTTTGATAATTAACGACTGCCATTGAATGGCCTGCCTTGTACGTTCATCTAAATCCCCAAGAAAACGTATGGGGAGTCCTGAGTAGATTTTTAAATGCCAATGGCAAGCAGTTCAAGTCTGTGGCAGAACTGAAAGCCGCCATTATTCAGGCCTGTGATAATATTGATGCCAATGTCTTCCAAGGATTAGTAAATAGTATACCACATCGTATATTTCAAGTCATATATAAGCATGGCGGATATTTTGTTTATTATCGCTAGTGACTTTATTTCGGCGGAACACTTCTTTTTTTATACATTCACTTTTTTTCCTGACCAAGTGAAACAGGGAGTGAGTTATTCCTTGTAAATATGCATTTCTATACAGTCTTTCTTAAGGCCCCTGTCCTCGCTCGAAGAAACGCTCGCGAGCTTAATGCTATTCCTATGGGAAAGCATTTTTCTAATAACTCTTTCGCATTTTGACATTTTTGAATAATTTTTTTGCATTGGATAGCTGAGGTGCATGCCGACAGCGCACCTTTTTTACTTTTTCTATTTTGGTTGCAGATATATTTTTTAAAAAGCACTTTCAGTTTCGAAACCGGTTTGGAAAGTGAAACTAACTTTATAAAAAATATCTATGACCAAAATCGAAAAAGTAAAAAAGGTGCGCTGTCGGCATGCACCTCAGCTATCCAATGCAAAAAAATTATTCAAAAAGGTCAAAATGCGAAAGAGTTATTAGAAAAATGCTTCCCCATAGGAATAGCATTAGTTTGCGAGCGTTTCCTCGAGCGAGGACAGGGGCCTTAATACATTTGCTTCGTGCACATGGTTTTGTTTCCTGTCGAATTATTGTACAAAATCATAGTGGCTTTATTTAGGTGGGTCACACTGTACATATATATATGTGTGTGTGTGCCCGTGTGTGTGTGTGTGTGTGTGTGTGTGCGTGTAATAATAAAACAATTTTCGCCCATAAATAATTTCAAATTCTTATAGTATCTAAAAGAAAAAAGCTTTTTGAGGTTTGACTGCTTTTAATTTTGAAATATATGTAATTCAACGAAAAATAAAGAAGTTTTATTTAATTTACCTGTTTGTTAATAATCTTTCATTTCACTAATTGTTAAAGTTTGAAAAAATTTAATAACTTATTTTTAACACATATAATAAAAAAACAAAACAAAAAAACGAAGTAATCATTTTTTATAATAAATATTATTCTATTAATTGAATGATTTTGGATACAACACAGTTGAACTTCGAAGAATATTACTATTACTACCACTAATGATTTAATTTAATATTTTGTTCTTTTAAGCATAATTGTACTGTTATGAATAAGAACCATTTATGTTCTTACTCATATAATAAATTTATTTTAAAAAATAGGTAAATTTGATTTAATTGTGATTAAATGTTAATAGCAAGCTGAAACTAATTGAATTTCAATTGAATTCAGCTGCAATTAGTTTAAATTGCAAAAAATATATTTTAATTGTATATTGCAATTAAATCAATCGCAGTTAAGATATCTTCAAAATTATGTGAGAGTTGAGGTGAGCATTTGAATGAATTATGATAACACTTTAATTTCGTTGCACAGTTATCATCACCAATTTAATTATTATTCTATAAAAATCTGTCCCCCCTCCCGTCTCCCAGCACATAAAAAAATAAGTTTTATTTTTTCTTTAAATTCTGCTCTTTTATTTTACTTTATTTTGCCTATCTGTTTCCTTTTTTGCTTTGAAATACTAATACATAATTAATCAATCCTCTGAATTCTTCTTCACCTAAATTTTATGTTAAGCTTTTACCCGATCCAGCGCACAGTTAAAAATCTTTAATTCCTATTAAAAAACGAAATAAAACAAATGTGAAACATTTATCACCTTGATACTGCAATAAATAACAGATCAATTGTCGAACGCATACTCCATCCCTACTCGAACCCAGCACATAAACTTTTCTTTTTTTTTCTCATGATTTTCAAAGTAAAAGTTTTTTAATTTTTGTAATTTACTTAATTTTTTTAATCTCATTTTAGAGACAAAATTTATTGTTTAAACCTCCTCTTAGATGTTATTAGGTGACAACACTGACCTTCCGACGATTGGTAAGAGAATTGATAGCACTTTCTCTCTTCTGCCAATATGTTAATCAAATGCCTAAAATATGAGCCTTTCTGGAAAAGCCGCCGCTCTGTTAAAACCACAGGTTGCATATGGCACTCCTAGGAGTGAAAAGCTTATCTCGTGAGTGACCCCCTTAGTGGAGCCAGAATTGCACTCCTAGGGCACTCCAATTGCACCCCTAGGGCAGCCCATGACACCTACATGGCACCCTTTGGGGGGCCGTGGAGTGGCATGGGGTGCCCTAGGGATGCAATTCTGGCTTCTCAAGGGGGGTCGTTCACAAAACAATTGTTTCACCCGTAGGAGTGCCATATGCAACCTGTAATTTTAACAGTCCGGGGAAGTCACTTAGATCAATAAAAACATGCGAAATCGAATTGGTCTAGGATAAACTAGTTCATATCAATGAATAGCAGGGTATACTAGTTTATCATATGCGCGTTAGGCCAAGCTAGTCTGACCTAGGAAACACTAGTTTATCCTATGAACGTTAGGATAAAAAAAACGGGATAAACTAATTTGACCCAGGAAAAACTAGTTTATACGATGTGCGTTAGAATAAACTATTTTGGCCTAGGAAAAACTAGTTTATCCTATATGTTCGTTAGGATAAACTTGTTTGACCTGAAATTGGATTTGGGTATTTATTAATATATAAAGTTTTGATATCTTCATATTTCCTCTGATAAAAGCATTTATTGAAAAAATTGAGCAATATAACTTTTTCTGTTCCCCTGTACTTTAAATCATTGGAATCCTCGATGACGTCACCTTAGGAAAAGCGTGTATTATAGATGAAATGATAATCGTACAATCGTTAAAAAAAAAACACCTGTTATGAAAACTCGTGAAGATATTGGAATTAATTTCATCGATATCATTATAAAATTGAAAAATTGAAAAATGTATATAGTGAGGAGATAATAATATTTGACCAAAAACTTCTAAAAAATCCTAGACCAACAATACTCCCACTTGTTGGTAATGGTTGGGAATAAAGGGCAAAGGAGCAATTTCTATAGTCAAAAGTCTGCGGTCAAAGAAGTTATTGAACTTGTTATATGTAGGTGTAAGAAAACGTGTAAAAATGAGAAATGTTCTTACTTAAAGGATTATCTGTTTTGTACTGGCTTTGCGAATGCAGTGACAGTAATAATACAAAGGGCTATCAATGTAACCGCACTGTTAAAACTAAAGGTTGCATATGGCACTTCTAAGGGTGAAACGCTTTTCTCGTCAGCGACTCCTGTAAGGGAGCCAGAATTGCACCACATGACACCTTAAGACTCTCCCATGGCACCTCATGGGTGCCATGGGAGGATCTAGGGCACCTCTAGGGGTGCAGTTCTGGCTCCTTTAGTGGTGTAGCTTACGGGACAAGCGTTTCACCTCTAGGAGCGCCATGTGCAACCTTTAGTTTTAACAGTGTACAACAAAAGTAGTTATACTGAACAGAATGCGTAGCATCCTAGTACTGTGTATACATATAAATGCTATTTTTAATAATTCTGTCAATATCATGAATTATTTATGTTATTTCATTAAAATGTTTTGTTTGTATATAACTTGTTAAGAAAACACTAACAAAATATACATATAATATCTTTCTTATTTCTTGTGCTTTGTTTGCATCTTATCAATATAAACATTTAAAAACTCAATTTACACCTATTTGGATTGAAGATTTGTTTTACTTATAAACTGACAGGTCAGTAATAAGCCACAAATATTAAAGAAGTTCGTAAATGGCAATCATCTTCTACGCCATGTTGAAAATCATCTCACAAATGCATAAAAAAATGGCATCTGAGATATTTGAAACCTACATATTAAAACCTACAAAAAATAAATAAATAAATAAATAAATAAATAAATAAATAAAAATAAATAAATAAATAAATAAAAGGTCAAACTTAGCACGTCAATCTAGCTGGAGGCACATTTTATTATATTTCAAACCCTATACTAGTATCATACGCATCTTTGTGGAAAATTAATATAATATCGTGTCTTACTATTAGAGAAAGACAATAGCTTCATTCGACATTTTCATGCAAAATGTTATAAATTTCTCATCTGGAAAGATAGAAATCGATTAAACCCAACTCCCTTTTAAAAGCTTTACAGAAAATGTCTATCGAACGAACAATAATCTGTAAAGCTGTCATCCGTTCATCTTAACCATATTTTATTTCTCTGATTCGCTAAGAGCAAATGCATGACCGGTCCTGAAGGAAAGATTTAGATAAGGCATTATTAATGCGTCGGTATTTCCATTTTGTGACGAGATCAGAAAATAGCGAGATAAAAGTTACTTTCAAATCTATTTAATGTATTCCAGGACATAACGTCTGTCAATGTTTTCAAAGTAATATATGTATCAGAAGCTTGAAATAATAATTTTAAACTTTAGTTTAGAAATCTTTTGATGCTACGTTTTATTTTATATTAATCAAAAGTATATTTCTGACTTATGATTAGTTATAGTGGGTTTAAAAAAAGGGTTGTAATTATATATATATACATATAAATACTTTTACAAATAAAACCAAAGTAGCTCAGATATTACCATAACAATAAGCCAATGAAACCAGTATTTATACTGTCATCCTATTGAAATCATTTGAGGTTTGAAGTGATATAGAAAGCAGATTACCAAAATTATGAAAGGCAAATAGATAAATAGACAGTAGAAGGCTTTTTTATTAAACTACTCATCAGGGGTGCATAGTTTAATAAAAAAGCAAAACATCCAACCAGTTTCTGTTGTAGGTCGTGCTATAAGCTAAGAAATTCGACATATAAAATTATAATTTTCGTTTCAGAAAAAAAGTTGTATAACCTCACTCAGCCTTTCGCGATCACGAAGTTCATTTTCATTTTTTAATATTTGTCGAATGTAATCTTGATAATTAAAGAAATGTTTATTACCATTTAGAACCAAGTATTTACGACAATGTGCAAACAATAAAATAAAATAAAATAAAATAAAATAAAATAAACACTTGGAATGTATAGCATTTTCCATTTTTATGGAGATAACACTGAAAAAAAAATGACGTACTCAAAAATGAGTAAATCGATGCACTTATATCTGATTGAATATGGTTGGATCGAAAATGAATTTATGCTTTCTCAATTTTGAAATATTACACGTTATCATACCCAAACAAAACGATCATTTTGCATTCAGTAATGGTTTATTTCCTTCATGGCGACGTAAAAGATGTTTATTTAAATATATATTAAATTATGCACATTATTTTAAAATAATTTAAAAAGTGATCGTAAATAATTTTTTTTTCATAAAAATACCCAAAACTGTAAAATTTAATACGCTCATGTCTGATAATATGCACAAAACGATAACATTAAAAATGTCTTATATGAACCCGAAATCAAAACTAATTAAATTTTTATAAAAAGAGTTACCGGAAATGGATACAAGGCTTGTGACGTATTAATAAAAAGTTTCAAGATGACGTTTGGCAAAGCTTTATATTTACAGCTACACAGCAACACAGCAAACAAATTCAGAAGAAATTAAACAAGTTGGAAATTGCACGTAAAGCGTAGCAAATGAGGTGCGTTCGTTGATAACGAAGTTTTAAAATATTCAGATCTTGCTGATATAGTAGAGCGTACTTTGGATACAGTATAGTGGTCGAACTCCTTGTGTTCCTGTAAATATGCAGGGAGTAATTTTTATTATACTTCATTAACGTATATCTTATTCATAAAATATGAAGTAGTTTAATATAATTAAAACATGCCCCAAACAGTGTTTCCCCGTATAACATTATTTAGTGGAATACATTTGTGTGGCCCTGTAATTTAATAATAAATATTCTTTGCATCACAGATTGTACAAAATGTATTTTTAGTATATACTTCATAGATTCATGTCAATTATGTTATATTCAAATGAGTGTAACACCATTAAAATGCATTTGAAACTTTTTCCCCCCATTGACCGTAATGTAACGGAATACTTTTGATTGTCCCTGTAATTGATCAATGCATCCCATTTTCATAACATTTGAAATGACTCGACAAAATTATGTAATAAATATATGTTTTAAATTTCAAACGATTAAAATGCATTTGAAACTTTTTTCCCCATTGACTGTAATGTAACGGAATCCTTTTGATTGTCCCTGTAATTGATCTATCCATCCGATTTTCATAAAATTTGAAATGACTCGACAAAATTATGTAATAATTATGTATTTTAAATTTCAAACGATTCGGTTGGGTAGTTTTTGCGTTGTTATATGCGGACAGACAGACGGACAGACGGACGGACTGAGCGACAACAATAGGTGCTACGTATTTACATAATTACGAACGCACCTAAAAAGAATAATTGGAAGCAATGTTTTAAAATGAGAGCACGCTATGTGCTCTGTCCTCAAGCTTGTTATAGTTGAGCGTGGGTGGAGACTGTATTTCAAATTTCCGACAGACAAATGTTGGGCCGTAATGGGTTTCATTTTTAACAGGACAGTCTTTGCCCCGGTCGACGGTTCACGTCCGCTCTCCTCAGAGTCGAAGCCAAAAAACCCTCTTTGAGCCTCTTTGAAACTGCATATATACAAAGCAAATTTCTTTATAATCGCCGATATTTGAGAGAGATGAACAGATAATTCAAGTACTGTAGAATTATTATATTCAAGCTGTTTAACATTAAGTTCTTTGCCTGAAATATGATTTTTATAATGTCAGTTGGAGAGGTTTCAAATGAAATTTATTGCTTATATAATTGGGGAGTTGAACATTTTTTTATACACAAAATGTATTGGTCTTGTATCAAAGGGGGTCTACCAGGGCTGCGTTTTTGCCGGCAGAAACAAGTGGCAGAAAATGTGGCAGAACTGGCAACAACTGGCAAAAACTTGCATAAATTCATTTCAAGACATAATCTGTGACTTTTTTAGTAGTATTCAATTGCTTATACATTTTATTCATAATAAATAACAAAGGTACTACTCTGTTATCCCGTCGACCAAAATACTATCGCCAAATTATAAGATTAAATGCCAATAATGGATGATCGTGAATGCCAATTCAATGACATTAAATACGATACACGTGTTTAAAACGTCATTAAGTTATTTGTATTTCAACTTTTTAGTTGTATTTTTATTAATAGTCTACTAATTATTTGTTTTTGTTTTCTAATTATTTAAAATAAAAATTACGTCCATATGTATAATTTGGCTATTAGTTTGGCGATTTGTATAATTGTGTCTACTAAGGGCTAACATCTGCCTCTATTGACAGTATGCTAATGATGAAACTCATAATGTTACAAGCTATATTTGAAAAACAATACTGCAAAATAACTCATGAAGATATTATGTATCTCGAAGGTTTTGTAAACGACAATTTATATGAATGTAAAATAAAACTTGATATGATTCACAATGTAAATATGGTAAATACATACGAAAATAATCTTTTATACAAAAGAGGCTTAGGAGATTAGGCCACTGAAATAATAATCATATTAAGGAATTAATAAACAAAGATATGGCATTAGTCATATCTTTGGATTGACTGTGGATTGAAGCTGACAAGTGTAAAGATGGTGACGCATGTGAAACCTGTATCATATCTACTCATCAATGATCCATATCACAAAACCGCTTGTTTTAGAACTACAAAGAGCGCAGAATTAGTTCATTCAGACCTATCTGGGCTTATGCAAACCGCTACGGTTGGCGGTAAACATTATTTTTTTACTTCTGTCGATGATTTTAGCCGTTTCACCATTATGTTACTATTGAAAAACAAAGATGAAGTTTTTTCCAAAATTCAAATAATATGTAGCAATGGCTGCGAATAAATTTCGCAGAAAGATCAGGCGATTCGTACCGATAACGGAGGGGTATATACCGGAAAGGAAATCGATAATTACCTAAAAAAGAGGGAATAGACCATTAATTTGCCTGCATCTATTGAAAATAAAGTCTACCATTGAATGATATATATCTAATTGCTTACGGGGCCACCTACATTTTAAAACGGACCCAAACTTTTTTTTTCAATAACAGTACCAAATTATGACTATATAAGTTGATTCTACACTCTTCGATTAGCTTAAAAACAAATTTTCATGCAATTCGTATACAAGTTTCCGAGAAACTAATTATTTTAAAGCGAATAAACTTAAAACTATTATTTTAGGAGGCAAATTGCAGTTCAGTACTCGATTGTTGACTCAGTTCAGTACTTGATTGTCCTCTTCTTGAGGAATACATCTTAAGCCCTACTCAAACAAAAATTGAAGATTGCTAAATTACTGGATAGTATTCTTACACCATCATTTTGGCAGTTTTTTTTTTCTTTTTTTTCTTTTTTTTTTTTTTTTTTTTTTTTTTTTTTTTTTTTTAAAGCGTAATTTGAAACTATTTAGGAGAAAAATTTATTATTTTGGATTTCTGTAAAACAGGACTTTATAAATCTAAATCCATCAAAAAGTTGCAAATTAAAATACATATATATATTTTTTTTCGAATATTAATTTCATAATTCAAAATTCATATAATAAAATTATAAAAATTGCAAATTCAACATATTTATATTTGGGTATTTTAGTGTTATTGCTACATTAGTACATTAAGAATATAATTATAGGAGATATTAATGAAAATGTGAAAATGTAATTTAACATTAGAAGCATTAAATTTTGAATATTGTATATTGCAATAAAGTATTCAAATGTCCTGAAGTTTGGTGTTTAGGCATAATTTGAACCGACAATATCTTTTTAAAATTGGGTATTGCCATTGAATAAAACGTAGATTAAATTCGTTTTATTATGTAGATGCCTCCTAAGCAAATTTTATAAGTATCATTTAAAAGTAGACTTTATTTTTAATCACACGATTATCAGAAACTTTCTTCTACGATAATAACTTGTTGAGAAGTTAGTTGGGGGTGTTAACTTTTTTTTATGGTTGATCATAGATTTTTAATCTGTGTTCAGTCACTAGTCGTAGTATATAAATATACTACATCAACATTTTATTTTGTGATGTTTCACACTCTATTTTCACATTTTGTTCAATAAAAATTTGTAAATTATTATACTTTCTGTTAGAAGAATGAAACTAATTATTTTTATTTGTGTATCTGTTTTGACCATAAGTCTTTCTTTAGATATCTATTTCCTCTCTCTTTTGCCAGCATTTAGACTACCACAAAAATATTTTTTTTGGCATATTATTATATTGCACAAACAAACCTCAAAAGTCTGAAAAAAAAGCCTCAAAAGCCTCAAAAGTTTAGGAGAAAACTATCCCAACTGAAAGAAAGTATCAATTTATCACTGAAAAAAGCGATTTTTTTAGTTGTATGTATGTAAAATTTGCTACGACTTTTCAAACTTCATTACAGTTTCTCAAAATAATATGTCATACTCTAAATTAATATAGTCCTGTGCATTTTTCGTTTTTTTTTTTTTTTTTTTTTTTTTTTTTTTTTTTTTTTTAAATTTATGTGCACAATAACTGTTGTTTTGTATAATGTTAAAATGAATTATATAAATAAATTTTTATTTATAATAAGATTTTCATTGCGGTTCAATAGCGGAAGCACATATAGAATTTGAAAAATATTAAAACATAGGAATTAGTACAAACTGAGCATTTCATCCGCTTACAAGAAGGATTAAAATAACGCAGATAAATGAAGGTTGAAAAAAGAGGGAATTATTTTTAAAATAGTACTGTTTTTTTTTTTTTTTTTTTTTTTTTTTTTTTTTTGATAGTATCTAAGCTACTTAATTAATCATAGTACTTAATTAACCATTTTTGTATCGGTACCCACATGAATAAATCGCATTACAAAAATGCGTCTATGATTCATAGCACAAGGTAATTCTAAATTCGACCATTGGGGAAAAATCAATAAATAAAAGCGATAATATTTAAAAAAAAAAAAAAAAAAAAAAAAAAAAAAAAAAAAAAAAAAAAAAAAAAAAACCGCCATATTTCTTGTATTAGTTCTTACATTAGCACATGACTTTTTTTTCTCATACTAATCAGTTATTTTTAAATTAGGATTTGATTAATTTCTGTAATCTCCAATTAGATTATGATTTTTCTTCTGTGCAGAGTCGTCGGTAATACCTGAACTGCTTTATCGAAATACTTCGGATGCTTTTTAATGGCAAACTAATCTGATTATTAAATTTTTAATTTACAAGGATTTACTAGAGAATGCTTGTATATTTTATTATGTGTTAAATGACAATTCATACATCTCGAAAGAAAAGGGTACTCCCTTTACTTATGTACTTTAAAATTTTGAATTAAAATTTTGAACGTTGTTTAACTAAAATGAAAAATAAAAATTCTGCTTATCACGTAGCAATTAATTAAAAAATGAAATAATTAACCTAGTTGGCATTTTTCTTTTACTCTTTTGAAAACCAGTATTTCTCCAAAGAAAATTTCGATGTATATAATCACAGATTACATAAAGCATGTGGAAGAATACTAAAGAATGTATAATTATCGATGATAAGTGAGCCTTGAATTCCACAAAAATCTGCTAAAATCTGATTTTCATTTCATTTATTTTCAAAAGGAAAGATATATATGTATGTGCATATTACGAAAATTAAATTTCCGCGCTTTATTAAATTTTATTCGTATTTTTTTTCCTAAATTAATTCTGAAATTTTATTTGATTAAAATTTACATCAAGCCTGTCCAACCTTTTACTGAGCTGGGGCCATATCTCAGATTTAGGCAAGCAATGAAGAGCGCCATTATTAACATGGCTCAAAACATGAAAGAAAATCATCTTTTAATATTCGTAGCAATATATATATTTGCAAATGAAACATTAAGTCCCTTTTAATCTGAAGCATCGTGTAAAAAAAAAAAAAATAAATAAATAAATAAATAAATAAAATAGTAAATTGCAATAAATTTGAATAATGCATTTTTTGCGAGGGGTTGTCTCAAACGTTTTTGAATTGGAATGAACCAGGAAATCAGGAAATGAAATATCATCAATTATTAAAATAAAAAAATAATCAGAAATATTGTTAGGTTTTTTTGAAGACGCGAATACTCTGCAATAACTAGGGTTTTTTTGCAGATGTAAATTTGCCATTATAAAAAATATATAAACAAAGTCATGGGTGGTTCCAAAGATAGCCTGAAAGAGTTTTCATAGATAATAAATTCTTTTGCACAATATTATAATTTAAAAAAAAAAAAAAAATTACTTAAAGTTTCAAAGGTCTGGGGGAGAAAAGACAGTCTTCATCCATCTTATAAAACAGCCAAATGGCTAATGAAATAACGTCAATAATTATAACAAAAACATCGAAATTTCAGGCACGAAGGAGAAAGATCGCTTTTTTTCCTACATTTTACTTCTTAATGTATTAAAAAAGCATTGCCAACATTTATTAATTCCTATTGACATAATTTCTATGAAAAGATTTATAAAGCATAACTATAAATTAGTAAAGAAATGCAACAGCACATGATTAGTTGAAAAAAAAAACTAATCATGTCCTGTTGTCTTTCTTTTAATACATTGCTTACATTATAATTGTTGTTGCATGAAACACACTTGTAGAGATTTTTAAAACATCTCTCAGTAAAATATCAAGGATTTAAATAAATTATCGTTTACAAGATAATTGTATTTTAAAAAAAGGAAGCGAAAACTCTCAAAAGGGTGCCAAGAAAACCTACAAAGGGCGTTATGGCGCCCGCGGGCGCAGCGTAGGACAGCCCTGTTTTACACTATCTTAAATAATGTTCCATTCATTCCGTTTATTTAAATTCATTTCTATTTAAAATGCATGTTTTAATATTTTATTTTCTTTCAAGTTCTTTTTTTTTTCTCAATCTTACTCAATGCTTTTCCTGCTGAATCGTATCATTTTAATTTCCTTCAGATATCAAAATATAGTTCGGAGCATTTTTTAGCTGTGATTGGCTTGCCTGCACACTGCAATGCGGAAAAAACTTCCGCAATTTTGATATAAAACATCGAGAAAAAAGAGCTGAATTTTCGTGTATCCAATTGTCTTTAAAATCTGTATGTGATATTCAACTGACTTCTAATAAAGGCGTTTTCAACAAGTATATATTTTTTGTTCTCTTCTTGCTGAAGAAATTCCAGTGCGTTCCATCCATGTCAGAACGGCTACTACGACGATAGAAAATAGGCTGTTCTAAAATATCTCATCAGCATGTCCCTACCACTAGTAAAAGTAGTAGAATGGCATGAATTAGAATTTCAGATTTAGGAATTTAAAAGTGGCTTTTGAGGAATATTCTAAATGGAGTTATAGAAAATGATTTGATTTGAGATTTATAATTAATACCGAGCATAAAAATAGTATAATTTTTCGTAATCCAGACAGTCCACTCGGTAGACATGTAATAAAAAAAAAATTCGCCGTTTTCCCGTTTCGATTTCGCTCCAAATTTTTATATAAATATACTTTTATTTATATTTCAGTAATATTCTAACATTTAATTATCAGCTAAATTCCCCCTTTTCCTTAATTCGGCGTTATATACTATTATTTTCCTAAAAAGAACTCAGTTGTATTATTAAAATGTCAATCTGTTATTTCGAAATATTAATCTATTCTATTATTTCATTTCTCCTTTTTAGAATAAAAAACATTTTGTCGGAAGCTTTATTTTTAATATTTTATTAAAAATCGTTTGCATATATCATAATGCATTGCGATCTTAGGGACCTTTTGCCCTGTTTAATTCTGTGAGTTTCCGCCGATAGTCAAAGAATTCTGTTATGACTCTCCACTTACTAGCCAATAACATAATTGGGAACGACCTCTCTCCGCAATCTGATTCCTTTAATTGTATGTTCCATGCTTAGGTTCAACCTTGGCTCGAAAAGGATTATATTATGCCGCGATTAAAACTCACATACCCGAGGTTAAAAATCAAAACTGAGCTGTCCTTTCAACTGTCAAAATAAACCTCTCCAAGTGCAAACTTGATTCGAACGTTTGTTAGTCGTCATGTTACTCTAAGCTGCAGAGTTTCGAAGTTTCTTTTTTTCCCTTTAAATTATTATGACACGGATTTAGAATCAAGAAGCCTAACTGTGATAATGGATTAACGACGGAAATAGTATGATAAAGAAAATTTTTGTATTTTACTCTCCGGAGGTGATTTAATTTGTTCCATTTCGTGGGTGGCGTATTGCTACAGATTGGAATATTATGTGGAATAACCGAGTAAAATTAGGCAACTATGACACTTATTTCTTGATCCTTTGGAAGAAATCACTTAGCATTAAAACTCCATTCTGCCAGATTTCATCGGTCACGACGTATATTGAAGTTCATTTTTTTCAGCTGTGATATAAGTTTACAGATTAATCATGGACAGCATGTGTATGATCATTTTTATTTCGCTATATCATCGTCGTTCTATAATCACTTCCTTCTCTTATTTCAGACTTGTCAAATTAATGTATTACAACGGACATTTTTCGGAGATAACGTTAACTTGTAGTAAAAAAGATATAAAAATCATGTATCAAGCATCGGTTATGAAACACTTTTCAACACATTCAGAATAATGCAACAAAACTGCACCGTTTAAAAAATTAATATATTACGTCTTATTTCATCATATGGAAATGCATAACATATTTCAAAACCCAATATCAGCTGTTCCGTGCAGAATTAGAAAATCACCCGAATTTTTTAGTAGCCCTGTATATGATATAGTTAAGTGCATGCATTTCAAAATTTATTTCACTTGAGAAACACATATACTTCAGTTGAAAATTCCCCTTCAGCAAAATTCTCTAATAATAAGGAGAATTCTACGTGAATATTTTTGTGCAGCCTTGTATATGAGACATAGAATTTGTTTATAACGAGTAACATGCAAAAAAATAATTAAATTTAAAAGCACATACCAAATTTTAAAACGCACACACCATCAATTATTACTCAAAGACAATACTGTAACCGATTTCTTTTGTGTGTCCCTGTAAAAGAATACAAAATACTATAAATGCCATGATCTAACGTGATCGTAGTGAAATTCGGTGATTTATATCAATTTCAATGCACTTGAAATAGCATAACATCATTAAAATATTCTACAAATGACTCTTCCCCATATACCATAATGTAATGTAACTCGTTTGAGTGCCCCTGTAAATATACTATTAATCGTATATAGCTCATATGCAATATAAACATATTTTGATAACGCTAACTAAGCTTTAACGTTTGCATGAAAATCCTAGTATATTTACGGGATTAGAGCGTGGATAGACGAACAGACGGATAGTGAAACCGAATGCATAAACACTTTTCAACTTTGTTGAAAAATTTTTAAAACAGGGTTGATTTTTAAGAAGAATGAATGCTTATAAAAACTAGTCGTTGGGGGACACCGTAATACTCATCCATCATGGAAATGCATAATGTAAAATATAAAAGTAAAACATATGTAAACTATTTAGAAAATACTTTGCTACATCAAAATAAAATTTAAACGTATATTTAAATATTTTTAATACGTAGTAATGCTCTATTGCAGAATTGAGGGTACTACTTGATTATCCCGTCGACCGATTTTGACAAGTTACAAGTGTTACATGTTTAATGTCAAGTGTATGAGACATTTACGATAATACATTATTGGCATTTAATCTTAGTATTTGGCGATAATTTTTTGGTCGACGGGATAATCAAGTAGTACAGAATTGTGTACACGAAACATCCTTATAACTCCAAAAATGATAATAATGCTAACTAACACTTTTACTGTGTCGGATTAAGTGTCTCACTTCCAATTAACATATATATTTGAATTGAAACTTGAATGAAATACAGGGTCTTGGAAAATATCATTATAAATATCTCGGAAACTAATTATCTAATCGACTTCATTCTTTATAAATATTTTTTTTGTCTTTTACATTCATGCCTTAAAGTTAAAAAAAAATCGAAAATTTTTATATACCTTTCATCACAACCAATATTTTGAGAGTTCGAAAAAATACTTCCGGATAATCGAGGTTATTGATATTCAATAGGCTTCTTTTTATTATTATATACTAAATACACACCAAATTTCAAGTCTCTATCTCATTTTTTTGTGAGATAGAGCGTTTACAGACACACTTCCACACACACAGTCAAACAGACGGACAGCTATTCTGTTTTTCTAAAAATACGTTTTTTGGAATCCCCAGAGATTGAAACTTGAAATCTGTCAAATTTTTTTTTTTTTTTTTCGATTTTCAAAACAATTAACGATTTATCCTATACTACGTAATAAGTAATACTCTGTACTACGTATGACGAGTAAATAAAATTTCTTTAAAAATTATTTTTACATTTATACTTATTACTTACAAATCATACGTAATATAGGGTAAATCTTGCAATCGTTTTGACAATCGAAAACAATTTTTGACGGATTTACATGTTTCAGACACTGGAAATTCCGAAAAATATATTTTTAGGAAAAAATTGCCGTCCGTCTGTCTGTCTCTGTGTCTGTAAACGCTCTACCTCACGAACAAATTGAGATAGAGACTTGAAATTTTGTATGTACTTAGTATGTAAGATTGGGACGAAGCCTATTTATTATCAGTAACTTTGATTAACCGAAACTATTTTTCAGACTCTCAAAAAATCCTTTCTGATGAAAAGTACATAAAAATTTTCGAATTTTTTTATTTTAAGGAGTGGACGTAAAGAGCAATAAAATAACACAAATTTTGCATAAAAAACGAAGCCGATCGAATTATTAGTTGAAGAGATATTTGTAATCCTATTTTCCACATTCTTCGATTTTTCTTGACCCTGTATTTTATTCAAATTTCAATTCAGAGATATATTTTAATTGGAAATGAGGCGCTTAATCCGACGCAGTAAACTGTTAGTTAATATTATTATTATTTTTGGAGTTATAAGGATGTTTCTTTTACGCAATTCGGTACTATTTGAGTAGTTTGGCATTTTATATAATTTGTCGAAATTGGTTCATCAGCAATTCATTAATAGAAGTTTACTATGTATATTAACAATATATTTTCATATATTTATGTTATGCATAAACATGATGGATTAGTATTACGGTGACCCCCCCCCCCCCCAACGACTAGTTTTTGTAATGCATAAAAGAATGCAATAAAAGAAAACCAAGAACAATTATCTTTTCAGTAAAATCAAATAACGGAGCGACTTGTGTAACTAAAAGAGACTTCCGTTTACTTCGGGGAAGAAAAGTTTAATGGAAAATAAACATTAATTCCATAAAAATAAGTGAAAGAAAAGCTATTGATAGCATATAAAATTTTATTTTTAAATATTTTGTGATGGGATCCCTATTGCAAAGAAATGTGATTTATATTAATTACATGAAAAATGTTTTAAAGCATTTTTACAGCTTATTTCTAGAGGTAAATCCTTGAATTATGTTTTAAAACTGAAAGAAAAAATACATTTGTCATTAATTTTGTCGCCTAGAAAAATTGATTTTGCAAGAAATAAATCTTGTTTATCTTTACTTATCACATTTTTTCCCTTGTTTAACTAAAGAAAAAAATATGTTGTCTTGTATAGAACATTTTTTGTTCTTTCACGTTCAATACTGTCTTAAAACCAAAAAATAAACAAATAAATAAATAAAATCTCAATTTAACTTTTATGTTTAATGATGCATTCAAAGGAAATTGAAAACAAATTTAAAAGCGTTTTACAATGTAGTTAAAATAAATAATTGTAAGATGCACTGTTTTTGTATTAGTTTCCTAAAAAGCTGAAATGTGTTAAGGAATTCGGTTTGTCTGCCTGTTTGTATATCGCCTGTCTGACATCTAACTCGCTTAATACACTATCTACCAATAAGTATTTGGAAACTTTCAATTTTTGACATTTTGTCAAATATTTAAAAATATATTTGCCGGATTCTTCAGAAACTTCAGGATTATGAAGATTATGTCTGACCTCATATTTATCAACATTCATTTGATAAGCAGGGCAATTAGGGGGCCAACAAAAAATTAAAGAATACCAGAAATATTTAGGATCATCCTGTACATGAAAATGCACGAAATGATTTATCGCTGCAGAATACAAGTATGTGGATACTGCACAACATGTACACTGATTTTTGTAAGAATAGCGTGTATATTCATGGAGAAAGAGTGATTTAAAAAAAAAAAATTCAAAAATTCTGGTATGTTTTTTGTTTATATCATGCAGGGTTTTTGACCAAATTTAACGTAAATTTCAGAAATATTGGCAAAATCTACTAGAAAAAATATAGCGCAATTGGAATATAAAAATATTAAATATTTTATGAAATGTGAGTAGTTTTATAAAATAATTTTTATCTGCGCATGCGCAAACGATAAAAACGATTCTTTTACATCATTTAATAGTCAATTTTATGGAGTAACTTATAAAAAAAATCCAATCAAATATCGTGAAAATACAAAAAGATATCATATTATAAGTAAGCTGTTTTTACATTGATCTCTAAAAACGGCTGAATGATAAGGGTTTCTAGTATTTAATGTATACAATATCTAATACAATACTTCTGTTAATAAGTATCTTGACATCTGTGATAGAAAAGAATAAAAGCTCTTTTCCTTTTCTATCACAGGTGTCAAGATACTTATTAGCAGCAATATTGTATTAGATATTGTATTCGTTAACTAGTACTAATTTTTTCCTAAAAGTCAGTTAATAAAAAATGTCAATTTGTGGAGAATCCCTTATCATTCAGCCGTTTTTAGAGAGCAATATAAAAACAGCTTACTTATAATAATGATATCTTTTTGAATGTTCACGATATTTGATTGGATTTTTTTTATAAGTTACTCCATAGAATTGACTGTTAAATGATGTAAAAGAATCGTTTTTATCGTTCGCGCATGCGCAGATAAAAAATATTTCATAAAACTACTCATATTTCATAAAATATTTAATATATTTATATTCCAATTGCGCTACATTTTTTCTAATAGATTTTGCCAATATTTCTGAAATTTGCGTTACATTTGGTCAAAAACCTTGCATGATATAAACAAAAAAATACCAGAATTTTTGAGTTTTTTAAAAATGTTCACTTTTTTTCCATCGATATACATACTATTCTTCAATGTACATGTTGTGCAGTATGCACATATTTGTATTCTGCAGCGATGAATTGTTTCGTGCATTTTCATGTACAGGGTAATCCCAAATATTTCTGTTATCTTTAATTTTTTGTCGGCCCCCTAATTGCCCTGCTTATCGAATGGATGTTGATAAATATCAGGTCAGACATAATCTTCATAATCCTGAAGTTTCAGAAGAATCCGACTAGTATATCTTTAAATATTTGACAAAATGTCAAAAATTAAAAGTTTCCAAATACTTATTGATAGATAGCGTATACTATAGGATTGGCGTGTAATTGAAATAATTAATAATGTTTGTTTACGGTGGTATTTTCTTTACTTAAAATGGAAGAACTTTAAGAATTCAGTTACATTAAGGTCGACGGGGAAAAATCATTTGCGATGGATTTAAATTATTTTACTTTATTTCAAACACAATGAAATTTATATCAATTATTGGTATTCACCAAAATGTACATTCTGTAAAATATGGAGTGTGAGCATTTATAGCTCCTTTAAAGAACACTGAAATGAATTCAGTTGCATTATAATAAATGGGGGGGGGGACATTTGCAGTATATTTTAATTATTTCACTCTATTACAAAACTAATGAAATTCATATCAATTTCCTAGGTGCACTGAAACATGCTTTTTGTAAAATATGAAGTGTTAAACACTTATTAGACTATCATACCAAAGTATTCGGCTGCATAATTTTCTATGGGTAAAATGCAACATAATTAAACATAATGAAATTAACATGCATTTCTAAGGTTCATTATAAGGTACTTATTATAGCATAGCATTACAGTGACACACAAAAGATACCGGATATAATAAAATCTATCAGGGATAATAATTGTAATCTAAAATTTAAAAATATGTACGTAGTCTTAATATTGACTTTTCCTGTAGACAATACTATTATAAAATAAAATGAACTATGGCAATAATATCGAGTTTGTCACAATATTAATTTTAACCGAGTATAGCTCGAAGTTCCCCGCAGGTAAACATTTAATATAATGTTTATAAAAAATATTTAAATATTTTTACTATTATACTTTTTTGTAATAAATGTAAGAGCGTAACAAAAGAAAATCAAGAACAATTATCTTTTCAGTGAAATCAAATAATGGAGAGACATGTGTAAGCAAAAGAGACGTTCGATTACTTTGGAGAAGAAAATTTTAATGGAAAATAAACATTATTCTTTAAAAATTTATGAAAAAGAAAAGTTTTATTGATAAGTTACAGAATTCCATTTTTAAATATTTTGTGATGGGATTCATATTGTAAGGAAATGTGATTTATATTAATTACACAAAAACTATTTTAAAGTATTTTTGCCATTTATTCCTAGAGGTAAATTCTTGAATTATGTTTTAAAACTGAAAAAAAAAAAATACATTTGTCATTAACTTTGTCGCCTAAGAATATTGATTTCTTAAGAAATAAATCTCGTTTATCTTTATTTGATCACACTTCTTTTTCCTTGTTTAACTTAAAAAATAGCTGTCTTGTATAGAACAATTGTTGTTCTTTAATGTTCAATACTTAAAAAAAATAATTGAATAAATAAAAAATAAAATAAAATCTCAGTTTAACTTTTATGTTTTAATGAAGTATTCATGGGAAATTAAAAGTAAATTTAAAACGTTTTACAATATAGTTAAAATAAATAATAGTAAGAAGCATTTTTTTACATGTTTCTACAAAGCTGAAAAGTCTTCATAAATTCGGTTTGTCTGTCTATTTCTGTACCGTCTTCCCGACCTCTAATTCCCCTAAATATACTCAGATTGTCGTTTAATCGATATAATTAATAAGTTAATGTATACTACGTATGATGGGTAAGTAATACCCTATATTACGTATGATGGGTAAGTAATATCCTATATTACGCATGGTGGGTAAATGAAATTTCTATAAAAATTACTTTTACACTCATCTTTTATGCTTATTTTTTGTAATACATAAAACAATGTAACAAAAGAAATCAAGAACAATTATCTTTTCAATAAAGAGAAATAATAGAGAGATTTTTGATTATTATGGCGAAGGAAACATTAATGGAAAATAAACATTATTCCTTATAAATATATGAAAAAGAAAAGTTTTATTGATAAGATATAAATTTCCATTTTTAAATATTTTGTGATGGGATCCCTATTGTAAAGAAATGTGATTTATATTAATTACCCGAAAAAACATTTTAAAGCATTTTTACGGCTTATTGCTGAAGGTAAATCCTTGAATTATGCTGAAAAAAATACATTTGTCATTAATTTTGTCACCCAGGAAAATTGATTTCGCAAGAAATAAATCTCGTTTATCTTTATTGAGCACTTTTTATCGTTTCCGTAAAAGAAAAAATAGATATCGTCTACTGAACATTTTTTGTTGTTCCACGCTCAAATAGATGCTTTCTTAATAAATAAATGAAATTAAATAAAATAAAATACAAAACATATTTTAACTTTTAGGTCTCAATGATTATGTAAAGTAAATTAAAAACAAATTAAAAAGTTTTACAATATTGTTAAAATAAATAATTATATCAAGTACTTTTTTTTTTAACATTTTCCAAAAATGCGGAAAAGAATTTGTGAATCTGGTTTGTCTTTCAGTTTGTCTGCCGCCTGTCCGAGTTCTAACTCTCCTAACTATACTGCGATTGTCATGTAATTTATATAGGCTAATAATGTTTACTATGGTATATTCGCTATTGAAAATTAAAAGTGTAGCTTTTATTATTCCTTTATAGGGGCACTCAAAAGAATTCTGTTACATTAATGTCTTCAAGGAAAAATCGCTTGCAGTGTATTTTAATAATTTTATTCTTTTACAATCATAATGAAGTATATGTTTAATAATGAGGTGCATGAAAACAATACTTTCTGTAAAATACAGAGTATTCAGAGTTTAAAGTTCCTTTACAGGACCACACAAATGAATTCAATCACATTATGATGACATAATGAAAAATCATTTGTGGTGTACAGTCAATTCTGTGATATCAGTCGATGTATAATCTGCAAGCGTCTATTAGCCACACGATATGTTAGAATGAAATCAATAAAAATTGTCATTGACAGTTAATCTCGTAAAGTTAAATTTGGTACATATATTTTTATAGTAACCAATTTTCTAATGAATAAATATTTAAATTTCCTTGAGTAACAAACTTTTATCTGTTTGCAGGAAGTAATGAATGCTCATAGACAGCAGGAAAAAGTTATTGACAACAAACCAAAACTGAAACTATCACTTTGTTGTGTAAATACTTAAAATTTTCTAATTAATTTTTTTTTTCATCTTAGTTATTAAATATAATCAACAAGTCTTGCATTACTTTTTTTCTCCATTGTAATTTTTGTGCAATTGTATTTCTAATTGTAAATCTCCATTGTAACTTTTGTGTAATTTTTGTGCAATTTATAGTCAGACTTTAAAAAATGAACAGTAACCAAAGGGATCATCTATAATCCGCTAAACCCTCGGTCCCTAAGTGTCCGGATTTCACAGAGTTGACTGTAATTTAATTTTTTATCTCTATACAAACATTATAAAACTGATAGGAATTTTCGAAGTGCACTTAAACATGCTTTTTGTAAAATAAGAATTGTAAAACACTTGTTATTTACTTAAAAGTTCACACAAAGGTATTCGGTTTCATAATGGTCTGTGGGGAAAACTATTTGCAGCATATTTTAAATATGTTACACTATTTTAATCATAACGAAGCTGATACGTATTGCTGAGGTTCATTATAAGGTGCTTAATGTATAGGATAGGGTGAGCGCATACTTAAAGGGGATATGCAGAAAATACCGGAAAGAATAAAATCTATCAAGTGATAATTCCTATAACCTCTTCGGACCCGAGGTGCACATTTGTGTACCTCTGATTTCAACTGCGTATTTCACTTAATATTTGAAATTTTTTTATTGAGACATGAAAATGTTATTTGTGTACGTTAGCCTTTTCTAGTTTCAGCAAGGAAAGGCGCTAGCAGTCTTAATTCATATGATTTTGGAGAAAATAAACGAGCAATGGCGAAATATATAAAACTTCGAAAAAGTAAGTACATTTTCATAATTAGAAAATTAATTTTTATTCATAATAATTTTTAAGAATGTTTATAAACTCTTCAGTATTGCATAAATCATTTAAATTTTTTAGCTGGATCATAATACCTATTTAAATTAGATGTAATTTGTAAGGTACACGTATGTGTACCTCCGGTTTCAATTCTGTGTTTTTGGAAAGAAGTCATCTCGCACAAAAAATTTTTACTGAATGACATCTAATTGGTGCAATGCTAAAGTTGTGGAATTATTAAAAAATTATACTTAATTGTAAATAAGAGTTAATTTTGTTGATGTTTTAAATTAAACATTAATTTTTAAAAATCGTAATTATTATATCTTTGTAAGAGTAAATAGACTGATGAGGCCAATGGTGATGTCTTCTGGCAATGAAAATTTATATGACACAGATATAACCATTGAGGATATTGCTACAGTACATATCCTGAATCCATGTAACAATAAAGTTTAACCTAAAAGGTTTTTGTTATGGAAAGCTGAAAATAAGTAAATTTTTAAAACTTGTGTTACAGCACACTGAATAATAACGCTGAGAATAAAACCTTATCTTTTCGCAAATATTTATTTAATCTTTTTTTCTTCGAATAGTATTCCGAGCATCATTGATTGATGAGGATTATCTAAAAGCATATTTTCCAGCATCGTAAATCCTTTTGAATCATTTCTAGATTAGTTAAATGAAGATTTTTGGAAAAAAATTTCATATGAAATCAATTCCGTTCAAACAATTCCAATTCCGTTATATTCCGTTCAAACACGAAACCGTCGCTCAATAAATGCATCTAAATATGAAATTACAAAAGTTGGAGGCGTACACATACTCATGGGAACTTTAAAATATCTCCAAGCAAGGTAATACTGGCAAAAAGACTTGTCAGTACTAAGAATTGCAGCTACTATGTCACGTGATCGATTTTTTGAGATTCGAAAATTTCTTCATTTTGCAAATACATCAAATGATCTTTAAGCAGATGACAAATTATAGAAAGTAAATCTTATGTTGAATGCCGTAAGAATTAAATATTTGTCCCTGCCCCGACCAAAACCTTTATCACTAGATAAATAGAGCTCACTAGATCCCATTTGCTGGACGTTGTAGATCTAGACAGTATGTGCCGTTAAAATCTAATCCGTTGGAATTAAAAAACTGTTTTATCCGCCTGTAATGACCATATCCTTGACTGCCAAATATATCAAGGAAAAGGAATTGTACCAGCTGATAATTCGAAATAATTATGATTAGGTCTAGGGGGAGGTATTGTCAAATTGTTTTTTTAATTTATACCAAAATACAACATACGGGTGATTTACTAGGACTGTTTTTTTACTAGTGTAAAATGTGTTGACTTTTTATTCAGGAACAGTATCTACCAATGTGGAATGATTATGAACAAAAGATTTGGATTAGCAGATAAAAAAATCAAGAATGATCGAGATTTGTAACGCGATGAGTGGGATGAGAGACTAAGGGAAGAGAAGGATATGTGTATACTAAACTGGAAAGATAATAAATGTGTACCTTTGTTTTCGACATGCATTGATAGCGATCCCGAGAGCAGTTGTGTTAGGTGGTCTAAAGATCAAAACTGTAAAATTATTGTAACACAACCTGTAATTGTGAATACAAAACGCGTATGAGTGGCACAGTTTTAATTGATAGGTGTTTAGCTTACTACCGTTGTCCTATTCACACAAAAATAGTAGTCAACAAGAGTTTTTATACATTTTATAGATTTGGTTATTTCCATTTGTTGGATAATGTATATCAGAAATTGCAAAACAAGTGAAGTTCCTCGAAAAGACAGATTGTCTCTCTTGCGGTACTTTTAGAGATTGCTTAAGTACTGATGAAATATAAGAGCAAAAAAGTTAGTGAAGAACGACGACCATGGAGACCACGCAAAATTTATTCATCTGAAAATGATTCTGAAGACGATTCCGCAAATAAACCACAGCGAAAATAACTTAAGTGTATTTAGAAGCCAATTTACTATATTAGATACGACAAAATTGGACAGTTTCCTCATTCAACAAATGATTTGCTTCAACAACTTTGCTTCAAAATGTACGTATTAAGGCTGCAAATCTAGAACAAGAGTGATTTGCACAAAATGCAATATGTATTTCTATATATATAAAAAAAATAAAAAAAATTCAAAAATAGCACGTAAAATAAGCTTATATGTACCAATTGTCCACCAAATTCCTCGTTTAAATTAATTTTTGAAAAATGAAGTGTTTTTTGCAGAATGAACCGGAGGTGCACATATGTGTACCTGCTAGTAAATAGAAACTAAAAATAATTATTTTACTTTTTATTACAAAATTATGTTTCTGTACGTATAAATAGATAGAACAAACTGTGAAATAATTTTTACGATAGCTTAAAATGTGTCAGGTCTGAAGAGGATAATCTAAAATTTAGAAATATGTAAATAGTTTTAATGTTGATTTTTTTCTGCAAATAATACTGTTATAAAGTAAAATGCTACAAAGTAATAATACAGCAAGAATTTATTATTATATCGAGTTGAACACAAAATTAATTTTATCCGAGTGTAGCTCGGTCCTTTCTGCTGGTAAACAATTAATATGATTTAATAAATTCTCAATTAACATGCTTCATGCTTTCAAGATAAAAAGTAGAACTGCAGCAGTTACAGTTAGTCATTTCCAATTTAAATTAAATGGACAAGTCCAGCTAATTAGCAAACAGGAGATCAAAAAGTATCTGAAACTAATAACAGCTACATGTACAACAAGTATTGTCAAGCTTTCGTTTATATTATTGATAGATGTGAAATAGTAACGCATACGTTTTTGTCTTGGTTTTGTTTATGACGGGCGATTATGAACACGAGGGATATAGGCCCAGAGGGGGAAATGCCCTCCATGAGATCGGTTTAAGGGAATTTAACCCAAATTTACACAAAAAATGCAAGGTAAAGGAAAAACTGATTAAACCTCCGAACGATTAGGCCGAAGGGCGCGATTGGGTTCCCAAACCAACACCTCCCGTCTACTATCTTCGAGAGTAGAACTCTCAGTCACTGGTGGGGCAGTTAAAGATAAGGAATTTTTCATACTTTTATTATTTTAAATTTTATAAACTTAGTATTCTTTTATGAATTTTTAGACGGTAAAATTTAAATGCCCTGTTAGAACAACTCAATCATCTTAATTTGCTTTGAATTTTTACAGATAGCACATAATATTGATAAATAGAAAACATTATAATAATATATATTGTACGAATTGTGAAATTGCTTTTAACTTAAAAATTTTCATTGATGTTCTTACCTACTCTGTCAAAAAAAAAAAAAAAAAAAAAAAAAAAAAAAAAAAAAAAAAAACAATCATCTTGTTTTTCTTTCGAACTTAACAGATATCATATAATATTGAGAGGAAGAAAGCATTGTATTACTTTCAAATTGTGTAATTGTTTTTTATTTAATTTTTTTACTGACGTTCTTACTTACCCTCTCCAAAAACCCCAATTATCTTGTTTCCTTTAAATTGTAACTGATATTATATAACAAAGCGAGGAATATAACATTGTATTGTTTTAAAATTGTATAATTGTTTTTTTTTTTAAATATATACATTCTTTCTTATTGCTAAAAAAGCGTAAGGAAGGTTATTAAAGGCAGAAAAATAATTTTATTTAACTGTTGACATGTTTTAACTCATCACCGAGTCATTTTCAAAACAATTAAAAATGATATTCCAAAATTGTACAGTCTATGGTGCATTTCATTATCTGCCGAGTAGCCAAACCACCTCCAAAATTGAAGAATGCCATTTGTACTAAGAGATTGATCAAATTAATTTCGAGAATTATTCAGAAGTATGTGAAGTACCCTTAATTAGAGGTCAAAGAATTACTATATTGGAATGACAAACAAGAAATTTAAATATAGAAAAAGAAGCATACTGCTGATATTAAACATAATAGAAAAACAGAAGCCGTGGTAAAATTACAGGAAACTTCTTGAGTTGGGCTTTCAACTCAAGAAGAAAATATCCATGTAAACTTCAATGAAAAAAAAAAAAAAAAAAAATTTCCCTCCAAACGATATTATCTATCCATTATAAGAGAAACAACAGAGATTCTAACACGTAAAAATTCCATATGCAACGATACAAAATCATTCAACCTACCAAAACTGTGGCATGAGTTGATTGATGGTTTCAAAAGATAGAAATAAAAATCGAAGTAAAATAAAAAATAACATGCGTCACATGAAAAACTGAATGATGACGTTTTAGTTCAATGCACCATATACCGTGCAACTTTGGAATACCATTTTTCATTCTTTTGAAAATAACTCTGAATTGAAACATGACAAGACTTAAATAAAACTATTTTTCTGTTTTTAAAATCTTTCTTACACCTTTTTAGCAGTAAGAAAGAATGTGATTGCCTTTTACTTAAAATTTTTATATTCTTACATGTGGTAGTTCTTAAGAAATACGTATATCATTACATAGATTTTTCAAATGAAAAATGATTGGAAAATAATTTAAGAAAAAGAAAATTTATGGAGACCGTAAAGTGTGGAGGGATGCATAATATTTCTTTTTGTGTTCATTATTTTTTAATTCTATTTTTTTACATCTTTCCCAACATTAACGATCTACAGTTCGCAAGTCAAGTTTTAAAAACATCACTAAATTAACCACAAATACCATTGAACAAAAGAAATGAACAACATTGAAAATATTCTAATTCTAACTGTTGAAAGATATTTTCCAATTTAATAATCTGCGAATCAAGATATTTAACGATCTCTCCCATTTGGTGCGATAAGAATGAAAAACATCATTAAGTTAGAATTCACACTAATGATTTTCGAAACTAAGTTCCGTGTTTCTTTTCTGTATCACTGAAAACATATGCAATATTTCCAGTCACCAAACAGTGTTTCCAGAACTATATGTAAAAACATTATAATTGACTGGTAGACGTTTTTTTAGTGAACCTTTTCCTTTATGACTTTAATATTAAACAAATAACCAATTAAAGTTAATTAGCTGATTGTGCCGACCCAAGGGCGTGGTTGGTAGCGTCAGCTGCTGCCACACCGCGGATTCCCGGTTCGAATCCGGGTTCGAGCATGGATGGTGTGTTGTCCCTTATAAGAGTAATAAATATATGTAATGGATATCTGTAATAAATAGTGTTCTGTATTGTCTCTGTTTATGTTTATTGTGGATCAATCGAGGCGGCAGCCATAGTAGCTACAGGACTCAAAGCACTGTCAAAACAACAACTTAGCTGATTCCAACGATATCTGAAAATATATTTGCCTTTAATGTTTGCAACGTAACTGAGTATATGTTACTCACTCTTTTGCTAGACTCTCATTCAGAGGGTTTAGAAATGTAGCTGCAGAAATTTAATATGCTTAATTAAATTTCTTTCTTTCTTTCTTTTTCTCCATAAAGTAAAAGTTGTTCATTGGCTTATCAGACACACATAATAGAAGTATTATGAATAATAATAAACCACGCATTATTACCAATCAAATAGCACCCATGGATTATTACTTAGATATAAAAAGATACAGCACTCCGTGGATTGCGCGTGAGAACCCTTGGACTAGCCGGTACCCCTGATCTGGATATCTATAAAAGGCAGGAGAATATCTATTTATCTTTTTTGCTTACCTGAAAGAAACATTACGACAGTTAATGTTTAAATTAATGTGAAGATAAATTATTGACGAATGTTCGAATTCACGCCAATTAACTGTTAGGTATATTTTTTAACACTAACAAGTGTATGGCGACTTCTGTTCAATAATATTCCACTAGAGAGGAGAATTTATTGCAAAAGAGACTTTTAGCTATTAGAAAAATTTTAAGGTATAGTTTTCCAAAGTTATTTCAAACAAATTATTGGAATATAAAACAAACCCTTCTAATCAATAAATTTGAAATAAAGGAAATGTATTGAAGAAGACAAAGAAAATTTTTTAAATGTATAGAAATCAGGCTATAAAATATCATTTTGCCACGAAAATATTTTGAGAAGTGTGGTAACGACATTCTACAATTTTAATAAGATTTATAAAAGTATTTGGTTCAAAAAATGTATCAATATTATTAGTATCATTATAGGAGAGATAAATAAAAAAGTTTATAGAATTTTTCATAATGCATTCACATTATATTGGTGACAGAAATCAAAGATTTATTAGAGACACCGTATTTTTCAGATAAAAATATTTAATTGCAAATGATAGTTATTGTAAAATTAACGAGTGCGAAATATTTTAGATAAACCAAAAACGTATGTGATTATGCGATAAAATGGGTGAACTGAATTACGACATATTTTTTCTACAAGTGACTTCAAGAATGAACAAGAACAAAAATCATGCACAGATTATGAACCACATTAAAAATGCTGTAACAAAAAGTATCGATTGAAGATTTAAAACATGAATTCTAAAAGCAAACAGTTTTGAAAATGCCTAATATATTTAAAAACCCAATTTCAGAAATTACAATCTGTAATCGGAAAATTTTCTGAACTTTTTTGCCCAGCCCTGTATATGATCTACAGGTATACTACATGGGTAGTATGTTGAACCTTAATTCAGTTAAGAAACACATAGTAAACGCTTTTTCCAATTTCCGTCAATAATTGTAAGTTTAATCGAATTATTTTATGCAGTTTTGTATATGATCTATAAAATTTATACATACCAAGTGACATGCAAAAAATTAGTTACATTTAAAAACACATATTAAAACTGAAAACGCATTTCCTGCAATCAATTTTCATATAGACAGTACTGTAACCGAGCATTTTTGTGTGTCCCTGTAAATGAACGGTAAATACTATGCACACTCTAATTTACGGTAAACATCTTGCAGTGCACCTCAGTGAGTTATGTCAATTTCAATGTGTTTCAACTACTTTAATATTATTAAAATAATCGCAAACTATATTTCCTTCCACACTTTTCTTTTGAGTGTCCCTGTAAAGGAATCATAAATACTGCTCACTTATTTTTCAATAGCAGACATACCATAGTAAATAACATATACCAATTACAGGGTAATTTGAGTATATTTTCTGCAGCTAGAGCCCAGACATACGGTCAGACAAACCGAATCCATAAACATTTTTCATTATGTTGAAAAGGGCTGGCAAAAGTATAGAATATATAAATCATGACTAACATTCACAAAAACCTACAAATTCGGAGAAAAGGATCGATAAGGGATTTTTTTCATTTGAGCAATATGATCGATTTCTCAACCTTTCTATAAACCTTCTATAATTCCTTAAATGACTTTCTGAAGACGTTCTATTTATAAAAAAAAAAAAAAAAATACTGGGATTTTGATACAGGACTTAGAAGCTTTCACTGGATATTTTTTCTTTCTTTCTTGAAAAAATAATAACACAATGATAAAACAAATATGTGCGTATGAAAAAGGAAAAGGGGTGGGCATGTAGGATAAATATATATACAATTTTTATGAATGAAAACATTTGATATTCAAACTTTTAAATTTCTTAACACGTTCGTTGCCGCTTACATGAAGATGTGATGAGAGTTAATGCTGCACTGTAGAAGTGGGTTTTTCCCAGAAGCCGATTTACTTTTTATAACAAAGAATCAGCGAAAGATTTTCCCGCGCCTGCGCGTGACTGGCTATTGGACATCACCCCATATCACGCGCTGGCGCGTGAGTGGCCCCTTAAGTTAGCGCCATATCACGCACTTTCGCGTGAGCGGCAGCGGCAGCGAACGTGTTAAATACAGAGCTCACGTGTAAAACATTTTTTGCTTATTTCAAATTTTTCGACGATATTAATAATTTTATTCCAATATGTTACGCGTAGATATTGATTACAAGTGTTTAAAAGGTTTTAGTAATACTTAGTTTATTTGCATATCTGTCTTCGTTTTATTTTAATAAATTGTGTTTCTATAAATTCGAATTCCAGTAAAAAACTACAATCATTCATCGAAAATATTAAACTTTTTTTTTTTTCAAATAAAATTTTTCAAATATCTATGTGAACGAATCATGTTTAAATTTGTGAAAACTTCTTAAAAATTTATACGGTTTCAATAAATTTAAGCCACGCTCACATAAAAAATCCCTGTCGGCTTGGCCTATAGCTGGAGGTAGATTTTGAAGAGTGCTCATTTCAACAACAAAATATAAAATTTGATTACAGATAAACCCAGTTTAACAATTTTATTTGGCCGCCCCTTTGAAAAAATTTTAATTTCATTTTAATGTAAGAACTGGTTTTATCAGAATCATCTTAAGAAAATTCGGTTCAAATGCCCATTTTGACAACATATTTTAAAATAGAGTATGACTTTATGAAATAAGGCACATTTTGTAGTTCCTAAATAACAAAAAACTGTCATTTGGATGCGTTTTGAGAGCAAAATTGAATTTAACAATGAGTCATAAAATAATCAGTTTGTTATTTGAATGCATCCTCATCAATTCTTTGATCATGATCGCTTCGAAAAATTTTGTGCAAAGTGCCCACTTTGACAGCTTTTTAAAATATATTCAGCCTTTATCAAAAAACTGGCAGTATGGCACATTATACAGTTCCTAAATAAGAGAACCTGTCAATTGGATGCGCTTGAGAGCAAAACTGAAATTTAAAATGAGTCAGATAAAACGCAGTTTTTTATTTGAATACCTCAATTTTTCAATCACGATCGCTTCTGGAAATTCTGTACAAAATACCTAGTTTGGCAGCCTTTTTTAAAAATGTATTCTACTTTTATAAAAAAAGAAGAAAAACTGGCCGATACGTCAATTATATAGTTCCTAAATAAGAGGACCTGTAAATTGAATGCGTTTGAGAGCAAAAATGGATTTAAAAATGAATCAGAAAAAACGCAATAAGTTATTTGAACATTTCCTCAATTTTCCAATTACGGTCGCTTCGGGAAATTCTGTTCAAAATGGCCTTTTTGGCTGTCTTTTTTTAAATATATTATGCTTTTATCAAAAAAAGGGCCAATACGTCAATTTTATAGTTCCTAAATAAGAGGATCTGCCATTTGTATGCATTTAAAATCAAAAATGAATTTAAAAAGCAGTCGAAATATAAACAGTATGGATTTGGGGTTTTTTTTCTCAACTCCTTTTTTTGTTTAATTTATTTTTGCTATAAGAATTGCTCCTACGAAAAACTTGTCAATATAAAAGTTGTAGATATTATTGAGAAGATGTAAAATAATTTTTATTAGATTTGATAGTTTAAGAATTGACGAAGTTATGGATTTTGTCATTTTTCACCCCTCTTTTTGTTTTCATTTTTTTTTTTTTTTTTTTTTTTTTTTTTTATCGGTAAGAAAAAATTCTTTCAAAAACTTGTAATTACAAAAGTTTTAGGCAACTTTGAGAACATTTATAAAAAATTTAGTTGGATTTGATATCGTGAGAATTGACGAAGTTGTGAATTTTTTCTTCCCAAAACCCTGTTTTTTTCTCCTCTTAAGACTATTTTTAACTTTATCAAAAATCCGTCAAGCTTAAACTTTTGCCTATTTTTTAGAAGTAATATAAACTTTAAACTGATTCAATATCTATTTTAATTAAGAAGTTATGGCGTTTTTTCGGTTTTCACAAAATCCTTCTTTATTTCCAACCCCTTGGTCCGATTTTGCTCATTAACGAACTCGACCGAGATTTTATATCTTTTGATTTTATGTATCAATTTGGAAAAGATTAGAGCAGAATTATAGAAGTTATCATGTCCAGAAGAAAGATATATATATATATATATATATATATATATATATATGAGATACAGATATATATAGATATATAAACTTTTTTATTGATGGTAGTTTTGGTATAGATCGGTATAGACCTGCAAAAAAATTTCAGAAATTCCAACATGGGAGCGACTGCTCGTATTTCATACAAAATATACCTATAAAATTATAAAAAATGTAATTAAAAGCAAGAAAAATTTAAATTGTCAAACGCGCAGAGTATGTTTTATTTACAAGTGCATATTGTATATAAATGAAGAAGTATGATTATTTTTCATATTAAAGTGGCTCAAAAAAGCAACGAAAATTTTTTTAAAGAACTAAAACAACTACATAAATAACTTCTAAAAGGACGACTCTATTTATTTGAAAGTGACCAAAGGACAATAAAGAAATTGCTGTAAAAAATAAAAGTCCATATGATCTGTCTTGATTGACAGTTTAGCCAGACTTGTAACAACAGCTTTACCTGATATTTAAAAACATCCATTAAAACTTCCTGAACAAATCTTAAAAAACAAATTTAAGTGAATGCTTCATTTTGAAATTCTTTCAAATTAGATTTTGTAGTAATAAAATTTTGTTCCAGGTAAATAAAGATATGTAATAATTTATACTTCATTTGAGCATAAACTGTTGATTCGGTTTTAAAATAAAATTAAAAATCTCATGATATTAAAGATAAATCATTTATATTCATTACAACGAAGTCGTTATATAAGGAATAAATTTCACACTTTTAGAAACTTCGTTATAAGCTGATTATCTCCGAATTTTTAACTATCAATAGCAATAATCTAATTAGAAAATTAGAAAAATGTAATTAAAATCAAGAAAATTTCGAACACGCAAATTATTTTTTATTTGCAAATGCATATATAAAAAATAAAAAATAAAATTATTTTTCGTATTAGAGTGGCTCAAAAAATCGATGAAAACGCTTTTAAAGAACTAAAACTACGACATAAATAACTTCTAAAAGGAGAACTCTATTTATTAGAAAGTGACCAAGTGATATTAAAGAAATTACTGTAAAAAATAAAAATCCATATAATATGTCTCGATTGACAGTTTAGCCAAACTTGTATTTAAAGCATCTGTTTGGCTAAACTTGATATTTAAAAACATCCGTTAAAACTTTCTGAATAAATATTAAGTAACAAATTTAAATAAATGCTTCATTTTTAATTTCTTTAAAATTAGATTACAAAATATAATAAAATTTCATTTCTAGAAAAAAAAGATGTGTAATAATTTTTACTTTATTTGAGCATAAAATGTTGATTCGGTTTTAAAACAAATTGAAAAAGCTTTTGATGTCAAAGATTATAAACATTTATATTCATTACAACGAAGTCGACATATAAGGAATAATTTCCATGCTTTTAGAAACTTCGTTATAAGTTAATTTTCTCTTAATTTTTAGCATCATAAGACAATACCGGGTTATTCGGCACCGAAACCCACAAAAATCTAAATAAAAAAATTACAAAAATGTAATTAAAAGCAAAAGAATTTTAAATTCTCAAACACACAAATTATTTTTTCATTTACAAATGCATCTTATATATAAGTTAAGAAGTAAAATTATTTTTCATAGTAGAGTGACTCAAAAGATCGACGAGAAAGCTTTTAAAGAACTAAAACAACTACCTAAATAACTTCTAAAAGGATTACTCTATTTATTAGAAACTGACCAAGTGGTATTAAAGAAATTACTGTAAAAAATATACGTCCATATGATATGTCTCGATTGACTGTTTAGTCAAACTTCTAACAACAGTTTTAGTTGATGCTGAAAAACATCTATTAAAAATTCCTAAACAAATCTTAAGGAACAAATTTATACATTTCTTAGAAAAAAAAAGACTTCGATATTTAAATAATATTCATCAAAGTGAAATCGAAATATAATTAATAATATTCACGTTTCTTGAAACTTCGTTATAAGGTAATTTTCTCTTAATTTTTAACATTATAAAACAATACCGGGTGATTCGGCACAAAAATTTAATTAAAAATTTTAAAAAGCGTAATTAAAAGCATCAAAATTTTAACCCTATAACGTCCGATTGTTTTCTTCAATTTTTAGAAAAAAATCACTTTTACGTTTATAACATTAACACTGGCTATCCAAATAGATTAATTAGTGTTTAACGAAGATTTAACTGTATGAAACATAACGAATGTTATTGTTTTACATACTAGCCAGTTCATATTCATATGACAACAGGCTAAGGAAGAATTTATGGTGATGTTTAGAAAATATTGTATTGCAAAAAGGTTTAACTTATATTACAACTTTCTAATGCTTATTAGCTTTATTGCACATGATTCTTTAAAAAAAAAGTAACTTATTTTTTTATTTAAAAAGTAAAATATATGTTTAAAATAAAAGAATCGCAAACGCCGCAAAGAAAATTAAGCAAATAATGATAATTATTATCATTACTAAATGCCAAAACATAAATGAAGTCATATAGTAAATGCAAAAGCATATACTAAAATTACTACATGCAAATAAAGCAAAAGTATTTCTTAAAATAAAATAATACTTCATTAAAAGATGTGCACTATTAATAGTACACAAGACCCGAAAGGTTTAAATTGTGAAAAAAACAAATTATTATTATTATTATTTCAGAAATACATGTTAGAAGTATGATTATTTTTCATATTAGAGTTATTCAAAAAATCGATGAAAAAGCTTTTAAAAAACTAAAACAACTACATAAATAACTTCTAAAAGGATGACTCTATTTATTTGAAATGGATAAAACATAAAGAAAAATAAATCTATTTGCAGCTCGTTAACCTCACAGAAATGTTTGAATTGAATATGATCTGAAATAAATTTTTTAAGAGTAATGGATAAAGCATTACTTATTTTCAAATAAGTAAGCTCAAAAACATGTTAAAATAGATTTATTCTACTTATGTCAAATTTCTTGGGAAAACTAATTCAATGAAAAGAGGAAATGTTATAATCAAAAATTTATGTTCTCAGAGCACATATTAAAGATATTTTATACAAAATCTAATTTACTTTAAGGAACATCAATGCTTCAAAAATTTCAAAATATAATTGAAATGTCGATTTTGAGATTTTTACCAAAGTGTCCAATGCTTTCCAATGAAAGAAAAGAAGCATGAAGCTTTTCTCAGAATTTATTGTCGTCCACTATGAGAGGTAAAATATACATATGTATATTATTATTATTACGAGATAGAACCAGTCGAATGCCGGCGAAAGAAAATGTTTGAGAAGGAACTGTTTTGTTATTTTAAAATAAATCTAATATTAATAAATTTAATATTTAAAAATGCATCTCATACTGGCTAGCCTAATTTCAAACAAATATTATTTTAAGCTAAAGGTCACTGCTCTGGTTTATAAAAATACTCTACATTTTTTTGCAAAACTTTGCGTTTTACCAGTGCGTGATTTCAATTGCGTTATTTTTAAAAGGGACGCAATTTAACCTGTGAAGAATGTCAAAGCTGCTGGAATGAAAATGATCCACCTCTATGAAACTTTTTTCAATTTTAAGTCTAAAAATACACACCTTTTTTGTATAAAATGACGTTATTTGCATCCGCTGAACATTTTAGTGATCATTTACGATTCAAGCTTAAGCAACATGGTGTTACTATCGTGAAATAACACACAAAGCCAACAAAAAGCGTCATAACTCGCCCTCAAAAAATTGACTAGCTAATGATTTATATCTCTTGTTTAACATGTAACATTAGACATACTTAATATTAAATATAATTAATAATAGTTAAATATTTAATCAAAAATCATTAACTTATACTTATTCAAAATAGCACGAATTTAATAACTAATTATTTTTTCTGTTGTTATGAAAATAATGTCTATAAAAAATAGTATTTTTTCCCCTTTACTTTCAACAGAAATCAAGTACCGTATATTTCTGTGTATAAGCCGAGAATTTTAGGACTTGTTTTGGCTCTAATATTGACTTATACACAAGTCTGGGAAAATTTTAAAAACTGATATTCAAAAGTGAAAAAAACGATAAGCATAAAAACATAAAAAAAAATAGTTGAAATTTTCTATAAATTCTTTAAAACTCCATTCTATTACCATTAAAAATTTACTAATCCACATTCACTAACGAAATCACTATCAAAATTTTCCAGCAACACATTAAAATCACTTTCTTTTATTAAATCATTATTATCACAAACGCCATCTTAAAAAATGTATCCCCAATCCCATCCATTGCATTATTCATGCAACTTTTTTTTAAAGATCAAATAATCATTTTTTGTGGTAATTTAAGCCAAAAATTGAAGGTTTGGTTTTTATGACACCCCATCGTTATAACTAAATTAGCGGGTTCCAATTAAACAGATTTAGTAGTGCTGCAAGACAGAATAAAAGCGATCAATAATTTTAGAGAACGCATTTTTTCTGTTATCTATATAGAAAAAAATTGTCATCAAGTTTTTTTAACATCGACTTGTATACGGGTTTTTGATTTTGGACGATTTTTCATTGAAAAGTCGCATACTCGACTTATACACGGATCGGTGACTATTACAGAAATGTCGGTAAAAACTACAGAAACATTTATATCTCAAAAATAAATTGAGATGCAGTTTTCAAACAAGCTGCTGTTAAAAGTATTTTTTTTCCTATACGAAGGAGTAAAAAATGAAAATGTGCATGCTTTAGAAGTTTAAAAGATTGCATTAGGGATTATTAATATTTAACCGTACAATCATACATCTACTTAGTTTTATGGCTGGCTTATGTAATGAAGCGTTACATTTTTTAACGATGACACTTTAATTATTGTCTGAAAAAAAAGCATATGGAGGATTTAACACGTTGAATGCCACAGTGACTGACACTGAAACTGAAAAATTTATAATGTTTTAATTTATTACTATTAAGAAAGTATAATCCTGTTAAGTTAAAAAAGTCCTAAAGTTAAATAAATTTTAAATAAATTTTAAATAAATTTTCCATAATTACTTAAAACAATATATATATATTTACTTTTAACCAGTCAGACTGTTAGTCATCGGTGAAAAGTCAATCATGCAAGCGGAAAGTTCAATGTCAGCACCGGTGACTGACATGGCGCTCAACATGTTAAGGGATAAAAAAAAAAAAAAAAAAAAAAAAAAAAAAAAAAAGACCCTGGAACAATCCAGCATAGATTTTATGCTGTAGACCAGGGCTATCCAACGCGGAGTCCGCGGGCGCCATGGCGCCTTTTTAAGGTACCCTGTTATTAGCATTTTTAAAATCAAAATTCCACTTAAAATGATGCTTTATTTAAAATCTTTATTACTTGCCTTAGAGATTTTTTAAAATCTCTTTAAGTGTATTTGACGCATCAAAAGTGAAGATGGGCTTTAAAAATTTATTCATGTGTTATTATTACGTTTCTTTAATTATTTTGCAGTTATTCTTTATAAAAAATATTATGGAAATTATGATTGAGGAAATTGGCAAAAGTTCGTAATAACTTATTTTATATGCTAAGATGTAATATGCAAAAAAAAAAAGACCCTGGAACAATCCAGCATAGATTTTACGCTGTAAACCAGGGCTGTCCAACGCGGAGTCCGCGGGCGCCATGGCGCCTTTTCTAAGGTATCCTGTTATTAGCATTTTTAAAATCAAAATTCCACTTAAAATGATGCTTTATTTAAAATCTTTATTACTTGCCTTAGAGATTTTTTAAAATCTCTTTAAGTGTATTTGACGCATCAAAAGTGAAGATGCGCTTTAAAAATTTATTCATGTGTTATTATTGCGTTTCTTTAATTATTTTGCAGTTATTCTTTATAAAAAATATTATGGAAATTATGATTGAGGAAATTGGCAAAAGTTCGTAATAACTTTTTTTATATGCTAAGATGTAATATGCGAAAAAAAAAAAGACCCTGGAACAATCCAGCATAGATTTTACGCTGTAAACCAGGGCTGTCCAACGCGGAGTCCGCGGGCGCCATGGCGCCTTTTCTAAGGTATCCTGTTATTAGCATTTTTAAAATCAAAATTCCACTTAAAATGATGCTTTATTTAAAATCTTTATTACTTGCCTTAGAGATTTTTTAAAATCTCTTTAAGTGTATTTGACGCATCAAAAGTGAAGATGCGCTTTAAAAATTTATTCATGTGTTATTATTGCGTTTCTTTAATTATTTTGCAGTTATTCTTTATAAAAAATATTATGGAAATTATGATTGAGGAAATTGGCAAAAGTTCGTAATAACTTATTTTATATGCTAAGATGTAATATGAAAAAAAAAAAACTGTCTCCTTTTCCACTTTTAATTATGTATGAAAGTTCAGTCTTTTTTTTTTTGTTGTGCATTCTGTTACATTGTTTTATATTATGGGTAAATAAACATCCGTTTCTCTCTCATTTTCTAAAAAAATTATGTACTTTTCCCGTTGTTTAAAAAAATTCTACCAAATAATGGAAATAATTTCCATCAATGGAAACATTTCTAACATTTCTCTTTGGAGTCTTTGACGATTGGTCATTTCTTTGTCTTTGTTCTTTTTTAAAATGACATTTTTGCGCCTCCAGAATAAATCAAAGGCTATTTTTGCGTCCTAAAAAATCTAACATTATCTATCTCTGCTTACCATTTTATCTTAATTATAAGCAAGATTAAAATTTCTGTCTTCTTCTATTACAAAACGTTTTGAGATAGTCCCTTGCAGAAATATGGTGGAATTTGAAATTTGCTATGATTTATAGTTATTTTTTTTTTCTCTTTTACATGGTGATCCATATCCATTTGTGATAAATGTATTTTATTGTGTTAAACATTTGCGTGTATGTATCGTTACTGCTACTGCAAAATAATTTTGTTACATGTTTTGAGCTTTGCTAATAAAGGCGCTTTTCATTATTTGTCAATAGCTAAAATGTGCCCCTGCTTAGTGAAAGGTTGGACAGGCCTGCTGTAGAAGAAAAATGATACTGTTATAATTCAAGGAAGGCATGTATGCGTATATAAGGTTTAGTTTCTGATGCATTATCCACATATTAAAAACAAACTTAACTTTTATTACATATTTTTGTTTACATGGAAATATTTTTGTTGGTAAAATCGTTATTGCAAATTCTAGTAAGACTTGGACTGAAATTGAGTGAATTTTTAATAAAAATCAGAATAGTGTCGTAATGTATGCATGTCCGTACAGAAGGAAGTGGAACCGGTACAAATTACCAGGGCCCGGATCTTCTGGAGGGCTCATTTTCGGTCTTGGTTATAATAATAATAATAAATAGAAAAATTAGACGTACTTTTTAAGTCAAAATTTTAAATTAACTAATAAACATATAAAATCAAAAGTCAGCATTTACTAGAATGTCTTTACGGGACCAAACTGGAGGGAAGGGTCAGGGCTAGAGTCCATACTCCTGTGCATGCATTGAATATTTGAGAATTCATTTGATAAAGTTGTTTTGAAATGCCACCCCTGTTTTAATGGTTCTGGTTTCTGACTCGCAAACAGGAATCAGATGGAAATTTGGGTAAAATCACAGGTTAAGTTTCGCATTTTGATTCCTATAAACTGATCATTTCACTCAAAATTCATTTCTGTATTCAATTAAAAATTAATTATATTTTCGATTGTTAAAATTTTTATATAAAAGCGTTAGATGAATAAGTTTTATTAATGCATAATAAACTGTAGTAATGTAAAAGAACAATAAAGAAATTCTCAGCAAATGTTTCATTTATTTATAAAATAAAAGAACTATGCACGAAATTTATTTTCTAATGGAGTAAAACTCTATTTATACCAGAATCCTGTTACAAAGGCAAAAAACCATGTTCAGGCACTGCAGTCAAACTTTCTGGTATAAAAACAACCTATATAAAATGCAATTTTTCACTGGTCATTCGCACTTTTGCCTAAAAAGATTTTATTGTCTCCTAATTATGGTAAAGTGATAGCCTGATTTTTCTGAACTAAAAGTGTTTGTCTTGTTCTGTATGTTATCCATAAATGTTTGTTAGGGTGGTTCAGAATTTTTTTAACGTGATATGCATAGGGATGTAAATTAAGAGAAATAATGAAATACTTTAAAAATTTAAAGCTTTTCTTTTAATATCAACTGACCTTTCAAAAGGTTTAAATATTTCACAATTATATTTATTTAACTTTGTCATTATACGATATACAAATAATAGCAATAAAAAATAAATTTTCTTTACAATTTCAGCTAACCAAGAAACCCCGGGGGATACAATGGAGATGTAGTTTATTAAAATCTTTATTATAAATCACATAAAGCGATGCGAAGAATAAAAAATGAAAAGGAAAGTAAAATGAAGTGAAGTAACATATTGAGAATTTCTGAAAAATGTGTTATTTTTATACTGTAGGTTGCAATTATACAATGTACAAATATGGCTTATGAAATCCTTTATTATATCTCACATACAGTAAAACGATTTTTGAAATAATTCAAAAACGAATTAAAATGATGTATCTAGTATTTTTAGAGAAAATATATTATTTATTTGATATTGTGTAGATTGTCCTCAAATGTAAGTTATGAGAAAAGACTTGGACTCACGCTGTAAAAATTTATTGATTAAAAGCAAACTTCAATACTCATCAGTGCACAATATAGATAAAAACGATATTAATCACATATAAAACATACTTACACCCAACGTTTCGACTCATTCTAACGAGTCCTCTTCAGAGGATTTACATGATCTTAACGCAGAAAAACGTACCTATTACATCGTCACGTGCATTAAGCCGAATAAAATTCTGCATATTACCACAAAAACATGCTGAATAAATTATAAGAAGAACCTGGAAAATCAAATACAGCCATTGAAAATTGGAAAATTAACCATCACCAAAGTAAAAGGCAAGTTATAAATAAACCATTGTTCAAATCAAATTTGGATAAAATCAAAATTACCCCAGGGGAGGCAATACATGATGTTGTGCCTGCTTTGAAGGCCGCGGGGGTTTATTTAGAAGATTTGACCCGCCAACATTATCACCCTATATCTAATGGAAAGGGGGGAGGAAATAGATTGAAGAAAGCTTTAAAAATCCATTTAATCGAAGCTTGTCGCTCATTTTGACAGCAAATTTCTTCGTTACAATTATGGTGGTGTTTCTGATCGAGTATCAGTTCTTATTTCAGGTAAAGAAGTTGAAAAATTACTGGATATTCCAAAGATACCATTTGGAATTTGTCTTGAAATAACAATTCCATAACGGAGTTACTTACAGGTTGGCATGCAGTTATTGATTTTTTAACAGGTTTGTGTTTTGATACAACAAGTTTAAATACTGGTATTCCTTCCAGTGCTAACATACTTATTCAGAGCATATTTATCAAGCATATGTCTTTTTTTAGCTTGCAGACATCATATCCTTGAAATCATATCCTCTGCATTGTTTAACTTATTTTTCACATCATCAGGACTTCAAATCACTATTTTTGGTAGATTTAAAGATTACTGGCCTTTTATAAATCTTGCTAACTACGCGCCAATTGATTATGTTCTTTACGAGTAGTAACTGATTGTTCTCAACATGGAATTTAATTAGCTAGTGAATTCAATAATGTACTCATGCAAGATAAAGATCAATGCCAATTTCTTTATGGAACAGTAGAATATCACTGGCAATTAATTACTCGACCAAAAAGAAAAATTTCAAAATAAATTTACTTTAAGAAATTAATAATATTAAATGAAATTCAACACACTGCACCAATTTTTTTGTTTATTGCTTTTAAAAACTTAAATCAATTTAAAGATTTTGAAATAAATGGCAATTTTTTAAAAGTTTCACCATCTTGAAAAGTCATTTAATTCTTTCCTTGTTTCCCGAAATTATACAAATATCCTTATATCATCAAACCTTGCAAAATAAAAGAGTATGTAATATCATCCTCAAAAAAATTTTTCATATCCATTACTTTTGAAATACCCTAATGTTTGTAGTTATTCGTACAATAACCATTAATATTTCTACTCTGTATTGCCACATGGAAACTCTTTAGTATATAATTGAAATGTGTCTCTTACAATTTACAAATAAATAAATAGATAAATAAATAAATAAAATAAATAAAATAAATTTTAAGGAATACAGCAAAAACATTCTGTGAAAGCCATAAATTTTGCTTTACAAAAAGATAGAAAATTTCATTTTCTTTAATTTCAATATTACTTAAATTTCAGTAAGTCTTTATAATCGTCAATTGAATACATTACAAATGAAATTAAAAATTTGAAAAGTTAGAGAAACTGCAAAAATGAATTCTTCATTTCATTGAAAATATTATCATTATTTCTAGACTTAAATAATATACTTTAAATTTTATTCTAATGAATTGTCGAAGTGTAAAACATTATTAAAACAATACGAATAACTAAACTTTCAAATTTGGAATTTCTTAAGAAGAAATGGAGAAAAAAAAAACAGATTTAAGCTCATAACATTTGATCGTAGAAATTACTAATTCATATAACAAGCAATTTCCAAAATCTCGTTTCGATGCATTATGTAACTTGATATTCGATTTCCATGGTCATTATTTAAGTTGAACATTCTTAACTTTTGCAATACTTTCCTTAACATATATATCATTAAAAATGTTTCAGAGAAAAAATTATGTTTTTTAAAATTACATGTATATACAGTTTTCTATATAAAATTAATATTTTATTAAGACCAAATATGAAACTTAAAGAAGAATATATAGCTATCCTTTAATATGAGAAATAATAAAAACGATTCTTTATATTCCGCAAGTATATTTTAAATGACGTGGAAGAAATAAATATTGATAGAATGCCAGTATTAGCTTTTATTTTTCTTATCTACATACAAAGATAAAATATGTATTCCACTTTCCCGTATTTATTATATATTTCTTTTTTTATGTTATTTAAAAAAAGGGGGGGGGGGCAAATGTAGGCACACAAATTGTTGAATTAAAAGAAAACATTTTTGTATTCATGGAACGTATTTTATTATCAAAGTATATTTATTCCATGCATATTTATTTACAATCAAGGTATTTTTGGATCAATATATGAATCATAAAATCACTCGACTTTGTATTTGACGGATTTATACACCTTCGTGTGTTTTAAATGTGATGTGATTATTTTCGGAACTTAGGCATACACTGAAAAAAATTTATATAATCTCCATAAAATTAATGACAGCCTTACTAAATCCCTTTTTTCATGAAGTAATATATATAATTAGTGTTATATTATACTAATGTGTAATGTTCCATCAGTTATATAATTTTAAATTACACCCTTATATAATGTAAATTATTCCATAAAACTGGAGACAGCATGTTGCCAAATCTTTTACAGCTTATATATTACAGAAGTTTTGTACACATTATTAGAGAAAAACTAATTCAAGAAATCAACGAAAATCTACATTTTACTAAGCCTTGACTTAAACTGGTTGTGATAAGGTCAGACTGGGTCATTTTGTGCTTAATGGCAGTAAGCTAGCTGCCAAATTGTATTGATTTTTCATACCATTAAAATTTTATGGAAGATTATAGCTAATTGAGTCACCGAAATTCAAGCAATTACAATGTTTAAATAAATTAAAAATTTTCATTAAATTTTAGTGGTAAAATAGTCAGTACAAAATGACAATTATGTATATGTCTGCAGCATCTATAACATGGCTATACGCCATGCATGAGAAAAATGTTTATATACTTATTACGAAAAACTATGTTGATTAAATTTTGGTTTTGCTCACTCAACTGAAGACGCTGGCATGCTATGTTTTTTTCTGAGAAGATTAAGATTTTTTTAAATTTTTACTGAGTATAAATTCACCAAACTTCATATTTGGAATTTTTTAAAAATAGATACGTTTATGATTTATAGATGATTCACTTTGAATAACTAAAAAGAAAGTTGTTACTCGCTGCTTTAGAGCTGCGCTTTCATTCATATATTTTTTAAATAATAATTAAAATTTCAATTATTAAATTAAAAAATATAAACTATGCACTCTGCATTCACAACTGTTAAGGGGTAAGCACTCTCTTTAAATTAAAACTTTAGACTGGTGTAAAAGAATGTTTTGTGATGATTGCTCTTGTTTTCCCCTACTGTTGATGTTGTTAATTTTTTTGTAGATTTAGAAATTAGACTCATTTCGGTACTTACATAATAGAGCATTCATAGAATGTCTTTACAATTAGTGTGTTTGCTATTTCAAGTTTTTTAGACAAACACAAATTAACAGATTGTACACTGTAAAAAAGATTTCTGTTAAAATACGGAAATTGTTCTGGTATTCTAGACGCCAGTACTATTTTCGTATTTTAACGGAAAAAAAAAATTAAATTCTAGAAATATATCCGTTTTTTCACAAAATATTTCCGATTATTTTCATATTTCCTTATAGAAAAATTTTCGCTTAAAATGCAAAAAAAGAATTTTTCAAGGACAAACTGACATCTTTGTGATTTTTTTCTTTCATTTGCAAGGACACGTTAACATCAGGGGCAGAACACATGCATTTAATCCAAACAACAGTGAAGAAACGTCCCTTACCACCGTCCACGGGGATCGAACTGGGGAACTGTATTTTCGTAGTTTGCAGTGTAATACCATTACACCAAGGTTACACAAACCACGACTTCAAATATCTTTACTTAATGTTTGGATGCATTTTATAAAGCAAAGGCAGATGTTGAACATCGGCATTTATTTTTGAAGATATGATATTTTTCTATATTGAGTGTACAGTTCTAATTGTTTTACTAACTTTCTTTCATAATTTCGAACAGTTAGCTTTTTAATTTGAGCTTTACAAAAAATAAATTTTAGCCTTTCAATATTACATGCATGAAAGAATGTATTAAGCGTTTTGTTTCCTTGTATTTTGGAAGAGTTTTAAAATTTTATTGTAATATTATTCATCTTTATTTATTTTTGAAAGAGTACAAACATTTTTTTTTAACATGTATTTTAACAAATTATTTATACGAAATCTACTGTAAACTCAATAATGATAATTACTGCGGGTTAGTAAAATAAATTTCCTTTATTATTTTTTTATATTTTAGATAATCATCAATATTATAATAATTTTGATAATGTATTTCAGATATGTTTTCAATTTTATGTGCGAGCTTCTTAAAGTGAATAGATTTAAATAAATATTATAATTAAAATTAGTTTCTTTTTTCATTTTAAAATATCCCACACACTTTTTTTTAAAATATGCTATAAATAAGCTAAACATAATTTTAAAATATAATAAAAAATTAACTAACCTTCTTTTTTAACTATCTCAAATTTAAAAAGAATTAGTAAAATGTTATTTTATTTTTTTTATATCATAGAAATATGTTAGCTTTTTATTATTAAAACAGAAAGAAATGGGGGGAAATATTATAGAGAGTTGTTTATAAAACAACTCGCTATAACGTTTTTCTATTCCTGTTATAGATAGTGCCACGATATTTATCGGTTAAAAAAACAATTTAACATCAAAACTGTTTCGTAAATGATTGGAATGAATTCAACATTGAACCATATTTAGCCAATATACAGGAGTTTCATTGAAAAATATTTCTCTCTAAGACAACAATTTCTTACAACAATTACTTCGCTTTCTTAACATAACTTCTATTTCTAAAAGTTATTTATGGAATTTGCACTGTTTTAAAAGCGATGTAGAAATATTCCGGAAAATTGATCGAAAACTTATTGGATTTATACGGATACGTAATCTCAAAATGTCAGTTTCGTAAATTATACTTTTTTCTCGAAAAAAAATATAACTATTGCGTAAAAGTTTACGGAAAAATTTGTGCAAATTAACGGGTTTTTTTACAGTGTATGGCAAGTAATACTATATTGCAAGTAATACTATCTTGGTGCAACAGCTTTGCACCAAGATCTGAAAATTTATTAGACTAGTTTTAATACGAACATACCTCATTTGCCCCGTTTGATGCAGAATTTCCAACTTGTTACATTGTGCAATTGTATGTATTGATTATTTTAACTACAGTCAGTTTTCCTTTGATTTTTAATTAATTATTACAAAAAGTCTTATTATATATATATATAAACATTAATTGTATAACAATATATAAATCATTGAACTTAATACAAAATTACCATATTGAAATATGGAAAAAAAATGAATACAATCGAAACTTGCAGAACCAAAGCAGAATCCTCAGACCCACAAATACCTTGGGACTACAATTTTGGTTACATGTGTGTTGGTAGCCTCAAATACATATTATTTTGCTTTTTCATGGTTAATACGAAGATGAAAGCGCACACTTTATTTGTATGTCCAAAGTATTTGTGGGCCTGGGGGTTTCTGCTTTGTTTCTGCGAAATGCTATTATACTCATTTTAATTAAGTTTTTTTCGATGTTTCGATGTGGTAATTTTGTGGTTTATGTACTGTTTCACAATTAATGGTTTTACATTAGCATTCAAATTGTTATGCTGAACTGCTAAAGTAATTTTGAATGTAAGTCCAGTTTGATATTTTATATTTTGGTATATTTTCATTTTGAATGAAAGATTCCCTAAGAATTATTTTTCTATTAAAAATTATTAATTATTATTTATTATTAATTGTTATTTATTATTTTCTTATTAAGAATTATTTGGCATCTTATTTATATTTTTAATATATAGCAGAGGTAGATAAAAGTTTTAGCAATCTTATAAATATACATATATGTATATATATATATATGATAATTGTAAGTTATCTTTATAAATATTTAATTACAGTTTAATTGTTTTTCTAATATTTTTTCTTTGAAATAGTTTTTCTATTGCAATTACTATGTCGATGATTCTATTGTGTTCTTGTTATTTTTCTTGATATTTTTCTTTGAAATGAGTTCTCATTTGCGATTAATCGGGCAATGTGAAAATCATTTTTAGGTCTATCCTGATTTCCATTCAGAAATTAATCGCAATTAATGTGGCTATTTAGTATTGCCTTTGATAACGAGCTAAATACCACATTTTCAATTTTATTTCTAATTTTGACAGCTCCTCTGTGTGATATGGTTTGGCATTAACAAATTTTTACAGTAATTGATGTTGATTTGTAGTATTATCTAATAGTTCTATATATATATATACTCAGTTATCAAATATACACATGTATATTTATTTATACATATATATACATTTATTCATGCATAACAATGCGCAAATTCTCTATACTTAGTATCTTTATCGAATTTATATACTATGCACTTTTCTGTCCAGACTTGTAGGTAATAGAATGAAGATCGAATTTGTTCCAGAATAGCACACATTCTGACTAATAGTCAGTTTATTTCAGAAAAGTACACATGTGCCACTAGATAAGATGTTTTTTATGTATCTAACCTAAGTCAGATACCATAGATTTCCTCATAACTGTTGTTTCATTCATGTTGTTTTTCAAAATTATCCTGTTCATTTCAGCAAATGAGCATATTATGCTAGATAAGAAGTTCTTGCTATAGTACAATTACCCAAGTAAAATATTCTTGATTTTTTCAATATCTTTACCCGATTAGCAGATCAGAAATGTTTTAGTTTTTCTTTTATATTTTAGTCTTGTGGTTTTGAAAATCATTATAAAACTGTATTAAAAAATTTCGCTAGTTGTGAACAAATTGATTTTAACTGGTTGAGTGCCACGTCATAAATTTTTTTAAAAAAATTATATTGTTTTAAGTAATTATCAAGAAAGTATAATCATGTTCTAAATAAAAGTTAAGTAAATTTTAAATAATTTTTCAGTTATTATTTAAAACAATATAATTTTTTTAGTTTTATATCATGTTTTCGACTGTCAGTCACCGATGACTGACAGTCTAAAATATAATTTAAAACTAAAAAAAGTACATTAATTTAATTAATTATTGAAAATTTATATTAAATTTATTTAACTGTTATTTATTACAAGATTATATTTTCTTAATAATTACTTAATATCATTTTTTTAGTTTTATATCATATTTATCATATTTTAGACTGTAAGTCACTGCGGCACTCAACGTGTTAATAATGAACTAGCTGCATCCCGAACTATTAGCAACCCGATGTGTTGTTTATGAAAAGCATTTTAGCATTAGATTCTTTGGAAGAGAATGAAACCTAATTTTATTGTAAATTTAGAAGTAAATAATAAAAATAGTTTTTTTATTGAATGTAACATTTCACATAATAAATTGTATTTACAGTTTCGATCAAATCTTTCAGATTAAAAATGTATTGGGTAAAAATAAGTTCCGTTTTTTGTTTAAAATTACATTATGACTATGTACATAACTATGAGGTATACAAATCAGTACCTTAATAAAATTAATTAAATGCAATATTTCTAAAGAAAAATTTCATTTACAATTTAGGATAAAATTTATCAGAATAAAAATGTATTGGGTATCTGCAAAAGTACATTCCGTTTTTTGGTTAAAGTTACATGTGCGACTGCATGTACATAACTATGAAGTATACAAATCATTTCAGTCGATGTGAATAAATTGACTTTAGTTATAAACTAGCTGCGGGACAATCCGATGTGTTGTTTTTGAAATACATGGGTATATTAGATTCTTTGGAATAATGTGAAATCTAATTGTATTGTAAATTTAGAAGTAAATAATAATATTAATTTTATTAAATGCAGTATTTCAAATAATAAATTGCATTTACAATTTAGGTCAAAATCTTTCAGAATAAAAATGTATTGGATATAGGAAAAAGTAAGTTCCGTTTTTTGGTTAAAATTACATGTTTATTTATGTTATTACATGCTTAATTCATGTAGACTACTGACAACAGATTGAGCAATATTAGATACTTCTGCTAATTCTTGTAGCGTTTGTGTGTTGTCTTTATCCAATAATGCTTCAAATTTGTACCTTCACGTTTTGCGTCATCAGCATCCCATAAAACCTCTTTAAATTTTCTGAAATACTTGCTACACATGTTTTCAAAAAAACTCATGTTCACCGTAAACTTATACAAGTAACAGATGACTTTCAGCAGTGCTTTTCTTTAAATTATAAGTAATAAAATAACTTCACGAAAATGAGAATTATTTGGCTCAAAATTATTCGTTTTAAATACAATAAAAAAATTATGTTGTTTAAACTTTAATCAAATACCATACACTGTTAAAAATCTGCTGCATTTTGCTGCAACGCACTCCCCTGCTTGTATAGAAAATCACGGCTCTTGGCCGTGAATGGAGCTTTCTCATTGGTTAGAATAGAGATATTAAATACAAGCGTTGGAGTGCGTTACAACAAGATGCAGCAGATTTTTAACAGTGTATACAGCGAAATATAACACAAAACTGAAGGGATAAAATATTTTTAGAGTTATATAGTTTTATATAGTGTTAAAAGATTCGAAAAAAAAAAAAGATGAACAATCTCCAAAATATCTTAGTGTGTCAGAATTACGGCTGTTTACAAGTCATCATCGACTTTAATTTCATTTAATGATATTAGTAGAACAGTCTTGTAGTGTTGAGACTTTCACAAACATTTCATTAAATATTCGCTCAAACTCGAATCATTCGTAAGGTACCAACAATTTTGCTATTTTTGAGAATCCCTTATGGTGAAAACAATACGCAATGTCATAGTTTTCACTAAATTAACCTTATTCTTCCTTTGGGTTTGAGATTATAAAAATCGCCATTTTACCTTATATGATGTTACAGGAATATTGTCTATTGTGTTTATTGTACGCAAATGATTGCAGAAAATTTAATTTACACTTAAAAGAATATAAGTGCTTATTATATACTTAATAGAATATAGGTAGTTTAACATTTATTTCCATCTAATTATGCAGAAAGAAGTGGAGCCAATATTTTCTTTCGGTTCGAGGCCATAAAAATATCTTATGTTATGTCACAGAAATAACTGACCATTCCATTACTGAGTGCACCCCAGAAGCCAAGGGGTATAAGTGACAAAATTGAAAAAAATAAACTAAATACACAGACGACCCCTAAAAATATTCTTTTTTCATTTCAGGTAAAGAAATATAAGTGATTTTCTTATTATTTGCTGAGTTATAGAGGCAATCCACTTTTTTCGAAAAACAAACAATATTGATTAATTATACATTTAAAGAAAATTGTACTTTATTTTTTAACAGTTATTGAAATAAGAGTTCAAAGACCAGAATGCAACAAGCAGAAATTTCCTATTTCAATTCACTCAATTGTTATTGATGTTCCAATTTAACATCAATTATCTTTAAACTCAATTTACTCCAAATCGAAATTTTGTCACTTGTACCCCTTGGCTTCTGAGGTCCTCATATGTAATGCATCCAATAAATTAAAGAAAAAATCTTCTTTTGCTTAGAATTGTTTCCTGTTAAATGATTTTTGTTTCGTGTTAAAAGAAATGTTAAGCCCTTTTTCAAGGGGAAAAACATATATGAGAAGGGGAAGGGGGATCTTACTTTCAGTAGCAGCTAAGAAAAAGCACTCATATATACATAATTTATGCTAAACCTGTAAAATTTTCACAAATGCTTGTAGAAATCGGGGATATTTCGTCAATCAAATCGCTATCAATTTATAGTTTTGAAATTTCACAGCATATTGAAATGAATTACTATAAAAGTCAACTATCACTAAATTATGATAATTTTTTTCTCTAATTTCAGAAAAATGTATAGTTTATTGAAAATAATAAACTTCTGTTTGGTAAAACATAAAAAATATATATATATATATCAATTTTACTTTTTTCTCGGTGATGTAAGAATCTGTAAAGTCTACTTAATATTTAACTTTATCTTTGAAATATTCTATTGAAAATTATTCCTTCAAATAACTAGACGCTATTTCTATCGAGAACCGTAACTAAAAGACTGAAGACAGAACCACTTAATTTAAATATTCTTTGTTGTTGAAACAACACACACGACAATTATTTCTCTATTTTACATAAACAATTACAATCTGCATTATTTTCGAGTCATATTTCAATTTTTGCAGAACATATAATTTGCAAAAAGGATTTTTCGCTTTTATCTTGTATAAAATAGATATTTTAAACAGTAGTTTTCGAATATTTTTATAGTATTGTTATCTTCATGAAAATGGTTGGAATTTCGTATTACATATTTTCCTTTCCTCTAGTTTTGAAAAATTTATACATGTATATAAACTTAATTTATATTAGAAAAGATTTTTAATTCCTCTGTTATAAAAAAGGTTTTTTATATAGATTTTTGATAAACTTCATAATGATTTCTCTTATTGGAATGAATACTTTGCAATTAGAAATAAATTTAAAACTATACGCATATGCAAATGGAATAAACCAAAAACGTGTTTTAAAAATATATATTGTACAGGCTTTTCTCCAGCTTTTTAAAAACACTATTATTTTACAGAAAATGTTGTTCTTTTCAATCCCTCGAATGGTTAAATTAAATAATAATAGATTTCGGTATTAAAATACAGGTGTCCAAAAAGTCGGAAGCTCTGAAATAGCTCTGAAATATCTATATTATCTATAAGTTCATTGTGCATAATTGTGATGTACCTTAAATGCGACAATGTTCTTTTACTTGAAATCTTAATGCAAGAACCGTAAATAAATTCTGTGCAATGAAGAATTCAATCTAAAGGAACAATACACGAAATATTTTTCAATATTTTAAACGTTTTCTTAAACAACATTTCCCATTAAAATACACATCGCTATTATGGCGTTATTATCTTCATTAATTGAGGCAAAAAATCCAGAAAATGGCTCACAGTTTAGCAATTTTTGTTTTTTAACTTCTAAGATTGAATAACGTCATAGACGTCAAGAGTTGCAACGTCTGCTATTTCATTTACCTAACAAGGAAGGTTTCCATACGGACATACCCCGAAAAATCTGAAAAAATTACAGAATGCTCTTCTCGCGTGGATATATACGTTTATAAAAAAAATTTCGGCGGAACCTCCATTCAGTAACCGTTAAAAAAATAATGAAAATTTCGTTATTTGGCGATTTATCGCCGGTTGGCAATGGAATATAATTTCAAAAAAATAATTTATGTCAAATACACTTCAAGAAAAAAAAGTTTCACTTTGAACTTGTTTTGATAAGTTTAATTTAAATAACTTTAGTTTTGTAAGTTTTAGTTTGTTTTAAGTATAATTTTGTTATATAGAAATTTATATGTATTTATATTCAAATTTAATCATCAAAATTTGAGATTTAAAACGAAATTCATAATTTAAATTTAATTAAATTTGTTTCAAGCTCAAAGTCCAATTGAGAATTGTTGATTAGATTTTGATGCTATGGAAACATATGACGATTATTTTTTAATACACTTAAATGTATGAAGATAATTTTTCTCAATATGATTTTTTTTAGCTATGAAAACATTTTTTCCAGCGATTAATTAAATAACTACTTCAACGAGTAATATATATATATATATATGTTATACAATATGTATATAGATGTATATAATATATTAAAGTATCTCATTGTTTATGTTTAAATTCATTAAATATCATTTACACGCAAACTAAATATCCAACAGTTTTGAGTTTCATTATAATCGTTTGCTTTTGGAGAGGAAAAGGGCTGCTCGCCAAATCGAGTGACTCTTTAGTCTTTTCACGCCAAATATTCGAAAATATTTTATTTTTTTTACACAATATCTCATGTGATTCCGCCGCTAATTTTGACTGATCCTTTACTACATGCATGAGTAGTTTAATTAGTATTTTTTCTATAAAATTCTGGGTATGCCCAGTATGGAGACCTTCCTTGTAAGATAAACTTAAGACTAGGCGATCAGTTTTCAAATTAGAGTTATAAAATATACTAATCATTTTGGCGGCTTGGGAACTTCTGTACTTACTTGCGGGGAAGCAAGTGCTATAACTAATTATTTTAATGTGGTATAGTAAATTAATTTAAGAAACACTATAACATTCTGTAGCCTAAATAGAGAATCCAATTAAAGTATGATGTAGCTTACCACCCCGGTTTTTATTCGAATGTTCCTTAAATCTGATATTTTACATCTTTTTTCACCTCTTATTCACTAAAATCTACATTTTCTAATTTTAGATTAAAGTAAGATAAGAAATCTATGCTGTAATAAAGTAACATAGTAATTCATTGCTGAAAAATTATTTACGTTTAAAACATCAATTTCGATAAAAATTTGCATTTTTTAAAATTATTGTTATTTGCTCTTTTTATAGAATGAACATTTCCGTTTCTAAATATATTTTTATTTTTCCTCTTCATCTATTAGAAATGAAATTAGAGCTCTTTAAAAAAAGCAAATGACGTTAAATGACTTATTTGTTAATATAAACCTATTTTTATAAAGAATTGCACATAAAATTATTGGAATTTCCAATGTAATTGTATAATATCAGCTGTATCTCTTTCAAATTTCCGTATATTCACTAAATTTTAGTTCATTACACTCAAGAATGCTTAATATGCATATGTTGAAAAAAGATTTGGGCTACATACATTTTTTATTTAGAACCAGGGCCGTTTTCGTTAAAAAAAATGATCAAAAATGATCAAAATTCTTCACAATTTTAAAAACATGCATAGATATTGTAAATTTTTCCATAATTTTCTTTAAATTGTGTTAGATTACACTGAAGAATACCAAAAAATGTGTCAAAAGTAATATTTTAAATAAAAATGTCTCAGAACGTAGTCATATACCTTAACCATACTCTCTACTGAAATTTTGTTTCGCTTGTAGCCCTTACACTATAAAACATTTGTGTAACGTTACCCCATGAAATTGGTGGCAGCTGCTGCTTCCACTTGATCATGTAAATTTTCACTTATATAATAGAGTAATTTAAACATATATTACTGGTGTAACATTGCGATGTTACACCGGTTATATCGATTAAAGTACTCCATAAAGTTGGAGGCAGCAAGGCTGCCACCAATTTTATGGAGTAACGTTACACAAATGTTTTACAGTGTAGTGCTATTGTTAGAAATGCTTAAATAGGTGAAATTACATTAGAATTAAAAGTTTATGAAAAAGAGAATAGTGTATAAATAGTATTCTTGGAATTAATTTCTCATTATTAGAATTGGTGACATATTAAGATCTTAAGAAATATTTGAATAGATGAAATTTAATCGGAGTAAATCCTGTGAAAAAAGTTTGGCGCAGAAACACCATTCTATGGGTTATTCACACCTTTTAATCCTTTTTGATCGTTATTTTTTTTCTAAACTATGTTTGGAATAGCAGGGTTCGAAATATCCGGATCCTACAGTAAATTATCCATCAAAAAAATTCTATTACAATGTAATCCTTATTACTTAAAATTTAAATAATGCTGTAAAATGAAGAAGTTTTTTAAACTTTCGAAAATACCACACTTGCAGGAAAAATTTCGAAAGAACGTGCCTTGAATTAAAGTTACAAAATAATGAAGATGTTTTTTATCAGTATTGTTTATGAAATGAACAATTAAACGCAACAAAAAAGAAATGTATTTTGATAGCATACAGAATATAAAAACAAAAAAAAAGTTGAAAAGTTTGAGAATTAAAAATAGAAACTTTGAACAGAAATCTTTTTATGTGTATATTTTACGTGATACGTATGAAAGAAGGGGAATTTTAAAATTGAAATACATAGTTACCAGAAACAGCGAAGCAAGGTAAAAGAAAACCAAATGAGACCTGATTGTTATTTGCCACAAAAAAATAATTTAAACTTTCATTTTAAATTATATACTTTTATCGTCTTATGTAAACTTTTGAAAAATTGCAGGGATGTTAAAGGGATGTTGTATTTTTTAACAAAAAAATAAATTTGTATTAAAATTTCATGTGTAAATTTTTCTTTTGATAATATTGTTTTTAAAAGATATTTTTCCAAAGCTTTGTTTTTTTTTTTTTTTCTAAAAGAATTGCCGCCGTCCTGAAATGAAATTTTTGCGAAAACTGCATGTAATATAATTTTAAAATAAAAACAACATTTCCTTTAATAAATTTATCTGATAATAATGTATTCTCACCACAATTATTTTAGATTTTTAATTTAGAGGCATAAATTCTGTTATGCACAAGCGTTAGTATGGTAACATCATACCACATATACGTATACCGATATACACTGGGAGGAGGCAGTACAGACAATCCCCTCATTGAGCTTAAGGATAAAAATTTAAGATTAGTTAAATCTCGATTCACATATTAAAGCACAATCGGTCTGCCAAGTCATATCTTGGTGGAAAACACTTAAAAACACGACTTTAGCGGTTGACTCATAGATTTACCATTATGTTTTCCTGCTCCCAATTTTCTATATTGTCATATTTTTGAGTTCAGGAAAGCATAATAGAAAGCCTACGAGTCAGTCGGTAAAACTGGGTTTTATTTGATTTCCCCCAAGATATGACTTGGCAGACCGATTGCATTTCAATATGCGAATCAAAATTTAACTAATCTTTAGATTTTCATCCGTGAATTTGATGAGGCGATTATCTATGCTGCCACCTCCCCGTCTCATAGAGAAACACTGAGACATATTTTCCAGCAACATTTTTCACGGATTTTTCACTTAATTTCATAAGATAAGTTGTTTTTATTCAAAAACAAATGAAATATGTACCATAAAAAATGTAAACTCTGTCGCAGCTTGCATAGTTAATAACGCAGAAATGTATTATATCTCTCTGTTAAAAAAACAACAAAAAAAATCGTTGATTTTAACTCTAATTGGGTATATTTTCAATCTTTTCCAGTATTGAAAATGCATTTATCCTATAAAAGTGGATTTTATACATCCTTACGGGGTAGTTATTTTCATTCCTTATTGATAAGATATTTTCGACTATATCAGAAGAAAAAAAAACTTAGTGACGAGTCATTTTTAATACTTCCTTTTTTTTGTCAGATTTAATAGACAAAACAAATTATTTTATTCTTTTTTTCAGAAATTACTAGTATTTAATTTTGATTTTTAACATATATAACTACTCGGTCTGCAAAATGTATTATTTTTAAAACTCCACTTTGTTTTAAGTTAACTTAGAAGTAAGTATCTTCACTTTATATGTATAATTTTAACATTATTAGTTTGAATCCGAAAATGTGGATTTCTTTGATTATTTTTTATATTATTATAGCTTCTTAATATATTTTGCTTATGATACAGATTAATAATTTTAGACATGAAATTCATGTGTTATATAAATGCAGGCAATTTCTTTATTTATTTTTATTTTATTTATTTTATTTTTACTTCAAAATCCATTCGCTCCCAAACTGACGGGACTCTTTACAAAATCACTCCCATTAAACATGACATAGGCTTCAAGCGTGCTTTTAATTCACTCATTGGCCACAGCGCATGCGACGTCAGGATTTGTGCTAAGGTGCTGTTGCAAGCTATGACAAAATGTGAACGTATGGAGCGAACCCGCATAATTTTTCGATTTTTAACTGTCAGTATCCTTCTGGCTGGTAGTTCCTTGACAATAGTTTTTTATTCTAATTACTTCATGATCATATCGATAATTTTATTTAACATCTTAAGACCAAAGCTAATCAATGGTAATGTGGGAATGCTTTGGATTATGAGCTGTTAATAAAGGTATGAACGCCTAAGTTGATTCATGATTTAGCAATGGAGAAACTCCTTTTTTATTCCACCCCCTGCGTAGTTTTACTGTACGATCTGCTCCAATGTGTACACAATGCATCGGCTATTTATCAAATCATAATGATTGAATTTTCGACTGATAACTGATATGCTGTACTAAATCTGTAGGGAATAACAAAACTTCTAGAAATGCATTATTCTTTGATTGAATGCTTCATGCCAGAATTTCCACAGTTTTACGTTTATTGAAGCACAAATGAGACTACATTTAAAAAAAAACTTTTGCCTAGGGAAATGACATTTCAGAAATTTTAACATAATTCAAAATTATTTATAAATAACCTTTAAAAATATATCGTACAACATTTAAGATTTTAAATACTTTTTATGCACATCTGAATTTTTTTTTTTTAAATAAGGATTAATGATTGTACATATTCGGCCACACATAAAAAGTAACTGGGCCACATACGGTCTGCGGCCATAGGTTGACAATTGCTGGCATAAAGTGTTAAAATATTTTTTCTTACTTCTGTTTTTGTGTATACAAACTTAATAAACGCATTCCAAATTCTTAAATTATTTTTTTAATGTTCTTGTGAAACATTAAATCAAACACGTGATTAGATAAGTATACCTGAAATATGAAGCCAGGTAATTTTTTTTTTCGTCATAACCAATTGCAACATCCGTAAGTCTATTTTATTTCTCCATTCTATATAAAAGAAAGTTCTGCTTTGTCATAACTTATCAGCGGAAATGTTCTAACATTACCTTAATACCGTGATGGGAAACGAAGAATTTGCCGAGAGATATCTAGAGCTAAAGCAGATGTTTGCCAAAGTACAATAAATTGAAAAAAAAGCAGATCAATTACTAATTACGATTCAGAAAAGAAGAAAGATAGATTAAACAAAGTTTTATTGGCAGTCTATAAAAACAAATATGATGGTCACACATATAAAATGTTTTTATATGAAAGAAAACATATTATATATATATATATATATATATGATCATGAAAATTAAATTTCAGTACTTCTTTAAAAATATTTCATAAAATTTTCTTATCTAACATGACTCTACAATCCTAATAATTATATTCTACCTTAAAAAATGTTCCAATTCTATTCGCTTAGATTCCTTTTTGTTAATTGATATACACATTAACGTTTTATTTCTCTTCAAAATCTATGTTTTAAAAAATTCATCTAATTGTTATTTGTTTTGAAGGTCTTTTGGTTTTCAAATTTATTGATGATATAAATTCGACTTAAATTATCTGTTCCGAAAATTTAATTTAATTTTCTTTTTTTTATTTCATTTTAAAGCCGGTGTTTGCTCGATTTTTCTTTCGCACTTAACCCTTTCGGGTCTGGTGTACTAATAATAGTGCATGTCCAATCATTGAGTATTTCTTTGTTTTAGCAATTACCTTTGTTACTGTCTACATGTGGTAATGATAGTACATGTCCTAGCATTTCTTATTATGTTTTCATTTATGTTTTGGTATTTAATAAATATAATAATAATAAAAGTTTGTTAATTCTCTTTGCATCATTGGCAATTCTTTTATTTTAAACACATATTCTAATTTTTGTATTTAAAATATTGGTTACTTGTATAAATAAATTATGTGTGATAAAATTTAAATAATATTAGAAAGCTGTAATATCCGCAACATCCTGTTATAATACGATGTTTTCCAAACTTCTCCAAAATTCTTCCTTATCCTATTTTCATATGAATATGAGTTTAATTGCACGCAAAATAACTACTTTTGTTAGATTTAAAACAATAGTATTTCTTTAAATTTAATCTAAATCTATTAAAATAGGTAATGTTAACATTATTGACGTAAGAGCTTTTTCTTCTCAAAATTGCAAAAAAAAAAAGTGGACCCGAAAGGATTAAAAACATATAATTCTACATTTGAACGAATCGCAGCAATTGTTATTAAAACTCATGACCAGTGTTGAATTTAAAGGGTGGCTTGGGAGCAACATTCCCCCCAAGAGCAATGGGATCCCCCCCCCCGTAATATTTGAGATTTTGTGTTTTCAATGGTCAAAAAGTGCAATTTCCCCCACCCCTCGGAACTGGATAATGATTCTCCCTCCCCCCCCCCCCCCCCGGAGCCAGAGAAATCTTACCTGGAAAAAAGTGTTTTGAATTCAACACTCTCACTACTGTTACAAGGATGTGGTTCTTTCCGTATAACAGACATGACCGTATAAACATTGTTTTAAAATGTAGTTCATGGTGGCTAACTACTAAAAGCTTAAGTAGTGAAATGTTATAATATTTTATGGACGGTTTATTTATTTATTTATTTATGCCTAAGTGGGACAAGATCACCAGATCGCTAGGATCCGGTGTAGACCCTATTTGTCCCACCCGGAATTTCCCCGGCATGTGGGGATTCATTACAATAACTTCAAAAAAAAAAACATAAAATACATAAAATACATAATATACAGGGTGTATACAACATCAACACAGTGGTATGCGCGGCGGAGACCTGCTCCATCGCGACAAGTGGCGCTACGACTGCCAAAAGCTCAACAAAGGCTCTAACGCGACAGCGGGCAGTCTTAGGAGAGAACGGTTAAGTGGTAAGATTGGCCAGGTCCATAAGGAAGTGATAAATTTGTGCCAATTGACGGAGTAGTTTTGGGCGGGTTAAGATATTTGTGAGCAAGGTATCTGGGCGGGAATAAGGGTTCTTAAGGTGCCAGGCCTCTGTGAGTGTGCAGAAGAAATAGTAGTGGTCTGGAGACCCTATGGCCCCACACTAGGGTGGTGCGAAAAAACAAAAGTTTTTATTTCCGAATCGCTATGGTGCGGAAAAGTTGCGATTGGTAAATACAAGAAAAACTAAAAAATTTTTTTTTGAAATCGGACATTATCTTCCGATCGCGCAAACCACCTAAAAATTCAAAAAAATTGAAAAATTTCGATTTTTTCAGAATTTTTAAAAAAATATTACATATACATATATTTTATCACTATAGTGAAAAATATTTACATATTGAACTATTTAATAATAATAAAAAAAATAAATTGCGTTTAGAGAATATCTTCCCATCGCGCAAGCTCATTAAAAATCGGGAAAAATTCAATTTTCAGTGATTTTTGATGGATTAAGAAAATAATTAAGTAAGTTCAATTTGCGGTCTCATGTTAAAATTTAAATATAAATTAATACTATTGTGCATGTTATGCTATTTTTGAACAATCGAGATCTTACCACGACGAGATCGCTGCAGGGCGAAAAGATTTAGTAGATCGCGCAACTCCTATTAGCCACGTTGCGAAACAGCGTTGAAGTCGCCCTATGTGTCCACATCCTTTTCTCTCCCCAACCTCGTCTACTTGCACAGTGCGCCACTCGTATCAGTGAGCCTGTGAACGAATTTCGTTTGTTAATTAGATGTATTGTGTTATTTAAAATACATTAACGTGTGACAGGTACACGGATCTGCATACGTCGTTGACAAAGAAAATTACAAGACAATCTTTTCATTGTCCTATATTTTGTCACCCCCAAGAGATTTTTTGTCAAATATTCTTCACGAATATAGCGCCTGTACGAGAAACTAAAGAAAATCCTTTAAAAGAATTTAAATACTTCTAAAATCGTTAAAAATACTTCTAGACTTTTTCAATAAATGCCTCCATATAACACGCATTGATATGTAGAATGATACATGTTTGAAGATGGTTTATAGTAATTTTAAACAGTGTACATTGTCCATCGTGATATTTGTTTCAGGACTGAGGAGGATAACTAAATAATCGTCCTTTTCTCCATCAAAATGTATGTCATGTGGTTCTTCTGATTCCACTTGACTTTGCCGTAATTTTTTTCTTTCTGTTTGTTTTCTTCTAATTTTGTATAGGTCAATAACTTGAAAAGCATTTGTTTTATTTATTACAGGAATATCTTCTAGTACACTCAACGCTTTAGAAGCACCTGCACTGTCAGATACACCATTGCGATTGCAATGTAAAGATGTAGATTGTAACTCCACTTTCATTTGCCATGGTAATTTCTTCTTCTTAAATCTGATAGGCTGTATCCGTCATGGTAATGATATTTTACATATACCTACATTAGCATTAAAATTCTCATGTATTTCATCTAAATGCTCAAGATCTTTTATTTTCGCTTCAACAAATTTGGAAGGTTGCTATTTCAATATATAGTTTCGTCTTCCAAGTCTTGTACTCAGTTTTTTTTTCTTTTTAACTTTAGTGCCAATTTTTCCTGTTCCGTCCTTTCTCTGGAGGTAGATAAATCTATGCTCAATGACTGGAATTTTGTTGTGTCTTTGAGACGTACAATTACTCTCAGTTAGACACTCCCTCAGATCTGGTAACTTTTTACAGGAGCAATATAAATTCATTACACGTTTTCAGGCTGAAATATCACACAGTTGAGTTTCTTGTTTTTTAAATTCATCAAACTTTTTTATAAGGTTTGGCTATTCCTTGTCTCGAATATAAGATTTCGTTAGTTTAGAATATTATCGTAGTAGGCATTAATTAGCTAAATGATTCTACAATCAAACACTTTTTGGATTGACGCCTTCTAATAAATATACAGTCGAACCTCGTTAATGCGCGAATCAGGGGTCTGATCAAAATTCGCGTATTAAACGGGTTCGCGTATTAACTGAAGGTCGCGAATTTTCGTCGAGTGGTCTATATAATAACAATCTATGCGGAAAAAAACACATTTTTTGTCAATCTCTAGCGTTTTTAAGACATAAAATGACATTTTATTTATTATAAACATTATGTGCTTATTAAGCAGGAACGTTTGAAAACTGAAAATTCAAATAATCTTATTTTTCTCAAATAGTAATCCTATGTCTTTTCAAATTTAGATTTATTATACATGACACACACTAGTACAAAAACTTCTGCTAACCATATTAATTAAAATTAATGTTAACAAATTGAAAACTTTGTTAGCTATACAGAACAGAATTAGGCGATAATAGTGTTGATAATAATAAAAAGTCAATTAAAAAAACTTACTGAAGTTAATAATATCATAAAAATTACTTTTTGGAAAAGTAATTGTCAATTTTGGCCTGTTTGACATGCGGTCGCGCCATCACCATGATGTTTTCCGCCTTTTTTAGGTAGTCGTAAAGTTTGCTTGTTGAGGGTCCTTCGTCCAGTGACGACGCATATTGTTTTAGGAAATTGAATGTCTCTGTAGCTTTTAAGAATGTGGATGGGGCCGGAAGCGCAGGTTCATCATCCTCTTCCTCCTCATCTGGTTTGCCATCGGTGATGATATCATCCAGATTTCTAAGTTCGGAGGCAACTAGATATTTGTCGATATTAATGAACGTGTCTAAATCGACAAAATTTTCCTCTTCAGTTTCTTGATCGGCAAGCCAATCTTCTTCAACATTAGGATGGGAGGTTGGCTCTGCGTAAATGATGTCCTCACTACTTCCGAAGCCCACTTTGTGAGCAATTTGTAATTGTTGTTGGTGTAACACGCTTCCATGCTGCAGTAAGCATGTGCATAACATGTGTAATTGGACGACACTCTTAGCAAGAAGGATTGCTGCAAGGCTCCATTTGGTGAAACCGTATGGTGGCCGTACGATGCGAGTCTTGTAATTTACTTTGGCGTTGTTAATTATTCCTTGGTCCATTGGCTGGGTGACACTAGTCGAATTTGGAGGTAGAAATTCTACTTGGACATTATTCAGATCTTCGTTATCTTTTGGATGTGCAGGACAGTTGTCCACAAGCAATGACACATGGCGCGATTCTTTTCTCATACACCGATCAAAATTACGAAGCCATATTGTAAAAATGTTGCCCGTCATCCATGCTCTATGCTGGTTTTCGTACAGTCAGCGAAAATTCTTGACATTTTTAAAGCATCGCGGGTTGTGTGATTTCCCTATGACCAGCAGCTTTAATTTCACTGATCCATCAGAGTTAGCACTGAGTAGAATAGTAAGACGCTCTTTGCTCAGTTTGCCTCCATGATATGTTTCTCCTTTCATGGCCATTGTTTTATTGGGTGTCAGTTTGTAAAAAAGTCCAAATTCGTCCATGTTGCAAATATCGAAACTTGAGTAGTTTTTTACAAGCTGCTGAAGCACATAAATTTTACAACAGTGAACATCTTCAATGTTGACTGGAGCTGACTCATCACACACTTTCTTGAATTTTATGTCGTACCGGGTTTTAAATAGATCCAGCCATCCATTTGAGTCATTGAAATCTAGTAATCCCATTTTTGCTGCAATTTCGGAAGCTTTTTCTCGCATTAACAAGCTGCTTATTGGGATATTCGAGAGCGCGTTTGAACAAACCACTCGTGAAGAGCCTTTTCCATGTCCTCAAACTTGGCAGTTTTGATTTTCTTGTTCTCTTTTCCTCCAACCACAGCTTGGTTAACAATAACATTCCTACTCTTTAACAAAGTCTTAAAAGTTGACTCAGTTCCTTTTTCTTTGTTGTTCCTTTTTCTTTGGCGAACGCAGACTTATTTGAGACAACTTGGGCATCGTATTGATTTATAATTTTGAAATTTTCAGTGATGGAGAGAGAGCCTTCCGTTTAATATGTTTTGCTCCTTCCGACTAGACTAGACTATAAAAGGATAGATGGATATCGTATACTACATAATACTGGGAGCGACAAGCGACTCTCTTTAAAAAAAAAATTCACAGCACTGATGAAAATGCGATAGAAAGACTCACGTGGATTAATCTGCGATTGTAGCGCATGCTCCATCTATCGGTTCTACCGTTCTAATTTAGGGGCGGGGAAGGGTCACATCATTTCTTAATTAACAAAACGAGCGAATCCACGACAAAACACTCAGGTTTTTACTGATTTCAAAAAGTTTTGTATCAATTACTTTTTTATTTACATATTCTTAATTAGCGTCTCATGATAGGCCGAAATACACAAGCTAAAAATCTCTTATGCTGTATTTTTTAAAAATTTGACTTTAATTAAAATTTTTAACTTCCATTAAAATTTTACACTGTTGTTTTATATATTCTCCAAATGAAAACAAATGTTTTTCAAAGCCGACATAATGACTTTAACTTTTGCGCAACCCTAGCTTCGTCTAGCTTATGAGATTTCATTGATAGAGTTTTGATTGGGCAGTCTTGTATTAGCCTCGGATCGGGATCCAAATAAAGTCAGCGTATGGTTTTAATTGAAAAACGTTCTATTTAATTGGATTTAAATAATTGACGTATAAAAAATAAGTTAAATAATAGTTGTATAAAATACTTGGGAAAATACTTTATCTAAAATTTGGTATAACTAAGCTCATTCGCGTATTAAACATAGGTTTTTCTTTCTAGGGATTGATAAAATTTCGCGTATTAAACGGGTTCGCGTATTAACCATTCGCGTATTAAAGAGGGTTTTTTATATGCGTAAGATAAGAGTATTTCAAGGGACCAAAGAAAATTCGCGTATTAAGCGGTTTCGCGTATTAAGCGGGGCGCGTATTAACGGGGTTTGACTGTATATTTTTTTGTGTGCCACTGTATTGCTGACAAATGAGAAACTCACTTTAATGATGTTGAATTTACTTGCTAATAGAGACCTCTCCTCAAGGTAGCATTGAAGAACATCTTCGTGTGTTGGAAGAATATTTGGCAGAAAATCTCTTGGATGACCGAATATAGGACAATGAAAAGATTGTCTAGTAATTTTCTTTGTCAATGACGTATCCAGATCCGCGTCCCTGTCACATGTTAATGTATTTTTAATAACACAATACATCCAATTAACAAACGGAATTCGTTCACGGGCTCTCTAATACGAAATGGCACTCAGTGCAAGTGGACGAGGTTGGGGACAGAAGCATGTGGACACGTAAGGTGACTTCAACGATTTTTCGCAACGTGGCTAACAGGATGCGCGCGAAACTCTAAACCTTGAAGAACTACTAAACCTTGCAGTGATCTCGTTGTGGTAAGATCTCGGTTGTTCAAAAATAGCATAACATGCTCAATACTATTAATTTACATTTAAATTTTAACATGAGACTGCAATCTGAGCTTATTTAATTATTTTCTTAATATATCAAAAATCACTGAAAATTGAATTTTTCCCGATTTTTAATGAGCTTGCGCGATCAGAAGATATTCTTTAAACGCAATTTACTTTTTTATTATTCTTAAACAGTACAATATGCAAATATGTATCACTATAGTGATAAAATATATGTATATGTAATATTTTTAAAAAAAGTTGAAAAAATCGGAATTTTTCAATTTTTTTGAATTTTTAGGTGGTTTGCGAGATTGGAAGATAATGTCCGATTTCAAAATTTTTTTTTTTTAGTTTTTCTTGTATTTACCAATCGCAACTTTTCCGCACTATAGCGATTCGGAAATAAAAACATTTGTTTTTTCGCACCACCCTACCCCACACTCGCAGAAGTCCGTATCTGAGCGTTTAAAATAATTTAGGTATGTCCTGAATGGACCATGGCCGGAGAGGAATGCTGATGTGGGAGGGGAGAAAGCTAAGAGATTGTATGAGACTTTTGGGATAAGGGAATAGGTGTGCCTGCCTTTGCTTGAGGCATCTCAGTAGATTTGCCAGTCTGAAAGAATGTTTGGCTGATGTTTTATTCTGTAATTCTATTCTATTCGAGTGGCTTAATTGCAATGGACAGGTGATTCTCGCTGACTACCATTGTACCGCGTAAATGTTCTGCAAATGTTCTGGCCACCAGTTTTTTTTTATGCTAATTTACTTCGCCTGATCTAAAGGCCAAATAATCTACCATAAAAGATTGTGAAATAAACTTGTAAGATATTAGTGGTGTCCAAAGAATTTAGTGTCTCGATTCACGAGGGACACATGACAACGCTCTCGAGTGTAAATAAAGATGTTAATAAAGATGATTTTTGTGACAAAGAAATCTGTTACTGACCAATGCTAAACACCATACATTTCTTTTCGGCGCAAAGAAAATAACAACTACTGTAAACGTGCTATTCTAGTAATGTCGACTACTAATATTATATCTACTAAATAATTAATATAACTTGTGCTGACCATAATTCTTGAATATGGAATGTTATAATCGTTTTCCGAGGAGATTTTTTGATGGAGCTAGAGAGAGATGTTTGTTATTATTGCTTCAGCTTTCGTCATTGTTACAAAATATTGTAACGTATATATTGTTACAATAAATATTTACATTAAAAGTAAAATATCGATTTTTTTTTTATTCATTAACATTTAGTTTATATAAAACATTAAATTATAAAAAATCCCTGTCGGCTGGGCCTATAGGCGGAGGTAGATTTCAAAGAGTGCTCATTTCAAAAAAAAAAAAAAAATATGATTAGAAATAAACCCAGTTTAATAACTTCATTTGGCCGTTTATGAAAATTTTTTAATTTCATTTTTCTGCAAAAACTGGTTTTATCAGAATCATCTTAAGAAAAATTCAGCTCAAATGCCCGTTTTGACAAAATATTTTGAAATAGATTCTGAATTTATTAAAAAATCGACCAAAACAGTACATTATACAGCTCCTAAATAACAAAAAACTGTCAGTTGAATGCATTTGAGAAAAAAATTGAATTTAAAAATGAGTCATAAAATATCCGATTTGTTGTTTGAATACATCCTTAATTCTTTGATCATGATTGCTTCGGAAAATTTTGTGCGAAATACTCACTTTGACAGCATTTTAAAAAATATATTCTATCTTTATCAAAAAACTGACCAATGCGTAACAGTATATAGTTCCTAAATAAGAGGATCTGTAAATTGGATGCGTTTGAGAGCGAAAATGGATTTTAAAACGAGTCATAAAAAACGCAATTTGCTATGTGAAAACTTCCTTAAATTTTCAAATCACAAAGACTTCGGGAAATTCTGTTCAAAATACCCTTTTTGGTAGCCTTTTTCAAAATATATTCTGTCTTTATCAAAAAACCGATCAATGCATCACATTATATAGTTCCTAAATAAGAGGATCTGTAAATTGGATGCATTTGAGAGCAAAAATGGATTTAAAAACGAGTCAGAAAAAAACGCAATTTCTTATTTGAACACTTCCTTAAATTTTCAGTCACGATGATTTCGGAAAATTCTGTTCAAAATACCCTTTTTGGTAGCCTTTTTTGAAATATATTCCGTCTTTATCAGAAAATTGACCAATGCGTCACTTTATACAGTTTCTAAATAAGAGGATCTACCATTTGGATGCGTTTAGAATCAAAAATGAATTTAAAAATGAGTCAGAATATAAGCAGTTTGGATTTGAGGTTTTTTCTCCAACTCCTATTTTTGTTTAATTTCTTTTTGCTATACGAATTGATCCTATGAAAAACTTGTCAATATAAAAGTTGTAGATATTTTTGAAAAGATGTAAAATAAATTTAATCAGATTTGATATCTTAAAAATTGACGGAGTTATGGATTTTTCTCTTTTTTTCAGCGCCCTTTTTCTTTTCGTTTTTAATTTTTTTCGTCGGTAAAAGTTGGTCCTATCAAAAACTAGTAAATACAAAAGTTTTAGATAATTTTAAGAACATATACAAAAAATTAGTTGGACTTGATATCTTGAAAATTGACGAAGTTATGATTTTTTTTCTCTCAAAATCCCTGTTTTTTTCGCCCCTTGAGCCCACTTCTAAATTTATCAAAAATCTGTCATGAATATACTTTTGGCCCATTTTTCAGAAGTAATATAAACTTTAAACCGATTCGATATCTACTTTAATTAAGAAGTTATGGCGTTTTTTCGGTTTTCACAAAAACGCCCCCTATTCCGACCCCCTTGGTCCGATTTTGCCCATTAACGTACTTAGCCAAGATTTTATCCCCTTTGATTTTATGTACAAGTTTGGTGGAGATTGGTGAAAAATTATAGAAGTTATCGTGTCCATAAAAAAGTGAGATATATAGATAGATAGATAGATAGATAGATAGATAAACTGGTGCGATTGCAATAGGTAGTATTTCTTACGAAATCTACCTAAAAGAGATACATAACTCTATTTTTAATGAAAGAAATACCGTATTTTTAATTAATTAATTTTTGTGTGTGCCTGTGTGTTTGTTGTACACTCTCAGTTTTAATGATCTGAGAAAAAAATGGACGAAAATATTTAAAACAGGTTTCATTCTGTCTAAATTAAACAAATAAATCGGTGTTTGAAAGGAGTTATGTTTAAATTTTGAATTTTAATTGAAATGAGAAAAAAACTTTTAATCTCATTGATTAATGGTAGTCTTAACGGCGGGGATAGTGAAGTTTTCTCATGAGATACTTTGTCTCCACAAGAGTGATGCCTAAAAAAACATTGAGGAGTAGAATCTAAGAACAAATTTGTTGTCACAATCATGAGCAAATTTCCGTTATCTTGCAATACAACTGTCTCGAAAAAGCTTTTGACATTTTTCGATTCAAATATTGCGCGTGTAAGGATAGAATGGATTTTTTTTTTTCATTTTTTCTACGGAAAATTATGATTTTTATTAGACATTCTGTTAAAAATAGAATTGCACCTGCAAAAAATCGGAATATATATAGATAGATTGAGAGAGAGAAGAATGTATTTTATAGTGAAACACTATTTTGGAAGTTAAGTGATTACTTTATTTAATGATAGAAACATTACAATTAAATAAAGCGAAAATTACTTTTCGGAATTTGTGGTGACAAACAGCTTTTAGAAAAAAAAAAGTTGAAAACCTCTACGTTATACTTTAATGGCTAATGAGTTGTAGTAAACAAATATGTACATTATTTAAATTAAAAAAAATAATAATGTTTAAAGTACCAAAATACTTTATTTCTTGTAGCAATTTAATTTCGCTAGCGTACCGCTATCAGTGAAATATATGATTGCTCAGAAAAGAAATTAGAAATTTTCCAAATATATGTTGGAAATGGGATTCAATAATAAAGTTTATCAGCCGATAGAGTTACAAGAAATTTTAGGAACCACCCAATGTAAGAAAATGGGATTCAAAGATAAAGTTTATTAGACAATACAAATACGACAGGAAATTTTAGGAAATGGGCTATGTAAACGGATTCAAAGATCAAGTTTATTGATCAAAACAATTTCTAATGGCTAATAAATTTATATTTTAATCCGCTTCGCTTACATTAGCTGTTTCATAAGCTTTCCTGTAATCCTATTGACCAATAAACTTTATTCTTGAATCTGCTTTTCCTACATACATTTTAGCAAATTTCATTCCTGATGTAAAGGAGTAGTTTTCTTAGGAACGCTATAAAATTACATCGTCCAAGATCCAAAATACCAACTGTTGACAATACCCATGGCTATTAAAATTAGTTTGCAACATTTTTTTGGGTGGGTGGGTGGGAGGGTGTTTTAAACTTTTTTTTTTTTTTTTTTAATCTATTTATATTATACAACGCCAAGTTATTTCTTCTTGTAAAATAAATTATTTCTCGCATTTGAAAATAAAGTTACAATGATAAGTAAATGCGAATCAAAATAAAGAAACCAAGAAAAATTGTATTTGTGTTTTTGAAAACAGTTTTGACAAATGAATGGAAAAATAATGGGAAACAAGAAAAAAAAATCATGATACCTAAAGCTTCCTTCAAGATCACGTTTATTGGTTCAAAGATCAAGTTTATTGGTCAAAACAATTTCTAATGGCTAATAAATTTATATTTTAATCCGCTTCGCTTACATTGGCTGTTTCATAAGCTTTCCTGAAATCTATTGACCAATAAACTTTATTCTTGAATCCGCTTTTCCTACATACATTTTAGCAAATTTCGTTCCTGATGTAAAGGAGTAGTTTTCTTAGGAACGCTATAAAATTACATCGTCCAAGATCCAAAATACCAACTGTTAACAATACCCATGGCTATTTAAATTAGTTTGCAAAAAAAAAGAAAAAAAAAATTTTTGTTGTTATTTTGGGGGGGTGCTTTAAACTTTTTTTTTTTAATCTACTTATATTATACAACGCCAAGTTATTTCTTCTTGTAAAATAAATTGTTTCTCTCATTTGAAAATAAAGTTACAATGATAAGTAAATGCGAATCAAAATAAAGAAAACAAGAAAAATTGTATTTGTGTTTTTGAAAAGAGTTTTGACAAATAAATGGAAAAATAATGGGAAACAAGAAAAAAAATCATGATACCTAAAGCTTTCTTTTCTAAAAACAACGGAGCGAAAGAACGTACTTATTCAACCGGAAATTGTTTTCCGAAGAAATTTTAAAATACTTGAAGTCTTTGGTGTTTTTTAAACTCAAGGAATAAACAAACAAAACAAAACAAATATCAATTTATGTAAGAGAAAATCCACATTATTGAAATTGCACTGATATCAGGAATTCTATTATTTTAGAAAAATTCTTTTGGATTTTCAATATAGACTTTATTATTATTTTTAGCGGAGGAAGTCAAATTAACTTTAAATGTTCAAAAGATTGAAACAAAACAAAAATCTTTGATCATCATATTCGACTTTTGGGTTCACTTAGCTGTGAGTTAATTTTTAAAAGGAAAAATTAAACCTTCAAATTATATATTATTATTATTATTATTATTATTATTATTATTATTATTAGTAGTAGTAGTAGTAGTAGTAGTAGTAGTAGTAGTAGAAATACCATTTTTAATCCATGAGAAATAAAAATAACTCTAGTAGCAAGCTAATATTGTTTAAATACTGAATATGCATACAAAATTCTTGCAGAGATATCCCTCTTTAAAAAATTAAAAAATTCAAGTAATACAATCCAGGCTACACGGATTATAGATAATCAATATACTGCTCGCTGTATAGAAGGTAGGTAAAAATAGTTTTTAAATAATAACTATAATATGATTTTTACATTTTGCATAATACCTAAAGCTTGTTCCACAGCTATTTCAAACAATAGGTCTCTTGCATTCAATTCAAGGAGTAATTACATCAAATACGACTCGAAATCATAATTTTAACATACACAAAGAATTTACAACACTAGTTAAAAGTTAAACAATTGTCTTATTTAATGATATAAATTTTGCAATTAACTAAAGCGAAAATTATCTATCCGAATTTGTGGTGCCAAGCAATTCTCAGCAAAAATTTCAGAAGACTCTAGATTATAATTTCTCAAAGATGGTTAATGAATTGTAGTAAACAAAGGGATGCATTATATATTCCATTCGAAAATAAAGTTGTAAAAATAAGCAGACACGAATCAAATAAAAGAAAGTAACCAAAATTGTATTTGTGTTTTTGAGAAGAGTTGTGACAAATGAATGGAAAAAGAATGGGAAACATGAAAAAAATAATCATGATCTGGAAAGATTTCTTTTCTGAAAGCAACGGAACGAAATAAGGCAATTATTCAACCAGAAATTTTTTTCCGAAGAATTTTAAAGTACTTGAATTCTTTGCTGCTTTTGAAACTCACTGAATAAATAAACAAATAAAGACAATATCGATTTATACAAGACAAAATCAACATTATTGAAATTGCACTGATATCAGGATTTCTTTCATTTTAGAAAAATTCCTTTGGATTTGCAATAAAGACGTCGTTTACCGATGAAGTCAAATTAACTTGAAATGTTTGTTTTATTGCAAAAGATTGAAAAACAACCAAAATCTTTATTCATCATACTTGGTTTGGATTCACTTAGTTCTTGATTAATTTAAAAGATGAAAAATTAAACTTTCAGATTATCTATTCTTAGTAGAAGTAATAGTGGTACTAGTTGTAGTAGTAGTAGTGATAGCAGTAGTATTAACATGTTTTTGACACATGAAGAATAAAAATAACTCTAGTATCAAACCAATATTTGTTAAATATTGAATTTGCTTAGGAAATCTTTGCAACTAAATTTCTATTTAAAAAAAAATAAATCAAGCGATCCATCCACCCTACCGGATTATAGATAATGAATGTACTGCTCGCTGTATAAAAAGTAGGTAAAAGTAGTTTAAAAATTTTTTATAATTTTTACATTTAGCATAATACCTAAAGACTGTCTCACAACTACGTCAAACAAGTAAGAAAAATCATGCGACAAGCATAGATAATGAAACACTTTCCAACGCTTCCTGAAATCTTTAACAAAACATTGTTATTTGGGGAAATAAATGCTACTGTCCATAGCCAAATATAAATTGAAATACTTTTGAACAGCCCTGTATTTGATCCGTCGGTTGATATATATATATATATATATATATATATATATATATATATTACAAATTTTAAAATTTTTCGCCAAAATTAACCTTTATACTATCTTAATTTTCTTATAATAATGTTCCGTACTTACTTCAAATTATTAAAGTAAAATCTTGTTTCTAGATCTAATCTGTTAATCTTTATGCAGACGATATAAATTCTTAATTTGCCTTAAAAAACATTATTCCAGTATGCGTAAATTTAAAAAGATGGCTCTAAATTAAAAATATTCTTAATTAAATTTTTATTTCTTAATATTCCAAATAAAATTCATTTTTCTACGTTTTTATCAACCCTTTTTAAGAAAGTCTTATTAAATTTATTCCAAAACCATACCTTTAAAAAAATATCATTATTTTATTTTATCTATTTATTTATTTTTCCTCCGTCAACTTTGATAGTGTGCATATTAATAAATTCATTTCTTTTCTTTTTCTCTTAAAATTAATCATTTATAAAAATCGTCTGCCTAAGAAATTCTGAGTCGATTATAAATTGGTTAAATAATATTTTTTTAAAATAAATTTATCGTCTGTGGAAAATAGTCTCGTAGCTGGACAAGACTATTCTTTTATGTAAACAGAATTAAGCTGTTTACATAAAAGAATGATGGTTTGAGGTTACAGAAGGTTCTAGAATTTTCTTTTTAGATTTAAGAGGAGAAGCCTCGAGTTGAGAAAGAGGATTCTTGGGTTTTTCCTTCGATGAGTACGCTCGCTGAAATAATGTTTCGGTAAAAGACAGTTTGCAAAAGGAGCTTTTCCCTTTCTCATGATTACGGATTAAATAAATGAACTTACAGCAGCCAATGAGCAATTATTTGGATTCTCTACATCTATTTATTTATTTTCCTCGGTGGCCATGACTTCTCTGCGGTGAAAGGGAAACCCGGCGTTGATGTCTCTGGCTCCTAACTTTTAAATCATCACATATATATATATATATATATATATATATATATATATATATATATAATATAATGGAAAAATTTAGCTTAGCAAGAAAATGCCAAACTGGCTCAAATTTCTCTTGCAGCTTTTTATTCTAATAGATGGAAAATACGTCAGTACTTTTGTTCAGCCCTGTAATTTATCCAGTATCTTTACTACACGTCAGTATTTTATTAAAATGTAGTTCAAACAAACATATTCTTAAAGCTACTTAAATCACATTTGTGAAATATTCACACATGCGTGTCCATGTAGCTAATTCTTTGCGTGACCCTGTATATCATTTTATCTATATTCTACAAACATTTCTTAGTAAACTGAAAGCCGTTCAACGTAAAAATGCATAACTATCACTTCCAAATTAATTACTCTTATATTCAGTAACCTTTATGAGCTCTTTTGTGTACCCTGTATATCAACTATAACATTTATATACACCATATAATTTGTAAACATTTTGTAAAACTTAAAAGTGCATATCATAGTTGAAACTGCATTTCAACCATCCATCAGCTATCATTGGTAATACACAGTATTTCGGATAAAAATACGAGGTTTGAAATATTGTGTGTGTCCTTGTAAAAAGCTACGTACTTCATATTATGCGTTAAATATTAAGTCTCAGTGCCTTATATCAATTTTATAATACTTGAAACCGTTTAACATTATTAAAATATGTCGCAAACAATACCCTCTTTTTTATTATTGTGTAATGGAAATCTTTTGAGTGACCCTGTATGTCATTTTATCTATATTCTACAAACATTTCTTTGTAAACTGAAAGCAGTTCAACGCAAAAATTCATAAATACCACCTTTAAGTTAATTACTGTGATATTCAGTAATCAGATCAACAGACTCAACTCTCTCAGATCAACAGACTCTCAGAACATCAACTCTTTTGTGTAACCCTGTATATCAACTATAACATTTATATACACCATATAATTTGCAGGCATTTTGTAAAAATTAAAAGCGCATATCATAATTGAAAAGGCATTTCAACCATCCATCAGCTATCATCGATAATACACAGTATTTCGGATAAAAATATAAGGTTTGAAATATTTTGTGTGTCCCTATAAAAGTTATGCACTTCATATTATGCGTTAAATATGCGTCTCAGTGCCATATATCAATTTTATGATACTTGAAATCATTTAATATTATTAAAATGTGTCGCAAACAATTCCCTCTTTTATTATTGTGTAATGGAATTCTTTTGAGTGGCCCTGTAAATGAATAATAACTATTATTTTGACAGCATATTTTACAGAATGCATGTTTTAGTGCACTTTGCGAATCCATGTAAATTTGAATAAATTTAACAGGGTGTAACACCTATAAAATTCATTTGAAGCGATTTTTTCCCATTGGCCGTAAAGTATCGGAAAACTTTTGACTATCCCTGTAAATAAACTAATCATAGTAGAAACTACATTTTCAATAGGGTTCGTGCTAAGGTAAACATCAATAACATATAAAAATTTCAGAGCATTCCAAGTATGTTTACGGGAGTTAGAGCGCGGACAGACGGACAGACGGTAAGACAAACCGAATGTATAAACATTTTTCAACTTTGTTGGAAAGTGTTAAAAAGCACAATTCTTACATTTACTTCAACAGGTAGTTTCATCAGCCCCGACTCTAAATGGCAATTTTAATATATAGATAGCATTTGTTTGCGATACAACACTATTTAGAAGTTAAATAATTGTCTTATTTTATTATACAAACTTTGCAATTAAATTAACACTAGAACCGCGGAATTTTTTTGTCGAAATTCCTAAAAATAATTCACGTCGGAATTTTCATTTAAAACTAAATCAGTTATTTATTTAAATTATTTTTTCTGCATCTTATATAAGACTCATTCTAAAAGAATTTTATGGTTCGAATCGGCATCTATTCATTTGTTTTGGGTCAAATTGACTCGGTTCCGAGGTTCTAGTGTTAAACAAAAATTATCTTTCAGAATTTGTGGTAGTAAGTGGTTTTCAGCAAAAAAAAAAAAAAAAAAAAAAAAAAAAATAGAAGATTCCCTACATTATAATTTTCGAGGTTAATGAATTGTAAATAAACAAAATGGTGCATTATATTTCTTCCATTCGAAAAACAAAATACAAAAACAACCAGACGGGAATCGAAAAAAAGAACTAATAAAAATTACATTCGTGTTCTTGAGAAGAGTTGTGACAAATAAATGGAAAAAGAATGGAAAACGAGAAAAAAATTATGATCCGGAAAGAATTTTTTTTCTGAAAACAACGGAACGAAAGAATGCAGTTATTCAACCGGAAATTGTTTTCCAAAGAAATTTTTAAATATTTGAATACTTTGTTGATTTTGAAATTCCGAAATAGGTAAACGAATAAAAACAAATATCAAATTATTCAAGAGAAAATCAGCATTATTAAAATTGCACTGATGTCAGGATTTCTTTGATTTAAAAAAATTTCCTTACTTTTTGCAATAAAGACGTTGTTATTAATTTTACAAATGAAATATAATTAATTTCAAATGTTTATTGTATTTCAAAAGATTGAAACAAAACCAAAATCTTTATTCATCATACTTAGTTTCTGTACTTTGTTTGTCGATTAATTTATAAAATAAAAAATTAAACCATCAGATTATGCATTACTATTTATTATTTTATGATTAGTAGTAGTAGTAACAGTTTTGGCGCATTAAGAATAAAAATAAATCTAGTAGGAAGCTAAATTTGTTTAAATATTTAATTTGCAGAGGAAATGCTTACCTTAAAAGAGAAAAAAACTCTGTTAAAAGAATCCTCTAAAAAAAATCCTCTTAAAAGAAAAACAAGTTGGAAAATGCACGTGAACCGTAGCAAATGAGGTGCGTTCGTACGATAATGAAGTTTTAAAATATTCAGATCTTGCTGATATAGTAGAGAGTACTTTGGATACAGTATAGTAGTCGAAATCTTTTTGTTCCTGTAAATATGCAGGGAATAATTTTTATTATACTTCATTAACGTATATCTTATTCATAAAATGTGAAGTAGTTTAATATAATAAAAACACGCCCCAAACAATGTTTCCCCGTATAACATTATTTAATGGAATACATTTGTGTGGCCCTTTAATTTAATAATAAATATTCTTTGCATCACAGATTGTACAGAATGTATATTTTACAACATAATTCATAGATTAATGTCAATTCTATTATGTTCAAATGAGTGTAACACCATTAAAATGCATTTGAAACTTTTTTCCCATTGATCGTAATGTAACGGAATACTTTTGATAATCTCTGTAATTGATCTATCCTTCCGATTTTCATAACATTTGAAATGACTCGACAAAATTATGTAATAATTATACATTTTAAATTTCAAACGATTAAAATGCATTTTAAACTTTTTTCCCCATTGACCGTAATGTAACAGAATACTTTTGATTGTCCCTGTAATTGATCTATGCATCCGATTTTCATAACATTTGAAATGACTCGACAAAATTATGTAATAAATATATCTTTTAAATTTCAAACGATTAAAATGCATATGATACTTTTTTCCCCATTGACCGTAATGTAACGGAATCCTTTTGATTGTCCCTGTAATTGATCTATCCATCCGATTTTCATAAAATTTGAAATGACTCGACAAAATTATGTAATAATTAAGTATTTTAAATTTCAAACGATTCGGTTGGGTAGTTTTTGCGTTGTTATATGCGGACGGACAGACAGACGGACGAACAGACAGACAGGCGGACAGACAGACGGACGGACTGAGCGACAACAATAGGTGCTGCGTATTTACATAATTACGAACGCACCTAAAAACTGACGATAAAAACCAGGTTGCACGGATTATAGATATTCAATATACTCTTCACTGTATAGCAAGTATGTGAAAAAAGTTTTTAAATGAAATTTATGATATGACTTTTACATTTAGCATAATACCTAAAGCTTGTTGAGGAACTACGTCAAAAAGCACATTTCTTACATTCCCTTCAAAAAGTAGTTACACTAGCCTCGATACTAAATCGTAGTTTTGACATATAGAGAGAATTTGTTTTCAATTTAACGCTATTTAGATGTTAAATAATTGTCTTTTTTAATAATATAAATGTTTCAATTAACTAAAGCAAAAATTATTTTTCGGAATTTGTGGTGGAAAGCGACTTTTAGCGAAAAAATTTTTGAAGATCTCTACATTATAATTTTACGGTTAATGAATTGTAGTAAACAAAGTAATGCATACAATTGCAGTTGAGAACAAAATCAGTGCAGAATTCACCTTATTTACTAATTTAAAACTTAACCTCTTCAGACCTGAGGTACACATATGTGTACCTCCATTCTTTTCCTCATAAAAACTAAACTGTTCGAATTTTTTGCATTTTTACTTGACTTCTATGCAACTCAATTTTTTTGCTTTAAAACAAAATCAATAAATGTCAGTACTAATGAATATTACCTCATAAAATAAAAATTACTTCTATCCGAGATTCGAAAATATTTTCAAGACATTGTGGCCAAGAAAGTAAGAAATATTCATGATTATTTAACTCAAATGCTTTACAATAAATTTTTTTGAAGCTTTGCTAACCATTTACTTGTTTAAAGACCTTAATTATGTTATTGCACAAATTTATATTACTGATAGTTAAACTGATGTTTTGAGGGGATTAGTACTTTTATATCCATATTTGTAAACCTAAATTACCAGTCCCCTAAAGTACTGATTTCATAAAAATGACTCTTTTTGACATCTTTGGTATCATTTCGATTATGCAAAAGCAATAAGTATTTATTTAAAGAATTATTTTATGCACAGGTCTGAAGAGGTTAAAAATACAAGTAACTGTATATATATTACTTAAAAGGTGCATAAAACAAATAAGGTACCTGTACCCAATATGGACACCCTAAGGAAAATGCATTTTTTTCACCCTCATGTACAAGTCATAGGACTCCAAAAATATGTGACCACTATCCTTGGACTATTGACTATCATTATTAAAATTAGCGACCTTGTAATTATTCTGGTTTAATTTAAATGATAAAAACAAAAAAAAATGTCTACAAGTGTCCGTATAAGGAACTGCCTGTCCCTATTATGGACAGGTGTTTCCTAATTGACTTTCTACACAGTGCATATGGAAGAGCCACTTTTCCAAGGGATTTTAGAGGAGAGGGAATAAAAAAAATGTATCTTAAATTATTCCGAGGAGGAGGGGAATATGCATTTCAGAACATGCATTTTAGAAAGGGGGGGGGGCATTCTCGGTTTTTACCCTTCGAAGACCCATGCAAAGCCCCTTAGTTACTAGTTAATATTATGAAGTAATATTGTTGGTTTTGCTTAGCTTTATTGCATCTGTCTGCGAATTTACATCTGTTATTACTCACTGCTCACAGCATGGACAAATAGAAACTTTTTCACCATGGGCAGTGAGTCCCACATAATCCTCATGAACATATCTGCCACACGTGATGCATGGCCGAATGTTTGAAAAGGCATCAATACTGCAAAAGAAGCAGTCCCAGCTCTCCTTTGTTAAGGAAGTCATACCATTGGTACGTACGATTTCGCCAACAGATATCCTACTTAGGCCAGTCAAATTGTTAGAAAAAAGGGCCGATAGATGTAAAAATTCTGCTAGAAGGTTTTATGTTTTTAAAATATTTATGGGGATGCTAGTAACAAGAATTAATGGTTTTCCAACAAAATATCTCGAGGCTAAACTTTGTGGAGCCAAAAAACCAAAAAAATTTCGGACTTTTTTCAGTTTTTTGCCTGTAACTCGAAAAGTATGAACTTTTTGCGTAACGTACTTAGTTACAAGAAAAAAGAACACTAAATTCTCTATAAATTTTATTGTAAAAACGTTTTTCTAAACCCATTACTAAGCGCTAGGGCTGGGCGATATACCGTAATATCGTTATATATCGATATTTCTTGAAAACCGCGGTAACGATATTGAAATTTCAATCCTTCCGATATATCGTTTCAAACGGTATTACATCCTACTTTCGGAATTACGGAGTTACGGAATTTCGAATCTATCTCTGTCGGCGCAAAAGTTGTTTACTTTTGCAAATGTTCGCGCTGTAATCGGCACTTGCGTGATACTTCCGGTTTTGAGCCGGTGTCGCGCACACACCGGAATATGGGCGAACAGTCTACTTTTTGCGCTGGTGTCGCGCATATACCGGAGTATGGGCGAACAGTCAACTATTCTGATGTACCGCTTTATTTATCGGAGTTCGTTCGAGAATCTAAGTTGAAACGCTCGTTCGAGGATAGGGCATTTCCGATACAATCACTTGTTGACTCCACATCGGTGGCTGACTGCTGTTTTCCTGTGAGCTTGTGTACAGTTATTGCTGCCGGAATGCAGAATTGATTGACATATTTTTAAGAATGTGAGCACAATTAATCGATATTTCTTGTATGTTTGTTTTTCATTTATTAATAGCATTAATAAATAATTATATTAAATCACATATTATTTTACATTTTTTTATTAATAACATTAATAATTTACATGTATGGTAATTCTATTATATCATTTATTTTAAGCAGAAATTTTACTTAAAGCGGAAGTTTTTTCTTTTTTCATTGTGATTCACCTTAGTTTTAGAGTTTATTGGATACTAATATTTTTACCCGTTTTGCGTACGGGTTTTTAAAAAAATCCCCCCCCCCTAAAAAAAAAATTGAAAATCTTTCTCAAATTAGGAAGGAAAATACTTTTCATTTCGAAAGATCGCTAAAACTCTATAGATGGTGTCTTTCTGCTTGGCAAAACATATTACCCATCCACAGCAGATGACAATATGATTACTGTATAAACATTCAAGTTTCGATTTCGCTGAGTTCGATAAACAAAAACAAACGATGGATAGTTTCCCACGTTTTCTTTGAGATTCTTCTGTACTGGACACTTGTAAAAGATGCTCAAATTTTGAAATAACTTATTATATTTTAATAAAAATTTGTCACACAGCCTAATTTACTATTATTGCAAATTGCTGAAAATTTGAAAAAAAATCGGTAAATTAACTTAGGAGTTATGAATTTTTTTCTCTTTTAATGGTAAAGAATAAAAGGTTTTGTTTTTCTTCCTCCCCCCCCCCCTTTTGTTTGTACGTGCCGTTGAATGTGTTTTTCGCGCACTTAAACAACTGAAATTAGTTGATACTTTCACAAAACCCTTTTTATAAGTAAAAAAAAGAAAAGAAAAAAAAAACAAACAGTTTATTTCTCATAAAAGAATGAGGATAGTTTTGATTTTGAATATCATGGCTCCTTTTTATTTCAAGAGTTCACTAATGCAAAAACATCCGCTCAATGTCAATCTTATTTTTTTTTTATACCTCGTTTGCATTTTCATGTTTTTGTTTATTTATTTATAATTTTTTTGTTTTTGCATTGCACATCTGAGGTTGATCTAAAAGCCGTTTTTTAATATTTGTTTTCAAGTTTTTTTTCTTTACTGGAATACTTTCATTTTTGAAACTGGTTTCGAAAGTAAAAGCATCCTAGAAAAATATCTGTAAACAAAATCGAAAAAATAAAAGATCATTATAGAGATTAATTCAGCATTATTATGTATATATATATATATATATATATATATATATATATATATATATAAAGTCAGTTAGCAAAACATCCTTATTTGGGACTTCGTACTCTATTAAAGAAATTTCGTGTTTTCTTAAAATTATTTGATTATTCTAATGCTTTCATTTGTATTCTGACTAATAATAGAATTATTTATTATAACAACGAAAAGAAGGTGTTCCTTACTACCCAAAATTGCAGAAATGCAATTTTTTTTGTATTGTAATAAAAAGATTCTAAGTTTATAGGTAATTAAAGTATTTTCTTTCAATATATCTAATGTCTATTTGTTGTCTTATATACATTTTCTTGTTTCATTTTAATGATTTATAATGTTTAACTTTCTAAAAGTTTTCAATAACACATATTTTAGATCAGATTTGCAGGTAAAGGATTTGCATATTTTGAATCAATACATAAAAATTAAAATTTATGCTCCTTGGAACATGTTAAGATATTGATATTTTTGTTTTTTCTTCATAATTAACATACATACACACACACACACACACATATATATATATATATATACTATTATATGTTTGTAGTATTTTATACAGAGGACAGTTACATTTATGATGGAGTGACATATGAATTGAAATATATCGATATATCGAAAATTATCGATATTTGGTCAGCGATATATCACGATATTAAAATTCTGATATCGCCCAGCCCTACTAAGCGCGCTATGATTTTTTGAAAATATCACTTTTTTTTTAACTTTCCAGAAAGTGACCTATTTTTCGCCTCCTATTCCTAAAAACTTTTTTTCATCGCTAACAATTTCATCGCTTGAAAATTAAATACACCTATTGATGGATGAGAAATGAAAGTGTTAGGAAAGGCGGACTGAAGACGCACAAATTCTAGAAATTATATAAGAAAAACAATTAGGAAGGGAGGGAGGGCCGGGGATAAAAAAAAAAACGGAATGCAGATGGAAGATTGCGGCCATGTAACGTTCCCGAACCGCTTTTGTTCAGATGCAAGTGTTCTTTTAAAATACATACGTTTCTAGTATGCTGTTATTCAGTCTTTTGCATCTCTTCTCGTGCAGTAATGAAAAATGTGTGAGCTCGACCCAAAATTGTTTTTCATTTGCCAAACGGCTTCAAATAGTGATACTCGCGTTGTGAGCCAGAAAGAACTTGCCAAACTTTTTGAACATAGCGTTCAGCGTCAAAGTAATATTCATCAGTTTATTTAAAATTAGCAAGGAAGTTAGAATACAGAATGATTGCAGAAAAACATGCGAATCAGAGAATGATAGCAGCATATGTTCGTCGGGGTGAAGATTCTACACAGACTATAGTTTGTCCCTCAGATCGAGCACTTCTTTCAAGTTTCAAGATAATTGCTTCTTGTGTGAAGAAGGCAATCCCGGTGACTTCAACGAAAAACAATAAAAAAAGCCCTACTGAAAGAGTTGTTTGTTTCACAAAGTAATGAAGTTAGAAGCGAAAATTATGTTTTTGAAAGCTGCAGAAAAACTTGGGAAATAATCGAAATTAATTGAAGAAAATAATTGAACGTATTCAGCACGTACCTGACTTGCAGATGCATGCTATCATCGTTTTTGTGGCGTAAAACTAGATCAATCTGTAACAAGTGGAGAGGAAAGAGGGCATCGATCCGCATCATCCGTTGATGATACCAATGTCAGAAACGAGCCGCTTCATTTCATTGCTTAAAACAAATTAAAAATTTCAAAACAAGAATTTCAAAATAACAGAATTTACGTTGAGCAGGTAAAAAAAGAAGCTAATGTCATGATAGTTATCTCAGACATTTCAATAGCAGAATCTTTTAAAAGCCTCATAATTGTCGGAGAAGACATTGACCTTTTTGTGATCATGATGAGATTAGGCTATCAGCCCATGAATCTGTTTTTCCAAAAGCCAGGAAGAGGTAACATTGAAACCAAGTAGTTTTTAACCATATCGTTCGAATACAATTACAACAATGTTCTTTTCACTCATGTAATCAGCGGATGCGATGCAACATCCGCTCTTTTTGGGCAAAGAAAGTCAAAGTTTTGTAAAAACTTTGAAAGAACATGATCAGCTTGGAGAAATAGCCTGCGTGTTCAATAAATTAGGTTCTATCCGTCAAGAAATCATCAAGATTGGAGAAAAATTCCATATTTCACTATACAGTGGATGCATAGATACCACACAAAAATTGAATACCTGAATGTTCCAGTTATTTAATAAATCTGCCACAAAAAGCAAAGTTCATTTTGCAAGACTACCACAACTCAAGAGGTTGCGCAGCATCTTTTTCTCCGATGTTATCATCAGGTACAAGCTAGGCTAAGAAACAACATCCCTCCTGAAGAATGAGGGTGGACGATCTCTTTCAGCCAGTTCAAATGTGCCAAAAGCAAAACCCGGCATCTAAATACTTGCTACATGTTGTGTCATATAGTTTTAAAAAAGCGTGCAGCAAAGGATGTTCTTTTCATAAATTAAGACTCAAATGCTCGGCAAATTTGTAAAAAATGTAATGGGATCAACTACGAAAATGTCGACGACATTATTTATCCAGAAGGAGGGGATGTAAAAATGTCATCGTAAGTATTTTTTACTTACATTCAGTTAAATACCTAATATTAATGTTCTCCACTAAAGCTCTAAATACACAAAGTTACAATGTTCTTAAATTTTTTACAATGTTACTAATAACCCTTTAAGACCCAGCTTGCACGATCGTGCGGGTTAGACATTCATTTAAATTTTTGCTTCTGAAACAGTCGTATGTAATATAAACCCAAATCGAACGATTGTTCTGGTTAGCTGAAAGAGTAAGGTATCTTTTTTTATCAACAGATTGCGGTAGTAGCCCATGTTTTACATTCAGGCGGCATGTCTAGCTTTGTTTACAAGTACAACGGATATAGCTCATCATTTTATCTGTCGTAAAAAGGTAATTATCAATATATTTTTAATTGCTTAGATAAAAACTTTTGCTTTAATGTCTAAATAAATGTAATATAATAAAAAACGTTAATTATACACTATTTATTTTGCTCTTAAGACTCAAGATTTCGTCACCCGCACGATCGTGCAACTTGGGCGTTACGTTTGTCAGTGCTACTGTAAAGGTAAGTGTTTTTCAATGTTCATTTTGTTTTCCGTTTCAACAATTTTGATGACAGCCAAAATAAAACGAAGTATGCTGTTACATAATTAATACTATATTATTATATTCTTGGATGTTGTCATAGATACCCCTCTTTTTTTAAATTAATTTTTACTTTTTTTCTTTTTAATTAATAAAATTTTCAAATACTTTTTCTAATTTTTTATGCAGTACTTTGTTAACTTTTAATAAAGAAAAATAAAATACTTTTTCGGATGTCTAAACGGAAAAGAATTCTCACTCAAGATGAAAAATTTCAAATAATTAATAAATCAGATTCTGAATTTAGTGATCTCTCGGATGATGACGACATTACGGACAAAACATTTCAAGCAGATTTATTAGAAGCACAGTCAAGTTCAGATGAGCTCGATGAAGAAAAAAAGACAATTTTGGACCATTCTTCCTCCTCAAAGTTTCCTGAATTCATCTCCCAAAGTTCTACCTCCAAGACAATTTCGGAAAATACTAAAAGAATGAAAAAAGAAAAAAAGGAATACAAGCGGACTGTTAAAAAGTTCATTTATGTACCTCATCCTGGAGCTTCAGATTTCACGCAACTGCAGGTATGTTTTTCATTTCTTAAATTGTAATAAAAAAAGTTACAGACTTATAGAAGAAATTAAATCGATATAATAAATAAAAGCTTTAGAAATATGACAAACATTTTTCAATTAATTAAAATATTATCTTTTAAGTCGATAAGTACATCTCCAATATTATTTTTTTCCTTCTTTTTTAGGCTTTAGAGGCAACCATTTCCCATGTGTTGATGACATTTCAAGATCTCACAAGTGCAGGTTTGAAAACTGCGAAAAAAGTTCAAAAACACGTTGTGAAAAATACAACGTTTATTTGTGTATGTCAAAAACAAAAACATGTTTTAAAGATTTCCATTGTAAAAAAGTAACCAGTCCATAAAATAAAAAAAATAATACATCAATAATTACCATATTTGTAAAAAAAATATTTGTTTCAATTTCTCTCTTCTATCCATTTAGAGCCAGAAAATGTATATATCTTAACATGTAATAAGTAATGATTTCACAGGAAAAGCCCAACCCGCACAATCGTGCAGGTGTGGCTTTCACAGAAAAAGCCCAACCCGCACGTTCGTGCGGGTACTTTTCACGCTCTAGGGGGTGAAGAAATTTTTTTAAATTATTTTTTTAGGTGTCATTAGGGTTAGTATAGAATTAATAAATAGAGGAATTTAATATTTAATGATGAAAATGTTTCGGGTCTTAAAGGGTTATAATTCATCATGATTGTTATCATGCAAATACCTATAATTTAAATAAGTCACATTAAGAAGATAAAATAATGGAAAATTGGGTCAAATTTTCGTTTTTGCAATTTTCCCACTAAGTTAGAAAAAAAGGGTCAATTTCAGAAAGCTGTAGCGCGCTTAATAATGGCTTTAGAAAAACAGTTTTAGAATAAAATTTGTAGAGAATTTGATGCTCTTTCTTTTTGTATTTGAGTATAGTACGCAAAAAGTTTATAATTTTTGAGTTATAGACAAAAAACTGAAAAAAAGTCCGTTAATTTTGTGGTTTTTTGGCTCTACAAAATTTAGCCTTGAGATATTTTGTTGGAAAACTATTAATTCTTGTTACTAGCATCCCCATAAACAGTTTAAAAACATAAAATCTTTTAGCAGAATTTTTGCGTCTATTTATGACAATTTGACTGGCCTAACTGGGAGGTGGGCTTCTTTTTATTTTTCTGCAAGGGTTTTTTGGAGGAAGGTTTTTGGGAGATTGTTCAAATAGCATCTTGTTGAACAAAGATTTTACCACTTTGATGACTTTTCAAGTTATTGCTTGGCAACGTTGAATTTTCTTCTTTCTTACAGTTGTAGTCGATGGGGACATAAGCTGTCCATATTGGGAACCGGGCGTAGTTTTACTAAAACTTGTAACAAATGAATAAGGAAAATATTTTTAAGCAAAATATGCAATAGCAATCAAAAATATGTTTTTTTAGCTTTCTAAAATACTCCACTTTTCAACATTTAATGTGATTTTACCTTATCTAATAAGAATTTAAGATTACAAGTAATTAAGATCAGCACATCTCGAAATAACAAGTTTCCTCCTAAATGGCGAACAGCGCGCTTTTTTACACTTTCCAGACTTAATCATCTTTTCAACTGCTTTTCTTCGCGAAAATGTTTAGTCATCTCTTGATCAATATTATTACCTTTAAAAATATTAGGGGTGTCCATATTTAGAGCCATGTCCATATAGGGTACAAATACCTTACTTAAAAATACATTTAAAGTATCTTTTAAAAAGGCCCAGAACGTTTTCGATCGTCGCTTATGTGGCCCTCATCAGTGTGAAAAGAATAAGCAGCAACAACTGTCTTTAAAGTTTTTCACACTGATGAGGAGCGCGTACGCGATGGTCGAAAATGTTCTGAATATTTTTTTAAAGCTCTTTAAATGTATTTTTAAGTATTTATTTGTTTTATGCACCTTTTAAGTAATATATATACATTGACTTGTACTTTTAAGTTTTCAAAAAGTAATGCATTATATCTTCTATTCGAAAATAAAGCGAGTCAAAAGAAAGAAACAAAGAAAAATTTACATTCGTGTTCTTAAGAACAGTTGTGACAAATAAGCAGAAAAAAAAATGGGAAACGGGGAAAAAATATGATTTCGAAAGATTTCTTTTCTGAAAAGAATTGAACGAAAGAATGCAATTATTCAACCGGAAATTGTTTTTCGATGAATTTTAACATATTTGAATTCTTCAATGTTTTTGGAACATACGGAATAAATAAACAAAAATAAATATCAGTTTATACAAGAAAAAATCAACATTATTGAAACTGCACTGATGTCAGGATTCCTTTTTTTTTAGAAAAATTCCTTTGGATTTGCAATAAAGACGTTGTAATAATATGATTTTCACAATTAGTTTAATACCTAAAGATTGTCCACAACAACGTCAAAAAAGCACAATTCTTACATTCGTTTCAAGATGTAATTACACTAGACTCGAATCCAAATCGTTGTTTTGAAATTTATGGAGAGATTATTTAAAATGCAACACTATTTATAAGTTAAATAATTGTCTTATTTAATTACATAAACTTTGCAATTTACAAATGTGAAAATTATCTTTCGAAATTTGTGATGGCAAGCGGTTTTCAGCAAAAAAATTTAGAAGATCCCTACATTATAATTTTCGAGGTTAATGAATTATAGTAAGCAAAGGGATGTATTATATATTCCATTCGAAAATAAAGTTGCAATAAAATAAGCTTTTTAAGAAAAAAATATCAACCGACTTCAAAAAAGCGCTAAAAAGAATTAAATAATTCTTTAAATTTCTCTAAGGCCAAAACGTTATCCAATAAGCACACATCGGATATTAGATACCGGCATAAAAAACGGTTAAATTTAATATGTATAATTTAATGTCCACCAAACATAGATTTTAGAGATAATATTATTTTACAAGAGATGAATTGACATATTTATGATTTATTTTATGAATATATACATATAAAAAGTAATGAATTACATTTTTAAGTTGGTGCCAAACAATCACAATCGATAATGATTATCCCCATTTTAATTATGGCACTAGGTATAATTTAGCTACAATTCTTAATATACATCAAATAGAGTTTGGCACCAACTTCAAAAAGTAATTCATTACTTTTTATATGTATATATTCATAAAATAAATCATAAATATGTCAATTCATCTCTTGTAAAATAATATTATCTCTAAAATCTATGTTTGGTGGACATTAAATTATACATATTAAATTTAACCGTTTTTTATGCCGGTATCTAATATCCGATGTGTGCTTATTGGATAACGTTTTGGCCTTAGAGAAATTTAAAGAATTATTTAATTCTTTTTAGCGCTTTTTTGAAGTCGGTTGATATTTTTTTCTTAAAAAGCTTATTTTATTTCCTACTTTTTATTTATGCATACCGTAATACATAATTATGTGTACTGGCACACGATAGCTCTTTGCAATGCAATATTAATGTACGCACTTTGCTAAGTTCTGATGTATTCAGTTTACTTGTCACTGTTTGATTGTCAACTTTTCTGAAACCACTTACAATATCGGTAGTATCGTTGTGAATCTTAAGATTTTTTTTGTATGGTAACTTCTTCAGACAAGATCTGCCACTTCGAAAAGCTACCGCATTTATGAAATCTTAGTCTGCATCGAATCCTACGGTCATCGAAAGTGGCTTTCAAAAGGTGACAATCCATCAAGTAAAGTGTCCTTATACATAAGAGCGCGACATAGTGCTTCCATATATGAGCAAAATGACTTCATATATTAATGTATAGTAAAATGCTTTTCTAGTGTAGTCAGTCAAAAGTACTCCCCCTTCACTCAGAAAAAGGAAAAAGAAAGATTTTAGCAAAAATCGCACTATGCTTCAATCGATAAAGAGCAACACTCTAATACCTATACAGGTAGTAATGGCATCAGAAATGAGCAGTGGCAATTCGACGAGGAATCTGAAACTCATAACCGATACCTGGCTGCCTCTATAAGAGAGTGACAGCATTTCATTCCCAAATATTTCTTTTACAGACGCTTTTGTCCCAACTACACTGTTAAAAATTTGAAACTTTTGCTGTACACTGTTAAAAATCTGCTGCATTTTGCTGCAACGCACTCCCCTGCTTGTATAGAAAACGGTTACTTGGCCGTGAAATGGCGCTTTCTCATTGGTTGGAATAGAGATATTATATACAAGTGGTGGAGGGCGTTGCAGCAAAATGCAGCAGATTTTTAACAGTGTACACTGTTAAAAATCTGCTGCATTTTTTTGCTACGCACTCCAGCGCTTGTATAGAAAACGGTTACTTGACTGTATTAAGGAGCATTCTCAAAGGTCGCAGTAGAGACATTATATACAAGCGGCGGAGTGCGTTGCAACAAAATGCAGCAGATTTTTAACAGTGTATCATCACTTCACCACTTATATAGAAAAAGATTAGTTAAATGCATTATGAAGGATTCTCATTGATAAAAGTAAAGATATTCTATAAAAGCGATGGAGTGATGATGCAGCAAAAGTTGCAAATTTTTAACAGTGCATTGCATTGCCAGGCATTTTTTCATTAAGGAATTTGATGATGATGATTTCCTGGAAGAATTAGATTGTACTCGTATGAGAAGTTAACAAGGTTGACGAAAATTGCCCGCTCAACAAGATGCTTGGTGACTCGTTTTTGTCCAGAATCGTTTCAACCAATTATATACTGTGCTACATGTGTCATATTCATATCGAGGGAACCTACACTGTAAAAAATTTGATACTTTTGCTATATCATCACTCTATTGCTTTTATAGAAAACGATTACTTCACCCAATTACGAAGTATTCTCATGGGTCAAAAGAGAGATATTCTACAAAAGCAGGGCAGTGACGATGCAGCAAAAGGGTCACATTTTTTACAGTGACACTGTAATCGGAAATGAGCGGTGGCGTATTCGATGAGTAATCTGAAACTCATTACCTACATCTGGCTGCCTCTATAAGAGAGTGACAGCATTTGATTCGGAAATATTTCTTTTTACAAACGCTTTGGTCCCAATTACACTATAAAAACTTTGAGCCTTTTGCTGCATCATCAGTCCACCGCTTTTATAGAAAACGATTACTTCACTGTGTTACGGAGCATTCTTATTGGTCATAAAGACATATTCAATAAAAGTTGTTGTGTGACGCTGCAGCAAATGGGTCAAATTTTTAACAATGTATCATGGAGCATTCTCATGCGTCAAAGGAGAGATATTCTATAAAAGCGGGGGAGTGACGATACAACAAAAGGATCAAAATTTTTACAGTGTACACTGTAAAAAATTTGGCCCTTTTGCTGCATCGTCAATCCACCGCCTTTATAGAAAACGATTACTTCGGCCTATCGTGCAGAATATTCATGGGTCAAGAGAGAGATATTCTTTAAAAACGGGGGAGTGATTATGCAGCAAAAGGGTCAATTTTTTTACAGTGTACACTGTTAATAAATGTGAACCTTGTTCAGTTAGGATTTCACATTTTGAAAAGATCGTGTGTCTATGTAAGTGTAACTTAAAAACATGAAATATGAACGTTTCTAATTGGTCGATTGCTTCTAAAAGATATTGAATTTTAATGTTTTAATTTTTTAAAAAGTTTTAATCAACAGATTTTTATGAAATTTGAATGGGACCACATGAGTCCCATACGCTTTCAAACAAAAAAAGAATTATCAAAATCGGTTTATATTTACGAAAGTTATGCGTGAACAACAAATACATACAGGTCGAAATCATAACCTCCTCCTTGAAGTCGGTTAAAAAATAAAAAGGAAGATATTATCAAAATCACACCATGATTCAACATGCGTCTATATGAAAGTAGTAATATTTGAAGTTAAGAATGTTCTTTGATAAACGCGGTTTTCCAAAGTACAGAAAATTTAAGAATTTTTATTCCAGAACTTGGCGGTAGTCGCCTGAACGAATTTGTTTTATGGGTGAAAGAAGTTAACTCGCTTAACTTTAATGGTAAGCTTATCAAAATTTTTCGTCATTTATATTTGTCCAAATGTAAATCTAGCACATAGCAATGTACTTTAATCACTTTGTGAATCCGGCATAACAAGCACCCTGATTTACAGACACTCTTGCTTTAGCGTGTAAGGCTCTTTAGAGATGAATTTTCAGCTTTTCGATATCGAATTCTCATGTCTGGATCGATGTGGATCTTTCACTTTGGTGGATACGAGAATTGTTCCAGCTAAGATTTCGTACTTTGAAAAAAAAACTAGCATCTCTGCAACAGTGGTTAGGATCGAGAATGATTGTTCGCTGTTAAGCAAAACAAGATTGACCAATCATAAACCTTTATTTTTAAGAACTTTTCATTGTTCGAAGGAGAGAGTCTGGATTACATGGAGTGAAAATTTGCTATCGACACTGTAAAAAATTTGACCCTTTTGCTGCATAGTTACTCCATCTCTTTTATAGAATTTCTTTGTTTTGACCAATGAGAATGCTCCATAATAGAGCGAAGTAATCGTTTCCTATAAAAGCGATGGAGTGACGATGCAGCAAAAGGGTTCAATTTTTTACAATGCAAGCAGTGCTAAAAATTTGTATCCTTTAAATGTGCAACGATACTACTGAATTCCAAAGTGTCGATCACAGCGACATCTGCGGTATTTTCGTGATTAGAAAATGTCCTGCAGATGTCGTTTCTATCTTTAAATTTCATTAGCATTGTTGCACATTTAACGAACAGAACATTTTAGCGCTTATTTTAAGTATTAAAGAGGGCGTGTTCACCACAACTTACCGGTTACTTACCGACCACTTACCGATTGTAGACAAATACGAAATGAAAATCAAAGCAAAGTGTGACGTCAGCTACAATTCAACAGAATAGTTTCCATTGCTGCCACAGTTTGCTTTTGTACTGCCCTACAATCGATCGGTAACATTGGTTACTTTTGTAAGTTGCTCTGAACACGCCCTGAGATAGCCGATTTCCACACTATATCCCCTAGATGCTATATTTCCGGTTTCTTGCATAAGAGAACTTGTCCGGAATCCAGGTAGAATTCGCGCTGTTAGCGAAACCAGATTAACGAATCAGAAGCCTGAATTTTAGCAAATTTTTCAATGTTTTAAATAAATTTTCTTGTTAATAAATCTCGTTTCGCAAACAGCGCAAAATTTATGTGAATCCTGGCCCTCGTCCAGTTAGGATTTTGCACTTTGAACAATTTGAACTGTTAAAAATTTGAAACTTTTACTTTATCGTCTATCCATCGCTTTTATAGAAAATGATTACTTCATTGTATTATGGTGAATTCTCATTGGTCAAAATGGAGATATTCCATAAAAGCGGTGGAGTGATGATGCAGCAAAAACTTCAAACTTTTAACAGTGAAAATATTGTGTGTCTATGTAAGTGTAATATGAAAGCATGCAAAAGGAACACTTCTAATTGGTCGATTGCTTCAAAATGAGTTTGAAATTTAAAGTTTTTATTTTTAAAAAAGTTCTAATTATCGGATTTTTATGAAATTCGAATGGGACCACATGGGCCTCATACGCTTTCAAACAAAAAAAGAATTATCAAAATCGGTTCATATTTGCAAAAGTTATGGGTGAACAACAAATACATACAGGTCGAAATCATAACCTCCTCTTTGAAGTCGGTTAAAAATAAGCAGACACGAAACAAATAAAAGAAAAATAACCAAAATTGTGTTTGTGTTTTTGAGAAGAGCTGTAACAAATGAATGGAAAAAGAATGGGAAACATGAAAAAAAAATCATGATCTCTAAAGATTTCTTTTCTGAAAACAAGGGAGCTAAATATCGCAATTATTCAACCGGAAATTGTTTTCCGAAGAAATTTTAAAATACTTGAATTCTTTGGTGTTTTTGAAACTCACGTAATAAATAAACAAATAAAGACAAATATTAATTTATACAAGAAAAAATAAATCTTTATAAATTGCACGGATATCAGGATTTCTTTCATTTTAGAAAAATTCCTTTGGATTTGCAATAAAGACCTTGTTATTACTTTTACCGATGAAGTCAAACTAACATCAAATGTTTATTGCATTTCAAAAGACTGAAACAAAATCAAAATCTACCTATCATACCATCAAATACCTATCATACTTGACTTGGGTTCACTTACATATAGATTTATTTCAAAAAATGAAAAAATAAAGCTTCAGATTATATATTATTAATAGTAATAGTAGTAGTAGTAGTAACAGTAGTAGCAATAATAAAAATTTTGGCACATGAAGAATAAAAATAACTCTAGTAGCAAGCTAATATTGTTTAAATATTGAATTTGCATTGCAAGTTCTGGCAGCGAAATACCTCTAAGAAAATAAATAACATGTGATCCACTCCAAGCTACAGAGATTATAGATACTCAGTATACTGCTCGCTGTATAGAAGGTAGGTAAAAACAGTTTTAAGTGAAAATTATAATTTTTACATTTAGCATAGTACCTAAAGATTGTCCACAACAATGTCAAATAGCTGATTTCTTATATTCACTTTAAGGCATAGTTACACCAGTCACAAATCCAAATCGTAATTTTAACATATCGGGTGTCCCAAAAATGACTGATGGATTTTAAAATTCAATAACTTGCAAACGATGACAGCTATTTAAAAAATTTTTGCAGGAGGGTTATGTATAATGTCAGGAGTTTTTTTACCGTAATTTTTTATTTTAGTTCGCATCTCAAACAATAGGTGGCGCTGACGGCGATTGAAGGCCAGGTGATCAGTGTTGAATGAAGCTTCGACCTGACCTTCAATCGCCTTTAGCGCCACCTGTTGTTTGAGATGCGAACTAAAATAAAAAAATACGGTAAAAAAACTCCTGACATTATACATAACCCTCCTGCAAATTTTTTTTTAAATAGCTGTCACCGTTTGCAAGGTATTGAATTTTAAAATCCATCAGTCATTTTTGGGACACCCGGTATATAGAGAAATTGTTTACGATGTAACACTATTACAATATAACAGTACAAATTTAAATAATTGTCTTATTAAATGATATAAACTTTGATATTAACTAAAGCGAAAATTATATCCTTCGGAATTTGTGATGGCAAGCGGTCTTCAACAAACAAATTAAAAGAAATCCTACATTATAATTTTCGAGGCTAATGAATTGTAGTAAACAAAATAATGCATTATTTCTTGTATTCGAATTTAAAGTTTCAAAAATAAGCAGACGTCAATCGAAAGAAAAGACAAAGAAAAATTACATTCGTGTTCTTGAGATAAGTTGTGACAAATGAATAGAAAAATAATAGAAAATGAGAAAAAAAAAATTCCGATCTCGAAAGATTTCTTCTCTGAAAACAACGGAGCGAAAGAACGCAAATATTTAACTGGGAAGTGTTTTCAAAAGAAATTTTAAAATACTTAATTTCTTTGGTGTTTTTTAACTAACGGAATAAATAAGCAAATAAAAACAAATATCAATTTATTCAAGAAAATATCAGCATTATTGAAATTGCACTGATATCAGGATTCGTTTTATTTAAGAAATATTCTTTAGATTTGCAATACCGACATTACTACTACTTTTACCGATGTTATCAAATTAACTTCAAATGTTCATTTTATTAAAAAAAAAAAAAAAAAAAAAAAAAAAAAACATTGAAACAAAATTAAAATTTTTACTCATCATACTTGACTTGGGTTCACATAATTGTGGATTTATTTAAAATATGAAAAATTAAACCTTCAGATTATCTATTATTATTAGTAGTAGTAATAGTAACAGTTTACCTATGAGTTAACAAATAACGCGAAAAAAAATAAAAATAACTCTAGTAGGAAGCTAATATTTGTTAAATATTGAATTTGTATAATGCTTTCATAGGTGCCAACCTGACATTGATTATCCGTAATACGAGAGTTAATTTAACCCTGGTTTAATGAGTTTCGAACCAGAATTTTTTCAAAGAAATGAAATTAAGTATGTTCCACTAACAGCTCTGAAATTAAATAAATAAAGATTCATGAAATATATTTTCTGGTTTGAAATGACGTTATCGGGATCAAACTAATCCAGGTATTACGGAAGATTAGTTGAAAGTTGGCAGCTATGTGCTTCTAACTAAAGACTCCTAAAAAAAAAAAAAAAAAAAAAAAAGAGGAGAGAGAGAGAGAGAGAAAACAAACAGATGATTCAACCCAGTATGTCCCACATCCAGGCTACATGTATTATAGATCATCAATATATTGCTCGCTGTATAAAAGGTAGGTGAGACTAGTTTTAAAGTAAAGTTGTAAACTGATTTTTTACATTTAGCCTAATAACTGAAGTTTTTTCATAACTACGTCAAAAGCACATCACTAGCCACGACTTCAAATCTTAATTTTAATATATAGAGATAATTAGTTCACAATGTAACAATATTTAGAAGTTAAGCAATTGTCTTATTTAATGATATAAACTTTTCAATTAACTAAAGTGAATAATTAAAATTATAATATGGCTTTTAGATTTAGCATAATACCTGAAGCTTGTCCCACAACTACGTCAAAAAAGCACATTTCTTACATTCACTTATTTTAGTGACATCATTAATTTTAGAATACACATCATTAATTTTAGAATACATGCAGAATTTTTTTACGATGTAACACTATTTAAAAGCGAAACGATCGTCTTATTTATTGACATAAACTTTGCAATTAAATCAAGCAAAAATTACCTTTCAGAATTTGTGATGACAAGCCACTTTCAGCAAAAAGATTTAGAAGACACCCCAACATTATAATTTTCGTGGTTAATGAATTGAAGTTAACAAATTGATACATAATTTCTTACATTCGAAAATAAAGTTACAAAAATAATCAGACGCGAATCAAAAGAAAGAAACAAAGAAAAAGTTACATTCGTGTTCTTCAGAAGAGTTGTGACAAGTAAATGGAAAAAGAATGGGAAACGGGAAAAAAATTATGATCTCGAAAGATTTCTTTTCAGAAACAAACGGAACGAAAGAATGCAATTAGTCAACCGGAAATTGTTTTCCGGAGAAATTTTAAAATTCTTGACTTTAGGGTTTTTGAAACTCACCGAATAAATAAACAAAGAAAAAAAATATCAACTTTTACAAGAGAAAATCAGCATTAGTGAAATTACACTCATATCAGATTTTTTTTTATATTTGAGAAATATTCTTTTAGATTTGCAATAAAGGAATACTGATGGCTTTTACTGATGGAGTCAAACTAACATCAAATGTTTATTGTATTTCAAAATACTGAAACAGTACAAAATTTATCACTTATCATATTTGCTTTATGTTTCATTTAGTTATAAATTTATTTTAATAACGGAAAATCAAACCATCAGATTATATGTTGTTATTAGTTTTATTATTATTAACTAATTTGTTCCATGAAGTATATAAATAACATTAGCACGAAGCCAAGATTGGTTCCGTTTTTGAATTTGCATAGGAAATATTTGCAACAAAATGTCTTTATAAAAAAAAAATAATAATAAATAAAGTCGTCAGGTGATTTAACTCAGTTTACAAGGATTAAAATAAATCAACATATTTCCCGATGCACAAAATGAAGATGAAAATCGTTTTTAATTGAAATCTTTAATAGTTTTTTTGACATTTATTATACCTATAGATTGCCTCACAACTACAACTAAAAACATGGTTGTTACATTCACGTATTCATAGTAATGAAAAATCACTCCGTCCAGATTTTATCTTTTTGTTATTATTATTAAATTATTTTTGATTAAACGCTCATAAATTTCGATTAAATTATTTAATTTTGATTAAATTTTCATGAAGAATATAAGTATCTTTATTGAAATGGGCAACATTGTTAAACATTGAATCTACTTAAGATATATTTTCAACAAAATGTCTCTACTTAAAAAAAAAGTCTACAATATGGAACGATTTAAGGATTGAAAATTTAGAACAGATGTATTCGTTCATGTTAAAAACAGAACTTACCAAAAAAAGAATGGACATCATTTTTTTTTCTTACTGGTAAACACAAATATCATTTCTTTTACATTATGCTTCTGATTTCTTTAACAACGAATTATATGTGCACATATACATATGCAGAAGTATGCCAAACGTTAAAGTATTACAAATTTTTGAATGAAATGATTTTATAAACATTTAAGGCTTTAATACAAGCTTTGCATTTCCTAAAGACATATAAAAATAATAATTAAACAAGTCGGAAATTGCATGTCAAGGTAGCAAATGAGGTACGTTTGTACTATAACGAAAAATTAAAAAATATTCAGATTTTTTTTAATACAGTTGAACCTCGAAAATCCGGACCTCCAAATTCCGGAAATCTCTAAAATCCGGACATTTTTCCTATTTCAGTTTTATTAATTTTTAAAATAAGACATAGCTGTAATTTTCATCAACTGCAGTTAAATTCTGATAACTATACTAAAAAAATGTATATAGATATATTCTGGTTAATATTGTAATGACTTGCCGTTAATTAAAGACTTTATTATTACAAAAATTAAAAAGTTAAAAAGCGTTCAACAAAATTTACAGTAATGAATCATGATGAAATGAATGAATCGTTGAATTAATCATTAATTTTGATACTTAAAAAAATTTGGGTTTAAAAAAAAAAAAAAAAAAAAAAAGTAAATTCTGTCGAAAAAATGCAGAAAAAACTGAGAAATTTGTAAAAAAAAAAGAAAGCCAAAATAAGCATGAAATCAATTAAAAAATCTTGAAAAAACGCACATTTTATCAAAGATTTATGATTCATTCATTTCATAATGATTCATCTCACTCTCAGTCGCATTTGAGAATCGGGAGGGAGGGCGCTTCCTCGGGATTTTTTGAAAATTTCAAATTCTTTATAAAGTGGGGAGGAGGCGTTTGATCGGGAAGAGCGGATTAACGGGATTTTACGGTATTATAAAGCCATAAAAAAAGATTTTTTAATAAACCTCCAAAATCCGGAAAAATCGAAAATCCGGAATCGCCGCGGTCCCGACGGCTCCGGATTTTCGAGGTTCAACTGTAGTATACAGTACTTTGGACACAGTACAATATCCGAAATCTGTTAAGAGTATTTATACTAAATGCTTTCTATTACTCAGCAAGTAACTTGTAGACAACCTCAGCAACGTATACAAATTTCAAGAAATGGAAAATAGTTTAATATATTTAAAACGCACTCCCAAACAATGTTTTCCTCTATACCATTAACAATTTCCGGCGCACTACTCTTTAAAGTTGGAATTTAAAGAAAAAAATAGGCAATCTATTTAGGCCTAGAGGTATTGTTTTGTAAAGATTGCACTTTACAAAACCATTTTAATTATACAGCTGTTGCCGAAGTGGTAACCGCCCATAAGTAAAGCATTGATAAGCGCAGTGAGAAGAGCATTGCTGTGAAGCGCGTATTACAGTAAAACATTTTACCTATTATTTAAAAACAGTAGAGTTTGATCTCTGTAGTGCTGCCATCTAGAACTCATAAATAAGATTTAAAGTAGCCATTAGTAGTAGCCATTAGTAGTAGCCATGAGTAGTTTTTGAAATATTCACGGAGTTTTTGTGTCTCTAAACAGGGGGAACTTTAGGTGTTGCCGACCCGGCAACACTGCACGTTAAGGGGTTAAGTAATGGAGTATTTTAACCCCTGTAAATTAAAAATAAATATTCTTCGCACCACAGATTATACAGAATGTATATTTTTGTATATATTTCAAAAATGCATATCAATTTTATTGCGTTCGAAAAAATGTAACATCCTTAAAATGCACTTGAAACTATTTTTTCCCATTGACCGTAATGTAACGGAATACTTTTTGTCCCTGTAATTGAGTTATCTATCCCATCTTCATTAAAAATTTAAAATGATTCAACAAAATTATGCAATGATTATACATTTTATAATTCAAACGGTTTGATTAAATAGTTTTTACGTTATTAAATGCGGATGGACGGACGTAGTGAACGGCGATTATAGGTGCTACGTATTTACATAAATACGAACGCATCTAAAACAAATAACAGACTACTTGTATATAAAAAAAATAATTTTTGAAATAAAAAAAAGTTTGGTTGGGTAAAAAATGATAACGATATCGGAAAGCAATCCCCCTTCGCAAGAGATATCATACGATATCATGTGTCAACCCTCCTTCCGTGATAGCGTTATGTATGCATAGTCCCTTTCCCTCATGATCTATAATTTTTCATTCATTGTGTTCTAGTTTGTTGTTTAAAAATTGTCTTTCGTTAGGTGCGTTACAATATCTTAAAGTTTTTCTTTTCTTTAATGATCCTGCATATCGTTATTCGAAATAAAAAACTTTTATTTCTAATGAATGTTTCAAATGCATTAAATAATAATAAAACAAAAATACAAAACAGTGATTTTTAACACGTGAATAGATCAAATAAACAATTCAGCGGGGGGGGGGGGGGGGGAAATCCTGATAGTCTGTACTATGCACGTATCTTTTAAAAATATGAATACAAAATAATTTGCAAAAATGAAAAATTTCCAAGAAAAATAATCATAAGTATATTACTCTTCAGTAAAGTTAAACGAAGTATCTGATTATTTTAGTCTTTATTTTTAATTAAAAATATGCATTTTGCTTAAAAACATCATATTTTCTTTTGTAAAATACAGCATTGCCTGAAGCAAAAATCTAATTTGTGTTCTTGTTCATCACAGAAATTCTAATGAATATAGCCAGATACTTATTTTTCTCAACGTAAATTTCGAGCATAAAATATTTTTCAAATAACTTCATTTTTTAATACATAGAATTTATAATTAAAAGATGATAAAAACTTAATTTAAACATCTTTCATTGTTGCATAACGAAATACTTTTAATAATTATTTCCTACATATATACATAAATAATTGTGAGTTATTTTATTTTCTTAACAAATCTCATTTTTCTCTGAAGGAATCCGTTGCAAAGAAATTTCTTCTAATTTCTAAGTAATGAAAATTATTATTCGAATAGGATTTTTATACTTTTCTCTCAAAAGCAGAATGCTGTTTCAATTTTTATACTTGCAATGAAGGCGTTTCGTATTTTATCGAAAAAAAATAATAAAATGGTCCAAAAAAAGGATGTAACAAAAAATATCATTATTTGCGCAATAATACAAAAGTAACTGCAAATAAAATATCCCAAATTGAAAAAAATGGAAAACAACGCAAAAATAATAATAAGGTGAAGCAGCAAACTGATAGAAATTATTTCTATCAGTTCATTACGAATCTGAGCCAAAAAATCTTTTTCCACTGTTAAAAAATTTACTATCAGAATCAATCCAGTTTTCTTTAGTTTTAGTACGTACATCCTGAAGTACAGAATGTTGGTAAAAATCATTTTTTTATTGAAAACTCTAATAAATTATATACATTTAATACATATTTTTTAATTTATGCGAATGTGTCCGCGGTTTGCGCTGTAGAAGATATCAGCACTTTTTTTTCAGTCTTCTACACATTTTTCAATTTTTATTCTTGCAATGACGGGGTTTCGTATTTTATCAAAATAAATAAATAAAAAGTAATTTTTTTCTACAAGAAGAAATGCACTTTCGGAAAGCATAGGAAAAGAAACCTGATGCAAACAAACTTTTACAAATATTAAAAAAATTTCTTTTGGGAATCAACCCAGTCTTCCTCGATTTCACAACTTACAGCCGTAAGTACAGAATGTTGGTGAAAATAATTTTTTTATAAGAAAATTTTAATAAATTCTCTACATTTAACATTTTTTAGATTTATCCCTAACACCAAAAAGCATTTTTATATGAAAAATATCAATTATGTATTCGAATAGAGCTTTAAAATTTATTCAAAGGTGTACGTGCTTGACACTTCAGAAAGCACCTGTCCTCATCTACTCTTTTTATAAAGAATTTTCTATCCGGACGAAGACCATCTCTTATATATGGGCAATTCCATTTTGAAGTTAGCCAAAGTAGATAATAATGAAAGTTGTATAAAATAATAAATATGATATTTTTGATTCACCAAGTTGCAATGTATCAGGGAAGTTTCTTAAGAAAGTTGGTGAAAAGTTCATGAGATCATGAAATGATGTTTCAATGATCACTAAAGAAGAAATAACATCATTATACTTCCAGAATCTTTGTTAGATAACAATATCCTTTGAATATAACTTCACAGAGTATAATTTGAAATAATTTGAAATTGTTTAATGCTAATAAATATATTTATATAAGCTTAACTGTTTCTCTTTACTAGAAATAAGCTGTGATTATCATCTAAAATCTTAATAAAAAAAAAAAAAAAAAAAAAAAAAAAACTATTAAGTTCGATAAAATTAGAATTGATACGTCCGTTACTTATGGTGATTCTTGCATTACAACAAGTGTTTGTATAAATGGGACAATTTATCCCAGTATTTTTTATTCATAAGAATCTTATGAAGTTATATATAAGTATCATACTTTTGTTGGTTGAAATGAATAAAAGCATAAAAATAACATTCATTTGTGAGATACGTCCGTTACTGAACATAAAAAAAAATTCTGGGAATCTTCAAAATTTAATTGCATTATATATAAGCGAAGTCCTTTTTCATCATGAAGTTCATTCAATGAAACAAGGATCTAACATATTAAGTATCTATATAGGGTGCTTTATGCTCCGACTGATACGTTCGTTACCGTGGAATTGCCCATATTATGATGGAAAAATAAATTTATTGTACTTTTAAATGTGAATGAGGCGACATTAACTTTTGTGAAAAATTTTCGTCAAATCATATCTGACATTTATTTTGTTTTTAACACAATGCATCGAGAAAAAAAATAACAATAACATGCAGATAATTATTTCGAAATTATTTTTGTGATAAATATTTATATAATAGCATTAAAATACAAAACAAAATTCAAAATAAGCTTAAAAGAATACGATACAACATTGTAATGTCTCTCTCTCTCTCTCTATTAATTTTTTTTTTTTTTTTTTTTTTTTAGTAATAAATAGTTTTAAATTATTGTTTCTTTATCCTCAACTATAACGCTTTTTATACAGAATTCACCATTTTTCTAAACATTTTAATTTTGAAAACTCAAATAAAATTTCTAAATATAAGATTCTGCGAAGAATTAATAATGCTTTTAAATTAATGAAATATGAAAATTATGACAAAACATTATTTGAAAACTTAAGACTTGTGAATCAGTAATCAACTCTGAGAAGTTATGAAACATATGACTGTGAGACGAACATAATTAACATAATTATACATGAGCATTTCTCCATATGGCAGAAATTAAAACTCTCAGAAAGTATAATGTATATTAATTAGCATAAAACTGAGCTAAAACCGTTTCGTCACAATAATTTTGATTTCAAAATCCGTTTATTTAAATATCAGAAACATCATTTTTAACAGGTAAGAAATAAGTGAATAAATTAAAAATACTATTAAAAACAACATTTCAAAAAACAAATTTTCAAAAATATTGGGTGAGCTCAAATTTTTTTAGCAAATAACACATTTTTTGTGTATGTGAGTATGGAGAAAGAGGGGTGGGGAGCGAATGACTAAAGATGATAATTCAAGATCAAATTATGTTTTTTCTAAGCAAGTTTTTAAATTATTATAATTTTATAAATAAGTTTATTGAATTGTACTATCACAAGTTCTTTTTTATAAATTAATATTTATCATATAAATTGCTAACTATTGAAGGTGATAAAAACTAAATTTCAAGAAAAACATACATTTTAGCCACCTAAGTGCTTTATAAATTCAAGAAATCAAAACAGATGGCAAAATATACAAGAAATTTGTTTTCGTAAGAAATTTAATTATAATTTCGCTGAAAGGGTTTTCAGAGCTCCTGTAATTCTAACTGATGTCCTTACTATTTTACATTCAAAATTCCTTTGAGAACATTAATAAAACCGAATTTCATTTCAGCGAATTAATAAATAAAAAAAATAAACTACATATTAAACAAATTGAATTTGGGTGGGTGTAAAGATCAAATTATTGGGTGGGCTCATGCCCCATCTGCTCATGTAAATTGGCGCCACTGATTAAGAATGTATTTGTTAAAAACGCATAACCTGGCTCATTGTTACACGCAAACAAGAACTTTAATATGAATTTGTATAATTAAAATTAAAATTAAATGTAAAATCAACGTTTCGAGCCGTTTTCTGAAGCCGTCTTCAGGAAAATATGATGGTGAAATGATTAAAAAGTCAGAAATGAATGATTCCTGCGCGAGAGAAAATTTCTCGAGCCTTGACCTATGTGACGAATGCAACGATGCACTATCACCATCCAGTGAATATCAAAGAATATTTCTAATAAAAATAAAATCGAAATGAATCAAAAGTTTGAATATGTCGCCATCTTACGTGCGAGGAAATACTAAAATATTCCAAACAGATTTAAAACTTTATGGCGTTATGCCAGATTTTTGGTATATTAGAGGATAAATTATCGTTATAAGTTATAGGACAAGTTATCGTTACAAGTATTGTTATTCTCATGTGCAATGATTTCAACAGATTCTCTAATTTTACGGTAATGGCGATAGTGCATCGTTGCATTCACATCATTGGTCGTGAATCAAGAAGTTGTCTCTCATGCAGGAAGCATTAATATCTGAACTTTTAGTCATTTCAAGACCATATTTTCCTAAAGACCGCTGGAGAAGATGGTTCAAAACGCTGATTTTATATTTTATTTTATTTTTAACTATAAAAGTTCATGTTAAAGTTCTTGTTTTTGTATACCAATGAGCAAGATTATGTGTTTTTAACAAATATATTCCTAGTAGTTATATTTTATGGTGCAATTCTTCAGTATATGCTTATGAAATTAAACAAAGAAGAAGAAATTAATTTTCATTTACTAACAACCGTAATCATAAAGATGAAATGATCTTTTATACTAATTTTTTATCTGCAGAAACATTTAAATTTTTTTAACTAGCACATATTTATCTAAAATATTTAATTCTATATGATCGATTTATATGGTTTCAGTGACGCATCTGTAGCAGCCTTTGGTGCGGTAGTTTACTGAAAATCTTAACAAATCTTAGCGCTTGTAAATCCAGAGTTCATCCCTTAACCCTTTAACCCCTTAACGCGCAGTGTTGCCGGGTCGGCAACATCTAAAGTTCCCCCTGTTTAGAGACACAAAAACTCCGTGAATATTTCATAAACTACTCTAATGGCTACTTTAAATCTTTCTTATGAGTTCTAGATGGTAGCACCACAGAGATCAAACTCTACTGTTTTTAAATAATAGGTAAAATGTTTTACTGTAATATGCGCTTCACAGCAATGCTCTTCTCACTGCGCTTATCAATGCTTTACTTATGAGAGGTTGCCACTTCGGCAACAGCTGTGTAATTAAAATGGTTAGTGCAATCTTTACAAAACAATACCTGTGTACTCCTCTAGGCCTAAATAGATTGCCTAATTTTCTTTTTCTTTAAATTCCAACTTTACAGAGTAGTGCGCCGGAAAGGGTTAAGAGGCAGATAAATTCAGTTCATAAAGTGCTAAAACAATTGAATGACACGAGATTTTACGAAGGAATTTCTTAGAAAATACAAATCTGATTTTTCCCACTATCATTGTATTAAAATATTCTTAGAGCGGGTTGTCGGTTTTGGAATTTAAATTAAGTGGTCACGCCACGTCATCAGCGCCCTTAAAAGGGTTAAATCAATTAATTGTTCCAAAATCTGAGCACCACCTTTGGCAAAACTAATTAAACGAGTTATTTCTATGTTCAAGATTAGTAAAAACAAAATACTTTAGGGGTCTTTTTTCATTACAGTACTATACTGAATTAAAAAAGAAACATTCCAACTAAAAATATCTGTTGCTAATGAAATTTTCACAACAGAAGAAGTAGCTGAAGAATAGAGTGACGACATATTTGATCTCACTATAACATAGCCGATCTTCTAACAAAATAAGTTCGGTAATCCTGATAAGGTAAATAGGAAGGAATTACAGTAGAATGGCCCGTTATCCATAAAGGAAAAAAGAACACTACCCTAATAAAAACATACCTCTACTAGTTAATTCTACTTACTTTTCAAAAAAAATGAAAAAACTCTTATACAAGAGACTTTAATAATAAATTATATATCTGTTTTCAATCTTTCCGTTAATTCTTTTGTGCATGATATAATTGGATCAAGATGGGAGATAAGGTTGAACAATCGGAAAATGTCAATAATTTGACCATTACTAAAAGCTCTGTAGTTTCAAAACTAATTAACGCAATATTGCAATTCTTTTTCTATATTTTCCTAAAATACTAATGGTTTAAAAAAAATATTCAAATATAAATATTTAGCAATATTAATTAGTTAAATTTTAATGACAAAATTGACGTTTTAAAAATATGAATTTTCAAATATGCATTTTGCACGCAAGTTTTTAAAAATTCTACTTCGGATATATATTTAATATTACATTTATATTTACTTATTCTACTCTATTTTACACTGAAAATGGTTACTTGAGTATATGTTATGTGTAGCACTTACAGTAAACATACAGGAGAGCTCAAAATTATTCCATTGTATTGTGATCTGTGAAGAAAAATCGTTTGTGGTGTAATTAATCATGTTTACCTATATAAACATAATGAAATTAATATCATTTTGTGAGATGCACTAATACCTGTTTTCTGTAAAGTAAGTAGTTAAAAGCATTTATCAATAATTTAAGTACAGGATCACACAAAACAGATATATTATATAATGATCTATAGCGAAAAAAGTATCTCCATTACTTTACATTACTTCAAACGTGGCGAAAAAGATGTACATTATTGAGATTTAATACAGGATATTTGCATATGATTTGCATTGCATTTATTGTACTTTTATTTACAGGAACAAGTAAAATATTTTGAATACAATACTATGTCAGACGTGTTGTCTATTAGAGTTGATTGCTAAAAGTACGATTTCAGTTATAGAATGTGTTTTTGAGTTTAACTAAACTTTTGCAAGCAATATAAAGTGCATAAATTTTAAAGACAATATACAGAGCTATACAGAAAGATTCGTAACCATTTTGTTAATTTGAGTTATCCTTTTCAAGTTCAATTACATTTAGTATGCTAAGAGATGTTTGTCACATACAAAGAAAATTATATACACAGCTGTCTAAAGAGCTGGATTCATTTCCCCCTATGGAATGTAATTCCTGGAAATGTGATTTTAATAATTTTAAGAATGTTTTTGAATGAATTAAACTTCAAATTAATATGTGAGGTGTATAAAAACATGTCTATCACGCTAAAAATAAAATTTAAAACAAGTGGGTAAATGTGATCGCAGATAGCGCAGAGAGTTTCATTTAATATTTCTTTCAAAATAACTTATTCTTTAATTAATAAATCCAAATTTTTAATTTATAATTTTTAGACATGTTAACATAGATGGTAGCACCAATAAACTAATTTTAACATAATTATAAAAGGAGTTTATTTATTTTAATCAAATTAGAACTTTTCAAATCAATTTATTTTTTAAAAATTTAAAATTCTATTTTTTTTTAAAAATTCGAAATTGAAAAAAAAACAGCGGAGATATAAATAAAATGTTAAATTTCTAAAAGCAAAAAAAAAAAATTAATTAAATTTAAAATGCTGAATCATTAAAAATTCACAAAAGTATTTAAAATAAAGAGAAAATTGAATTCCAATTGAATTCCAAATTGACTATCACATGAACGAAACTCTAATAATATAAACCCTTAAATTGGTCAAAAATACTAAATTTCATCTTATTAAATCCATCTTAATATCAAACTTTCAACTTCCGGCTTCGATGTTTGAACTAAGGGTTTCATTTACTAACGAGATACTTTGCCAGCAAGCTATGATGCCCACAGGAAATATGTTAAAATTAAAGTTCTCTTTTAAAATCTAAATCTCAAACAAGTTGGAAATTGCACGTGAAGCGTAGCAAACGAGGTGCGTTCGTACGATAACGAAGTTTTAAAAATATTACTCTCATATATCAATCTCATAAAATTGTAAATAGTGAATTACAATTAAAACGCTCATCAAACAATGTTCTCTCTATACCATTATGTAATGGAATACTTTTGTGTGGCCTTGTAAATCAATTACAAATGTTCTTTGCATCACAAATTATGTAAAATGTATATTATAATATGTACTTTACAGTTGCATATAAAATTTATTAAGTTCGAATGAGTGCAACAGCATTAAAATGCATTTGAAACATTTTCCCCTATTGACCGTAATGTAACGGAATACTTTTGATTGTCCCTGTAATTGATCTATGCATCCGATTTTCATAAAATTTGAAATAACTCGACAAAATTATGTAATAACCATGTATTTTAAATTTCAAACGTATAAAATACATTTGAAACTTTTTTCCCCATTGACCGTAATGTAACGGAATATTTTTGATTGCCCCTGTAATTGATCTATGCATCCGATTTTCATAAAATTTGAAATAACTCGACAAAATTATGTAATAACTATGTATTTTAAATTTCAAACGTATAAAATACATTTGAAACTTTTCTCCCATTGACTATAATGTAATTGAATACTTTTGATTGCCCCTGTAATTGATCTATGCACCCGATTAGCAAAAAAATTGAAATAACTCGACAAAATTATGTAATAACTATGTATTTTAAATTTCAAACGATTAAAATGCATTTGAAACTTTTTTCCCCATTGACCGTAATGTAACGGAATACTTTTGATTGCCCCTGTAATTGATCTATGCATCCGATTTTCATAAAATTTGAAATGACACGACAAAATTATGTAATAATTATGTATTTTAAATTTCAAAAGATTCGGTTGGGTAGTTTTTGCGTTGTTATATGCGGACGGACAGACAGACAGACAGACGGACAGACAGACAGACAGACGGACAGACAGACAGACGGACAGACAGACAGACGGACGGACTGAGCGACAACAATAGGTGCTACGTATTTACATAATTACGAACGCACCTAAAAATGAACAGATGACACTGAAAAAAATAATTAAAATAATAGCTTTTTCAAAATGTGATTATTTGTAGTGAGACATGAGGTATTCAGCTGTAAAACACAAATTTTGAAGTCCCTCACAGTTTTTGTTTACGGACTCTGTGACGGACAAATATAAATAGGATTGAGACGAATAGGGTTTCGAATCTGAGACGAATAAGGCACAAAATTTGAAGTCCCTCACTTACTATACAGTTTCCGTGTGCGGGCTCTGGACAGACAAAGGACAAAGACGAATAGGGTTTCGTCAGATGAATGAAACCCTAAAAAGAGGAGGGAGGCTCTTTAAACAGGACAATTCTACAAAATTCCAACTGTAATAAATTTAAAGGAATATTATGACGATTTATTGCACCTGACATTGCACTTTCTTCTAGTGTAATATAATGTGATTTATACGATAATCGGATAAATAATTTTCGAAAATCATGTCGGAAATGCAAAATAATATACTTGTAAACATACTTTGTGTTTTATATTGCTAATCTTTTAAGAAGTGATGCTTGAAAGAGAATTGAAATTCTGACAAGAGAAAATGTTTATAGAGAATAAATCGATAGCCCTTCCAATATATAGATAATCTAATTTATTTAAAAACTTAAGTATACAAAAATTAACCATTCAATAAAAAATTAAGTGGGAAATGTTAGCATCTACTGTACAAAATATTATTCGAAATATTTTCAAAATTAATTATTCAGTGCAAACAGTAAAAAATAAATTATATTTTGGCAACAAAATAAAAATCAAAACTTAATTTTTTTACTATAAAGCAAAAATAAATAATTCAACTTTGCGATGAAATTTAGAAAATAAAAATACGAGTTCGAGCCTTTTTAATTTATGTATTTTTGAGGTAATTTCGCTTTACTCGAAATTTTGAGAAAAAAAATCAATATACGGAGATTTATGTTGAAGAGCTTTGAAAGTGGATTAAAAACTTCGTTGCTTTTCATTTTCATCAAAGATAATCTGATTTAAACTTTACTCTCGAAGCCATAACTTTTTTAATTTTGATATTTTGGCTCTTATCGAAGCTTTAATAAATTAAGAAGATTATTAAGACTAGAATGCATTATTTACATTAAAAATAATCCGTTTAAAGTTTAATTTTTTTATTTCTTCATCATTTAATTTTTATGTTTCGTGTGGCATTTCTGCTGAAAAATGTCTTTTTTAATTAAGAGTAATGCACTTGATATTCCTGTCCGATGAAAATTAGATAGCGATTGTCTTATTCTAAATTTAGAAAATTCGTTTTTTCCCTTTATAAATTTAACATTTTAATTTTTATTTAATAAGCTTTCTTTATTTGGAATAATATGTAACGGAATAATATATATATTAAATATATATAAGGTATTATTTAGCATTTAATACTAATATATATATATACTAAAAGAATCCCTTATCTTCCTTCTCCTTCCAAGATATAGATGTACCTGAAAAAGAAAAAAACATTTTAAAAAATAACTTCAAACAATAACATCAAACATTTTTTATATTTTTGCAAGTCTTACCGCCATCTTTTTAGCTCCATCCCTTCTCTTCCTTGAGGATGTTTCTTTTCTTCCCTCGGCACGTATGGCGGGACAAATTTATCTTCCGTTTACTTCCAAGATATAGATGTACCTGAAAAAGAAAAAAACTTTCTAAATAATAACTTCAAACAATAACATCAAACATTTTTTACATTTTCGCAAGTCTTACCGCCATCTTTTTTGCTCCTTCCCTTCTCTTCCTTGAGCATGTTTCTTTTCTTCCCTCGGCTCGTATGGCGGGACAAATTTATCTTGCGTGTCCTTCCAAGATATAGATGTACCTGAAAAAGAAAAGACATTCTAAATAATAACTTCAAACAATATCATCAAACATTTTTTATATTTTTGCAAGTCTTACCGCCATCTTTTTAGCTCCATCCCTTCTCTTCCTTGAGCATGTTTCTTTTCTTCCCTCGGCACGTATGGCAGGACAAATTTATCTTCCGTTTACTTCCAAGATATAGATGTACCTGAAAAAGAAAAAAACATTCTAAATAATAACTTCAAACAATAACATCAAACATTTTTTACATTTTCGCAAGTCTTACCGCCATCTTTCTAGCTCCTTCCCTTATCTTCCTTCAGCATGTTTCTTTACTTCTCTCGGCTCGTATGGCGGGACAAATTTATCTTGCATGTCCTTCCAAGACATAGATGTACCTGAAAAAGAAAAGACATTCTAAATAATAACTTCAAACAATATCATCAAACATTTTTTATATTTTTGCAAGTCTTACCGCCATCTTTTTAGCTCCATCCCTTCTCTTCCTCGAGCATGTTTCTTTTCTTCCCTCGGCACGTATGGCGGGACAAATTTATCTTCCGTTTACTTCCAAGATATAGATGTACCTGAAAAAGAAAAAAACATTATAAATAATAACTTCAAAAAAAAACATCAAACATTTTTTACATTTTCGCAAGTCTTACCGCCATCGTTTTTGCTCCATCCCTTCTCTTCCTTGAGGATGTTTCTTGTCTTCCCTCGGTTCGTGTGGCGGGACAAATATATCTTGCGTGTCGTTCCAAGGTATAGATGTACCTGAAAAAGAAAAGACATTTTAAATAATAACTTCAAATAATAACATCAAACATTTTTTACATTTTTGTAAGTATTACCGCCATCTTTTTTGCTCCATCCCTTCTCTTCCTTGAGGATGTTTCTTGTCTTCCCTCGGCTCGTGTGGCGGGACAAATTTATCTTGCGTGTCCTTCTAAAGTATAGATGTACCTGAACAAGCAAAGACATTTTAAATAATAACTTCAAACAATAGCATCAAACATTTTTTACATTTTTGTAAGTCTTACCGCCATCTTTTTTGCTCCATCCCTTCTCTTCCTTGAGGATGTTTCTTGTCTTCCCTCGGCTCGTGTGGCGGGACAAATTTATCTTGCGTGTCCTTCCAAGATATAGATGTACCTGAAAAAGAAAAGACATTTTAAATAATAACTTCAAACAATAACATCAAACATTTTTTACATTTTCGCAAGTCTTACCGCCATCTTTTTTGCTCCATCCCTTCTCTTCCATGAGGATGTTTCTTGTCTTCCCGCGGCTCGTGTGGCGGTAAAAATTTATCTTGCGTGTCCTTCCAAGATATAGATGTACCTGAAAAAGAAAAGACATTTTAAATAATAACTTCATACAATAACATCGAACATTTTTTACATTTTCGCAAATCTTACCGCCATCTTTTTTGCTCCATCCCTTCTCTTCCTTGAGGATGTTTCTTGTCTTCCCTCGGATCGTGTGGCGGGACAAATTTATCTTGCATGTCCTTCCAAGGTATAGATGTACCTGAAAAAGAAAAGACATTTTAAATAATAACTTCAAACAATAACATCAAACATTTTTTACATTTTCGCAAGTCTTACCGCCATATTTTTTTATCCATACATTTTCTTCCTTGAGGATGTTTCTTGTCTTCCCTCGGATCGTGTAACGGGACAAATTTATCTTGCGTGTCCTTCCAAGGTATAGATGTACCTGAAAAAGAAAAGACATTTTAAATAATAACTTCAAACAATAACATCAAACATTTTTTACATTTTCGCAAGTCTTACCACCATATTTTTTGATCCATCCATTTTCTTCCTTGAGGATGTTTCTTGTCTTCCCTCATGTCGTGTGGCGGGACAAATTTATCTTGCGTGTCCTTCCAAGGTATAGATGTACCTGAAAAAGAAAATACATTTTAAATAATACCTTCAAACAATAACATCAAACATTTTTTACATTTTCGCAAGTCTTACTGCTATATTTTTTGCTCCAACCCTTCTCTTCCTTGAGGATGTTTCTTGTCTTTCCTCGGCTCGTGTGGCGGGACAAATTTATCTTGCGTTTCCTTCCAAGATATAGATGTACCTGAAAAAGAAAAAAACTTTATAAATAATAACTTCAAACAAAAACATCAAACATTTTTTACATTTTCGCAAGTCTTACCGCCATCTTTTTTGCTCCATCCCTTCTCTTCCTTGAGGATGTTTCTTGTCTTCCCTCGGCTCGTGTGGCGGGACAAATATATCTTGTGTGTCGTTCCAAGGTATAGATGTACCTGAAAAAGAAAAGGCATTTTAAATAATAACTTCAAACAATAACATCAAACATTTTTTACATTTTCGCAAGTCTTACCGCCATCTTTTTTGCTCCATCCCTTCTCTTCCATGAGGATGTTTCTTGTCTTCCCTCGGCTCGTGTGGCGGGATAAATTTATCTTGCGTGTCCTTCCAAGATATAGATGTACCTGAAAAAGAAAAAACATTTTAAATAATAACTTCATACAATAACATCGAACATTTTTTACATTTTCGCAAGTCTTACCGCCATCTTTTATGCTCCATCTCTTCTCTTCCTTGAGGATGTTTCTTGTCTTCCCTCGGCTCGTGTGGCGGGACAAATTTATCTTGCGTGTCCTTCCAAGATATAGATGTACCTGAAAAAGAAAAGACATTTTAAATAATAACTTCATACAATAACATCAAACATTTTTTACATTTTCGCAAGTCTTACCGCCATCTTTTTTGATCCATCCCTTCTCTTCCTTGAGGATGTTTCTTGTCTTCCCTCGGATCGTGTGGCGGGACAAATTTATCTTGCATGTCCTTCCAAGGTATAGATGTACCTGAAAAAGAAAAGACATTTTAAATAATAACTTCAAACAATAACATCAAACATTTTTTACATTTTCGCAAGTCTTACCGCCATATTTTTTTATCCATACATTTTCTTCCTTGAGGATGTTTCTTGTCTTCCCTCGGATCGTGTAACGGGACAAATTTATCTTGCGTCTCCTTCCAAGGTATAGATGTACCTGAAAAAGAAAAGACATTTTAAATAATAACTTCAAACAATAACATCAAACATTTTTTACATTTTCGCAAGTCTTACCGCCATATTTTTTGATCCATCCATTTTCTTCCTTGAGGATGTTTCTTGTCTTCCCTCATGTCGTGTGGCGGGACAAATTTATCTTGCGTGTCCTTCCAAGGTATAGATGTACCTGAAAAAGAAAAGACATTTTAAATAATAACTTCAAACAATAACATCAAACATTTTTTACATTTTCGCAAGTCTTACTGCTATATTTTTTGCTGAAACCCTTCTCTTCCTTGAGGATGTTTCTTGTCTTCCCTCGGCTCGTGTGGCGGGACAAATTTATCTTGCGTTTCCTTCAGAGATATAGATGTACCTGAAAAAGAAAAAAACTTTATAAATAATAACTTCAAACAAAAACATCAAACATTTTTTACATTTTCGCAAGTCTTACCGCCATCTTTTTTGCTCCATCCCTTCTCTTCCTTGAGGATGTTTCTTGTCTTCCCTCGGCTCGTGTGGCGGGACAAATATATCTTGTGTGTCGTTCCAAGGTATAGATGTACCTGAAAAAGAAAAGGCATTTTAAATAATAACTTCAAACAATAACAACAAACATTTTTTACATTTTCGCAAGTCTTACCGCCATCTTTTTTGCTCCATCCCTTCTCTTCCATGAGGATGTTTCTTGTCTTCCCTCGGCTCGTGTGGCGGGATAAATTTATCTTGCGTGTCCTTCCAAGATATAGATGTACCTGAAAAAGAAAAAAACATTTTAAATAATAACTTCATACAATAACATCGAACATTTTTTACATTTTCGCAAGTCTTACCGCCATCTTTTTTGCTCCATCTCTTCTCTTCCTTGAGGATGTTTCTTGTCTTCCCTCGGCTCGTGTGGCGGGACAAATTTATCTTGCGTGTCCTTCCAAGATATAGATGTACCTGAAAAAGAAAAGACATTTTAAATAATAACTTCATACAATAACATCAAACATTTTTTACATTTTCGCAAGTCTTACCGCCATCTTTTTTGATCCATCTCTTCTCTTCCTTGAGGATGTTTCTTGTCTTCCCTCGGCTCGTGTGGCGGGACAAATTTATCTTGCGTGTCCTTCCAAGATATAGATGTACCTGAAAAAGAAAAGACATTTTAAATAATAACTTCAAACAATAACATCAAACATTTTTTACATTTTCGCAAGTCTTACCACCATATTTTTTGATCCATACATTTTCTTCCTTGAGGATGTTTCTTGTCTTCCCTCGGCTCGTGTGGCGGGACAAATTTATCTTGCGTGTCCTTCCAAGATATAGATGTACCTGAAAAAGAAAAGACATTTTAAATAATAACTTCAAACAATAACATCAAACATTTTTTACATTTTCGCAAGTCTTACCGCCATCTTTTTTGCTCCATCCCTTCTCTTCCATGAGGATGTTTCTTGTCTTCCCGCGGCTCGTGTGGCGGTAAAAATTTATCTTGCGTGTCCTTCCAAGATATAGATGTACATGAAAAAGAAAAGACATTTTAAATAATAACTTCATACAATAACATCGAACATTTTTTACATTTTCGCAAATCTTACCGCCATCTTTTTTGCTCCATCCCTTCTCTTCCTTGAGGATGTTTCTTGTCTTCCCTCGGATCGTGTGGCGGGACAAATTTATCTTGCATGTCCTTCCAAGGTATAGATGTACCTGAAAAAGAAAAGACATTTTAAATAATAACTTCAAACAATAACATCAAACATTTTTTACATTTTCGCAAGTCTTACCGCCATATTTTTTTATCCATACATTTTCTTCCTTGAGGATGTTTCTTGTCTTCCCTCGGATCGTGTAACGGGACAAATTTATCTTGCGTGTCCTTCCAAGGTATAGATGTACCTGAAAAAGAAAAGACATTTTAAATAATAACTTCAAACAATAACATCAAACATTTTTTACATTTTCGCAAGTCTTACCACCATATTTTTTGATCCATCCATTTTCTTCCTTGAGGATGTTTCTTGTCTTCCCTCATGTCGTGTGGCGGGACAAATTTATCTTGCGTGTCCTTCCAAGGTATAGATGTACCTGAAAAAGAAAATACATTTTAAATAATACCTTCAAACAATAACATCAAACATTTTTTACATTTTCGCAAGTCTTACTGCTATATTTTTTGCTCCAACCCTTCTCTTCCTTGAGGATGTTTCTTGTCTTTCCTCGGCTCGTGTGGCGGGACAAATTTATCTTGCGTGTCCTTCCAAGATATAGATGTACCTGAAAAAGAAAAGACATTTTAAATAATAACTTCATACAATAACATCAAACATTTTTTACATTTTCGCAAGTCTTACCGCCATCTTTTTTGATCCATCCCTTCTCTTCCTTGAGGATGTTTCTTGTCTTCCCTCGGATCGTGTGGCGGGACAAATTTATCTTGCATGTCCTTCCAAGGTATAGATGTACCTGAAAAAGAAAAGACATTTTAAATAATAACTTCAAACAATAACATCAAACATTTTTTACATTTTCGCAAGTCTTACCGCCATATTTTTTTATCCATACATTTTCTTCCTTGAGGATGTTTCTTGTCTTCCCTCGGATCGTGTAACGGGACAAATTTATCTTGCGTCTCCTTCCAAGGTATAGATGTACCTGAAAAAGAAAAGACATTTTAAATAATAACTTCAAACAATAACATCAAACATTTTTTACATTTTCGCAAGTCTTACCGCCATATTTTTTGATCCATCCATTTTCTTCCTTGAGGATGTTTCTTGTCTTCCCTCATGTCGTGTGGCGGGACAAATTTATCTTGCGTGTCCTTCCAAGGTATAGATGTACCTGAAAAAGAAAATACATTTTAAATAATACCTTCAAACAATAACATCAAACATTTTTTACATTTTCGCAAGTCTTACCGCCATCTTTTTTGCTCCATCCCTTCTCTTCCATGAGGATGTTTCTTGTCTTCCCTCGGCTCGTGTGGCGGGATAAATTTATCTTGCGTGTCCTTCCAAGATATAGATGTACCTGAAAAAGAAAAAAAAATTTTAAATAATAACTTCATACAATAACATCGAACATTTTTTACATTTTCGCAAGTCTTACCGCCATCTTTTTTGCTCCATCTCTTCTCTTCCTTGAGGATGTTTCTTGTCTTCCCTCGGCTCGTGTGGCGGGACAAATTTATCTTGCGTTTCCTTCAGAGATATAGATGTACCTGAAAAAGAAAAAAACTTTATAAATAATAACTTCAAACAAAAACATCAAACATTTTTTACATTTTCGCAAGTCTTACCGCCATCTTTTTTGCTCCATCCCTTCTCTTCCTTGAGGATGTTTCTTGTCTTCCCTCGGCTCGTGTGGCGGGACAAATTTATCTTGCGTGTCCTTCCAAGATATAGATGTACCTGAAAAAGAAAAGACATTTTAAATAATAACTTCAAACAATAACATCAAACATTTTTTACATTTTCGCAAGTCTTACCACCATATTTTTTGATCCATACATTTTCTTCCTTGAGGATGTTTCTTGTCTTCCCTCGGCTCGTGTGGCGGGACAAATTTATCTTGCGTGTCCTTCCAAGATATAGATGTACCTGAAAAAGAAAAGACATTTTAAATAATAACTTCAAACAATAACATCAAACATTTTTTACATTTTCGCAAGTCTTACCGCCATCTTTTTTGCTCCATCCCTTCTCTTCCATGAGGATGTTTCTTGTCTTCCCGCGGCTCGTGTGGCGGTAAAAATTTATCTTGCGTGTCCTTCCAAGATATAGATGTACATGAAAAAGAAAAGACATTTTAAATAATAACTTCATACAATAACATCGAACATTTTTTACATTTTCGCAAATCTTACCGCCATCTTTTTTGCTCCATCCCTTCTCTTCCTTGAGGATGTTTCTTGTCTTCCCTCGGATCGTGTGGCGGGACAAATTTATCTTGCATGTCCTTCCAAGGTATAGATGTACCTGAAAAAGAAAAGACATTTTAAATAATAACTTCAAACAATAACATCAAACATTTTTTACATTTTCGCAAGTCTTACCGCCATATTTTTTTATCCATACATTTTCTTCCTTGAGGATGTTTCTTGTCTTCCCTCGGATCGTGTAACGGGACAAATTTATCTTGCGTGTCCTTCCAAGGTATAGATGTACCTGAAAAAGAAAAGACATTTTAAATAATAACTTAAAACAATAACATCAAACATTTTTTACATTTTCGCAAGTCTTACCACCATATTTTTTGATCCATCCATTTTCTTCCTTGAGGATGTTTCTTGTCTTCCCTCATGTCGTGTGGCGGGACAAATTTATCTTGCGTGTCCTTCCAAGGTATAGATGTACCTGAAAAAGAAAATACATTTTAAATAATACCTTCAAACAATAACATCAAACATTTTTTACATTTTCGCAAGTCTTACTGCTATATTTTTTGCTCCAACCCTTCTCTTCCTTGAGGATGTTTCTTGTCTTTCCTCGGCTCGTGTGGCGGGACAAATTTATCTTGCGTGTCCTTCCAAGATACAGATGTACCTGAAAAAGAAAAGACATTTTAAATAATAACTTCATACAATAACATCAAACATTTTTTACATTTTCGCAAGTCTTACCGCCATCTTTTTTGATCCATCCCTTCTCTTCCTTGAGGATGTTTCTTGTCTTCCCTCGGATCGTGTGGCGGGACAAATTTATCTTGCATGTCCTTCCAAGGTATAGATGTACCTGAAAAAGAAAAGACATTTTAAATAATAACTTCAAACAATAACATCAAACATTTTTTACATTTTCGCAAGTCTTACCGCCATATTTTTTTATCCATACATTTTCTTCCTTGAGGATGTTTCTTGTCTTCCCTCGGATCGTGTAACGGGACAAATTTATCTTGCGTCTCCTTCCAAGGTATAGATGTACCTGAAAAAGAAAAGACATTTTAAATAATAACTTCAAACAATAACATCAAACATTTTTTACATTTTCGCAAGTCTTACCGCCATATTTTTTGATCCATCCATTTTCTTCCTTGAGGATGTTTCTTGTCTTCCCTCATGTCGTGTGGCGGGACAAATTTATCTTGCGTGTCCTTCCAAGGTATAGATGTACCTGAAAAAGAAAATACATTTTAAATAATACCTTCAAACAATAACATCAAACATTTTTTACATTTTCGCAAGTCTTACTGCTATATTTTTTGCTCCAACCCTTCTCTTCCTTGAGGATGTTTCTTGTCTTCCCTCGGCTCGTGTGGCGGGACAAATTTATCTTGCGTTTCCTTCAGAGATATAGATGTACCTGAAAAAGAAAAAAACTTTATAAATAATAACTTCAAACAAAAACATCAAACATTTTTTACATTTTCGCAAGTCTTACCGCCATCTTTTTTGCTCCATCCCTTCTCTTCCTTGAGGATGTTTCTTGTCTTCCCTCGGCTCGTGTGGCGGGACAAATATATCTTGTGTGTCGTTCCAAGGTATAGATGTACCTGAAAAAGAAAAGGCATTTTAAATAATAACTTCAAACAATAACAACAAACATTTTTTACATTTTCGCAAGTCTTACCGCCATCTTTTTTGCTCCATCCCTTCTCTTCCATGAGGATGTTTCTTGTCTTCCCTCGGCTCGTGTGGCGGGATAAATTTATCTTGCGTGTCCTTCCAAGATATAGATGTACCTGAAAAAGAAAAAAACATTTTAAATAATAACTTCATACAATAACATCGAACATTTTTTACATTTTCGCAAGTCTTACCGCCATCTTTTTTGCTCCATCTCTTCTCTTCCTTGAGGATGTTTCTTGTCTTCCCTCGGCTCGTGTGGCGGGACAAATTTATCTTGCGTGTCCTTCCAAGATATAGATGTACCTGAAAAAGAAAAGACATTTTAAATAATAACTTCATACAATAACATCAAACATTTTTTACATTTTCGCAAGTCTTACCGCCATCTTTTTTGATCCATCTCTTCTCTTCCTTGAGGATGTTTCTTGTCTTCCCTCGGCTCGTGTGGCGGGACAAATTTATCTTGCATGTCCTTCCAAGGTATAGATGTACCTGAAAAAGAAAAGACATTTTAAATAATAACTTCAAACAATAACATCAAACATTTTTTACATTTTCGCAAGTCTTACCGCCATATTTTTTTATCCATACATTTTCTTCCTTGAGGATGTTTCTTGTCTTCCCTCGGATCGTGTAACGGGACAAATTTATCTTGCGTGTCCTTCCAAGGTATAGATGTACCTGAAAAAGAAAAGACATTTTAAATAATAACTTCATACAATAACATCAAACATTTTTTACATTTTCGCAAGTCTTACCGCCATCTTTTTTGATCCATCTCTTCTCTTCCTTGAGGATGTTTCTTGTCTTCCCTCGGCTCGTGTGGCGGGACAAATTTATCTTGCATGTCCTTCCAAGGTATAGATGTACCTGAAAAAGAAAAGACATTTTAAATAATAACTTCAAACAATAACATCAAACATTTTTTACATTTTCGCAAGTCTTACCGCCATATTTTTTTATCCATACATTTTCTTCCTTGAGGATGTTTCTTGTCTTCCCTCGGATCGTGTAACGGGACAAATTTATCTTGCGTCTCCTTCCAAGGTATAGATGTACCTGAAAAAGAAAAGACATTTTAAATAATAACTTCAAACAATAACATCAAACATTTTTTACATTTTCGCAAGTCTTACCGCCATATTTTTTGATCCATCCATTTTCTTCCTTGAGGATGTTTCTTGTCTTCCCTCATGTCGTGTGGCGGGACAAATTTATCTTGCGTGTCCTTCCAAGGTATAGATGTACCTGAAAAAGAAAATACATTTTAAATAATACCTTCAAACAATAACATCAAACATTTTTTACATTTTCGCAAGTCTTACTGCTATATTTTTTGCTCCAACCCTTCTCTTCCTTGAGGATGTTTCTTGTCTTCCCTCGGCTCGTGTGGCGGGACAAATTTATCTTGCGTTTCCTTCAGAGATATAGATGTACCTGAAAAAGAAAAAAACTTTATAAATAATAACTTCAAACAAAAACATCAAACATTTTTTACATTTTCGCAAGTCTTACCGCCATCTTTTTTGCTCCATCCCTTCTCTTCCTTGAGGATGTTTCTTGTCTTCCCTCGGCTCGTGTGGCGGGACAAATATATCTTGTGTGTCGTTCCAAGGTATAGATGTACCTGAAAAAGAAAAGGCATTTTAAATAATAACTTCAAACAATAACAACAAACATTTTTTACATTTTCGCAAGTCTTACCGCCATCTTTTTTGCTCCATCCCTTCTCTTCCATGAGGATGTTTCTTGTCTTCCCTCGGCTCGTGTGGCGGGATAAATTTATCTTGCGTGTCCTTCCAAGATATAGATGTACCTGAAAAAGAAAAAAACATTTTAAATAATAACTTCATACAATAACATCGAACATTTTTTACATTTTCGCAAGTCTTACCGCCATCTTTTTTGCTCCATCTCTTCTCTTCCTTGAGGATGTTTCTTGTCTTCCCTCGGCTCGTGTGGCGGGACAAATTTATCTTGCGTGTCCTTCCAAGATATAGATGTACCTGAAAAAGAAAAGACATTTTAAATAATAACTTCATACAATAACATCAAACATTTTTTACATTTTCGCAAGTCTTACCGCCATCTTTTTTGATCCATCTCTTCTCTTCCTTGAGGATGTTTCTTGTCTTCCCTCGGCTCGTGTGGCGGGACAAATTTATCTTGCGTGTCCTTCCAAGATATAGATGTACCTGAAAAAGAAAAGACATTTTAAATAATAACTTCAAACAATAACATCAAACATTTTTTACATTTTCGCAAGTCTTACCACCATATTTTTTGATCCATACATTTTCTTCCTTGAGGATGTTTCTTGTCTTCCCTCGGGTCGTGTAACGGTACAAATTTATCTTGCGTGTCCTTCCAAGGTATAGATGTACCTGAAAAAGAAAATACATTTTAAATAATACCTTCAAACAATAACATCAAACATTTTCGCAAGTCTTACCGCCATATTTTTTGCTCCAACCCTTCTCTTCCTTGAGGATGTTTCTTGTCTTTCCTCGGCTCGTGTGGCGGGACAAATTTATCTTGCGTTTCCTTCCAAGATATAGATGTACCTGAAAAAGAAAAAAACATTATAAATAATAACTTCACACAAAAACATCAAACATTTTTTACATTTTCGCAAGTCTTACCGCCATCGTTTTTGCTCCATCCCTTCTCTTCCTTGAGGATGTTTCTTGTCTTCCCTCGGCTCGTGTGGCGGGACAAATATATCTTGCGTGTCGTTCCAAGGTATAGATGTACCTGAAAAAGAGAAGACATTTTAAATAATAACTTCAAATAATAACATCAAACATTTTTTACATTTTTGTAAGTCTTACCGCCATCTTTTTTGCTCCATCCCTTCTCTTCCTTGATTATGTTTCTTGTCTTCCCTCGGCTCGTGTGGCGGGACAAATTTATCTTGCGTGTCCTTCCAAGATATAGATGTACCTGAAAAAGAAAAGACATTTTAAATAATAACTACAAACAATAAAATCAAACATTTTTGACATTTTCGCAAGTCTTACCGCCATCTTTTTTGCTCCATCCCTTCTCTTCCATGAGGATGTTTCTTGTCTTCTCTCGGCTCGTGTGGCGGGACAAATTTATCTTGCGTTCCTTCCAAGATATAGATGTACCTGAAAAAGAAAAGACATTTTAAATAATAACTTCATACAATAACATCGAACATTTTTTACATTTTCGCAAGTCTTACCGCCATTTTTTTGCTCCATCCCTTCTCTTCCTTGAGGATGTTTCTTGTCTTCCCTCGGCTCGTGTGGCGGGACAAATTTATCTTGCGTGTCCTTCCAAGATATAGATGTACCTGAAAAAGAAAAGACATTTTAAATAATAACTTCATACAATAACATCAAACATTTTTTACATTTTCGCAAGTCTTACCGCCATCTTTTTTGATCCATCCATTTTCTTCCTTGAGGATATTTCTTGTCTTCCTTCGAATCGTGTGGCGGGACAAATTTATCTTGCATGTCCTTCCAAGGTATAGATGTATCTGAAAAAGAAAAGACATTTTAAATAATAACTTCAAACAATAACATCGAACATTTTTTACATTTTCGCAAGTCTTACCGCCATCTTTTTAGCTCCATCCCTTCTCTTCCTTGAGGATGTTTCTTTTCTTCCCTCGGCACGTATGGCGGGACAAATTTATCTTCCGTTTACTTCCAAGATATAGATGTACCTGAAAAAGAAAAAAACTTTCTAAATAATAACTTCAAACAATAACATCAAACATTTTTTACATTTTCGCAAGTCTTACCGCCATCTTTTTTGCTCCTTCCCTTCTCTTCCTTGAGCATGTTTCTTTTCTTCCCTCGGCTCGTATGGCGGGACAAATTTAACTTGCGTGTCCTTCCAAGATATAGATGTACCTGAAAAAGTAAAGACATTCTAAATAATAACTTCAAACAATATCATCAAACATTTTTTATATTTTTGCAAGTCTTACCGCCATCTTTTTAGCTCCATCCCTTCTCTTCCTTGAGCATGTTTCTTTTCTTCCCTCGGCACGTATGGCGGGACAAATTTATCTTCCGTTTACTTCCAAGATATAGATGTACCTGAAAAAGAAAAAAACATTCTAAATAATAACTTCAAACAATAACATCAAACATTTTTTACATTTTCGCAAGTCTTACCGCCATCTTTCTAGCTCCTTCCCTTATCTTCCTTGAGCATGTTTCTTTACTTCTCTCGGCTCGTATGGCGGGACAAATTTATCTTGCGTGTCCTTCCAAGACATAGATGTACCTGAAAAAGAAAAGACATTCTAAATAATAACTTCAAACAATAACATCAAACATTTTTTACATTTTCGCAAGTCTTACCGCCATCTTTTTTGCTCCATCCCTTCTCTTCCTTGAGGATGTTTCTTGTCTTCCCTCGGCTCGTGTGGCGGGACAAATTTATCTTGCGTGTCCTTCCAAGACATAGATGTACCTGAAAAAGAAAAGACATTCTAAATAATAACTTCAAACAATATCATCAAACATTTTTTATATTTTTCAAGTCTTACCGCCATCTTTTAGCTCCATACCTTCTCTTCCTTGAGCATGTTTCTTTTCTTCCCTCGGCACGTATGGCGGGACAAATTTATCTTCCGTTTACTTCCAAGATATAGATGTACCTGAAAAAGAAAAAAACATTCTAAATAATAACTTCAAACAATAACATCAAACATTTTTTACATTTTCGCAAGTCTTACCGCCATCTTTTTAGCTCCTTCCCTTCTCTTCCTTGAGCATGTTTCTTTTCTTTCCTCGGCACGTATGGCGGGACAAATTTATCTTCCGTTTATTTCCAAGATCTAGATGTACCTGAAAAAGAAAAAAACATTCTAAATAATAACTTCAAACAATAACATCAAACATTTTTTACATTTTCGCAAGTCTTACCGCCATCTTTTTAGCTCCTTCCCTTCTCTTCCTTGAGCATGTTTCATTTCTTCCCTCGGCTCGTATGGCGGGACAAATTTATCTTGCGTGTCCTTCCGAGATATAGATGTACCTGAAAAAGAAAAGACATTCTAAATAATAACTTCAAACAATATCATCAAACATTTTTTATATTTTTCAAGTCTTACCGCCATCTTTTAGCTCCATACCTTCTCTTCCTTGAGCATGTTTCTTTTCTTCCCTCGGCACGTATGGCGGGACAAATTTATCTTCCGTTTACTTCCAAGATATAGATGTACCTGAAAAAGAAAAGACATTCTAAATAATAACTTCATACAATAACATCAAACTTTTTTTACATTTTCGCAAGTCTTACCGCCATCTTTTTTGATCCATCCATTTTCTTCCTTGAGGATGTTTCTTGTCTTCCCTCGGATCGTGTGGCGGGACAAATTTATCTTGCGTTTCCTTCCAAGATATAGATGTACCTGAAAAAGAAAAAAACATTATAAATAATAACTTCAAAAAAAAAATCAAACATTTTTTACATTTTCGCAAGTCTTACCGCCATCGTGTTTGCTCCATCCCTTCTCTTCCTTGAGGATGTTTCTTGTCTTTCCTCGGCTCGTGTGGCGCGACAAATTTATCTTGCGTGTCCTTCTAAAGTATAGATGTACCTGAAAAAGCAAAGACATTTTAAATAATAACTTCAAACAATAGCATCAAACATTTTTTACATTTTTGTAAGTCTTACCGCCATCTTTTTTGCTCCATCCCTTCTCTTCCTTGAGGATGTTTCTTGTCTTCCCTCGGCTCGTGTGGCGGGACAAATTTATCTTGCGTGTCCTTCCAAGATATAGATGTACCTGAAAAAGAAAAGACATTTTAAATAATAACTTCAAACAATAACATCAAACATTTTTTACATTTTCGCAAGTCTTACCGCCATCTTTTTTGCTCCATCCCTTCTCTTCCATGAGGATGTTTCTTGTCTTCCCTCGGCTCGTGTGGCGGGACAAATTTATCTTGCGTGTCCTTCCAAGATATAGATATACCTGAAAAAGAAAAGACATTTTAAATAATAACTTCATACAATAACATCGAACATTTTTTACATTTTCGCAAGTCTTACCGCCATCTTTTTTGCTCCATCCCTTCTCTTCCTTGAGGATGTTTCTTGTCTTCCCAGGGCTCGTGTGGCGGGACAAATTTATCTTGCGTGTCCTTCCAAGATATAGATGTACCTGAAAAAGAAAAGACATTTTAAATAATAACTTCAAACAATAACATCAAACATTTTTTACATTTTCGCAAGTCTTACCGCCAACTTTTTTGATCCATCCATTTTCTTCCTTGAGGATGTTTCTTGTCTTCCCTCATGTCGTGTAGCGGGACAAATTTATCTTGCGTATTCCATCCAAGGTATAGATGTACCTGAAAAAGAAAAGACATTTTAAATAATAACTTCAAACAATAACATCAAACATTTTTTACATTTTCGCAAGTCTTACCACCATATTTTTTGATCCATACATTTTCTTCCTTGAGGATGTTTCTTGTCTTCCCTCGGGTCGTGTAACGGGACAAATTTATCTTGCGTGTCCTTCCAAGGTATAGATGTACCTGAAAAAGAAAATACATTTTAAATAATACCTTCAAACAATAACATCAAACATTTTCGCAAGTCTTACCGCCATATTTTTTGCTCCAACCCTTCTCTTCCTTGAGGATGTTTCTTGTCTTCCCTCGGCTCGTGTGGCGGGACAAATTTAACTTGCGTTTCCTTCCAAGATATAGATGTACCTGAAAAAGAAAAAAACATTATAAATAATAACTTCAAACAAAAACATCAAACATTTTTTACATTTTCGCAAGTCTTACCTCCATCGTTTTCTCCATCCCTTCTCTTCCTTGAGGATGTTTCTTGTCTTCCCTCGGCTCGTGTGGCGGGACAAATATATCTTGCGTGTCGTTCCAAGGTATAGATGTACCTGAAAAAGAAAAGACATTTTAAATAATAACTTCAAATAATAACATCAAACATTTTTTACATTTTTGTAAGTCTTACCGCCATCTTTTTTGCTCCATCCCTTCTCTTCCTTGATTATGTTTCTTGTCTTCCCTCGGCTCGTGTGGCGGGACAAATTTATCTTGCGTGTCCTTCCAAGATATAGATGTACCTGAAAAAGAAAAGACATTTTAAATAATAACTTCAAACAATAAAATCAAACATTTTTTACATTTTCGCAAGTCTTACCGCCATCTTTTTTGCTCCATCCCTTCTCTTCCATGAGGATGTTTCTTGTCTTCTCTCGGCTCGTGTGGCGGGACAAATTTATCTTGCGTTCCTTCCAAGATATAGATGTACCTGAAAAAGAAAAGACATTTTAAATAATAACTTCATACAATAACATCGAACATTTTTTACATTTTAGCAAGTCTTACCGCCATTTTTTTGCTCCATCCCATCTCTTCCTTGAGGATGTTTCTTGTCTTCCCTCGGCTCGTGTGGCGGGACAAATTTATCTTGCGTGTCCTTCCAAGATATAGATGTACCTGAAAAAGAAAAGACATTTTAAATAATAACTTCATACAATAACATCAAACATTTTTTACATTTTCGCAAGTCTTACCGCCATCTTTTTTGATCCATCCATTTTCTTCCTTGAGGATATTTCTTGTCTTCCCTCGAATCGTGTGGCGGGACAAATTTATCTTGCATGTCCTTCCAAGGTATAGATGTACCTGAAAAAGAAAAGACATTTTAAATAATAACTTCAAACAATTACATCAAACATTTTTTACATTTTCGCAAGTCTTACCGCCATATTTTTTGATCCATCCATTTTCTTCCTTGAGGATGTTTCTTGTCTTCCCTCGGGTCATGTGGCGGGACAATTTTATCTTGCGTGTCCTTCCAAGATATAGATGTACCTGAAAAAGAAAAAAAAAATTAAATAATAACTTCAAACAAAAACATCAAACATTTTTTACATTTTCGCAAGTCTTACCGCCATCGTTTTTGCTCCATCCCATCTCTTCCTTGAGGATGTTTCTTGTCTTCCCTCGGCTCGTGTGGCGGGACAAATTTATCTTCCGTTTACTTCCAAGATATAGATGTACCTGAAAAAGAAAAGACATTTTAAATAATAACTTCATACAATAACAACAAACATTTTTTACATTTTCGCAAGTCTTACCGCCATCTTTTTTGATCCATCCATTTTCTTCCTTGAGGATATTTCTTGTCTTCCTTCGAATCGTGTGGCGGGACAAATTTATCTTGCATGTCCTTCCAAGGTATAGATGTATCTGAAAAAGAAAAGACATTTTAAATAATAACTTCAAACAATAACATCGAACATTTTTTACATTTTCGCAAGTCTTACCGCCATCTTTTTAGCTCCATCCCTTCTCTTCCTTGAGGATGTTTCTTTTCTTCCCTCGGCACGTATGGCGGGACAAATTTATCTTCCGTTTACTTCCAAGATATAGATGTACCTGAAAAAGAAAAAAACTTTCTAAATAATAACTTCAAACAATAACATCAAACATTTTTTACATTTTCGCAAGTCTTACCGCCATCTTTTTTGTTCCTTCCCTTCTCTTCCTTGAGCATGTTTCTTTTCTTCCCTCGGCTCGTATGGCGGGACAAATTTAACTTGCGTGTCCTTCCAAGATATAGATGTACCTGAAAAAGTAAAGACATTCTAAATAATAACTTCAAACAATATCATCAAACATTTTTTATATTTTTGCAAGTCTTACCGCCATCTTTTTAGCTCCATCCCTTCTCTTCCTTGAGCATGTTTCTTTTCTTCCCTCGGCACGTATGGCGGGAAAAATTTATCTTCCGTTTACTTCCAAGATATAGATGTACCTGAAAAAGAAAAAAACATTCTAAATAATAACTTCAAACAATAACATCAAACATTTTTTACATTTTCGCAAGTCTTACCGCCATCTTTCTAGCTCCTTCCCTTATCTTCCTTGAGCATGTTTCTTTACTTCTCTCGGCTCGTATGGCGGGACAAATTTATCTTGCGTGTCCTTCCAAGACATAGATGTACCTGAAAAAGAAAAGACATTCTAAATAATAACTTCAAACAATAACATCAAACATTTTTTACATTTTCGCAAGTCTTACCGCCATCTTTTTTGCTCCATCCCTTCTCTTCCTTGAGGATGTTTCTTGTCTTCCCTCGGCTCGTGTGGCGGGACAAATTTATCTTGCGTGTCCTTCCAAGACATAGATGTACCTGAAAAAGAAAAGACATTCTAAATAATAACTTCAAACAATATCATCAAATATTTTTTATATTTTTGCAAGTCTTACCGCCATCTTTTTAGCTCCATCCCTTCTCTTCCTTGAGCATGTTTCTTTTCTTCCCTCGGCACGTATGGCGGGACAAATTTATCTTCCGTTTACTTCCAAGATATAGATGTACCTGAAAAAGAAAAAAACATTCTAAATAATAACTTCAAACAATAACATCAAACATTTTTTACATTTTCGCAAGTCTTACCGCCATCTTTTTAGCTCCTTCCCTTCTCTTCCTTGAGCATGTTTCTTTTCTTCCCTCGGCTCGTATGGCGGGACAAATTTATCTTGCGTGTCCTTCCGAGATATAGATGTACCTGAAAAAGAAAAGACATTCTAAAAAATAACTTCAAACAATATCATCAAACATTTTTTATATTTTTCAAGTCTTACCGCCATCTTTTAGCTCCATACCTTCTCTTCCTTGAGCATGTTTCTTTTCTTCCCTCGGCACGTATGGCGGGACAAATTTATCTTCCGTTTACTTCCGAGATATAGATGTACCTGAAAAAGAAAAAAACATTCTAAATAATAACTTTAAACAATAACATCAAACATTTTTTACATTTTCGCAAGTCTTACCGCCATCTTTTTAGCTCCTTCCCTTCTCTTCCTTGAGCATGTTTCTTTTCTTTCCTCGGCACGTATGGCGGGACAAATTTATCTTCCGTTTATTTCCAAGATCTAGATGTACCTGAAAAAGAAAAAAACATTCTAAATAATAACTTCAAACAATAACATCAAACATTTTTTACATTTTCGCAAGTCTTACCGCCATCTTTTTAGCTCCTTCCCTTCTCTTCCTTGAGCATGTTTCTTTTCTTCCCTCGGCTCGTATGGCGGGACAAATTTATCTTGCGTGTCCTTCCGAGATATAGATGTACCTGAAAAAGAAAAGACATTCTAAATAATAACTTCAAACAATATCATCAAACATTTTTTATATTTTTCAAGTCTTACCGCCATCTTTTAGCTCCATACCTTCTCTTCCTTGAGCATGTTTCTTTTCTTCCCTCGGCACGTATGGCGGGACAAATTTATCTTCCGTTTACTTCCAAGATATAGATGTACCTGAAAAAGAAAAGACATTCTAAATAATAACTTCATACAATAACATCAAACTTTTTTTACATTTTCGCAAGTCTTACCGCCATCTTTTTTGATCCATCCATTTTCTTCCTTGAGGATGTTTCTTGTCTTCCCTCGGATCGTGTGGCGGGACAAATTTATTTTGCGTGTCCTTCCAAGTTATAGATGTACCTGAAAAAGAAAAGACATTTTAAATAATAACTTCAAACAATAACATCAAACATTTTTTACATTTTCGCAAGTCTTACCGCCATATTTTTTGATCCATCCATTTTCTTCCTTGAGGATGTTTCTTGTCTTCCCTCGGGTCGTGAAGCGGGACAAATTTATCTTGCGTGTCATTCCAAGGTATAGATGTACCTGAAAAAGAAAATACATTTTAAATAATACCTTCAAACAATAACATCAAATATTTTTTACATTTTCGCAAGTCTTACCGCCATATTTTTTGCTCCAACCCTTCTCTTCCTTGAGGATGTTTCTTGTCTTCCCTCGGCTCGTGTGGCGGGACAAATTTATATTGCGTTTCCTTCCAAGATATAGATGTACCTGAAAAAGAAAAGACATTTTAAATAATAACTTCAAACAATAAAATCAAACATTTTTTACATTTTCGCAAGTCTTACCGCCATCGTTTTTGCTCCATCCCTTCTCTTCCTTGAGGATGTTTCTTGTCTTCCCTCGGCTCGTGTGGCGGGACAAATTTATCTTGCGTGTCCTTCCAAGATATAGATGTACCTGAAAAAGAAAAGACATTTTAAATAATAACTTCAAACAATAAAATCAAACATTTTTGACATTTTCGCAAGTCTTTCCGCCATCTTTTTTGCTCCATCCCTTCTCTTCCATGAGGATGTTTCTTGTCTTCTCTCGGCTCGTGTGGCGGGACAAATTTATCTTGCATGTCCTTCCAAGGTATAGATGTATCTGAAAAAGAAAAGACATTTTAAATAACAACTTCATACAATAACATCGAACATTTTTTACATTTTCGCAAGTCTTACCGCCATTTATTTGCTCCATCCCTTCTCTTCCTTGAGGATGTTTCTTGTCTTCCCTCGGCTCGTGTGGCGGGACAAATTTATCTTGCGTGTCCTTCCAAGATATAGATGTACCTGAAAAAGAAAAGACATTTTAAATAATAACTTCATACAATAACACCAAACATTTTTTACATTTTCGCAAGTCTTACCGCCATCTTTTTTGATCCATCCATTTTCTTCCTTGAGGATATTTCTTGTCTTCCCTCGAATCGTGTGGCGGGACAAATTTATCTTGCATGTCCTTCCAAGGTATAGATGTATCTGAAAAAGAAAAGACATTTTAAATAATAACTTCAAACAATAACATCGAACATTTTTTACATTTTCGCAAGTCTTACCGCCATATTTTTTGCTCCAACCCTTCTCTTCCTTGAGGATGTTTCTTGTCTTCCCTCGGGTCGTGTGGCGGGACAAATTTATCTTGCGTGTCATTCCAAGGTATAGATGTACCTGAAAAAGAAAATACATTTTAAATAATACCTTCAAACAATAACATCAAACATTTTTTAGATTTTCGAAAGTCTTACCGCCATATTTTTTGCTCCAACCCTTCTCTTCCTTGAGGATGTTTCTTGTCTTCCCTCGGCTCGTGTGGCGGGACAAATTTATCTTGCGTTTCCTTCCAAGATATAGATGTACCTGAAAAAGAAAAAAACATTATAAATAATAACTTCAAAAAAAAAAAATCAAACATTTTTTACATTTTCGCAAGTCTTACCGCCATCGTGTTTGCTCCATCCCTTCTCTTCCTTGAGGATGTTTCTTGTCTTCCCTCGGCTCGTGTGGCGCGACAAATTTATCTTGCGTGTCCTTCTAAAGTATAGATGTACCTGAAAAAGCAAAGACATTTTAAATAATAACTTCAAACAATAGCATCAAACATTTTTTACATTTTTGTAAGTCTTACCGCCATCTTTTTTGCTCCATCCCTTCTCTTCCTTGAGGATGTTTCTTGTCTTCCCTCGGCTCGTGTGGCGGGACAAATTTATCTTGCGTGTCCTTCCAAGATATAGATGTACCTGAAAAAGAAAAGACATTTTAAATAATAACTTCAAACAATAACATCAAACATTTTTTACATTTTCGCAAGTCTTACCGCCATCTTTTTTGCTCCATCCCTTCTCTTCCATGAGGATGTTTCTTGTCTTCCCTCGGCTCGTGTGGCGGTAAAAATTTATCTTGCGTGTCCTTCCAAGATATAGATATACCTGAAAAAGAAAAGACATTTTAAATAATAACTTCATACAATAACATCGAACATTTTTTACATTTTCGTAAATCTTACCGCCATCTTTTTTGCTCCATCCCTTCTCTTCCTTGAGGATGTTTCTTGTCTTCCCAGGGCTCGTGTGGCGGGACAAATTTATCTTGCGTGTCCTTCCAAGATATAGATGTACCTGAAAAAGAAAAGACATTTTAAATAATAACTTCAAACAATAACATCAAACATTTTTTACATTTTCGCAAGTCTTACCGCCAACTTTTTTGATCCATCCATTTTCTTCCTTGAGGATGTTTCTTGTCTTCCCTCATGTCGTGTAGCGGGACAAATTTATCTTGCGTATTCCATCCAAGGTATAGATGTACCTGAAAAAGAAAAGACATTTTAAATAATAACTTCAAACAATAACATCAAACATTTTTTACATTTTCGCAAGTCTTACCACCATATTTTTTGATCCATACATTTTCTTCCTTGAGGATGTTTCTTGTCTTCCCTCGGGTCGTGTAACGGGACAAATTTATCTTGCGTGTCCTTCCAAGGTATAGATGTACCTGAAAAAGAAAATACATTTTAAATAATACCTTCAAACAATAACATCAAACATTTTCGCAAGTCTTACCGCCATATTTTTTGCTCCAACCCTTCTCTTCCTTGAGGATGTTTCTTGTCTTCCCTCGGCTCGTGTGGCGGGACAAATTTAACTTGCGTTTCCTTCCAACATATAGATGTACCTGAAAAAGAAAAAAACATTATAAATAATAACTTCAAACAAAAACATCAAACATTTTTTACATTTTCGCAAGTCTTACCTCCATCGTTTTCTCCATCCCTTCTCTTCCTTGAGGATGTTTCTTGTCTTCCCTCGGCTCGTGTGGCGGGACAAATATATCTTGCGTGTCGTTCCAAGGTATAGATGTACCTGAAAAAGAAAAGACATTTTAAATAATAACTTCAAATAATAACATCAAACATTTTTTACATTTTTGTAAGTCTTACCGCCATCTTTTTTGCTCCATCCCTTCTCTTCCTTGATTATGTTTCTTGTCTTCCCTCGGCTCGTGTGGCGGGACAAATTTATCTTGCGTGTCCTTCCAAGATATAGATGTACCTGAAAAAGAAAAGACATTTTAAATAATAACTTCAAACAATAAAATCAAACATTTTTTACATTTTCGCAAGTCTTACCGCCATCTTTTTTGCTCCATCCCTTCTCTTCCATGAGGATGTTTCTTGTCTTCTCTCGGCTCGTGTGGCGGGACAAATTTATCTTGCGTTCCTTCCAAGATATAGATGTACCTGAAAAAGAAAAGACATTTTAAATAATAACTTCATACAATAACATCGAACATTTTTTACATTTTAGCAAGTCTTACCGCCATTTTTTTGCTCCATCCCATCTCTTCCTTGAGGATGTTTCTTGTCTTCCCTCGGCTCGTGTGGCGGGACAAATTTATCTTGCGTGTCCTTCCAAGATATAGATGTACCTGAAAAAGAAAAGACATTTTAAATAATAACTTCATACAACAACATCAAACATTTTTTACATTTTCGCAAGTCTTACCGCCATCTTTTTTGATCCATCCATTTTCTTCCTTGAGGATATTTCTTGTCTTCCCTCGAATCGTGTGGCGGGACAAATTTATCTTGCATGTCCTTCCAAGGTATAGATGTACCTGAAAAAGAAAAGACATTTTAAATAATAACTTCAAACAATTACATCAAACATTTTTTACATTTTCGCAAGTCTTACCGCCATATTTTTTGATCCATCCATTTTCTTCCTTGAGGATGTTTCTTGTCTTCCCTCGGGTCATGTGGCGGGACAATTTTATCTTGCGTGTCCTTCCAAGATATAGATGTACCTGAAAAAGAAAAAAAAAATTAAATAATAACTTCAAACAAAAACATCAAACATTTTTTACATTTTCGCAAGTCTTACCGCCATCGTTTTTGCTCCATCCCTTCTCTTCCTTGAGGATGTTTCTTTTCTTCCCTCGGCACGTATGGCGGGACAAATTTATCTTCCGTTTACTTCCAAGATATAGATGTACCTGAAAAAGAAAAAAACTTTCTAAATAATAACTTCAAACAATAACATCAAACATTTTTTACATTTTCGCAAGTCTTACCGCCATCTTTTTTGTTCCTTCCCTTCTCTTCCATGAGCATGTTTCTTTTCTTCCCTCGGCTCGTATGGCGGGACAAATTTAACTTGCGTGTCCTTCCAAGATATAGATGTACCTGAAAAAGTAAAGACATTCTAAATAATAACTTCAAACAATATCATCAAACATTTTTTATATTTTTGCAAGTCTTACCGCCATCTTTTTAGCTCCATCCCTTCTCTTCCTTGAGCATGTTTCTTTTCTTCCCTCGGCACGTATGGCGGGACAAATTTATCTTCCGTTTACTTCCAAGATATAGATGTACCTGAAAAAGAAAAAAACATTCTAAATAATAACTTCAAACAATAACATCAAACATTTTTTACATTTTCGCAAGTCTTACCGCCATCTTTCTAGCTCCTTCCCTTATCTTCCTTTAGCATGTTTCTTTACTTCTCTCGGCTCGTATGGCGGGACAAATTTATCTTGCGTGTCCTTCCAAGACATAGATGTACCTGAAAAAGAAAAGACATTCTAAATAATAACTTCAAACAATAACATCAAACATTTTTTACATTTTCGCAAGTCTTACCGCCATCTTTTTTGCTCCAACCCTTCTCTTCCTTGAGGATGTTTCTTGTCTTCCCTCGGCTCGTGTGGCGGGACAAATTTATCTTGCGTTTCCTTCCAAGATATAGATGTACCTGAAAAAGAAAAAAACATTATAAATAATAACTTCAAAAAAAAAAAATCAAACATTTTTTACATTTTCGCAAGTCTTACCGCCATCGTGTTTGCTCCATCCCTTCTCTTCCTTGAGGATGTTTCTTGTCTTCCCTCGGCTCGTGTGGCGCGACAAATTTATCTTGCGTGTCCTTCTAAAGTATAGATGTACCTGAAAAAGCAAAGACATTTTAAATAATAACTTCAAACAATAGCATCAAACATTTTTTACATTTTTGTAAGTCTTACCGCCATCTTTTTTGCTCCATCCCTTCTCTTCCTTGAGGATGTTTCTTGTCTTCCCTCGGCTCGTGTGGCGGGACAAATTTATCTTGCGTGTCCTTCCAAGATATAGATGTACCTGAAAAAGAAAAGACATTTTAAATAATAACTTCAAACAATAACATCAAACATTTTTTACATTTTCGCAAGTCTTACCGCCATCTTTTTTGCTCCATCCCTTCTCTTCCATGAGGATGTTTCTTGTCTTCCCTCGGCTCGTGTGGCGGTAAAAATTTATCTTGCGTGTCCTTCCAAGATATAGATATACCTGAAAAAGAAAAGACATTTTAAATAATAACTTCATACAATAACATCGAACATTTTTTACATTTTCGTAAATCTTACCGCCATCTTTTTTGCTCCATCCCTTCTCTTCCTTGAGGATGTTTCTTGTCTTCCCAGGGCTCGTGTGGCGGGACAAATTTATCTTGCGTGTCCTTCCAAGATATAGATGTACCTGAAAAAGAAAAGACATTTTAAATAATAACTTCAAACAATAACATCAAACATTTTTTACATTTTCGCAAGTCTTACCGCCAACTTTTTTGATCCATCCATTTTCTTCCTTGAGGATGTTTCTTGTCTTCCCTCATGTCGTGTAGCGGGACAAATTTATCTTGCGTATTCCATCCAAGGTATAGATGTACCTGAAAAAGAAAAGACATTTTAAATAATAACTTCAAACAATAACATCAAACATTTTTTACATTTTCGCAAGTCTTACCACCATATTTTTTGATCCATACATTTTCTTCCTTGAGGATGTTTCTTGTCTTCCCTCGGGTCGTGTAACGGGACAAATTTATCTTGCGTGTCCTTCCAAGGTATAGATGTACCTGAAAAAGAAAATACATTTTAAATAATACCTTCAAACAATAACATCAAACATTTTCGCAAGTCTTACCGCCATATTTTTTGCTCCAACCCTTCTCTTCCTTGAGGATGTTTCTTGTCTTCCCTCGGCTCGTGTGGCGGGACAAATTTAACTTGCGTTTCCTTCCAACATATAGATGTACCTGAAAAAGAAAAAAACATTATAAATAATAACTTCAAACAAAAACATCAAACATTTTTTACATTTTCGCAAGTCTTACCTCCATCGTTTTCTCCATCCCTTCTCTTCCTTGAGGATGTTTCTTGTCTTCCCTCGGCTCGTGTGGCGGGACAAATATATCTTGCGTGTCGTTCCAAGGTATAGATGTACCTGAAAAAGAAAAGACATTTTAAATAATAACTTCAAATAATAACATCAAACATTTTTTACATTTTTGTAAGTCTTACCGCCATCTTTTTTGCTCCATCCCTTCTCTTCCTTGATTATGTTTCTTGTCTTCCCTCGGCTCGTGTGGCGGGACAAATTTATCTTGCGTGTCCTTCCAAGATATAGATGTACCTGAAAAAGAAAAGACATTTTAAATAATAACTTCAAACAATAAAATCAAACATTTTTTACATTTTCGCAAGTCTTACCGCCATCTTTTTTGCTCCATCCCTTCTCTTCCATGAGGATGTTTCTTGTCTTCTCTCGGCTCGTGTGGCGGGACAAATTTATCTTGCGTTCCTTCCAAGATATAGATGTACCTGAAAAAGAAAAGACATTTTAAATAATAACTTCATACAATAACATCGAACATTTTTTACATTTTAGCAAGTCTTACCGCCATTTTTTTGCTCCATCCCATCTCTTCCTTGAGGATGTTTCTTGTCTTCCCTCGGCTCGTGTGGCGGGACAAATTTATCTTGCGTGTCCTTCCAAGATATAGATGTACCTGAAAAAGAAAAGACATTTTAAATAATAACTTCATACAACAACATCAAACATTTTTTACATTTTCGCAAGTCTTACCGCCATCTTTTTTGATCCATCCATTTTCTTCCTTGAGGATATTTCTTGTCTTCCCTCGAATCGTGTGGCGGGACAAATTTATCTTGCATGTCCTTCCAAGGTATAGATGTACCTGAAAAAGAAAAGACATTTTAAATAATAACTTCAAACAATTACATCAAACATTTTTTACATTTTCGCAAGTCTTACCGCCATATTTTTTGATCCATCCATTTTCTTCCTTGAGGATGTTTCTTGTCTTCCCTCGGGTCATGTGGCGGGACAATTTTATCTTGCGTGTCCTTCCAAGATATAGATGTACCTGAAAAAGAAAAAAAAAATTAAATAATAACTTCAAACAAAAACATCAAACATTTTTTACATTTTCGCAAGTCTTACCGCCATCGTTTTTGCTCCATCCCTTCTCTTCCTTGAGGATGTTTCTTTTCTTCCCTCGGCACGTATGGCGGGACAAATTTATCTTCCGTTTACTTCCAAGATATAGATGTACCTGAAAAAGAAAAAAACTTTCTAAATAATAACTTCAAACAATAACATCAAACATTTTTTACATTTTCGCAAGTCTTACCGCCATCTTTTTTGTTCCTTCCCTTCTCTTCCATGAGCATGTTTCTTTTCTTCCCTCGGCTCGTATGGCGGGACAAATTTAACTTGCGTGTCCTTCCAAGATATAGATGTACCTGAAAAAGTAAAGACATTCTAAATAATAACTTCAAACAATATCATCAAACATTTTTTATATTTTTGCAAGTCTTACCGCCATCTTTTTAGCTCCATCCCTTCTCTTCCTTGAGCATGTTTCTTTTCTTCCCTCGGCACGTATGGCGGGACAAATTTATCTTCCGTTTACTTCCAAGATATAGATGTACCTGAAAAAGAAAAAAACATTCTAAATAATAACTTCAAACAATAACATCAAACATTTTTTACATTTTCGCAAGTCTTACCGCCATCTTTCTAGCTCCTTCCCTTATCTTCCTTTAGCATGTTTCTTTACTTCTCTCGGCTCGTATGGCGGGACAAATTTATCTTGCGTGTCCTTCCAAGACATAGATGTACCTGAAAAAGAAAAGACATTCTAAATAATAACTTCAAACAATAACATCAAACATTTTTTACATTTTCGCAAGTCTTACCGCCATCTTTTTTGCTCCATCCCTTCTCTTCCTTGAGGATGTTTCTTGTCTTCCCTCGGCTCGTGTGGCGGGACAAATTTATCTTGCGTGTCCTTCCAAGACATAGATGTACCTGAAAAAGAAAAGACATTCTAAAAAATAACTTCAAACAATATCATCAAACATTTTTTATATTTTTCAAGTCTTACCGCCATCTTTTAGCTCCATACCTTCTCTTCCTTGAGCATGTTTCTTTTCTTCCCTCGGCACGTATGGCGGGACAAATTTATCTTCCGTTTACTTCCGAGATATAGATGTACCTGAAAAAGAAAAAAACATTCTAAATAATAACTTTAAACAATAACATCAAACATTTTTTACATTTTCGCAAGTCTTACCGCCATCTTTTTAGCTCCTTCCCTTCTCTTCCTTGAGCATGTTTCTTTTCTTTCCTCGGCACGTATGGCGGGACAAATTTATCTTCCGTTTATTTCCAAGATCTAGATGTACCTGAAAAAGAAAAAAACATTCTAAATAATAACTTCAAACAATAACATCAAACATTTTTTACATTTTCGCAAGTCTTACCGCCATCTTTTTAGCTCCTTCCCTTCTCTTCCTTGAGCATGTTTCTTTTCTTCCCTCGGCTCGTATGGCGGGACAAATTTATCTTGCGTGTCCTTCCGAGATATAGATGTACCTGAAAAAGAAAAGACATTCTAAATAATAACTTCAAACAATATCATCAAACATTTTTTATATTTTTCAAGTCTTACCGCCATCTTTTAGCTCCATACCTTCTCTTCCTTGAGCATGTTTCTTTTCTTCCCTCGGCACGTATGGCGGGACAAATTTATCTTCCGTTTACTTCCAAGATATAGATGTACCTGAAAAAGAAAAGACATTCTAAATAATAACTTCATACAATAACATCAAACTTTTTTTACATTTTCGCAAGTCTTACCGCCATCTTTTTTGATCCATCCATTTTCTTCCTTGAGGATGTTTCTTGTCTTCCCTCGGATCGTGTGGCGGGACAAATTTATTTTGCGTGTCCTTCCAAGTTATAGATGTACCTGAAAAAGAAAAGACATTTTAAATAATAACTTCAAACAATAACATCAAACATTTTTTACATTTTCGCAAGTCTTACCGCCATATTTTTTGATCCATCCATTTTCTTCCTTGAGGATGTTTCTTGTCTTCCCTCGGGTCGTGAAGCGGGACAAATTTATCTTGCGTGTCATTCCAAGGTATAGATGTACCTGAAAAAGAAAATACATTTTAAATAATACCTTCAAACAATAACATCAAATATTTTTTACATTTTCGCAAGTCTTACCGCCATATTTTTTGCTCCAACCCTTCTCTTCCTTGAGGATGTTTCTTGTCTTCCCTCGGCTCGTGTGGCGGGACAAATTTATATTGCGTTTCCTTCCAAGATATAGATGTACCTGAAAAAGAAAAAAACATTATAAATAATAACTTCAAAAAAAACATCAAACATTTTTTACATTTTCGCAAGTCTTACCGCCATCGTTTTTGCTCCATCCCTTCTCTTCCTTGAGGATGTTTCTTGTCTTCCCTCGGCTCGTGTGGCGGGACAAATTTATCTTGCGTGTCCTTCCAAGATATAGATGTACCTGAAAAAGAAAAGACATTTTAAATAATAACTTCAAACAATAAAATCAAACATTTTTGACATTTTCGCAAGTCTTTCCGCCATCTTTTTTGCTCCATCCCTTCTCTTCCATGAGGATGTTTCTTGTCTTCTCTCGGCTCGTGTGGCGGGACAAATTTATCTTGCATGTCCTTCCAAGGTATAGATGTATCTGAAAAAGAAAAGACATTTTAAATAACAACTTCATACAATAACATCGAACATTTTTTACATTTTCGCAAGTCTTACCGCCATTTTTTTGCTCCATCCCTTCTCTTCCTTGAGGATGTTTCTTGTCTTCCCTCGGCTCGTGTGGCGGGACAAATTTATCTTGCGTGTCCTTCCAAGATATAGATGTACCTGAAAAAGAAAAGACATTTTAAATAATAACTTCATACAATAACACCAAACATTTTTTACATTTTCGCAAGTCTTACCGCCATCTTTTTTGATCCATCCATTTTCTTCCTTGAGGATATTTCTTGTCTTCCCTCGAATCGTGTGGCGGGACAAATTTATCTTGCATGTCCTTCCAAGGTATAGATGTATCTGAAAAAGAAAAGACATTTCAAATAATAACTTCAAACAATAACATCGAACATTTTTTACATTTTCGCAAGTCTTACCGCCATCTTTTTAGCTCCATCCCTTCTCTTCCTTGAGGATGTTTCTTTTCTTCCCTCGGCACGTATGGCGGGACAAATTTATCTTCCGTTTACTTCCAAGATATAGATGTACCTGAAAAAGAAAAAAACTTTCTAAATAATAACTTCAAACAATAACATCAAACATTTTTTACATTTTCGCAAGTCTTACCGCCATCTTTTTTGCTCCTTCCCTTCTCTTCCTTGAGCATGTTTCTTTTCTTCCCTCGGCTCGTATGGCGGGACAAATTTATCTTGCGTGTCCTTCCAAGATATAGATGTACCTGAAAAAGAAAAAAACATTCTAAATAATAACTTCAAACAATAACATCAAACATTTTTTACATTTTCGCAAGTCTTACCGCCATCTTTTTAGCTCCTTCCCTTTTCTTCCTTGAGCATGTTTCTTTACTTCTCTCGGCTCGTATGGCGGGACAAATTTATCTTGCGTGTCCTTCCAAGATATAGATGTACCTGAAAAAGAAAAGACATTCTAAATAATAACTTCAAACAATATCATCAAACATTTTTTATATTTTTCAAGTCTTACCGCCATCTTTTTAGCTCCATACCTTCTCTTCCATGAGCATGTTTCTTTTCTTCCCTCGGCACGTATGGCGGGACAAATTTATCTTCCGTTTACTTCCAAGATATAGATGTACCTGAAAAAGAAAAAAACATTCTAAATAATAACTTCAAACAATAACATCAAACATTTTTTACATTTTCGCAAGTCTTACCGCCATCTTTTTAGCTCCTTCCCTTCTCTTCCTTGAGCATGTTTCTTTTCTTCCCTCGGATCTTATGGCGGGACAAATTGATCTTGCGTGTCCTTCCAAGATATAGATGTACCTGAAAAAGAAAAGACATTCTAAATAATAACTTCATACAATAACATCAAACTTTTTTTACATTTTCGCAAGTCTTACCGCCATCTTTTTTGATCCATCCATTTTCTTCCTTGAGGATGTTTCTTGTCTTCCCTCGGATCGTGTGGCGGGACAAATTTATTTTGCGTGTCCTTCCAAGTTATAGATGTACCTGAAAAAGAAAAGACATTTTAAATAATAACTTCAAACAATAACATCAAACATTTTTTACATTTTCGCAAGTCTTACCGCCATATTTTTTGATCCATCCATTTTCTTCCTTGAGGATGTTTCTTGTCTTCCCTCGGGTCGTGAAGCGGGACAAATTTATCTTGCGTGTCATTCCAAGGTATAGATGTACCTGAAAAAGAAAATACATTTTAAATAATACCTTCAAACAATAACATCAAATATTTTTTACATTTTCGCAAGTCTTACCGCCATATTTTTTGCTCCAACCCTTCTCTTCCTTGAGGATGTTTCTTGTCTTCCCTCGGCTCGTGTGGCGGGACAAATTTATATTGCGTTTCCTTCCAAGATATAGATGTACCTGAAAAAGAAAAAAACATTATAAATAATAACTTCAAAAAAAACATCAAACATTTTTCACATTTTCGCAAGTCTTACCGCCATCGTTTTTGCTCCATCCCTTCTCTTCCTTGAGGATGTTTCTTGTCTTCCCTCGGCTCGTGTGGCGGGACAAATTTATCTTGCGTGTCCTTCCAAGATATAGATGTACCTGAAAAAGAAAAGACATTTTAAATAATAACTTCAAACAATAAAATCAAACATTTTTGACATTTTCGCAAGTCTTTCCGCCATCTTTTTTGCTCCATCCCTTCTCTTCCATGAGGATGTTTCTTGTCTTCTCTCGGCTCGTGTGGCGGGACAAATTTATCTTGCATGTCCTTCCAAGGTATAGATGTATCTGAAAAAGAAAAGACATTTTAAATAACAACTTCATACAATAACATCGAACATTTTTTACATTTTCGCAAGTCTTACCGCCATTTTTTTGCTCCATCCCTTCTCTTCCTTGAGGATGTTTCTTGTCTTCCCTCGGCTCGTGTGGCGGGACAAATTTATCTTGCGTGTCCTTCCAAGATATAGTTGTACCTGAAAAAGAAAAGACATTTTAAATAATAACTTCATACAATAACACCAAACATTTTTTACATTTCCGCAAGTCTTACCGCCATCTTTTTTGATCCATCCATTTTCTTCCTTGAGGATATTTCTTGTCTTCCCTCGAATCGTGTGGCGGGACAAATTTATCTTGCATGTCCTTCCAAGGTATAGATGTATCTGAAAAAGAAAAGACATTTTAAATAATAACTTCAAACAATAACATCGAACATTTTTTACATTTTCGCAAGTCTTACCGCCATCTTTTTAGCTCCATCCCTTCTCTTCCTTGAGGATGTTTCTTTTCTTCCCTCGGCACGTATGGCGGGACAAATTTATCTTCCGTTTACTTCCAAGATATAGATGTACCTGAAAAAGAAAAAAACTTTCTAAATAATAACTTCAAACAATAACATCAAACATTTTTTACATTTTCGCAAGTCTTACCGCCATCTTTTTTGCTCCTTCCCTTCTCTTCCTTGAGCATGTTTCTTTTCTTCCCTCGGCTCGTATGGCGGGACAAATTTATCTTGCGTGTCCTTACAAGATATAGATGTACCTGAAAAAGAAAAGACATTCTAAATAATAACTTCAAACAATATCATCAAACATTTTTTATATTTTTGCAAGTCTTACCGCCATCTTTTTAGCTCCATCCCTTCTCTTCCTTGAGCATGTTTCTTTTCTTCCCTCGGCACGTATGGCGGGACAAATTTATCTTCCGTTTACTTCCAAGATATAGATGTACCTGAAAAAGAAAAAAACATTCTAAATAATAACTTCAAACAATAATATCAAACATTTTTTACATTTTCGCAAGTCTTACCGCCATCTTTTTAGCTCCTTCCCTTTTCTTCCTTGAGCATGTTTCTTTTCTTTCCTCGGCTCGTATGGCGGGACAAATTTATCTTGCGTGTCCTTCCAAGATATAGATGTACCTGAAAAAGAAAAGACATTCTAAATAATAACTTCAAACAATATCATCAAACATTTTTTATATTTTTCAAGTCTTACCGCCATCTTTTTAGCTCCATACCTTCTCTTCCTTGAGCATGTTTCTTTTCTTCCCTCGGCACGTATGGCGGGACAAATTTATCTTCCGTTTACTTCCAAGATATAGATGTACCTGAAAAAGAAAAAAACATTCTAAATAATAACTTCAAACAATAACATCAAACATTTTTTACATTTTCGCAAGTCTTACCGCCATCTTTTTAGCTCCTTCCCTTCTCTTCCTTGAGCATGTTTCTTTTCTTCCCTCGGATCTTATGGCGGGACAAATTGATCTTGCGTGTCCTTCCAAGATATAGATGTACCTGAAAAAGAAAAGACATTCTAAATAATAACTTCAAACAATATCATCAAACATTTTTTATATTTTTGCAAGTCTTACCGCCATCTTTTTATCAACATCCCTTCTTTTCCTTGAGCATGTTTCTTTTCTTCCCTCGGCACATATGGCGGGAAAATTTTATCTTCCGTTTACTTCCAAGATATAGATGTACCTGAAAAAGAAAAGACATTCTAAATAATAACTTCATACAATAACATCAAACTTTTTTTACATTTTCGCAAGTCTTACCGCCATCTTTTTTGATCCATCAATTTTCTTCCTTGAGGATGTTTCTTGTCTTCCCTCGGATCGTGTGGCGGGACAAATTTATTTTGCGTGTCCTTCCAAGTTATAGATGTACCTGAAAAAGAAAAGACTATTTAAATAATAACTTCAAACAATAACATCAAACATTTTTTACATTTTCGCAAGTCTTAACGCCATATTTTTTGATCCAACCCTTCTCTTCCTTGAGGATGTTTCTTGTCTTCCCTCGGGTCGTGTGGCGGGACAAATTTATCTTGCGTGTCATTCCAAGGTATAGATGTACCTGAAAAAGAAAATACATTTTAAATAATACCTTCAAACAATAACATCAAACATTTTTTAGATTTTCGAAAGTCTTACCGCCATATTTTTTGCTCCAACCCTTCTCTTCCTTGAGGATGTTTCTTGTCTTCCCTCGGCTCGTGTGGCGGGACAAATTTATCTTGCGTTTCCTTCCAAGATATAGATGTACCTGAAAAAGAAAAAAACATTATAAATAATAACTTCAAAAAAAAAAATCAAACATTTTTTACATTTTCGCAAGTCTTACCGCCATCGTGTTTGCTCCATCCCTTCTCTTCCTTGAGGATGTTTCTTGTCTTCCCTCGGCTCGTGTGGCGCGACAAATTTATCTTGCGTGTCCTTCTAAAGTATAGATGTACCTGAAAAAGCAAAGACATTTTAAATAATAACTTCAAACAATAGCATCAAACATTTTTTACTTTTTTGTAAGTCTTACCGCCATCTTTTTTGCTCCATCCCTTCTCTTCCTTGAGGATGTTTCTTGTCTTCCCTCGGCTCGTGTGGCGGGACAAATTTATCTTGCGTGTCCTTCCAAGATATAGATGTACCTGAAAAAGAAAAGACATTTTAAATAATAACTTCAAACAATAACATCAAACATTTTTTACATTTTCGCAAGTCTTACCGCCATCTTTTTTGCTCCATCCCTTCTCTTCCATGAGGTTGTTTCTTGTCTTCCCTCGGCTCGTGTGGCGGTAAAAATTTATCTTGCGCGTCCTTCCAAGATATAGATATACCTGAAAAAGAAAACATTTTAAATAATAACTTCATACAATAACATCGAACATTTTTTACATTTTCGTAAATCTTACCGCCATCTTTTTTGCTCCATCCCTTCTCTTCCTTGAGGATGTTTCTTGTCTTCCCAGGGCTCGTGTTTCGGGACAAATTTATCTTGCGTGTCCTTCCAAGATATAGATGTACCTGAAAAAGAAAAGACATTTTAAATAATAACTTCAAACAATAACATCAAACATATTTTACATTTTCGCAAGTCTTACCGCCATCTTTTTTGATCCATCCATTTTCTTCCTTGAGGATGTTTCTTGTCTTCCCTCATGTCGTGTAGCGGGACAAATTTATCTTGCGTATTCCATCCAAGGTATAGATGTACCTGAAAAAGAAAAGACATTTTAAATAATAACTTCAAACAATAACATCAAACATTTTTTACATTTTCGCAAGTCTTACCACCATATTTTTTGATCCATATATTTTCTTCCTTGAGGATGTTTCTTGTCTTCCCTCGGGTCGTGTAACGGGACAAATTTATCTTGCGTGTCCTTCTAAGGTATAGATGTACCTGAAAAAGAAAATACATTTTAAATAATACCTTCAAACAATAACATCAAACATTTTCGCAAGTCTTACCGCCATATTTTTTGCTCCAACCCTTCTCTTCCTTGAGGATGTTTCTTGTCTTCCCTCGGCTCGTGTGGCGGGACAAATTTAACTTGCGTTTCCTTCCAAGATATAGATGTACCTGAAAAAGAAAAAAACATTATAAATAATAACTTCAAACAAAAACATCAAACATTTTTTACATTTTCGCAAGTCTTACCTCCATCGTTTTCTCCATCCCTTCTCTTCCTTGAGGATGTTTCTTGTCTTCCCTCGGCTCGTGTGGCGGGACAAATATATCTTGCGTGTCGTTCCAAGGTATAGATGTACCTGAAAAAGAAAAGACATTTTAAATAATAACTTCAAATAATAACATCAAACATTTTTTACATTTTTGTAAGTCTTACCGCCATCTTTTTTGCTCCATCCCTTCTCTTCCTTGATTATGTTTCTTGTCTTCCCTCGGCTCGTGTGGCGGGACAAATTTATCTTGCGTGTCCTTCCAAGATATAGATGTACCTGAAAAAGAAAAGACATTTTAAATAATAACTTCAAACAATAAAATCAAACATTTTTTACATTTTCGCAAGTCTTACCGCCATCTTTTTTGCTCCATCCCTTCTCTTCCATGAGGATGTTTCTTGTCTTCTCTCGGCTCGTGTGGCGGGACAAATTTATCTTGCGTTCCTTCCAAGATATAGATGTACCTGAAAAAGAAAAGACATTTTAAATAATAACTTCATACAATAACATCGAACATTTTTTACATTTTCGCAAGTCTTACCGCCATCTTTTTTGATCCATCCATTTTCTTCCTTGAGGATATTTCTTGTCTTCCCTCGAATCGTGTGGCGGGACAAATTTATCTTGCATGTCCTTCCAAGGTATAGATGTACCTGAAAAAGAAAAGACATTTTAAATAATAACTTCAAACAATTACATCAAACATTTTTTACATTTTCGCAAGTCTTACCGCCATATTTTTTGATCCATCCATTTTCTTCCTTGAGGATGTTTCTTGTCTTCCCTCGGGTCGTGTGGCGGGACAATTTTATCTTGCGTGTCCTTCCAAGATATAGATGTACCTGAAAAAGAAAAAAAAAAATTAAATAATAACTTCAAACAAAAACATCAAACATTTTTTACATTTTCGCAAGTCTTACCGCCATCGTTTTTGCTCCATCCCTTCTCTTCCTTGAGGATGTTTCTTGTCTTCCCTCGGCTCGTGTGGCGGGACAAATATATCTTGCGTGTCGTTCCAAGGTATAGATGTACCTGAAAAAGAATAGACATTTTAAATAATAACTTCAAGCAATAACATCAAACATTTTTTACATTTTTGTAAGTCTTACCGCCATCTTTTTTGCTCCATCCCTTCTCTTCCTTGAGGATGTTTCTTGCCTTCACTCGGCTCGTGTGGCGGGACAAATTTATCTTGCGTGTCCTTCTAAAGTATAGATGTACCTGAAAAAGAAAAGACATTATAAATAATAACTTCAAACAATAGCATCAAACATTTTTTACATTTTTGTAAGTCTTACCGCCATCTTTTTTGCTCCATCCTTTCTCTTCCTTGAGGATGTTTCTTGTCTTCCCTCGGCTCGTGGGGCGGGACAAATTTATCTTGCGTGTCCTTCCAAGATATAGATGTACCTGAAAAAGAAAAGACATTTTAAATAATAAATTCAAACAATAACATCAAAAATTTTTTACATTTTCGTAAGTCTTGCCGCCATCTTTTTTGCTCCATCCCTTCTCTTCCATGAGGATGTTTCTTGTCTTCCCTCGGCTCGTGTGGCGGGACAAATTTGTCTTACGTGTCCTTCCAAGATATAGATGTACCTGAAAAAGCAAAGACATTTTAAATAATAACTTCATATAATAACATCAAACATTTTTTACATTTTCGCAAGTTTTACCGCCATCTTTTTTGATCCATCCATTTTCTTCCTTGAGGATGTTTCTTGTCTTCCCTCGGCTCGTATGGCGGGACAAATATATCTTGCGTGTCGTTCCAAGGTATAGATGTACCTGAAAAAGCAAAGACATTTTAAATAATAACTTCAAACAATAACATCAAACATTTTTTACATTTTTGTAAGTCTTACCGCCATCTTTTTTGCTCCATCCCTTCTCTTCCTTGAGGATGTTTCTTGTCTTCCCATGGCTCGTGTGGCGGGACAAATTTATCTTGCGTGTCCTTCTAAAGTATAGATGTACCTGAAAAAGAAAAGACATTTTAAATAATAACTTCATACAATAACATCGAACATTTTTTACATTTTCGCAAGTCTTACCGCCATCTTTTTTGCTCCATCCCTTCTCTTCCTTGAGGATGTTTCTTGTCTTCCCTCGGCTCGTGTGGCGGGACAAATTTATCTTCCGTGTCCTTCCAAGGTACAAATGTACCTGAAAAAGAAAAGAAATTTCAAATAATAACTTCATACCATAACATCAAGCATTTTTTACATTTTCGCAAGTCTTACCGCCATCTTTTTTGCTCCATCCCTTCTCTTCCTTGAGGATGTTTCTTGTCTTCCCTCGGCTCGTGTGGTGGGACAAATTTATCCCGCGTGTCCTTCCAAGATATAGATGTACCTGAAAAAGAAAAGACATTTTAAATAATAACTTCAAAGAATAACATAAAAATTTTTTTACATTTTCGCAAGTCTTACCGCCATCTTTTTTGCTCCATCCCTTCTCTTCCTTGAGGATATTTCTTGTCTTCCCTCGGGTCGTGTGGCGGGACAAATTTATCTTGCGTGTCCTTCCAAGGTAGAGATGTACCTGAAAAAGAAAAGATATTTTAAATAATAACATCATACAATAACATCAAACATTTTTTACATTTTCGCAAGTCTTACCGCCATCTTTTTTGCTCCATCCCTTCTCTTCCTTGAGGATATTTCTTGTCTTCCCTCGGGTCGTGTGGCGGGACAAATTTATCTTGCGTGTCCTTCCAAGGTAGAGATGTACCTGAAAAAGAAAAGATATTTTAAATAATAACTTCATACAATAACATCAAACATTTTTTACATTTTCGCAAGTCTTACCGCCATCTTTTCTGCTCCATCCCTTCTCATCCATGAGGATGTTTCTTGTCTTTTCTCGGCTCGTGTGGCGGGACAAATTTATCTTGCGTGTCTTTCCAAGATATAGATGAACCTGAGAAAGAAAAGACATTTTAAATAATAACTTCAAACAATATCAAAAATTTTTTACATTTTCGCAAGTCTTACCGCCATCTTTTTTGCTCCATCCCTTCTCTTCCTTGTGCATGTTTCTTCTCTTTTCTCGGCTCGTGTGGCGGGACAAATTTATCTCTTGTGTCCTTCCAAGATATAGATGTACCTTAAAAAGAAAGGCATTTTAAATGATAACTTCAAACAATAACATTCGCAATTTTCGCAAGTCTTACCGCCATGTTTTTTGCTCCATCCCTTCTCTTCCATGAGGATGTTTCTTGTCTTCCCTCGGCTCGTGTGGCGGGACAAATTTATCTTGCGTCTCCTTCCAAGATATACATGTACCTGAAAAAGAAAGGCATTTTAAATGATAACTTCAAACAATAACATTCGCAATTTTCGCAAGTCTTACCGCCATCTTTTTTGCTCCATCCCTTCTCTTCCTTGAACATGTTTCTTTTCTTTCCTCGGCTCGTATGGCGGGACAAATTTATCTTCCGTTTCCTTCCAAGATATAGATGTACCTGAAAAAGAAAACACATTTTAAATAATAACTTCAAACAATAACATCAAACATTTTTTACATTTTCGCAAGTCTTACCGACAAATTTTTTGATCCATCCATTTTCTTTCTTGAGGATGTTTCTTGTCTTCCCTCGGGTCGTGTGACGGGACAAATTTATCTTGCGTGTCCTTCCAAGATATAGATGTACCAGAAAAAGAAAAGACATTTTAAATAATAACTTCAAACAATGACATCAAACATTTTTTACATTTTCGCAAGTCTTACCGCCATCTTTTTTGCTCCATCCCTTCTATTCTAAGAGGATGTTTCTTGTCTTCCCTCCGCTCGTGTGGCGGGACAAATTTATCTTGAATGTCCTTCCAAGATATAGATGTGCCTGAAAAAGAAAAGACATTTTAAATAATAACTTCATACAATAACATCAAACATTTTTTAAATTTTCGCAAGTCTTACCGCCATCTTTTTTGCTCCATCTCTTCTCTTCCTTGAGGACGTTTCTTGTCCTCCCTCTGCTCGTGTGGCGGGACAAATTTATCTTGCGTGTCCTTCCAAGATATAGATATACCTGAAAAAGAAAAGACATTTTAAATAATAACTTCATACAATAACATCAAACATTTTTTACATTTTCGCAAGTCTTACCGCCATCTTTTTTGCTCCATCCCTTCTCTTCCATGAGGATGTTTCTCTTCTTCCCTCGGCTCGTGTGGCGGGACAAATTTATCTTGCGTGTCCTTCCAAGATATAGATGTACCTGAAAAAGAAAAGACATTTTAAATAATAACAACAAACAATAACATTAAATTTTTTTTACATTTTCGCAAGTCTTACCGCCATCTTTTTTGATCCATCCAATTTCTTCCTTGAGGATGTTTCTTGTCTTCCCTCGGATCGTGTGGCGGGACAAATTTATCTTGCGTGTCCTTCCAAGGTATAGATGTACCTGAAAAAGAAAAGAGATTTTAAATAATAAATTTAAACAATAACATCAAACATTTTTTACATTTTCGCAAGTCTTATCGGCATCTTTTTTGCTCCATCCCTTCTTTTCCATGAGGATGTTTCTTGTCTTCAATCGGCTCGTGTGGCGGGAGAAATTTATCTTGCGTGTAATTCCAAGATATACATGTACCTGAAAAAGAAAAGACATTTTAAATAATAACTTCATACGATAACATCAAACATTTTTTACATTTTCGCAAGTCTTACCGCCATCTTTTTTGCTCCATCCCTTCTCTTCCATGAGGATGTTTCTTGTCTTCCCTCGGCTCGTGTGGCGGGACAAATTTATCTTTCGTGTCCTTCCAAGATTTAGATGTACCTGAAAAAGAAAAGACATTTTAAATAATAACTTCAAACAGTAACATCAAACATTTTTTACATTTTCGCAAGTCTTACCGCCATCTTTTTTGCTCCATCCCTTCTCTTCCTTGAGCATGTTTCTTCTCTTCTCTCAGCTCGTGTGGCGGGACAAATTTATCTTGCGTGTCCTTCCAAGATATAGATGTACCTGAAAAAGAAAAGACATTTTAAATAATAACAACAAACAATAACATCAAACATTTTTTACATTTTTGCAAGTCTTACCGCCATCTTTTTTGCTCCAACCCTTCTCTTCCTTGAGGATGCTTCTTGTCTTCCCTGGGCTCGTGTGGCGGGAAAATTTATCTTGAGTGTCCTTCCAAAATATAGATGTACCTGAAAAAGAAAAGACATTTTAAATAATAATTCAAACAATGACATTAAAATTTTTTTACATTTTCGCAAGTCTTACCGCCATCATTTTTGATCCATCCAATTTCTTCCTTGAGGATGTTTCTTGTCTTCCCTCGGATCGTGTGGCGGGACAAATTTATCTTGCGTGTCCTTCCAAGGTATAGATGTACCTGAAAAAGAAAAGAGATTTTAAATAATAAATTTTAACAATAACATCAAACATTTTTTACATTTTCGCAAGTCTTATCGGCATCTTTTTTGCTCCATCCCTTCTCTTCCTTGAGGATGTTTCTTGTCTTCCCTCGGCTCGGGTGGCGGGACAAATTTATCTTCCGTGTCCTTCCAAGGTACAAATGTACCTGAAAAAGAAAAGACATTTCAAATAATAACTTCATACCATAACATCAAGCATTTTTTACATTTTCGCAAGTCTTACCGCCATCTTTTTTGCTCCATCCCTTCTCTTCCTTGAGGATGTTTCTTGTCTTCCCTCGGCTCGTGTGGTGGGACAAATTTATCTTGCGTGTCCTTCCAAGATATAGATGTACCTGAAAAAGAAAATACATTTTAAATAATAACTTCATACAATAACATCAAACATTTTTTACATTTTCGCAAGTCTTACCGCCATCTTTTTTGATCCATCCATTTTCTTCCTTGAGGATGTTTCTTGTCTTCCCTCGGGTCGTGTGGCGGGAAAAATTTATCTTGCGTGTCCTTCCAAGATATAGATGTACCTGAAAAAGAAAAGACATTTTAAATAATAACTTCATTTAATAACATCAAACATTTTTTGCATTTTCGCTAGTCTTACCGCCATCTTCTTTCTCCATCCCTTCTCTTCCATGAGGATGTTTCTTGTCTTCCCTCGGCTCGTGTGGCGGGACAAATTTATCTTGCGTGTCCTTCCAAGATATAGATGTACCTGAAAAAGAAAAGACATTTTAAATAATAACTTCATACAATAACATCAAACATTTTTTACATTTTCGCAAGTCTTACCGCCATCTTTTTTGATCCATCCATTTTCTTCCTTGAGGATATTTCTTGTCTTCCCTCGAATCGTGTGGCGGGACAAATTTATCTTGCATGTCCTTCCAAGGTATAGATGTACCTGAAAAAGAAAAGACATTTTAAATAATAACTTCAAACAATTACATCAAACATTTTTTACATTTTCGCAAGTCTTACCGCCATATTTTTTGATCCATCCATTTTCTTCCTTGAGGATGTTTCTTGTCTTCCCTCGGGTCGTGTGGCGGGACAATTTTATCTTGCGTGTCCTTCCAAGATATAGATGTACCTGAAAAAGAAAAAAAAATTAAATAATAACTTCAAACAAAAACATCAAACATTTTTTACATTTTCGCAAGTCTTACCGCCATCGTTTTTGCTCCATCCCTTCTCTTCCTTGAGGATGTTTCTTGTCTTCCCTCGGCTCGTGTGGCGGGACAAATATATCTTGCGTGTCGTTCCAAGGTATAGATGTACCTGAAAAAGAATAGACATTTTAAATAATAACTTCAAGCAATAACATCAAACATTTTTTACATTTTTGTAAGTCTTACCGCCATCTTTTTTGCTCCATCCTTTCTCTTCCATGAGGATGTTTCTTGTCTTCCCTCTGCTCGTGTGGCGGGACAAATTTGTCTTACGTGTCCTTCCAAGATATAGATGTACCTGAAAAAGCAAAGACATTTTAAATAATAACTTCATATAATAACATCAAACATTTTTTACATTTTCGCAAGTTTTACCGCCATCTTTTTTGATCCATCCATTTTCTTCCTTGAGGATGTTTCTTGTCTTCCCTCGGCACGTATGGCGGGACAAATATATCTTGCGTGTCGTTCCAAGGTATAGATGTACCTGAAAAAGCAAAGACATTTTAAATAATAACTTCAAACAATAACATCAAACATTTTTTACATTTTTGTAAGTCTTACCGCCATCTTTTTTGCTCCATCCCTTCTCTTCCTTGAGGATGTTTCTTGTCTTCCCTTGGCTCGTGTGGCGGGACAAATTTATCTTGCGTGTCCTTCTAAAGTATAGATGTACCTGAAAAAGAAAATACATTTTAAATAATAACTTCATACAATAACATCGAACATTTTTTACATTTTCGCAAGTCTTACCGCCATCTTTTTTGCTCCATCCCTTCTCTTCCTTGAGGATGTTTCTTGTCTTCCCTCGGCTCGTGTGGCGGGACAAATTTATCTTCCGTGTCCTTCCAAGGTACAAATGTACCTGAAAAAGAAAAGAAATTTCAAATAATAACTTCATACCATAACATCAAGCATTTTTTACATTTTCGCAAGTCTTACCGCCATCTTTTTTGCTCCATCCCTTCTCTTCCTTGAGGAAGTTTCTTGTCTTCCCTCGGCTCGTGTGGTGGGACAAATTTATCTTGCGTGTCCTTCCAAGATATAGATGTACCTGAAAAAGAAAAGACATTTTAAATAATAACTTCAAAGAATAACATAAAAAATTTTTTACATTTTAGCAAGTCTTACCGCCATCTTTTTTGCTCCATCCCTTCTCTTCCTTGAGGATATTTCTTGTCTTCCCTCGGGTCGTGTGGCGGGACAAATTTATCTTGCGTGTCCTTCCAAGGTAGAGATGTACCTGAAAAAGAAAAGATATTTTAAATAATAACATCATACAATAACATCAAACATTTTTTACATTTTCGCAAGTCTTACCGCCATCTTTTTTGCTCCATCCCTTCTCTTCCTTGAGGATATTTCTTGTCTTCCCTCGGGTCGTGTGGCGGGACAAATTTATCTTGCGTGTCCTTCCAAGGTAGAGATGTACCTGAAAAAGAAAAGATATTTTAAATAATAACTTCATACAATAACATCAAACATTTTTTACATTTTCGCAAGTCTTACCGCCATCTTTTCTGCTCCATCCCTTCCCATCCATGAGGATGTTTCTTGTCTTTTCTCGGCTCGTGTGGCGGGACAAATTTATCTTGCGTTTCTTTCCAAGATATAGATGAACCTGAGAAAGAAAAGACATTTTAAATAATAACTTCAAACAATATCAAAAATTTTTTACATTTTCGCAAGTCTTACCGCCATCTTTTTTGCTCCATCCCTTCTCTTCCTTGTGCATGTTTCTTCTCTTTTCTCGGCTCGTGTGGCGGGACAAATTTATCTCTTGTGTCCTTCCAAGATATAGATGTACCTTAAAAAGAAAGGCATTTTAAATGATAACTTCAAACAATAACATTCGCAATTTTCGCAAGTCTTACCGCCATATTTTTTGCTCCATCCCTTCTCTTCCATGAGGATGTTTCTTGTCTTCCCTCGGCTCGTGTGGCGGGACAAATTTATCTTGCGTCTCCTTCCAAGATATACATGTACCTGAAAAAGAAAGGCATTTTAAATGATAACTTCAAACAATAACATTCGCAATTTTCGCAAGTCTTACCGCCATATTTTTTGCTCCATCCCTTCTCTTCCATGAGGATGTTTCTTGTCTTCCCTCGGCTCGTGTGGCGGGACAAATTTATCTTTCGTGTCCTTCCAAGATTTAGATGTACCTGAAAAAGAAAAGACATTTTAAATAATAACTTCAAACAGTAACATCAAACATTTTTTACATTTTCGCAAGTCTTACCGCCATCTTTTTTGCTCCATCCCTTCTCTTCCTTGAACATGTTTCTTTTCTTTCCTCGGCTCGTATGGCGGGACAAATTTATCTTCCGTTTCCTTCCAAGATATAGATGTACCTGAAAAAGAAAACACATTTTAAATAATAACTTCAAACAATAACATCAAACATTTTTTACATTTTCGCAAGTCTTACCGACAAATTTTTTGATCCATCCATTTTCTTTCTTGAGGATGTTTCTTGTCTTCCCTCGGGTCGTGTGACGGGACAAATTTATCTTGCGTGTCCTTCCAAGATATAGATGTACCTGAAAAAGAAAAGACATTTTAAATAATAACTTCAAACAATGACATCAAACATTTTTTACATTTTCGCAAGTCTTACCGCCATCTTTTTTGCTCCATCCCTTCTATTCTAAGAGGATGTTTCTTGTCTTCCCTCCGCTCGTGTGGCGGGACAAATTTATCTTGAATATCCTTCCAAGATATAGATGTGCCTGAAAAAGAAAAGACATTTTAAATAATAACTTCATACAATAACATCAAACATTTTTTACATTTTCGCAAGTCTTACCGCCATCTTTTTTGCTCCATCCCTTCTCTTCCATGAGGATGTTTCTTGTCTTCCCTCGGCTCGTGTGGCGGGACAAATTTATCTTGCGTGTCCTTCCAAGATATAGATGTACCTGAAAAAGAAAAGACATTTTAAATAATAACAACAAACAATAACATTAAATTTTTTTTACATTTTCGCAAGTCTTACCGCCATCTTTTTTGATCCATCCAATTTCTTCCTTGAGGATGTTTCTTGTCTTCCCTCGGATCGTGTGGCGGGACAAATTTATCTTGCGTGTCCTTCCAAGGTATAGATGTACCTGAAAAAGAAAAGAGATTTTAAATAATAAATTTAAACAATAACATCAAACATTTTTTACATTTTCGCAAGTCTTATCGGCATCTTTTTTGCTCCATCCCTTCTTTTCCATGAGGATGTTTCTTGTCTTCAATCGGCTCGTGTGGCGGGAGAAATTTATCTTGCGTGTAATTCCAAGATATACATGTACCTGAAAAAGAAAAGACATTTTAAATAATAACTTCATACGATAACATCAAACATTTTTTACATTTTCGCAAGTCTTACCGCCATCTTTTTTGCTCCATCCCTTCTCTTCCATGAGGATGTTTCTTGTCTTCCCTCGGCTCGTGTGGCGGGACAAATTTATCTTTCGTGTCCTTCCAAGATTTAGATGTACCTGAAAAAGAAAAGACATTTTAAATAATAACTTCAAACAGTAACATCAAACATTTTTTACATTTTCGCAAGTCTTACCGCCATCTTTTTTGCTCCATCCCTTCTCTTCCTTGAGCATGTTTCTTCTCTTCTCTCAGCTCGTGTGGCGGGACAAATTTATCTTGCGTGTCCTTCCAAGATATAGATGTACCTGAAAAAGAAAAGACATTTTAAATAATAACAACAAACAATAACATCAAACATTTTTTACATTTTTGCAAGTCTTACCGCCATCTTTTTTGCTCCAACCCTTCTCTTCCTTGAGGATGCTTCTTGTCTTCCCTCGGCTCGTGTGGCGGGAAAATTTATCTTGAGTGTCCTTCCAAAATATAGATGTACCTGAAAAAGAAAAGACATTTTAAATAATAATTCAAACAATGACATTAAAATTTTTTTACATTTTCGCAAGTCTTACCGCCATCTTTTTTGATCCATCCAATTTCTTCCTTGAGGATGTTTCTTGTCTTCCCTCGGATCGTGTGGCGGGACAAATTTATCTTGCGTGTCCTTCCAAGGTATAGATGTACCTGAAAAAGAAAAGAGATTTTAAATAATAAATTTAAACAATAACATCAAACATTTTTTACATTTTCGCAAGTCTTATCGGCATCTTTTTTGCTCCATCCCTTCTCTTCCTTGAGGATGTTTCTTGTCTTCCCTCGGCTCGTGTGGCGGGACAAATTTATCTTCCGTGTCCTTCCAAGGTACAAATGTACCTGAAAAAGAAAAGACATTTCAAATAATAACTTCATACCATAACATCAAGCATTTTTTACATTTTCGCAAGTCTTACCGAAATCTTTTTTGCTCCATCCCTTCTCTTCCTTGAGGATGTTTCTTGTCTTCCCTCGGCTCGTGTGGTGGGACAAATTTATCTTGCGTGTCCTTCCAAGATATAGATGTACCTGAAAAAGAAAATACATTTTAAATAATAACTTCATACAATAACATCAAACATTTTTTACATTTTCGCAAGTCTTACCGCCATCTTTTTTGATCCATCCATTTTCTTCCTTGAGGATGTTTCTTGTCTTCCCTCGGGTCGTGTGGCGGGAAAAATTTATCTTGCGTGTCCTTCCAAGATATAGATGTACCTGAAAAAGAAAAGACATTTTAAATAATAACTTCATTTAATAACATCAAACATTTTTTGCATTTTCGCTAGTCTTACCGCCATCTTCTTTCTCCATCCCTTCTCTTCCATGAGGATGTTTCTTGTCTTCGCTCGGCTCGTGTGGCGGGACAAATTTATCATGCGTGTCCTTCCAAGATATAGATGTACCTGAAAAAGAAAAGACATTTTAAATAATAACTTCAAAGAATAACATAAAAATTTTTTTACATTTTCGCAAGTCTTACCGCCATCTTTTTTGCTCCATCCCTTCTCTTCCTTGAGGATGTTTCTTGTCTTTCCTCGGCTCGTGTGGCGGGACAAATTTATCTTGCTTGTCCTTCCAAGGTATAGATGTACTTGAAAAAGAAAAGACAGTTTAAATAATACATTCAAACAATAACATCAAACATTTTTTACATTTTCGCAAGTCTTACCGCCATATTTTTTGCTCCATCCATTTTCTTCCTTGAGGATGTTTCCTTTCTTCCCTCGGCTCGCGTGGCGGGACAAATTTATCTTGCGTTTCCTTCAAGATTTAGATGTACCTGAAAAAGAAAAGACATTTTAAATAATAACTTCAAACAGTAACATCAAACATTTTTTACATTTTCGCAAGTCTTACCGCCATCTTTTTTGCTCCATCCCTTCTCTTCCTTGAGCATGTTTCTTCTCTTCTCTCAGCTCGTGTGGCGGGACAAATTTATCTTGCGTGTCCTTCCAAGATATAGATGTACCTGAAAAAGAAAAGACATTTTAAATAATAACAACAAACAATAACATCAAACATTTTTTACATTTTTGCAAGTCTTACCGCCATCTTTTTTGCTCCAACCCTTCTCTTCCTTGAGGATGCTTCTTGTCTTCCCTCGGCTCGTGTGGCGGGAAAATTTATCTTGAGTGTCCTTCCAAAATATAGATGTACCTGAAAAAGAAAAGACATTTTAAATAATAATTCAAACAATGACATTAAAATTTTTTTACATTTTCGCAAGTCTTACCGCCATCTTTTTTGATCCATCCAATTTCTTCCTTGAGGATGTTTCTTGTCTTCCCTCGGATCGTGTGGCGGGACAAATTTATCTTGCGTGTCCTTCCAAGGTATAGATGTACCTGAAAAAGAAAAGAGATTTTAAATAATAAATTTAAACAATAACATCAAACATTTTTTACATTTTCGCAAGTCTTATCGGCATCTTTTTTGCTCCATCCCTTCTCTTCCTTGAGGATGTTTCTTGTCTTCCCTCGGCTCGTGTGGCGGGACAAATTTATCTTCCGTGTCCTTCCAAGGTACAAATGTACCTGAAAAAGAAAAGACATTTCAAATAATAACTTCATACCATAACATCAAGCATTTTTTACATTTTCGCAAGTCTTACCGAAATCTTTTTTGCTCCATCCCTTCTCTTCCTTGAGGATGTTTCTTGTCTTCCCTCGGCTCGTGTGGTGGGACAAATTTATCTTGCGTGTCCTTCCAAGATATAGATGTACCTGAAAAAGAAAATACATTTTAAATAATAACTTCATACAATAACATCAAACATTTTTTACATTTTCGCAAGTCTTACCGCCATCTTTTTTGATCCATCCATTTTCTTCCTTGAGGATGTTTCTTGTCTTCCCTCGGGTCGTGTGGCGGGAAAAATTTATCTTGCGTGTCCTTCCAAGATATAGATGTACCTGAAAAAGAAAAGACATTTTAAATAATAACTTCATTTAATAACATCAAACATTTTTTGCATTTTCGCTAGTCTTACCGCCATCTTCTTTCTCCATCCCTTCTCTTCCATGAGGATGTTTCTTGTCTTCGCTCGGCTCGTGTGGCGGGACAAATTTATCATGCGTGTCCTTCCAAGATATAGATGTACCTGAAAAAGAAAAGACATTTTAAATAATAACTTCAAAGAATAACATAAAAAATTTTTTACATTTTCGCAAGTCTTACCGCCATCTTTTTTGCTCCATCCCTTCTCTTCCTTGAGGATGTTTCTTGTCTTTCCTCGGCTCGTGTGGCGGGACAAATTTATCTTGCTTGTCCTTCCAAGGTATAGATGTACTTGAAAAAGAAAAGACAGTTTAAATAATACATTCAAACAATAACATCAAACATTTTTTACATTTTCGCAAGTCTTACCGCCATATTTTTTGCTCCATCCATTTTCTTCCTTGAGGATGTTTCCTTTCTTCCCTCGGCTCGCGTGGCGGGACAAATTTATCTTGCGTTTCCTTCAAGATATAGATGTGCCTGAAAAAGAAAGGCATTTTAAATGATAACTTCAAACAATAACATCAAATATTTTTTACATTTTCGCAAGTCTTACCGCCATCTTTTTTGCTCCATCCCTTCTCTTCCTTGTGCATGTTTCTTCTCTTTTCTCGGCTCGTGTGGCGGGACAAATTTATCTCTTGTGTCCTTCCAAGATATAGATGTACCTGAAAAAGAAAGGCATTTTAAATGATAACTTCAAACAATAACATCAAATATTTTTTACATTTTCGCAAGTCTTACCGCCATCTTTTTTGCTCCATCCCTTTTCTTCCTTGAGCATGTTTCTTCTCTTCCCTCGGCTCGTGTGGCGGGACAAATTTATCTTGCGTCTCCTTCCAAGATATACATGTACCTGAAAAAGAAAGGCATTTTAAATGATAACTTCAAACAATAACATTCGCAATTTTCGCAAGTCTTACCGCCATATTTTTTGCTCCATCCCTTCTCTTCCATGAGGATGTTTCTTGTCTTCCCTCGGCTCGTGTGGCGGGACAAATTTATCTTTCGTGTCCTTCCAAGATTTAGATGTACCTGAAAAAGAAAAGACATTTTAAATTATAACTTCAAACAGTAACATCAAACATTTTTTACATTTTCGCAAGTCTTACCGCCATCTTTTTTGCTCCATCCCTTCTCTTCCTTGAACATGTTTCTTTTCTTTCCTCGGCTCGTATGGCGGGACAAATTTATCTTCCGTTTCCTTCCAAGATATAGATGTACCTGAAAAAGAAAACACATTTTAAATAATAACTTCAAACAATAACATCAAACATTTTTTACATTTTCGCAAGTCTTACCGCCATATTTTTTGCTCCAATCCCTTCTCTTCCTTGAGGATGTTTCTTGTCTTTCCTGGGCTCGTGTGGCGGGACAAATTTATCTTGCGTTTCCTTCCAAGATATAGATGTACCTGAAAAAGAAAAGACATTTTAAATAATAACTTCAAACAATAACATCAAACATTTTTTACATTTTCGCAAGTCTTACCGACAAATTTTTTTATCCTTCCATTTTCTTTCTTGAGGATGTTTCTTGTCTTCCCTCGGGTCGTGTGGTGGGACAAATTTATCTTGCGTGTCCTTCCAAGATATAGATGTACCTGAAAAAGAAAAGACATTTTAAATAATAACTTCAAACAATGACATCAAACATTTTTTACATTTTCGCAAGTCTTACCGCCATCTTTTTTGCTCCATCCCTTCTATTCCAAGAGGATGTTTCTTGTCTTCCCTCGGCTCGTGTGGAGGAAAAATTTATATTGCGTGTCCTTCCAAGATATAGATGTGCCTGAAAAAGAAAAGACATTTTAAATAATAACTTCATACAATAACATCAAACATTTTTTAAATTTTCGCAAGTCTTACCGCCATCTTTTTTGCTCCATCTCTTCTCTTCCTTGAGGACGTTTCTTGTCCTCCCTCGGCTCGTGTGGCGGGACAAATTTATCTTGCGTGTCCTTCAAAGATATAGATGTACCTGAAAAAGAAAAGACATTTTAAATAATAACTTCATACAATAACATCAAACATTTTTTACATTTTCGCAAGTCTTACCGCCATCTTTTTTGCTCCATCCCTTCTCTTCCATGAGGATGTTTCTTGTCTTCCCTCGGCTCGTGTGGCGGGACAAATATATCTTTCGTGTCCTTCCAAGATTTAGATGTACCTGAAAAAGAAAAGACATTTTAAATAATAACTTCAAACAGTAACATCAAACATTTTTTACATTTTCGCAAGTCTTACCGCCATCTTTTTTGCTCCATCCAATTTCTTCCTTGAGGATGTTTCTTGTCTTCCCTCGGATCGTGTGGCGGGAGAAATTTATCTTGCGTGTAATTCCAAGATATACATGTACCTGAAAAAGAAAAGACATTTTAAATTATAACTTCATACGATAACATCAAACATTTTTTACATTTTCGCAAGTCTTACCGCCATCTTTTTTGCTCCATCCCTTCTCTTCCTTGAGCATGTTTCTTTTCTTCCCTCGGCTCGTGTGGTGGGACAAATTTATCTTGCGTGTCCTTCCAAGGTTTAGATGTACCTGAAAAAGAAAAGAGATTTTAAATAATAAATTTAAACAATAACATCAAACATTTTTTACATTTTCGCAAGTCTTATAGGCATCTTTTTTGCTCCATCCCTTCTCTTCCATGAGGATGTTTCTTGTCTTCAATCGGCTCGTGTGGCGGGAGAAATTTATCTTGCGTGTAATTCCAAGATATACATGTACCTGAAAAAGAAAAGACATTTTAAATTATAACTTCATACGATAACATCAAACATTTTTTACATTTTCGCAAGTCTTACCGCCATCTTTTTTGCTCCATCCCTTCTCTTCCTTGAGCATGTTTCTTTTCTTCCCTCGGCTCGTGTGGTGGGACAAATTTATCTTGCGTGTCCTTCCAAGATATAGATGTACCTGAAAAAGAAAATACATTTTAAATAATAACTTCATACAATAACATCAAACATTTTTTACATTTTCGCAAGTCTTACCGCCATCTTTTTTGCTCCATCCCTTCTCTTCCTTGAGCATGTTTCTTCTCTTCCCTCGGCTCGTGTGGCGGGACAAATTTATCTTCCGTGTTCTTCCAAGGTACAAATGTACCTGAAAAAGAAAAGACATTTTAAATAATAACTTCATACCATAACATCAAGCATTTTTTACATTTTCGCAAGTCTTACCGCCATCTTTTTTGCTCCATCCCTTCTCTTCCTTGAGGATGTTTCTTGTCTTCCCTCGGCTCGTGTGGTGGGACAAATTTATCTTGCGTGTCCTTCCAAGATATAGATGTACCTGAAAAAGAAAATACATTTTAAATAATAACTTCATACAATAACATCAAACATTTTTTACATTTTCGCAAGTCTTACCGCCATCTTTTTTGATCCATCCAATTTCTTCCTTGAGGATGTTTCTTGTCTTCCCTCGGATCGTGTGGCGGGACAAATTTATCTTGCGTGTCCTTCCAAGGTTTAGATGTACCTGAAAAAGAAAAGAGATTTTAAATAATAAATTTAAACAATAACATCAAACATTTTTTACATTTTCGCAAGTCTTATAGGCATCTTTTTTGCTCCATCCCTTCTCTTCCATGAGGATGTTTCTTGTCTTCAATCGGCTCGTGTGGCGGGAGAAATTTATCTTGCGTGTAATTCCAAGATATACATGTACCTGAAAAAGAAAAGACATTTTAAATTATAACTTCATACGATAACATCAAACATTTTTTACATTTTCGCAAGTCTTACCGCCATCTTTTTTGCTCCATCCCTTCTCTTCCTTGAGCATGTTTCTTTTCTTCCCTCGGCTCGTGTGGTGGGACAAATTTATCTTGCGTGTCCTTCCAAGATATAGATGTACCTGAAAAAGAAAATACATTTTAAATAATAACTTCATACAATAACATCAAACATTTTTTACATTTTCGCAAGTCTTACCGCCATCTTTTTTGCTCCATCCCTTCTCTTCCTTGAGCATGTTTCTTCTCTTCCCTCGGCTCGTGTGGCGGGACAAATTTATCTTCCGTGTTCTTCCAAGGTACAAATGTACCTGAAAAAGAAAAGACATTTTAAATAATAACTTCATACCATAACATCAAGCATTTTTTACATTTTCGCAAGTCTTACCGCCATCTTTTTTGCTCCATCCCTTCTCTTCCTTGAGGATGTTTCTTGTCTTCCCTCGGCTCGTGTGGTGGGACAAATTTATCTTGCGTGTCCTTCCAAGATATAGATGTACCTGAAAAAGAAAATACATTTTAAATAATAACTTCATACAATAACATCAAACATTTTTTACATTTTCGCAAGTCTTACCGCCATCTTTTTTGATCCATCCATTTTCTTCCTTGAGGATGTTTCTTGTCTTCCCTCGGGTCGTGTGGCGGGAAAAATTTATCTTGCGTGTCCTTCCAAGATATAGATGTACCTGAAAAAGAAAAGACATTTTAAATAATAACTTCATTTAATAACATCAAACATTTTTTGCATTTTCGCTAGTCTTACCGCCATCTTCTTTCTCCATCCCTTCTCTTCTATGAGGATGTTTCTTGTCTTCGCTCGGCTCGTGTGGCGGGACAAATTTATCATGCGTGTCCTTCCAAGATATAGATGTACCTGAAAAAGAAAAGACATTTTAAATAATAACTTCAAAGAATAACATAAAAATTTTTTTACATTTTCGCAAGTCTTACTGCCATCTTTTTTGCTCCATCCCTTCTCTTCCTTGAGGATGTTTCTTGTCTTCCCTCGGCTCGTGTGGCGGGACAAATTTATCTTGCGTGTCCTTCCAAGGTATAGATGTACCTGAAAAAGAAAAGACAGTTTAAATAATAACTTCATTTAATAACATCAAACATTTTTTGCATTTTCGCTAGTCTTACCGCCATCTTCTTTCTCCATCCCTTCTCTTCCATGAGGATGTTTCTTGTCTTCGCTCGGCTCGTGTGGCGGGACAAATTTATCATGCGTGTCCTTCCAAGATATAGATGTACCTGAAAAAGAAAATACATTTTAAATAATAACTTCATACAATAACATCAAACATTTTTTACATTTTCGCAAGTCTTACCGCCATCTTTTTTGCTCCATCCCTTCTCTTCCTTGAGCATGTTTCTTTTCTTCCCTCGGCTCGTGTGGTGGGACAAATTTATCTTGCGTGTCCTTCCAAGATATAGATGTACCTGAAAAAGAAAATACATTTTAAATAATAACTTCATACAATAACATCAAACATTTTTTACATTTTCGCAAGTCTTACCGCCATCTTTTTTGCTCCATCCCTTCTCTTCCTTGAGGATGTTTCTTGTCTTTCCTCGGCTCGTGTGGCGGGACAAATTTATCTTGCGTGTCCTTCCAAGGTATAGATGTACCTGAAAAAGAAAAGACAGTTTATATAATACCTTCAAACAATAACATCAAACATTTTTTACATTTTCGCAAGTCTTACCGCCATATTTTTTGCTCCATCCATTTTCTTCCTTGAGGATGTTTCCTTTCTTCCCTCGGCTCGCGTGGCGGGACAAATTTATCTTGCGTTTCCTTCCAAGATATAGATGTGCCTGAAAAAGAAAGGCATTTTAAATGATAACTTCAAACAATAACATCAAATATTTTTTACATTTTCGCAAGTCTTACAGCCATCTTTTTTGCTCCATCCCTTTTCTTCCTTGAGCATGTTTCTTCTCTTCCCTCGGCTCGTGTGGCGGGACAAATTTATCTTGCGTCTCCTTCCAAGATATACATGTACCTGAAAAAGAAAGGCATTTTAAATGATAACTTCAAACAATAACATTCGCAATTTTCGCAAGTCTTACCGCCATATTTTTTGCTCCATCCCTTCTATTCCAAGAGGATGTTTCTTGTCTTCCCTCGGCTCGTGTGGCGGGACAAATTTATCTTGCGTGTCCTTCCAAGATATAGATGTGCCTGAAAAAGAAAAGACATTTTAAATAATAACTTCATACAATAACATCAAACATTTTTTAAATTTTCGCAAGTCTTACCGCCATCTTTTTTGCTCCATCCCTTCTCTTCCATGAGGATGTTTCTTGTCTTCCCTCGGCTCGTGTGGCGGGACAAATTTATCTTTCGTGTCCTTCCAAGATTTAGATGTACCTGAAAAAGAAAAGACATTTTAAATAATAACTTCAAACAGTAACATCAATCATTTTTTACATTTTCGCAAGTCTTACCGCCATCTTTTTTGCTCCATCCCTTCTCTTCCTTGAGCATGTTTCTTCTCTTCCTTCGGCTCGTGTGGCGGGACAAATTTATCTTGCGTGTCCTTCCAAGATATAGATGTACCTGAAAAAGAAAAGACATTTTAAATAATAACAACAAACAATAACATCAAACATTTTTTACATTTTCGCAAGTCTTACCGCCATCTTTTTTGCTCCAACCCTTCTCTTCCTTGAGGATGCTTCTTGTCTTCCCTCGGCTCGTGTGGCGGGAAAATTTATCTTGCGTGTCCTTCCAAAATATAGATGTACCTGAAAAAGAAAAGACATTTTAAATAATAATTCAAACAATGACATTAAAATTTTTTTACATTTTCGCAAGTCTTACCGCCATCTTTTTTGATCCATCCAATTTCTTCCTTGAGGATGTTTCTTGTCTTCCCTCGGATCGTGTGGCGGGACAAATTTATCTTGCGTGTCCTTCCAAGGTTTAGATGTACCTGAAAAAGAAAAGAGATTTTAAATAATAAATTTAAACAATAACATCAAACATTTTTTACATTTTCGCAAGTCTTATAGGCATCTTTTTTGCTCCATCCCTTCTCTTCCATGAGGATGTTTCTTGTCTTCAATCGGCTCGTGTGGCGGGAGAAATTTATCTTGCGTGTAATTCCAAGATATACATGTACCTGAAAAAGAAAAGACATTTTAAATTATAAGTTCATACGATAACATCAAACATTTTTTACATTTTCGCAAGTCTTACCGCCATCTTTTTTGCTCCATCCCTTCTCTTCCTTGAGCATGTTTCTTTTCTTCCCTCGGCTCGTGTGGTGGGACAAATTTATCTTGCGTGTCCTTCCAAGATATAGATGTACCTGAAAAAGAAAATACATTTTAAATAATAACTTCATACAATAACATCAAACATTTTTTACATTTTCGCAAGTCTTACCGCCATCTTTTTTGCTCCATCCCTTCTCTTCCTTGAGCATGTTTCTTCTCTTCCCTCGGCTCGTGTGGCGGGACAAATTTATCTTCCGTGTTCTTCCAAGGTACAAATGTACCTGAAAAAGAAAAGACATTTTAAATAATAACTTCATACCATAACATCAAGCATTTTTTACATTTTCGCAAGTCTTACCGCCATCTTTTTTGCTCCATCCCTTCTCTTCCTTGAGGATGTTTCTAGTCTTCCCTCGGCTCGTGTGGTGGGACAAATTTATCTTGCGTGTCCTTCCAAGATATAGATGTACCTGAAAAAGAAAATACATTTTAAATAATAACTTCAAACAATGACATAAAATTTTTTTTACATTTTCGCAAGTCTTACCGCCATCTTTTTTGATCCATCCATTTTCTTCCTTGAGGATGTTTCTTGTCTTCCCTCGGATCGTGTGGCGGGACAAATTTATCTTGCGTGTCCTTCCAAGGTATAGATGTACCTGAAAAAGAAAAGAGATTTTAAATAATAACTTTAACCAATAACATGAAACCTTTTTTACATTTTCGCAAGTCTTACCGCCATATTTTTTGATCCATCCATTTTCTTCCTTGAGGATGTTTCTTGTCTTCCCTCGGGTCGTGTGGCGGGAAAAATTTATCTTGCGTGTCCTTCCAAGATATAGATGTACCTGAAAAAGAAAAGACATTTTAAATAATAACTTCATTTAATAACATCAAACATTTTTTGCATTTTCGCTAGTCTTACCGCCATCTTCTTTCTCCATCCCTTCTCTTCCATGAGGATGTTTCTTGTCTTCGCTCGGCTCGTGTGGCGGGACAAATTTATCATGCGTGTCCTTCCAAGATATAGATGTACCTGAAAAAGAAAAGACAGTTTAAATAATACCTTCAAACAATAACATCAAACATTTTTTACATATTCGCAAGTCTTACCGCCATCTTTTTTGCTCCATCCCTTCTCTTCCTTGATGATGTTTCTTGTCTTCCCTCGGCTCGTGTGGCGGGACAAATTTATCTTTCGTGTCCTTCCAAGATTTAGATGTACCTGAAAAAGAAAAGACATTTTAAATGATAACTTCAAACAATAACATCAAATATTTTTTACATTTTCGCAAGTCTTACCGCCATCTTTTTTGCTCCATCCCTTCTCTTCCTTGAGCATGTTTCTTCTCTTCCCTCGGCTCGTGTGGCGGGACAAATTTATCTTGCGTCTCCTTCCAAGATATACATGTACCTGAAAAAGAAAGGCATTTTAAATGATAACTTCAAACAATAACATTCGCAATTTTCGCAAGTCTTACCGCCATATTTTTTGCTCCATCCCTTCTCTTCCATGAGGATGTTTCTTGTCTTCCCTCGGCTCGTGTGGCGGGACAAATTTATCTTTCGTGTCCTTCCAAGATTTAGATGTACCTGAAAAAGAAAAGACATTTTAAATAGTAACTTCAAACAGTAACATCAAACATTTTTTACATTTTCGCAAGTCTTACCGCCATCTTTTTTGCTCCATCCCTTCTCTTCCTTGAACATGTTTCTTTTCTTTCCTCGGCTCGTATGGCGGGACAAATTTATCTTCCGTTTCCTTCCAAGATATAGATGTACCTGAAAAAGGAAACACATTTTAAATAATAACTTCAAACAATAACATCAAACATTTTTTACATATTCGCAAGTCTTACCGCCATCTTTTTTGCTCCATCCCTTCTCTTCCTTGATGATGTTTCTTGTCTTCCCTCGGCTCGTGTGGCGGGACAAATTTATCTTTCGTGTCCTTCCAAGATTTAGATGTACCTGAAAAAGAAAAGACATTTTAAATAATAACTTCAAACAGTAACATCAAACATTTTTTACATTTTCGCAAGTCTTACCGCCATCTTTTTTGCTCCATCCCTTCTCTTCCTTGAACATGTTTCTTTTCTTTCCTCGGCTCGTATGGCGGGACAAATTTATCTTGTGTGTCCTTCCAAGATATAGATGTACCTGAAAAAGAAAATACATTTTAAATAATAACTTCATACAATAACATCAAACATTTTTTACATTTTCGCAAGTCTTACCGCCATCTTTTTTGCTCCATCCCTTCTCTTCCTTGAGGATGTTTCTTGTCTTCCCTCGGCTCGTGTGGCGGGACAAATTTATCTTGCGTTTCCTTCCAAGATATAGATATGCCTGAAAAATAAAGGCATTTTAAATGATAACTTCAAACAATAACATCAAATATTTTTTACATTTTCGCAAGTCTTACCGCCATCTTTTTTGCTCCATCCCTTCTCTTCCTTGTGTATGTTTCTTCTCTTTTCTCGGCTCGTGTGGCGGGACAAATTTATCTTGCGTGTCCTTCCAAGATAAATGCCTCAAAAAGAAAGGCATTTTAAATGATAACTTCAAACAATAACATCAAATATTTTTTACATTTTCTCAAGTCTTACGCCATCTTTTTTGCTCCATCCCTTCTCTTCCTTGTGCATGTTTCTTCTCTTTTCTCGGCTCGTGTGGCGGGATAAATTTATCTCTCGTGTCCTTCCAAGATATAGATGTACCTGAAAAAGAAAGGCATTTTAAATGATAACTTCAAACAATAACATCAAATATTTTTTACATTTTCGCAAGTCTTACCGCCATCTTTTTTGCTCCATCCCTTCTCTTCCTTGAGGATGTTTCTTGTCTTCCCCCGGCTCGTGTGGCGGGACAAATTTATCTTGCGTGTCCTTCCAAGATATAGATGTACCTGAAAAAGAAAAAAACATTCTAAATAATAACTTTAAACAATAACATCAAACAGTTTTTACATTTTCGCAAGTCTTACCGCCATATTTTTTCTCCAAACTTTTCTCTTCCTTATGGATGTTTCTTGTCTTCCCTCGGCTCGTGTGGCGGGACAAATTTATCTTGCGTGTCCTTCCAAAATATAGATGTGCCTGAAAAAGAAAAGACATTTTAAATAATAACTCCAAACAATGACATAAATTTTTTTTTACATTTTCCCAAGTCTTACCGCCATCTTTTTTGATCCATCCATTTTCTTCCTTGAGGATGTTTCTTGTCTTCCCTCGGATCGTGTGGCGGGACAAATTTATCTTGCGTGTCCTTCCAAGGAATAGATGTACCTGAAAAAGAAAAGAGATTTTAAATAATAACTTCAAACAATAACATCAAATATTTTTTACATTTTCGCAAGTCTTACCGCCATCTTTTTTGCTCCATCCCTTCTCTTCCTTGAGCATGTTTCTTCTCTTCCCTCGGCTCGTGTGGCGGGACAAATTTATCTTGCGTCTCCTTCCAAGATATACATGTACCTGAAAAAGAAAGGCATTTTAAATGATAACTTCAAACAATAACATTCGCAATTTTCGCAAGTCTTACCGCCATATTTTTTGCTCCATCCCTTCTCTTCCATGAGGATGTTTCTTGTCTTCCCTCGGCTCGTGTGGCGGGACAAATTTATCTTTCGTGTCCTTCCAAGATTTAGATGTACCTGAAAAAGAAAAGACATTTTAAATAATAACTTCAAACAGTAACATCAAACATTTTTTACATTTTCGCAAGTCTTACCGCCATCTTTTTTGATCCATCCCTTCTCTTCCTTGAACATGTTTCTTTTCTTTCCTCGGCTCGTATGGCGGGACAAATTTATCTTCCGTTTCCTTCCAAGATATAGATGTACCTGAAAAAGAAAACACATTTTAAATAATAACTTCAAACAATAACATCAAACATTTTTTACATTTTCGCAAGTCTTACCGCCATATTTTTTGCTCCAATCCCTTCTCTTCCTTGAGGATGTTTCTTGTCTTTCCTGGGCTCGTGTGGCGGGACAAATTTATCTTGCGTTTCCTTCCAAGATATAGATGTACCTGAAAAAGAAAAGACATTTTAAATAATAACTTCAAACAATAACATCAAACATTTTTTACATTTTCGCAAGTCTTACCGACAAATTTTTTGATCCATCCATTTTCTTTCTTGAGGATGTTTCTTGTCTTCCCTCGGGTCGTGTGACGGGACAAATTTATCTTGCGTGTCCTTCGAAGATATAGATGTACCTGAAAAAGAAAAGACATTTTAAATAATAACTTCAAACAATGACATCAAACATTTTTTACATTTTCGCAAGTCTTACCGCCATCTTTTTTGCTCCATCCCTTCTATTCCAAGAGGATGTTTCTTGTCTTCCCTCCGCTCGTGTAGCGGGACAAATTTATCTTGCGTGTCCTTCCAAGATATAGATGTGCCTGAAAAAGAAAAGACATTTTAAATAATAACTTCATACAATAACATCAAACATTTTTTAAATTTTCGCAAGTCTTACCGCCATCTTTTTTGCTCCATCCCTTCTCTTCCATGAGGATGTTTCTTGTCTTCCCTCGGCTCGTGTGGCGGGACAAATTTATCTTTCGTGTCCTTCCAAGATTTAGATGTACCTGAAAAAGAAAAGACATTTTAAATAATAACTTCAAACAGTAACATCAAACATTTTTTACATTTTCGCAAGTCTTACCGCCATCTTTTTTGCTCCATCCCTTCTCTTCCTTGAGCATGTTTCTTCTCTTCTCTCGGCTCGTGTGGCGGGACAAATTTATCTTGCGTGTCCTTCCAAGATATACACTCCTGGACAAAATTATAAACTCAGAATTTTTTTAATTTATTTACATCCTAATATTAATAAGGTTAGCTTTAAGTTAATGAAATAATGATGAATATTTATAATAAGACATCTAAATTTAATATAACTCATAAATAAAATGGAGTAAGTAATTTAAATAAGAAAATACATAACTTAAAAAAAATAACATTATGTGAAACCTGGACAAAAATATAAACTCAAAGTAATTAATTTCGATATTCTGGCACATTTGATATAAATAAATGTATTTTATGATAAAAAACTAATAAATGGAGTCATTATGGATCAATGCATTTCAATACATCAATACATGTTTTAGTTTTTCTCATAAAATAACATTACGTGAGATCTGGACAAAATTATAAACTCAAAGTTAGGAATTTCTATACTCTGGTATTTTTTATCTAAATAATAAATGTGTTTTGTGATAAGAAAATAATTCAGTGAAATTATCTTTCACATTGGTATTAATGCAAACGATATTTATTCATATTTTTAATTCTCTCCATGATTTTATTAAAAATCATTTATCGTCTGCCTTTGAATTACTTTTAGAATAATTTTGCTTTCTTTTAATACATCTTGTTTATTGTGAGTCATTACATGTTATTCTTAGAATAGTGAAAAGTCAACAACTTTTCTAATTTCTAATGTCTCGAGGAAAGGTTCTCACAGAGGTACAAGTTGGTAAAATTTTGGCATTCAGAGCTTTTGGAAAAACACAACGCCAAATTGCTTTGCTAATTAAATGTTCACAAGGAGCAGTTAATATCGTTTTAAAGAATCCGTCAATGTATGGAAAGACGAAACGGAGTGGTCGACGTCTAAAGATAACAGAAAGAAATCGAAGATCTATCTTACGAACAGCATCTAGTACTGGAGCTTCTTCTAGCCGAATTGTAAATACTTTAAACCTAAATGTAAGCTCTCGAACTGTCAGACGAATTCTTCAACGAGCGCCGAATATGAAATGGAAGAAAATGAAAGCCAAGCCAAAACTTGAGCCCTATCACATGAATGCCAGACTTCATTTTGCACAACAGCACATGTCATGGACAACAGAGTGGAGCACAGTTGTCTGGTCAGATGAAAAGAAGTTTAATTTAGATGGCCCAGATGGCATAAGATACTACTGGCACGATATCAAACATGAAGAACGGCATATCTTTAGTCGAAATTTTGGTGGAAGATCCGTGATGGTGTGGGCTGTTTTTTCGTAGAATGGAAAAACTGCTCTGGCTTTTCTTAATGGAAAACAAAAAGCAGAAGACTATCAGTTAATGCTGGAAGATAATCTTTTGCCATATGGACCTTTGATTGCTGGAGTAAACTGGGTATTTCAGCAAGATAATGCAGCAATACACTCCGCAAAAAGTGCAAAAGAGTGGCTGCAGCGCTGGCATATAAATGTCTTGAACTGGCCAGCTCGCAGCCCTGATCTAAACCCCATTGAAAATTATTGGGGTGCAATGGTTCGAATAGTCTATCGCGATGGATGTCAATATCAAAACACAAATGATTTAAAGATGGCTATACTTTCAGCTTGGAACCAGTTGTCTACGGAGCAGTTGGGAAAACTTGTTCAATCTATGCCGAGTCGCATATTCGAAGTCATACAGAAAAATGGCGGTTCAACACATTTTTGAATGTATGCATTAATACTTTGCACCAGGATTCAAAAGTACGTTCACTTCTTAAACTCTATAATTTTAGGTTTTCAGTTTACACATGTACTATATTTATATTACTCATCTTTTTAAAAATATATATATAAAAAGGCATTGATGTATCAAAACATATTCATCCCTAATAATTTCATTCATTAGTTTATAATCATAAAATACATTTATTTATATTAAAGATACCAGTGTAGACATTCATAACTTTGAGTTTATAATTTTGTCCAGGTCCCACATAATGTTATTTTGTGAGAAAAATTAAAATATGTATTGATGTATTGAAATGTATTGATCTATAATGATCCCATTTATTAGTTTCTTATGACAAAATGTATTTATTTATATCAAATATGCCAGAATATAGGAATTAATAACTTTGAGTTTATATTTTTGTCCAGGTTTCACATAATGTTATTTTTTTTAAGTTATGTATTTTCTTATTTAAATTACTTGCTCCATTTTATTTATGAGTTATATTAAATTAAGATGTCTTATTATAAATATTCATCATTATTTCATTAATGTAAAGCTAAGCTTATTTATATTATGATGTAAATAAATTAAAAATTTTCTGAGTTTATAATTTTGTCCAGGAGTGTAGATGTACCTGAAAAAGAAAAGACATTTTAAATAATAACAACAAACAATAACATCAAACATTTTTTACATTTTCGCAAGTCTTACCGCCATCTTTTTTGCTCCATCCCTTCTCTTCCTTGAGCATGTTTCTTTCCTTCCCTCGGCTCGTATGGCGGGACAAATTTATCTTCCGTTTCCTTCCAAGATATAGATGTACCTGAAAAAGAAAACACATTTTAAATAATAACTTCAAACAATAACATCAAACATTTTTTACATTTTCGCAATTCTTACCGCCATATTTTTTGCTCCAAACCCTTTTCTTCCTTGAGGATGTTTCTTGTCTTTCCTCGGCTCGTGTGGCGGGACAAATTTATCTTGCGTGTCCTTCCAAGATATAGATGTACCTGAAAAAGAAAAGACATTTTAAATAATAACTTCATACAATAACATCAAACATTTTTTACATTTTCGCAAGTCTTACCGCCATCTTTTTTGCTCCATCCCTTCTCTTCCTTGAGGATGCTTCTTGTCTTCCCTCGGCTCGTGTGGCGGGAAAATTTATCTTGCGTGTCCTTCCAAAATATAGATGTACCTGAAAAAGAAAAGACATTTTAAATAATAATTCAAACAATGACATTAAAATTTTTTTACATTTTCGCAAGTCTTACCGCCATCTTTTTTGATCCATCCAATTTCTTCCTTGAGGATGTTTCTTGTCTTCCCTCGGATCGTGTGGCGGGACAAATTTATCTTGCGTGTCCTTCCAAGGTATAGATGTACCTGAAAAAGAAAAGAGATTTTAAATAATAAATTTAAACAATAACATCAAACATTTTTTACATTTTCGCAAGTCTTATCGGCATCTTTTTTGCTCCATCCCTTCTTTTCCATGAGGATGTTTCTTGTCTTCAATCGGCTCGTGTGGCGGGAGAAATTTATCTTGCGTGTAATTCCAAGATATACATGTACCTGAAAAAGAAAAGACATTTTAAATAATAACTTCATACGATAACATCAAACATTTTTTACAATTTCGCAAGTCTTACCGCCATCTTTTTTGCTCCATCCCATCTCTTCCTTGAGCAATTTTCTTTTCTTCCCTCGGCTCGTGTGGTGGGACAAATTTATCTTGCGTGTCCTTCCAAGATATAGATGTACCTGAAAAAGAAAATACATTTTAAATAATAACTTCATACAATAACATCAAACATTTTTTACATTTTCGCAAGTCTTACCGCCATCTTTTTTGCTCCATCCCTTCTCTTCCTTGAGCATGTTTCTTCTCTTCCCTCGGCTCGTGTGGCGGGACAAATTTATCTTCCGTGTTCTTCCAAGGTACAAATGTACCTGAAAAAGAAAAGACATTTTAAATAAAAACTTCATACAATAACATCGAACATTTTTTACATTTTCGCAAGTCTTACCGCCATCTTTTTTGCTCCATCCCTTCTCTTCCTTGAGGATGTTTCTTGTCTTCCCTCGGCTCGTGTGGCGGGACAAATTTATCTTGCATGTCCTTCCAAGGTATAGATGTACCTGAAAAAGAAAAGACATTTTAAATAATAACTTCAAACAATAACATCAAACATTTTTTAGATTTTCGCAAGCCTTACCGCCATATTTTTTGATCCATCCATTTTCTTCCTTGAGGATGTTTCTTGTCTTCCCTCGAATCGTGTGGCGGGACAAATTTATCTTGCGTGTCCTTCCAAGATATAGATGTACCTGAAAAAGAAAAGACATTTTAAATAATAACTTCATACAATAACATCAAACATTTTTTACATTTTCGCAAGTCTTACCGCCATCTTTTTTGATCCATCCATTTTCTTCCTTGAGGATGTTTCTTGTCTTCCCTCGAATCGTGTGGCGGGACAAATTTATCTTGCGTGTCCTTCCAAGGTATAGATGTACCTGAAAAAGAAAAGGCATTTTAAATAATAACTTCAAACAATAACATCAAACATTTTTTACATTTTCGCAAGTCTTACCGCCATATTTTTTGATCCATCCTTTTTCTTCCTTGAGGATGTTTCTTGTCTTCCCTCGGGTCGTGTGGCGGGACAAATTTATCTTGCGTGTCCTTCATAGAGATGTACCTGAAAAAGAAAAGATATTTTAAATAATAACTTCATACAATAACATCAAACATTTTTTACATTTTCGCAAGTCTTACCGCCATCTTTTCTGCTCCATCCCTTCTCATCCATGAGGATGTTTCTTGTCTTTTCTCGGCTCGTATGGCGGGACAAATTTATCTTGCGTGTCTTTCCAAGATATAGATGAACCTGAGAAAGAAAAGACATTTTAAATAATAACTTCAAACAATATCAAAAATTTTTTACATTTCCGCAAGACTTACCGCCATCTTTTTTGCTCCATCCCTTCTCTTCCTTGAGGATGTTTCTTGTCTTCCCTCGGCTCGTGTGGCGGGACAAATTTATCTTGCGTGTCCTTCCAAGGTATAGGTTTACCTGAAAAATAAAAGACATTTTAAAAAATACCTTCAAACAATAACATCAAACATTTTTTACATTTTCGCAAGTCTTACCGCCATATTTTTTGCTCCAACCCTTCTCTTCCTTGAGGATGTTTCTTGTCGTCCCTCGGCTCGTGTGGCGGGACAAATTTATCTTGCGTTTTCTTCCAAGATATAGATGCACCTGAAAAAGAAAAGACATTTTAAATAATACCTTCAAACAATAACATCAAACATTTTTTACATTTTCGCAAGTCTTACCGCGATCTTTTTTGCTCCATCCCTTCTCTTCCTTGAGGATGTTTCTTGTCTTCCCTCGGCTCGTGTGGCGGGACAAATATATCTTGCGTGACCTACCAAGGTATAGATGTACCTAAAAAGAAAAGACATATTAAATAATAACTTTAAACAATAACATAAAACAGTTTTTACATTTTCGCAAGTCTTACCGCCATCTTTTTTGATCTATCCATTTTCTTCCTTGAGGATGTTTCTTGTCTTCCCTCGGGTCGTGTGGCGGGAAAAATTTATCTTGCGTGTCCTTCCAAGATAAAGATGTACCTGAAAAAGAAAAGACATTTTAAATAATAACTTCATTTAATAACATCAAACATTTTTTGCATTTTCGCTAGTCTTACCGCCATCTTCTTTCTCCATCCCTTCTCTTCCATGAGGATGTTTCTTGTCTTCCCTCGGCTCGTGTGGTGGGACAAATTTATCTTGCGTGTCCTTCCAAGATATAGATGTACCTGAAAAAGAAAATACATTTTAAATAATAACTTCATACAATAACATCAAACATTTTCTACATTTTCGCAAGTCTTACCCCCATCTTTTTTGATCCATCCATTTTCTTCCTTGAGGATGTTTCTTGTCTTCCCTCGGGTCGTGTGGCGGGAAAAATTTATCTTGCGTGTCCTTCCAAGATATAGATGTACCTGAAAAAGAAAAGACATTTTAAATAATAACTTCATTTAATAACATCAAACATTTTTTGCATTTTCGCTAGTCTTACCGCCATCTTCTTTCTCCATCCCTTCTCTTCCATGAGGATGTTTCTTGTCTTCGCTCGGCTCGTGTGGCGGGACAAATTTATCATGCGTGTCCTTCCAAGATATAGATGTACCTGAAAAAGAAAAGACATTTTAAATAATAACTTCAAAGAATAACATAAAAAAATTTTTACATTTTCGCAAGTCTTACCTCCATCTTTTTTGATCCACACTTCTCTTCCTTGAGGATGTTTCTTGTCTTCCCTCGGCTCGTGTGGCGGGACAAATTTATCTTGCGTGTCCTTCCAAGGTATAGATGTACCTGAAAAAGAAAAGACAGTTTAAATAATACCTTCAAACAATAACATCAAACATTTTTTACATTTTCGCAAGTCTTACTGCCATATTTTTTGCTCCATCCATTTTCTTCCTTGAGGATGTTTCCTTTCTTCCCTCGGCTCGCGTGGCGGGACAAATTTATCTTGCGTTTCCTTCCAAGATATAGATGTGCCTGAAAAAGAAAGGCATTTTAAATGATAACTTCAAACAATAACATCAAATATTTTTTACATTTTCGCAAGTCTTACCGCCATCTTTTTTGCTCCATCCCTTCTCTTCCTTGTGCATGTTTCTTCTCTTTTCTCGGCTCGTGTGGCGGGACAAATTTATCTCTTGTGTCCTTCCAAGATATAGATGTACCTGAAAAAGAAAGGCATTTTAAATGATAACTTCAAACAATAACATCAAATATTTTTTACATTTTCGCAAGTCTTACCGCCATCTTTTTTGCTCCATCCCTTTTCTTCCTTGAGCATGTTTCTTCTCTTCCCTCGGCTCGTGTGGCGGGACAAATTTATCTTGCGTCTCCTTCCAAGATATACATGTACCTGAAAAAGAAAGCATTTTAAATGATAACTTCAAACAATAACATTCGCAATTTTCGCAAGTCTTACCGCCATATTTTTTGCTCCATCCCTTCTCTTCCATGAGGATGTTTCTTGTCTTCCCTCGGCTCGTGTGGCGGGACAAATTTATCTTTCGTGTCCTTCCAAGATTTAGATGTACCTGAAAAAGAAAAGACATTTTAAATAATAACTTCAAACAGTAACATCAAACATTTTTTACATTTTTGCAAATCTTACCGCCATCTTTTTTGCTCCATCCCTTCTCTTCCTTGAACATGTTTCTTTTCTTTCCTCGGCTCGTATGGCGGGACAAATTTATCTTCCGTTTCCTTCCAAGATATAGATGTACCTGAAAAAGAAAACTCATTTTAAATAATAACTTCAAACAATAACATCAAACATTTTTTACATTTTCGCAAGTCTTACCGCCATATTTTTTGCTCCAATCCCATCTCTTCCTTGAGGATGTTTCTTGTCTTTCCTGGGCTCGTGTGGCGGGACAAATTTATCTTGCTTTTCCTTCCAAGATATAGATGTACCTGAAAAAGAAAAGACATTTTAAATAATAACTTCAAACAATAACATCAAACATTTTTTACATTTTCGCAAGTCTTACCGACAAATTTTTTGATCCTTCCATTTTCTTTCTTGAGGATGTTTCTTGTCTTCCCTCGGGTCGTGTGGCGGGACAAATTTATCTTGCGTGTCCTTTCAAGATATAGATGTACCTGAAAAAGAAAAGACATTTTAAATAATAACTTCAAACAATGACATCAAACATTTTTTACATTTTCGCAAGTCTTACCGCCATCTTTTTTGCTCCATCCCTTCTATTCCAAGAGGATGTTTCTTGTCTTCCCTCGGCTCGTGTGGCGGGACAAATTTATCTTGCGTGTCCTTCCAAGATATAGATGTGCCTGAAAAAGAAAAGACATTTTAAATAATAACTTCATACAATAACATCAAACATTTTTTAAATTTTCGCAAGTCTTACCGCCATCTTTTTTGCTCCATCTCTTCTCTTCCTTGAGGACGTTTCTTGTCCTCCCTCGGCTCGTGTGGCGGGACAAATTTATCTTGCGTGTCCTTCCAAGATATAGATGTACCTGAAAAAGAAAAGACATTTTAAATAATAACTTCATACAATAACATCAAACATTTTTTACATTTTCGCAAGTCTTACCGCCATCTTTTTTGCTCCATCCCTTCTCTTCCATGAGGATGTTTCTTGTCTTCCCTCGGCTCGTGTGGCGGGACAAATTTATCTTTCGTGTCCTTCCAAGATTTAGATGTACCTGAAAAAGAAAAGACATTTTAAATAATAACTTCAAACAGTAACATCAAACATTTTTTACATTTTCGCAAGTCTTACCGCCATCTTTTTTGCTCCATCCCTTCTCTTCCTTGAGCATGTTTCTTCTCTTCTCTCGGCTCGTGTGGCGTGACAAATTTATCTTGCGTGTCCTTCCAAGATATAGATGTACCTGAAAAAGAAAAGACATTTTAAATAATAACAACAAACAATAACATCAAACATTTTTTACATTTTCGCAAGTCTTACCGCCATCTTTTTTGCTACAACCCTTCTCTTCCTTGAGGATGCTTCTTGTCTTCCCTCGGCTCGTGTGGCGGGAAAATTTATCTTGCGTGTCCTTCCAAAATATAGAAGTACCTGAAAAAGAAAACACATTTTAAATAATAATTCAAACAATGACATTAAAATTTTTTTACATTTTCGCAAGTCTTACCGCCATCTTTTTTGATCCATCCAATTTCTTCCTTGAGGATGTTTCTTGTCTTCCCTCGGATCGTGTGGCGGGACAAATTTATCTTGCGTGTCCTTCCAAGGTATAGATGTACCTGAAAAAAAAAAGAGATTTTAAATAATAAATTTAAACAATAACATCAAACATTTTTTACATTTTCGCAAGTCTTATCGGCATCTTTTTTGCTCCATCCCTTCTCTTCCATGAGGATATTTCTTGTCTTCAATCGGCTCGTGTGGCGGGAGAAATTTATCTTGCGTGTAATTCCAAGATATACATGTACCTGAAAAAGAAAAGACATTTTAAATTATAACTTCATACGATAACATCAAACATTTTTTACATTTTCGCAAGTCTTACCGCCATCTTTTTTGCTCCATCCCTTCTCTTCCTTGAGCATATTTCTTTTCTTCCCTCGGCTCGTGTGGTGGGACAAATTTATCTTGCGTGTCCTTCCAAGATATAGATGTACCTGAAAAAGAAAATACATTTTAAATAATAACTTCATACAATAACATCAAACATTTTTTACATTTTCGCAAGTCTTACCGCCATCTTTTTTGCTCCATCCCTTCTCTTCCTTGAGCATGTTTCTTCTCTTCCCTCGGCTCGTGTGGCGGGACAAATTTATCTTCCGTGTTCTTCCAAGGTACAAATGTTCCTGAAAAAGAAAAGACATTTTAAATAATAACTTCATACCATAACATCAAGCATTTTTTACATTTTCGCAAGTCTTACCGCCATCTTTTTTGCTCCATCCCTTCTCTTCCTTGAGGATGTTTCTAGTCTTCCCTCGGCTCGTGTGGTGGGACAAATTTATCTTGCGTGTCCTTCCAAGATATAGATGTACCTGAAAAAGAAAATACATTTTAAATAATAACTTCAAACAATGACATAAAATTTTTTTTTACATTTTCGCAAGTCTTACCGCCATCTTTTTTGATCCATCCATTTTCTTCCTTGAGGATGTTTCTTGTCTTCCCTCGGATCGTGTGGCGGGACAAATTTATCTTGCGTGTCCTTCCAAGGTATAGATGTACCTGAAAAAGAAAAGAGATTTTAAATAATAACTTTAACCAATAACATGAAACCTTTTTTACATTTTCGCAAGTCTTACCGCCATATTTTTTGATCCATCCATTTTCTTCCTTGAGGATGTTTCTTGTCTTCCCTCGGGTCGTGTGGCGGGAAAAATTTATCTTGCGTGTCCTTCCAAGATATAGATGTACCTGAAAAAGAAAAGACATTTTAAATAATAACTTCATTTATTAACATCAAACATTTTTTGCATTTTCGCTAGTCTTACCGCCATCTTCTTTCTCCATCCCTTCTCTTCCATGAGGATGTTTCTTGTCTTCGCTCGGCTCGTGTGGCGGGACAAATTTATCATGCGTGTCCTTCCAAGATATAGATGTACCTGAAAAAGAAAAGACATTTTAAATAATAACTTCAAAGAATAACATAAAAAAAATTTTACATTTTCGCAAGTCTTACCGCCATCTTTTTTGCTCCATCCCTTCTCTTCCTTGAGGATGTTTCTTGTCTTCCCTCGGCTCGTGTGGCGGGACAAATTTACCTTGCGTGTCTTTCCAAGGTATAGATGTACCTGAAAAAGAAAAGACAGTTTAAATAATACCTTCAAACAATAACATCAAACATTTTTTACATTTTCGCAAGTCTTACCGCCATATTTTTTGCTCCATCCATTTTCTTCCTTGAGGATGTTTCTTGTCTTCCCTCGGCTCGCGTGGCGGGACAAATTTATCTTGCGTTTCCTTCCAAGATATAGATGTGCCTGAAAAAGAAAGGCATTTTAAATGATAACTTCAAACAATAACATCAAATATTTTTTACATTTTCGCAAGTCTTACCGCCATCTTTTTTGCTCCATCCCTTCTCTTCCTTGTGCATGTTTCTTCTCTTTTCTCGGCTCGTGTGGCGGGACAAATTTATCTCTCGTGTCCTTCCAAGATATAGATGTACCTGAAAAAGAAAGGCATTTTAAATGATAACTTCAAACAATAACATCAAATATTTTTTACTTTTTCGCAAGTCTTACCGCCATCTTTTTTGCTCCATCCCTTCTCTTCCTTGAGCATGTTTCTTCTCTTCCCTCGGCTCGTGTGGCGGGACAAATTTATCTTGCGTCTCCTTCCAAGATATACATGTACCTGAAAAAGAAAGGCATTTTAAATGATAACTTCAAACAATAACATTCGCAATTTTCGCAAGTCTTACCGCCATATTTTTTGCTCCATCCCTTCTCTTCCATGAGGATGTTTCTTGTCTTCCCTCGGCTCGTGTGGCGGGACAAATTTATCTTTCGTGTCCTTCCAAGAAATAGATGTACCTGAAAAAGAAAAGACATTTTAAATAGTAACTTCAAACAGTAACATCAAACATTTTTTACATTTTCGCAAGTCTTACCGCCATCTTTTTTGCTCCATCCCTTCTCTTCCTTGAACATGTTTCTTTTCTTTCCTCGGCTCGTATGGCGGGACAAATTTATCTTCCGTTTCCTTCCAAGATATAGATGTACCTGAAAAAGGAAACACATTTTAAATAATAACTTCAAACAATAACATCAAACATTTTTTACATTTTCGCAAGTCTTACCGCCATCTTTTTTGCTCCATCCCTTCTCTTCCTTGATGATGTTTCTTGTCTTCCCTCGGCTCGTGTGGCGGGATAAATTTATCTTTCGTGTCCTTCCAAGATTTAGATGTACCTGAAAAAGAAGAGACATTTTAAATAATAACTTCAAACAGTAACATCAAACTTTTTTTACATTTTCGCAAGTCTTACCGCCATCTTTTTTGCTCCATCCCTTCTCTTCCTTGAACATGTTTCTTTTCTTTCCTCGGCTCGTATGGCGGGACAAATTTATCTTGTGTGTCCTTCCAAGATATAGATGTACCTGAAAAAGAAAATACATTTTAAATTATAACTTCATACAATAACATCAAACATTTTTTACATTTTCGCAAGTCTTATCGCCATCTTTTTTGCTCCATCCCTTCTCTTCCTTGAGGATGTTTCTTGTCTTCCCTCGGCTCGTGTGGCGGGACAAATTTATCTTGCGTTTCCTTCCAAGATATAGATGTGCCTGAAAAAGAAAGGCATTTTAAATGATAACTTCAAACAATAACATCAAATATTTTTTACATTTTCGCAAGTCTTACCGCCATCTTTTTTGCTCCATCCCTTCTCTTCCTTGTGTATGTTTCTTCTCTTTTCTCGGCTCGTGTGGTAGGACAAATTTATCTTGCGTGTCCTTCCAAGATAAATGCCTCAAAAAGAAAGGCATTTTAAATGATAACTTCAAACAATAACATCAAATATTTTTTACATTTTCTCAAGTCTTACGCCATCTTTTTTGCTCCATCCCTTCTCTTCCTTGTGCATGTTTCTTCTCTTTTCTCGGCTCGTGTGGCGGGACAAATTTATCTCTCGTGTCCTTCCAAGATATAGATGTACCTGAAAAAGAAAGGCATTTTAAATGATAACTTCAAACAATAACATCAAATATTTTTTACATTTTCGCAAGTCTTACCGGCATCTTTTTTGCTCCATCCCTTCTCTTCCTTGTGGATGTTTCTTGTCTTCCCTCGGCTCGTGTGGCGGGACAAATTTATCTTGCGTGTCCTTCCAAGATATAGATGTACCTGAAAAAGAAAAAAACATTCTAAATAATAACTTTAAACAATAACATCAAACAGTTTTTACATTTTCGCAAGTCTTACCGCCATATTTTTTTTCCAATCCTTTCTCTTCCTTTGTCTTCCCTCGGCTCGTGTGGCGGGACAAATTTATCTTGCGTGTCCTTCCAAGATATAGATGTACCTGAAAAAGAAAAAAACATTCTAAATAATAACTTCAAACAATAACATCAAACATTTTTTACATTTTCGCAAGTCTTACCGCCATCTTTTTTGCTCCATCCCTTCTCTTCCTTGATGATGTTTCTTGTCTTCCCTCGGCTCGTGTGGCGGGACAAATTTATCTTTCGTGTCCTTCCAAGATTTAGATGTACCTGAAAAAGAAAAGACATTTTAAATAATAACTTCAAACAGTAACATCAAACATTTTTTACATTTTCGCAAATCTTACCGCCATCTTTTTTGCTCCATCCCTTCTCTTCCTTGAACATGTTTCTTTTCTTTCCTCGGCTCGTATGGCGGGACAAATTTATCTTGTGTGTCCTTCCAAGATATAGATGTACCTGAAAAAGAAAATACATTTTAAATAATAACTTCATACAATAACATCAAACATTTTTTACATTTTCGCAAGTCTTACCGCCATCTTTTTTGCTCCATCCCTTCTCTTCCTTGAGGATGTTTCTTGTCTTCCCTCGGCTCGTGTGGCGGGACAAATTTATCTTGCGTTTCCTTCCAAGATATAGATGTGCCTGAAAAAGAAAGGCATTTTAAATGATAACTTCAAACAATAACATCAAATATTTTTTACATTTTCGCAAGTCTTACCGCCATCTTTTTTGCTCCATCCCTTCTCTTCCTTGTGTATGTTTCTTCTCTTTTCTCGGCTCGTGTGGTAGGACAAATTTATCTTGCGTGTCCTTCCAAGATAAATGCCTCAAAAAGAAAGGCATTTTAAATGATAACTTCAAACAATAACATCAAATATTTTTTACATTTTCTCAAGTCTTACGCCATCTTTTTTGCTCCATCCCTTCTCTTCCTTGTGCATGTTTCTTCTCTTTTCTCGGCTCGTGTGGCGGGACAAATTTATCTCTCGTGTCCTTCCAAGATATAGATGTACCTGAAAAAGAAAGGCATTTTAAATGATAACTTCAAACAATAACATCAAATATTTTTTACATTTTCGCAAGTCTTACCGGCATCTTTTTTGCTCCATCCCTTCTCTTCCTTGTAGATGTTTCTTGTCTTCCCTCGGCTCGTGTGGCGGGACAAATTTATCTTGCGTGTCCTTCCAAGATATAGATGTACCTGAAAAAGAAAAAAACATTCTAAATAATAACTTTAAACAATAACATCAAACAGTTTTTACATTTTCGCAAGTCTTACCGCCATATTTTTTCTCCAAACCTTTCTCTTCCTTTGTCTTCCCTCGGCTCGTGTGGCGGGACAAATTTATCTTGCGTGTCCTTCCAAGATATAGATGTACCTGAAAAAGAAAAAAACATTCTAAATAATAACTTCAAACAATAACATCAAACATTTTTTACATTTTCGCAAGTCTTACCGCCATCTTTTTTGCTCCATCCCTTCTCTTCCTTGATGATGTTTCTTGTCTTCTCTCGGCTCGTGTGGCGGGACAAATTTATCTTTCGTGTCCTTCCAAGATTTAGATGTACCTGAAAAAGAAAAGACATTTTAAATAATAACTTCAAACAGTAACATCAAACATTTTTTACATTTTCGCAAGTCTTACCGCCATCTTTTTTGCTCCATCCCTTCTCTTCCTTGAACATGTTTCTTTTCTTTCCTCGGCTCGTATGGCGGGACAAATTTATCTTGTGTGTCCTTCCAAGATATAGATGTACCTGAAAAAGAAAATACATTTTAAATAATAATTTCATACAATAACATCAAACATTTTTTACATTTTCGCAAGTCTTACCGCCATCTTTTTTGCTCCATCCCTTCTCTTCCTTGAGGATGTTTCTTGTCTTCCCTCGGCTCGTGTGGCGGGACAAATTTATCTTGCGTTTCCTTCCAAGATATAGATGTGCCTGAAAAAGAAAGGCATTTTAAATGATAACTTCAAACAATAACATCAAATATTTTTTACATTTTCGCAAGTCTTACCGCCATCTTTTTTGCTCCATCCCTTCTCTTCCTTGTGTATGTTTCTTCTCTTTTCTCGGCTCGTGTGGTAGGACAAATTTATCTTGCGTGTCCTTCCAAGATAAATGCCTCAAAAAGAAAGGCATTTTAAATGATAACTTCAAACAATAACATCAAATATTTTTTACATTTTCTCAAGTCTTACGCCATCTTTTTTGCTCCATCCCTTCTCTTCCTTGTGCATGTTTCTTCTCTTTTCTCGGCTCGTGTGGCGGGACAAATTTATCTCTCGTGTCCTTCCAAGATATAGATGTACCTGAAAAAGAAAGGCATTTTAAATGATAACTTCAAACAATAACATCAAATATTTTTTACATTTTCGCAAGTCTTACCGGCATCTTTTTTGCTCCATCCCTTCTCTTCCTTGTAGATGTTTCTTGTCTTCCCTCGGCTCGTGTGGCGGGACAAATTTATCTTGCGTGTCCTTCCAAGATATAGATGTACCTGAAAAAGAAAAAAACATTCTAAATAATAACTTTAAACAATAACATCAAACAGTTTTTACATTTTCGCAAGTCTTACCGCCATATTTTTTCTCCAAACCTTTCTCTTCCTTGGTCTTCCCTCGGCTCGTGTGGCGGGACAAATTTATCTTGCGTGTCCTTCCAAGATATAGATGTACCTGAAAAAGAAAAAAACATTCTAAATAATAACTTCAAACAATAACATCAAACATTTTTTACATTTTCGCAAGTCTTACCGCCATCTTTTTTGCTCCATCCCTTCTCTTCCTTGATGATGTTTCTTGTCTTCTCTCGGCTCGTGTGGCGGGACAAATTTATCTTTCGTGTCCTTCCAAGATTTAGATGTACCTGAAAAAGAAAAGACATTTTAAATAATAACTTCAAACAGTAACATCAAACATTTTTTACATTTTCGCAAGTCTTACCGCCATCTTTTTTGCTCCATCCCTTCTCTTCCTTGAACATGTTTCTTTTCTTTCCTCGGCTCGTATGGCGGGACAAATTTATCTTGTGTGTCCTTCCAAGATATAGATGTACCTGAAAAAGAAAATACATTTTAAATAATAACTTCATACAATAACATCAAACATTTTTTACATTTTCGCAAGTCTTACCGCCATCTTTTTTGCTCCATCCCTTCTCTTCCTTGAGGATGTTTCTTGTCTTCCCTCGGCTCGTGTGGCGGGACAAATTTATCTTGCGTTTCCTTCCAAGATATAGATGTGCCTGAAAAAGAAAGGCATTTTAAATGATAACTTCAAACAATAACATCAAACATTTTTTACATTTTCGCAAGTCTTACCGCCATCTTTTTTGCTCCATCCCTTCTCTTCCTTGATGATGTTTCTTGTCTTCCCTCGGCTCGTGTGGCGGGATAAATTTATCTTTCGTGTCCTTCCAAGATTTAGATGTACCTGAAAAAGAAAAGACATTTTAAATAATAACTTCAAACAGTAACATCAAACATTTTTTACATTTTCGCAAGTCTTACCGCCATCTTTTTTGCTCCATCCCTTCTCTTCCTTGAACATGTTTCTTTTCTTTCCTCGGCTCGTATGGCGGGACAAATTTATCTTGTGTGTCCTTCCAAGATATAGATGTACCTGAAAAAGAAAATACATTTTAAATTATAACTTCATACAATAACATCAAACATTTTTTACATTTTCGCAAGTCTTATCGCCATCTTTTTTGCTCCATCCCTTCTCTTCCTTGAGGATGTTTCTTGTCTTCCCTCGGCTCGTGTGGCGGGACAAATTTATCTTGCGTTTCCTTCCAAGATATAGATGTGCCTGAAAAAGAAAGGCATTTTAAATGATAACTTCAAACAATAACATCAAATATTTTTTACATTTTCGCAAGTCTTACCGCCATCTTTTTTGCTCCATCCCTTCTCTTCCTTGTGTATGTTTCTTCTCTTTTCTCGGCTCGTGTGGTAGGACAAATTTATCTTGCGTGTCCTTCCAAGAAAAATGCCTCAAAAAGAAAGGCATTTTAAATGATAACTTCAAACAATAACATCAAATATTTTTTACATTTTCTCAAGTCTTACGCCATCTTTTTTGCTCCATCCCTTCTCTTCCTTGTGCATGTTTCTTCTCTTTTCTCGGCTCGTGTGGCGGGACAAATTTATCTCTCGTGTCCTTCCAAGATATAGATGTACCTGAAAAAGAAAGGCATTTTAAATGATAACTTCAAACAATAACATCAAACAGTTTTTACATTTTCGCAAGTCTTACCGCCATATTTTTTCTCCAATCCTTTCTCTTCCTTTGTCTTCCCTCGGCTCGTGTGGCGGGACAAATTTATCTTGCGTGTCCTTCCAAGATATAGATGTACCTGAAAAAGAAAAAAACATTCTAAATAATAACTTCAAACAATAACATCAAACATTTTTTACATTTTCGCAAGTCTTACCGCCATCTTTTTTGCTCCATCACTTCTCTTCCTTGATGATGTTTCTTGTCTTCCCTCGGCTCGTGTGGCGGGACAAATTTATCTTTCGTGTCCTTCCAAGATTTAGATGTACCTGAAAAAGAAAAGACATTTTAAATAATAACTTCAAACAGTAACATCAAACATTTTTTACATTTTCGCAAGTCTTACCGCCATCTTTTTGCTCCATCCCTTCTCTTCCTTGAACATGTTTCTTTTCTTTCCTCGGCTCGTATGGCGGGACAAATTTATCTTGTGTGTCCTTCCAAGATATAGATGTACCTGAAAAAGAAAATACATTTTAAATAATAACTTCATACAATAACATCAAACATTTTTTACATTTTCGCAAGTCTTACCGCCATCTTTTTTGCTCCATCCCTTCTCTTCCTTGAGGATGTTTCTTGTCTTCCCTCGGCTCGTGTGGCGGGACAAATTTATCTTGCGTTTCCTTCCAAGATATAGATGTGCCTGAAAAAGAAAGGCATTTTAAATGATAACTTCAAACAATAACATCAAATATTTTTTACATTTTCGCAAGTCTTACCGCCATCTTTTTTGCTCCATCCCTTCTCTTCCTTGTGTATGTTTCTTCTCTTTTCTCGGCTCGTGTGGTAGGACAAATTTATCTTGCGTGTCCTTCCAAGATAAATGCCTCAAAAAGAAAGGCATTTTAAATGATAACTTCAAACAATAACATCAAATATTTTTTACATTTTCTCAAGTCTTACGCCATCTTTTTTGCTCCATCCCTTCTCTTCCTTGTGCATGTTTCTTCTCTTTTCTCGGCTCGTGTGGCGGGACAAATTTATCTCTCGTGTCCTTCCAAGATATAGATGTACCTGAAAAAGAAAGGCATTTTAAATGATAACTTCAAACAATAACATCAAATATTTTTTACATTTTCGCAAGTCTTACCGGCATCTTTTTTGCTCCATCCCTTCTCTTCCTTGTGGATGTTTCTTGTCTTCCCTCGGCTCGTGTGGCGGGACAAATTTATCTTGCGTGTCCTTCCAAGATATAGATGTACCTGAAAAAGAAAAAAACATTCTAAATAATAACTTTAAACAATAACATCAAACAGTTTTTACATTTTCGCAAGTCTTACCGCCATATTTTTTCTCCAAACCTTTCTCTTCCTTTGTCTTCCCTCGGCTCGTGTGGCGGGACAAATTTATCTTGCGTGTCCTTCCAAGATATAGATGTACCTGAAAAAGAAAAAAACATTCTAAATAATAACTTCAAACAATAACATCAAACATTTTTTACATTTTCGCAAGTCTTACCGCCATCTTTTTTGCTCCATCCCTTCTCTTCCTTGATGATGTTTCTTGTCTTCTCTCGGCTCGTGTGGCGGGACAAATTTATCTTTCGTGTCCTTCCAAGATTTAGATGTACCTGAAAAAGAAAAGACATTTTAAATAATAACTTCAAACAGTAACATCAAACATTTTTTACATTTTCGCAAGTCTTACCGCCATCTTTTTTGCTCCATCCCTTCTCTTCCTTGAACATGTTTCTTTTCTTTCCTCGGCTCGTATGGCGGGACAAATTTATCTTGTGTGTCCTTCCAAGATATAGATGTACCTGAAAAAGAAAATACATTTTAAATAATAACTTCATACAATAACATCAAACATTTTTTACATTTTCGCAAGTCTTACCGCCATCTTTTTTGCTCCATCCCTTCTCTTCCTTGAGGATGTTTCTTGTCTTCCCTCGGCTCGTGTGGCGGGACAAATTTATCTTGCGTTTCCTTCCAAGATATAGATGTGCCTGAAAAAGAAAGGCATTTTAAATGATAACTTCAAACAATAACATCAAATATTTTTTACATTTTCGCAAGTCTTACCGCCATCTTTTTTGCTCCATCCCTTCTCTTCCTTGTGTATGTTTCTTCTCTTTTCTCGGCTCGTGTGGCAGGACAAATTTATCTTGCGTGTCCTTCCAAGATAAATGCCTCAAAAAGAAAGGCATTTTAAATGATAACTTCAAACAATAACATCAAATATTTTTTACATTTTCTCAAGTCTTACGCCATCTTTTTTGCTCCATCCCTTCTCTTCCTTGTGCATGTTTCTTCTCTTTTCTCGGCTCGTGTGGCGGGACAAATTTATCTCTCGTGTCCTTCCAAGATATAGATGTACCTGAAAAAGAAAAAAACATTCTAAATAATAACTTTAAACAATAACATCAAACAGTTTTTACATTTTCGCAAGTCTTACCGCCATATTTTTTCTCCAAACCTTTCTCTTCCTTATGGATGTTTCTTGTCTTCCCTCGGCTCGTGTGGCGGGACAAATTTATCTTGCGTGTCCTTCCAAGATATAGATGTACCTGAAAAAGAAAAAAACATTCTAAATAATAACTTTAAACAATAACATCAAACAGTTTTTACATTTTCGCAAGTCTTACCGCCATATTTTTTCTCCAAACCTTTCTCTTCCTTTGTCTTCCCTCGGCTCGTGTGGCGGGACAAATTTATCTTGCGTGTCCTTCCAAGATATAGATGTACCTGAAAAAGAAAAAAACATTCTAAATAATAACTTCAAACAATAACATCAAACATTTTTTACATTTTCGCAAGTCTTACCGCCATCTTTTTTGCTCCATCCCTTCTCTTCCTTGATGATGTTTCTTGTCTTCTCTCGGCTCGTGTGGCGGGACAAATTTATCTTTCGTGTCCTTCCAAGATTTAGATGTACCTGAAAAAGAAAAGACATTTTAAATAATAACTTCAAACAGTAACATCAAACATTTTTTACATTTTCGCAAGTCTTACCGCCATCTTTTTTGCTCCATCCCTTCTCTTCCTTGAACATGTTTCTTTTCTTTCCTCGGCTCGTATGGCGGGACAAATTTATCTTGTGTGTCCTTCCAAGATATAGATGTACCTGAAAAAGAAAATACATTTTAAATAATAACTTCATACAATAACATCAAACATTTTTTACATTTTCGCAAGTCTTACCGCCATCTTTTTTGCTCCATCCCTTCTCTTCCTTGAGGATGTTTCTTGTCTTCCCTCGGCTCGTGTGGCGGGACAAATTTATCTTGCGTTTCCTTCCAAGATATAGATGTGCCTGAAAAAGAAAGGCATTTTAAATGATAACTTCAAACAATAACATCAAATATTTTTTACATTTTCGCAAGTCTTACCGCCATCTTTTTTGCTCCATCCCTTCTCTTCCTTGTGTATGTTTCTTCTCTTTTCTCGGCTCGTGTGGCAGGACAAATTTATCTTGCGTGTCCTTCCAAGATAAATGCCTCAAAAAGAAAGGCATTTTAAATGATAACTTCAAACAATAACATCAAATATTTTTTACATTTTCTCAAGTCTTACGCCATCTTTTTTGCTCCATCCCTTCTCTTCCTTGTGCATGTTTCTTCTCTTTTCTCGGCTCGTGTGGCGGGACAAATTTATCTCTCGTGTCCTTCCAAGATATAGATGTACCTGAAAAAGAAAAAAACATTCTAAATAATAACTTTAAACAATAACATCAAACAGTTTTTACATTTTCGCAAGTCTTACCGCCATATTTTTTCTCCAAACCTTTCTCTTCCTTATGGATGTTTCTTGTCTTCCCTCGGCTCGTGTGGCGGGACAAATTTATCTTCCGTTTCCTTCCAAGGTACAAATGTACCTGAAAAAGAAAAGACATTTTAAATAATAACTTCATACAATAACATCAAACATTTTTTACATTTTCGCAAGTCTTACCGCCATCTTTTTTGCTCCATCCCTTCTCTTCCTTGAGGATGCTTCTTGTCTTCCCTCGGCTCGTGTGGCGGGAAAATTTATCTTGCGTGTCCTTCCAAAATATAGATGTACCTGAAAAAGAAAAGACATTTTAAATAATAATTCAAACAATGACATTAAAATTTTTTTACATTTTCGCAAGTCTTACCGCCATCTTTTTTGATCCATCCAATTTCTTCCTTGAGGATGTTTCTTGTCTTCCCTCGGATCGTGTGGCGGGACAAATTTATCTTGCGTGTCCTTCCAAGGTATAGATGTACCTGAAAAAGAAAAGAGATTTTAAATAATAAATTTAAACAATAACATAAAACATTTTTTACATTTTCGCAAGTCTTATCGGCATCTTTTTTGCTCCATCCCTTCTTTTCCATGAGGATGTTTCTTGTCTTCAATCGGCTCGTGTGGCGGGAGAAATTTATCTTGCGTGTAATTCCAAGATATACATGTACCTGAAAAAGAAAAGACATTTTAAATAATAACTTCATACGATAACATCAAACATTTTTTACAATTTCGCAAGTCTTACCGCCATCTTTTTTGCTCCATCCCTTCTCTTCCTTGAGCAATTTTCTTTTCTTCCCTCGGCTCGTGTGGTGGGACAAATTTATCTTGCGTGTCCTTCCAAGATATAGATGAACCTGAAAAAGAAAATACATTTTAAATAATAACTTCATACAATAACATCAAACATTTTTTACATTTTCGCAAGTCTTACCGCCATCTTTTTTGCTCCATCCCTTCTCTTCCTTGAGCAATTTTCTTTTCTTCCCTCGGCTCGTGTGGTGGGACAAATTTATCTTCCGTGTTCTTCCAAGGTACAAATGTACCTGAAAAAGAAAAGACATTTTAAATAAAAACTTCATACAATAACATCGAACATTTTTTACATTTTCGCAAGTCTTACCGCCATCTTTTTTGCTCCATCCCTTCTCTTCCTTGAGCAATTTTCTTTTCTTCCCTCGGCTCGTGTGGCGGGACAAATTTATCTTGCATGTCCTTCCAAGGTATAGATGTACCTGAAAAAGAAAAGACATTTTAAATAATAACTTCAAACAATAACATCAAACATTTTTTACATTTTCGCAAGTCTTACCGCCATCTTTTTTGATCCATCCATTTTCTTCCTTGAGGATGTTTCTTGTCTTCCCTCGAATCGTGTGGCGGGACAAATTTATCTTGCGTGTCCTTCCAAGGTATAGATGTACCTGAAAAAGAAAAGGCATTTTAAATAATAACTTCAAACAATAACATCAAACATTTTTTACATTTTCGCAAGTCTTACCGCCATATTTTTTGATCCATCCATTTTCTTCCTTGAGGATGTTTCTTGTCTTCCCTCGGGTCGTGTGGCGGGACAAATTTATCTTGCGTGTCCTTCATAGAGATGTACCTGAAAAAGAAAATACATTTTAAATAATAACTTCATACAATAACATCAAACATTTTTTACATTTTCGCAAGTCTTACCGCCATCTTTTTTGCTCCATCCCTTCTCTTCCTTGAGCAATTTTCTTTTCTTCCCTCGGCTCGTGTGGTGGGACAAATTTATCTTCCGTGTTCTTCCAAGGTACAAATGTACCTGAAAAAGAAAAGACATTTTAAATAAAAACTTCATACAATAACATCGAACATTTTTTACATTTTCGCAAGTCTTACCGCCATCTTTTTTGCTCCATCCCTTCTCTTCCTTGAGCAATTTTCTTTTCTTCCCTCGGCTCGTGTGGCGGGACAAATTTATCTTGCGTGTCCTTCCAAGGTATAGATGAACCTGAGAAAGAAAAGACATTTTAAATAATAACTTCAAACAATATCAAAAATTTTTTACATTTCCGCAAGACTTACCGCCATCTTTTTTGCTCCATCCCTTCTCTTCCTTGAGGATGTTTCTTGTCTTCCCTCGGCTCGAGTGGCGGGACAAATTTATCTTGCGTGTCCTTCCAAGGTATAGGTTTACCTGAAAAATAAAAGACATTTTAAATAATACCTTCAAACAATAACATCAAACATTTTTTACATTTTCGCAAGTCTTACCGCCATCTTTTTTGCTCCAACCCTTCTCTTCCTTGAGGATGTTTCTTGTCGTCCCTCGGCTCGTGTGGCGGGACAAATTTATCTTGCGTTTTCTTCCAAGATATAGATGCACCTGAAAAAGAAAAGACATTTTAAATAATACCTTCAAACAATAACATCAAACATTTTTTACATTTTCGCAAGTCTTACCGCGATCTTTTTTGCTCCATCCCTTCTCTTCCTTGAGGATGTTTCTTGTCTTCCCTCGGCTCGTGTGGCGGGACAAATATATCTTGCGTGACCTACCAAGGTATAGATGTACCTAAAAAGAAAAGACATATTAAATAATAACTTCAAACAATAACATCAAACATTTTTTACATTTTTGTAAGTCTTACCGCCATCTTTTTTGCTCCATCCCTTCTCTTCCTTGAGGATGTTTCTTGTCTTCCCTCGGCTCATGTGGCGGGACAAATTTATCTTGCGTGTCCTTCCAAGATATAGATGTACCTGAAAAAGAAAAGACATTTTAAATAATAACTTCATACAATAACATCAAACATTTTTTACATTTTCGCAAGTCTTACCGCCATCTTTTTTGCTCCATCCCTTCTCTTCCTTGAGGATGTTTCTTGTCTTCCCTCGGCTCGTGTGGCGGGACAAATTTATCTTGCGTGTCCTTCCAAAATATAGATGTGCCTGAAAAAGAAAAGACATTTTAAATAATAACTTCAAACAATGACATAAATTTTTTTTTACATTTTTGTAAGTCTTACCGCCATCTTTTTTGCTCCATCCCTTCTCTTCCTTGAGGATGTTTCTTGTCTTCCCTCGGGTCGTGTGGCGGGAAAAATTTATCTTGCGTGTCCTTCCAAGATATAGATGTACCTGAAAAAGAAAAGACATTTTAAATAATAACTTCATTTAATAACATCAAACATTTTTTGCATTTTCGCTAGTCTTACCGCCATCTTCTTTCTCCATCCCTTCTCTTCCATGAGGATGTTTCTTGTCTTCGCTCGGCTCGTGTGGCGGGACAAATTTATCATGCGTGTCCTTCCAAGATATAGATGTACCTGAAAAAGAAAAGACATTTTAAATAATAACTTCAAAGAATAACATAAAAAAATTTTTACATTTTCGCAAGTCTTACCGCCATCTTTTTTGATCCATCCCTTCTCTTCCTTGAGGATGTTTCTTGTCTTCCCTCGGCTCATGTGGCGGGACAAATTTATCTTGCGTGTCCTTCCAAGGTATAGATGTACCTGAAAAAGAAAAGACAGTTTAAATAATACCTTCAAACAATAACATCAAACATTTTTTACATTTTCGCAAGTCTTACCGCCATATTTTTTGCTCCATCCATTTTCTTCCTTGAGGATGTTTCCTTTCTTCCCTCGGCTCGCGTGGCGGGACAAATTTATCTTGCGTTTCCTTCCAAGATATAGATGTGCCTGAAAAAGAAAGGCATTTTAAATGATAACTTCAAACAATAACATCAAATATTTTTTACATTTTCGCAAGTCTTACCGCCATCTTTTTTGCTCCATCCCTTCTCTTCCTTGTGCATGTTTCTTCTCTTTTCTCGGCTCGTGTGGCGGGACAAATTTATCTCTTGTGTTCTTCCAAGATATAGATGTACCTGAAAAAGAAAGGCATTTTAAATGATAACTTCAAACAATAACATCAAATATTTTTTACATTTTCGCAAGTCTTACCGCCATCTTTTTTGCTCCATCCCTTCTCTTCCTTGAGCATGTTTCTTTCCTTCCCTCGGCTCGTATGGCGGGACAAATTTATCTTCCGTTTCCTTCCAAGATATAGATGTACCTGAAAAAGAAAACACATTTTAAATAATAACTTCAAACAATAACATCAAACATTTTTTACATTTTCGCAATTCTTACCGCCATATTTTTTGCTCCAAACCCTTTTCTTCCTTGAGGATGTTTCTTGTCTTTCCTCGGCTCGTGTGGCGGGACAAATTTATCTTGCGTTTCCTTCCAAGATATAGATGTACCTGAAAAAGAAAAGACATTTTAAATAATAACTTCAAACAATAACATCAAACATTTTTTAAATTTTCGCAAGTCTTAACTACAAATTTTTTGATCCATCCATTTTCTTCCTTGAGGATGTTTCTTCTCTTCCCTCGGGTCGTGTGGCGGGACAAATTTATCTTGCGCGTTCTTCCAAGATATAGATGTACCTGAAAAAGAAAAGACATTTTAAATAATAACTTCAAACAATGACATCAAAAATTTTTTACATTTTCGCAAGTCTTACCGCCATCTTTTTTGCTCCATATCTTCTCTTCCATGAGGATGTTTCTTGTCTTCCCTCGGCTCGTGTGGCGGGACAAATTTATCTTCCGCGTCCTTCCAAGGTACAAATGTACCTGAAAAAGAAAAGACATTTCAAATAATAACTTCATACCATAACATCAAGCATTTTTTACATTTTCGCAAGTCTTACCGCCATCTTTTTTGCTCCATCCCTTCTCTTCCTTGAGGATGTTTCTTGTCTTCCCTCGGCTCGTGTGGTGGGACAAATTTATCTTGCGTGTCCTTCCAAGATATAGATGTACCTGAAAAAGAAAATACATTTTAAATAATAACTTCATACAATAACATCAAACATTTTTTACATTTTCGCAAGTCTTACCGCCATATTTTTTGATCCATCCATTTTCTTCCTTGAGGATGTTTCTTGTCTTCCCTCGGGTCGTGTGGCGGGACAAATTTATCTTGCGTGTCCTTCATAGAGATGTACCTGAAAAAGAAAAGATATTTTAAATAATAACTTCATACAATAACATCAAACATTTTTTACATTTTCGCAAGTCTTACCGCCATCTTTTTTGATCCATCCATTTTCTTCCTTGAGGATGTTTCTTGTCTTCCCTCGGGTCGTGTGGCGGGAAAAATTTATCTTGCGTGTCCTTCCAAGATATAGATGTACCTGAAAAAGAAAAGACATTTTAAATAATAACTTCATTTAATAACATCAAACATTTTTTGCATTTTCGCTAGTCTTACCGCCATCTTCTTTCTCCATCCCTTCTCTTCCATGAGGATGTTTCTTGTCTTCGCTCGGCTCGTGTGGCGGGACAAATTTATCATGCGTGTCCTTCCAAGATATAGATGTACCTGAAAAAGAAAAGACATTTTAAATAATAACTTCAAAGAATAACATAAAAAAATTTTTACATTTTCGCAAGTCTTACCGCCATCTTTTTTGATCCATCCCTTCTCTTCCTTGAGGATGTTTCTTGTCTTCCCTCGGCTCATGTGGCGGGACAAATTTATCTTGCGTGTCCTTCCAAGGTATAGATGAACCTGAGAAAGAAAAGACATTTTAAATAATAACTTCAAACAATATCAAAAATTTTTTACATTTCCGCAAGACTTACCGCCATCTTTTTTGCTCCATCCCTTCTCTTCCTTGAGGATGTTTCTTGTCTTCCCTCGGCTCGAGTGGCGGGACAAATTTATCTTGCGTGTAATTCCAAGGTATAGGTTTACCTGAAAAATAAAAGACATTTTAAATAATACCTTCAAACAATAACATCAAACATTTTTTACATTTTCGCAAGTCTTACCGCCATCTTTTTTGCTCCAACCCTTCTCTTCCTTGAGGATGTTTCTTGTCGTCCCTCGGCTCGTGTGGCGGGACAAATTTATCTTGCGTTTTCTTCCAAGATATAGATGCACCTGAAAAAGAAAAGACATTTTAAATAATACCTTCAAACAATAACATCAAACATTTTTTACATTTTCGCAAGTCTTACCGCGATCTTTTTTGCTCCATCCCTTCTCTTCCTTGAGGATGTTTCTTGTCTTCCCTCGGCTCGTGTGGCGGGACAAATATATCTTGCGTGACCTACCAAGGTATAGATGTACCTAAAAAGAAAAGACATATTAAATAATAACTTCAAACAATAACATCAAACATTTTTTACATTTTCGCAAGTCTTACCGCCATCTTTTTTGCTCCATCCCTTCTCTTCCTTGAGGATGTTTCTTGACTTCCCTCGGCTCGTGTGGCGGGACAAATTTATCTTGCGTGTCCTTCCAAAATATAGATGTGCCTGAAAAAGAAAAGACATTTTAAATAATAACTTCAAACAATGACATAAAATTTTTTTTACATTTTCGCAAGTCTTACCGCCATCTTTTTTGATCCATCCATTTTCTTCCTTGAGGATGTTTCTTGTCTTCCCTCGGATCGTGTGGCGGGGCAAATTTATCTTGCGTGTCCTTCCAAGATACAAATGTGCCTGAAAAAGAAAAGACATTTTAAATAATAACTTCAAACAATAACATCAAACAGTTTTTACATTTTTGTAAGTCTTACCGCCATCTTTTTTGCTCCATCCCTTCTCTTCCTTGAGGATGTTTCTTGTCTTCCCTCGGCTCGTGTGGCGGGACAAATTTATCTTCCGCGTCCTTCCAAGGTACAAATGTACCTGAAAAAGAAAAGACATTTCAAATAATAACTTCATACCATAACATCAAGCATTTTTTACATTTTCGCAAGTCTTACCGCCATCTTTTTTGTTCCATCCCTTCTCTTCCTTGAGGATGTTTCTTGTCTTCCCTCGGCTCGTGTGGTGGGACAAATTTATCTTGCGTGTCCTTCCAAGATATAGATGTACCTGAAAAAGAAAATACATTTTAAATAATAACTTCATACAATAACATCAAACATTTTTTACATTTTCGCAAGTCTTATCGCCATCTTTTTTGATCCATCCATTTTCTTCCTTGAGGATGTTTCTTGTCTTCCCTCGGGTCGTGTGGCGGGAAAAATTTATCTTGCGTGTCCTTCCAAGATATAGATGTACCTGAAAAAGAAAAGACATTTTAAATAATAACTTCATTTAATAACATCAAACATTTTTTGCATTTTCGCTAGTCTTACCGCCATCTTCTTTCTCCATCCCTTCTCTTCCATGAGGATGTTTCTTGTCTTCGCTCGGCTCGTGTGGCGGGACAAATTTATCATGCGTGTCCTTCCAAGATATAGATGTACCTGAAAAAGAAAAGACATTTTAAATAATAACTTCAAAGAATAACATAAAAAAATTTTTACATTTTCGCAAGTCTTACCGCCATCTTTTTTGATCCATCCCTTCTCTTCCTTGAGGATGTTTCTTGTCTTCCCTCGGCTCATGTGGCGGGACAAATTTATCTTGCGTGTCCTTCCAAGGTATAGATGTACCTGAAAAAGAAAAGACAGTTTAAATAATACCTTCAAACAATAACATCAAACATTTTTTACATTTTCGCAAGTCTTACCGCCATATTTTTTGCTCCATCCATTTTCTTCCTTGAGGATGTTTCCTTTCTTCCCTCGGCTCGCGTGGCGGGACAAATTTATCTTGCGTTTCCTTCCAAGATATAGATGTGCCTGAAAAAGAAAGGCATTTTAAATGATAACTTCAAACAATAACATCAAATATTTTTTACATTTTCGCAAGTCTTACCGCCATCTTTTTTGCTCCATCCCTTCTCTTCCTTGTGCATGTTTCTTCTCTTTTCTCGGCTCGTGTGGCGGGACAAATTTATCTCTTGTGTCCTTCCAAGATATAGATGTACCTGAAAAAGAAAGGCATTTTAAATGATAACTTCAAACAATAACATCAAATATTTTTTACATTTTCGCAAGTCTTACCGCCATCTTTTTTGCTCCATCCCTTCTCTTCCTTGAGCATGTTTCTTTCCTTCCCTCGGCTCGTATGGCGGGACAAATTTATCTTCGGTTTCCTTCCAAGATATAGATGTACCTGAAAAAGAAAACACATTTTAAATAATAACTTCAAACAATAACATCAAACATTTTTTACATTTTCGCAATTCTTACCGCCATATTTTTTGCTCCAAACCCTTTTCTTCCTTGAGGATGTTTCTTGTCTTTCCTCGGCTCGTGTGGCGGGACAAATTTATCTTGCGTTTCCTTCCAAGATATAGATGTACCTGAAAAAGAAAAGACATTTTAAATAATAACTTCAAACAATAACATCAAACATTTTTTAAATTTTCGCAAGTCTTAACTACAAATTTTTTGATCCATCCATTTTCTTCCTTGAGGATGTTTCTTCTCTTCCCTCGGGTCGTGTGGCGGGACAAATTTATCTTGCGCGTTCTTCCAAGATATAGATGTACCTGAAAAAGAAAAGACATTTCAAATAATAACTTCATACCATAACATCAAGCATTTTTTACATTTTCGCAAGTCTTACCGCCATCTTTTTTGCTCCATCCCTTCTCTTCCTTGAGGATGTTTCTTGTCTTCCCTCGGCTCGTGTGGTGGGACAAATTTATCTTGCGTGTCCTTCCAAGATATAGATGTACCTGAAAAAGAAAATACATTTTAAATAATAACTTCATACAATAACATCAAACATTTTTTACATTTTCGCAAGTCTTACCGCCATCTTTTTTGATCCATCCATTTTCTTCCTTGAGGATGTTTCTTGTCTTCCCTCGGGTCGTGTGGCGGGAAAAATTTATCTTGCGTGTCCTTCCAAGATATAGATGTACCTGAAAAAGGAAAGACATTTTAAATAATAACTTCATTTAATAACATCAAACATTTTTTACATTTTCGCAAGTCTTACCGCCATCTTTTTTGATCCGTTCCTTCTCTTCCTTGAGGATGTTTCTTGTCTTCCCTCGGCTCATGTGGCGGGACAAATTTATCTTGCGTGTCCTTCCAAGGTATAGATGTACCTGAAAAAGAAAAGACAGTTTAAATAATACCTTCAAACAATAACATCAAACATTTTTTACATTTTCGCAAGTCTTACCGCCATCTTTTTTGCTCCATCCCTTCTCTTCCTTGTGCATGTTTCTTCTCTTTTCTCGGCTCGTGTGGCGGGACAAATTTATCTCTTGTGTCCTTCCAAGATATAGATGTACCTGAAAAAGAAAGGCATTTTAAATGATAACTTCAAACAATAACATCAAATATTTTTTACATTTTCGCAAGTCTTACCGCCATCTTTTTTGCTCCATCCCTTCTCTTCCATGAGGATGTTTCTTGTCTTCCCTCGGCTCGTTTGGCGGGACAAATTTATCTTCCGCGTCCTTCCAAGGTACAAATGTACCTGAAAAAGAAAAGACATTTCAAATAATAACTTCATACCATAACATCAAGCATTTTTTACATTTTCGCAAGTCTTACCGCCATCTTTTTTGCTCCATCCCTTCTCTTCCTTGAGGATGTTTCTTGTCTTCCCTCGGCTCGTGTGGTGGGACAAATTTATCTTGCGTGTCCTTCCAAGATATAGATGTACCTGAAAAAGAAAATACATTTTAAATAATAACTTCATACAATAACATCAAACATTTTTTACATTTTCGCAAGTCTTACCGCCATCTTTTTTGATCCATCCATTTTCTTCCTTGAGGATGTTTCTTGTCTTCCCTCGGGTCGTGTGGCGGGAAAAATTTATCTTGCGTGTCCTTCCAAGATATAGATGTACCTGAAAAAGGAAAGACATTTTAAATAATAACTTCATTTAATAACATCAAACATTTTTTACATTTTCGCAAGTCTTACCGCCATCTTTTTTGATCCGTTCCTTCTCTTCCTTGAGGATGTTTCTTGTCTTCCCTCGGCTCATGTGGCGGGACAAATTTATCTTGCGTGTCCTTCCAAGGTATAGATGTACCTGAAAAAGAAAAGACAGTTTAAATAATACCTTCAAACAATAACATCAAACATTTTTTACATTTTCGCAAGTCTTACCGCCATCTTTTTTGCTCCATCCCTTCTCTTCCTTGTGCATGTTTCTTCTCTTTTCTCGGCTCGTGTGGCGGGACAAATTTATCTCTTGTGTCCTTCCAAGATATAGATGTACCTGAAAAAGAAAGGCATTTTAAATGATAACTTCAAACAATAACATCAAATATTTTTTACATTTTCGCAAGTCTTACCGCCATCTTTTTTGCTCCATCCCTTTTCTTCCTTGAGCATGTTTCTTCTCTTCCCTCGGCTCGTGTGGCGGGACAAATTTATCTTGCGTGTCCTTCCAAGATATAGATGTATCTGAAAAAGGAAAGACATTTTAAATAATAACTTCAAACAATAACATCAAACATTTTTTACATTTTCGCAAGTCTTACCGGCATCTTTTTTGCTCCATCCCTTCTCTTCCATGAGGATGTTTCTTGTCTTCAATCGGCTCGTGTGGCGGGACAAATTTATTTTGCGTGTAATTCCAAGATATAGATGTACCTGAAAAAGAAAAGACATTTTAAATAATAACTTCATACGATAACATCAAACATTTTTTCATTTTCGCAAGTCTTACCGCCATCTTTTTTGCTCCATCCCTTCTCTTCCTTGAGCATGTTTCTTTCCTTCCCTCGGCTCGTATGGCGGGACAAATTTATCTTCCGTTTCCTTCCAAGATATAGATGTACCTGAAAAAGAAAACACATTTTAAATAATAACTTCAAACAATAACATCAAACATTTTTTACATTTTCGCAATTCTTACCGCCATATTTTTTGATCCATCCATTTTCTTCCTTGAGGATGTTTCTTGTCTTCCCTCGGGTCGTGTGGCGGGACAAATTTATCTTGCGTGTCCTTCATAGAGATGTACCTGAAAAAGAAAAGATATTTTAAATAATAACTTCATACAATAACATCAAACATTTTTTACATTTTCGCAAGTCTTACCGCCATCTTTTCTGCTCCATCCCTTCTCATCCATGAGGATGTTTCTTGTCTTTTCTCGGCTCGTGTGGCGGGACAAATTTATCTTGCGTGTCTTTCCAAGATATAGATGAACCTGAGAAAGAAAAGACATTTTAAATAATAACTTCAAACAATATCAAAAATTTTTTACATTTCCGCAAGACTTACCGCCATCTTTTTTGCTCCATCCCTTCTCTTCCTTGAGGATGTTTCTTGTCTTCCCTCGGCTCGAGTGGCGGGACAAATTTATCTTGCGTGTAATTCCAAGGTATAGGTTTACCTGAAAAATAAAAGACATTTTAAATAATACCTTCAAACAATAACATCAAACATTTTTTACATTTTCGCAAGTCTTACCGCCATCTTTTTTGCTCCAACCCTTCTCTTCCTTGAGGATGTTTCTTGTCGTCCCTCGGCTCGTGTGGCGGGACAAATTTATCTTGCGTTTTCTTCCAAGATATAGATGCACCTGAAAAAGAAAAGACATTTTAAATAATACCTTCAAACAATAACATCAAACATTTTTTACATTTTCGCAAGTCTTACCGCGATCTTTTTTGCTCCATCCCTTCTCTTCCTTGAGGATGTTTCTTGTCTTCCCTCGGCTCGTGTGGCGGGACAAATTTATCTTGCGTGTCCTTCCAAAATATAGATGTGCCTGAAAAAGAAAAGACATTTTAAATAATAACTTCAAACAATGACATAAAATTTTTTTTACATTTTCGCAAGTCTTACCGCCATCTTTTTTGATCCATCCATTTTCTTCCTTGAGGATGTTTCTTGTCTTCCCTCGGATCGTGTGGCGGGACAAATTTATCTTGCGTGTCCTTCCAAGATACAAATGTGCCTGAAAAAGAAAAGACATTTTAAATAATAACTTCAAACAATAACATCAAACAGTTTATACATTTTTGTAAGTCTTACCGCCATCTTTTTTGCTCCATCCCTTCTCTTCCTTGAGGATGTTTCTTGTCTTCCCTCGGCTCGTGTGGCGGGACAAATTTATCTTCCGCGTCCTTCCAAGGTACAAATGTACCTGAAAAAGAAAAGACATTTCAAATAATAACTTCATACCATAACATCAAGCATTTTTTACATTTTCGCAAGTCTTACCGCCATCTTTTTTGCTCCATCCCTTCTCTTCCTTGAGGATGTTTCTTGTCTTCCCTCGGCTCGTGTGGTGGGACAAATTTATCTTGCGTGTCCTTCCAAGATATAGATGTACCTGAAAAAGAAAATACATTTTAAATAATAACTTCATACAATAACATCAAACATTTTTTACATTTTCGCAAGTCTTACCGCCATCTTTTTTGATCCATCCATTTTCTTCCTTGAGGATGTTTCTTGTCTTCCCTCGGGTCGTGTGGCGGGAAAAATTTATCTTGCGTGTCCTTCCAAGATATAGATGTACCTGAAAAAGAAAAGACATTTTAAATAATAACTTCATTTAATAACATCAAACATTTTTTGCATTTTCGCTAGTCTTACCGCCATCTTCTTTCTCCATCCCTTCTCTTCCATGAGGATGTTTCTTGTCTTCGCTCGGCTCGTGTGGCGGGACAAATTTATCATGCGTGTCCTTCCAAGATATAGATGTACCTGAAAAAGAAAAGACATTTTAAATAATAACTTCAAAGAATAACATAAAAAAATTTTTACATTTTCGCAAGTCTTACCGCCATCTTTTTTGATCCATCCCTTCTCTTCCTTGAGGATGTTTCTTGTCTTCCCTAGGCTCATGTGGCGGGACAAATTTATCTTGCGTGTCCTTCCAAGGTATAGATGTACCTGAAAAAGAAAAGACAGTTTAAATAATACCTTCAAACAATAACATCAAACATTTTTTACATTTTCGCAAGTCTTACCGCCATATTTTTTGCTCCATCCATTTTCTTCCTTGAGGATGTTTCCTTTCTTCCCTCGGCTCGCGTGGCGGGACAAATTTATCTTGCGTTTCCTTCCAAGATATAGATGTGCCTGAAAAAGAAAGGCATTTTAAATGATAACTTCAAACAATAACATCAAATATTTTTTACATTTTCGCAAGTCTTACCGCCATCTTTTTTGCTCCATCCCTTCTCTTCCTTGTGCATGTTTCTTCTCTTTTCTCGGCTCGTGTGGCGGGACAAATTTATCTCTTGTGTCCTTCCAAGATATAGATGTACCTGAAAAAGAAAGGCATTTTAAATGATAACTTCAAACAATAACATCAAATATTTTTTACATATCCGCAAGTCTTACCGCCATCTTTTTTGCTCCATCCCTTCTCTTCCTTGAGCATGTTTCTTTCCTTCCCTCGGCTCGTATGGCGGGACAAATTTATCTTCCGTTTCCTTCCAAGATATAGATGTACCTGAAAAAGAAAACACATTTTAAATAATAACTTCAAACAATAACATCAAACATTTTTTACATTTTCGCAATTCTTACCGCCATATTTTTTGCTCCAAACCCTTTTCTTCCTTGAGGATGTTTCTTGTCTTTCCTCGGCTCGTGTGGCGGGACAAATTTATCTTGCGTTTCCTTCCAAGATATAGATGTACCTGAAAAAGAAAAGACATTTTAAATAATAACTTCAAACAATAACATCAAACATTTTTTAAATTTTCGCAAGTCTTAACTACAAATTTTTTGATCCATCCATTTTCTTCCTTGAGGATGTTTCTTCTCTTCCCTCGGGTCGTGTGGCGGGACAAATTTATCTTGCGCGTCCTTCCAAGATATAGATGTACCTGAAAGAGAAAAGACATTTTAAATAATAACTTCAAACAATGACATCAAACATTTTTTACATTTTCGCAAGTCTTACCGCCATCTTTTTTGCTCCATCCCTTCTCTTCCATGAGGATGTTTCTTGTCTTCCCTCGGCTCGTGTGGCGGGACAAATTTATCTTCCGCGTCCTTCCAAGGTACAAATGTACCTGAAAAAGAAAAGACATTTCAAATAATAACTTCATACCATAACATCAAGCATTTTTTACATTTTCGCAAGTCTTACCGCCATCTTTTTTGCTCCATCCCTTCTCTTCCTTGAGGATGTTTCTTGTCTTCCCTCGGCTCGTGTGGTGGGACAAATTTATCTTGCGTGTCCTTCCAAGATATAGATGTACCTGAAAAAGAAAATACATTTTAAATAATAACTTCATTTAATAACATCAAACATTTTTTACATTTTCGCAAGTCTTACCGCCATCTTTTTTGATCCGTCCCTTCTCTTCCTTGAGGATGTTTCTTGTCTTCCCTCGGCTCATGTGGCGGGACAAATTTATCTTCCGCGTCCTTCCAAGGTACAAATGTACCTGAAAAAGAAAAGACATTTCAAATAATAACTTCATACCATAACATCAAACATTTTTTACATTTTCGCAAGTCTTACCGCCATCTTTTTTGATCCATCCATTTTCTTCCTTGAGGATGTTTCTTGTCTTCCCTCGGGTCGTGTGGCGGGAAAAATTTATCTTGCGTGTCCTTCCAAGATATAGATGTACCTGAAAAAGAAAAGACATTTTAAATAATAACTTCATTTAATAACATCAAACATTTTTTACATTTTCGCAAGTCTTACCGCCATCTTTTTTGATCCGTCCCTTCTCTTCCTTGAGGATGTTTCTTGTCTTCCCTCGGCTCATGTGGCGGGACAAATTTATCTTGCGTGTCCTTCCAAGGTATAGATGTACCTGAAAAAGAAAAGACAGTTTAAATAATACCTTCAAACAATAACATCAAACATTTTTTACATTTTCGCAAGTCTTACCGCCATCTTTTTTGCTCCATCCCTTCTCTTCCTTGTGCATGTTTCTTCTCTTTTCTCGGCTCGTGTGGCGGGACAAATTTATCTCTTGTGTCCTTCCAAGATATAGATGTACCTGAAAAAGAAAGGCATTTTAAATGATAACTTCAAACAATAACATCAAATATTTTTTACATTTTCGCAAGTCTTACCGGCATCTTTTTTGCTCCATCCCTTCTCTTCCATGAGGATGTTTCTTGTCTTCAATCGGCTCGTGTGGCGGGACAAATTTATTTTGCGTGTAATTCCAAGATATAGATGTACCTGAAAAAGAAAAGACATTTTAAATAATAACTTCATACGATAACATCAAACATTTTTTCATTTTCGCAAGTCTTACCGCCATCTTTTTTGCTCCATCCCTTCTCTTCCTTGAGCATGTTTCTTTCCTTCCCTCGGCTCGTATGGCGGGACAAATTTATCTTCCGTTTCCTTCCAAGATATAGATGTACCTGAAAAAGAAAACACATTTTAAATAATAACTTCAAACAATAACATCAAACATTTTTTACATTTTCGCAATTCTTACCGCCATATTTTTTGCTCCAAACCCTTTTCTTCCTTGAGGATGTTTCTTGTCTTTCCTCGGCTCGTGTGGCGGGACAAATTTATCTTGCGTTTCCTTCCAAGATATAGATGTACCTGAAAAAGAAAAGACATTTTAAATAATAACTTCAAACAATAACATCAAACATTTTTTAAATTTTCGCAAGTCTTAACGACAAATTTTTTGATCCATCCATTTTCTTCCTTGAGGATGTTTCTTGTCTTCCCTCGGCTCGTGTGGCGGGACAAATTTATCTTGCGTTTCCTTCCAAGATATAGATGTACCTGAAAAAGAAAAGACATTTTAAATAATAACTTCAAACAATAACATCAAACATTTTTTACATTTTTGTAAGTCTTACCGCCATCTTTTTTGCGCCATCCCTTCTCTTCCTTGAGGATGTTTCTTGTCTTCCCTCGGCTCGTGTGGCGGGACAAATTTATCTTGCGTGTCCTTCCAAGATATAGATGTACCTGAAAAAGAAAAGATATTTTAAATAATAACTTCAAACAGTAACATCAAACATTTTTTACATTTTCGCAAGTCTTACCGCCATCTTTTTTGCTCCATCCCTTCTCTTCCTTGAGGATGTTTCTTGTCTTCCCTCGGATCGTGTGGCAGGACAAATTTATCTTGCGTGTCCTTCCAAGGTATAGATGTACCTGAAAAAGAAAAGAGATTTTAAATAATAAATTTAAACAATAACATCAAACATTTTTTAAATTTTTGCAAGTCTTACCGCCATCTTTTTTGCTCCATCTCTTCTCTTCCTTGAGGACGTTTCTTGTCCTCCCTCGGCTCGTGTGGCGGGACAAATTTATCTTGCGTGTCCTTCCAAGATATAGATGTACCTGAAAAAGAAAAGACATTTTAAATAATAACTTCATACAATAACATCAAACATTTTTTACATTTTCGCAAGTCTTACCGCCATCTTTTTTGCTCCATCCCTTCTCTTCCATGAGGATGTTTCTTGTCTTCCCTCGGCTCGTGTGGCGGGACAAATTTATCTTTCGTGTCCTTCCAAGATTTAGATGTACCTGAAAAAGAAAAGACATTTTAAATAATAACTTCAAACAGTAACATCAAACATTTTTTACATTTTCGCAAGTCTTACCGCCATCTTTTTTGCTCCATCCCTTCTCTTCCTTGAGCATGTTTCTTCTCTTCTCTCGGCTGGTGTGGCGGGACAAATTTATCTTGCGTGTCCTTCCAAGATATAGATGTACCTGAAAAAGAAATGACATTTTAAATAATAACAACAAACAATAACATCAAACATTTTTTACATTTTCGCAAGTCTTACCGCCATCTTTTTTGCTCCATCCCTTCTCTTCCTTGAGGATGCTTCTTTTCTTCCCTCGGCTCGTGTGGCGGGAAAATTTATCTTGCGTGTCCTTCCAAAATATAGATGTACCTGAAAAAGAAAAGACATTTTAAATAATAATTCAAACAATGACATTAAAATTTTTTTACATTTTCGCAAGTCTTACCGCCATCTTTTTTGCTCCATCCCTTCTCTTCCATGAGGATGTTTCTTGTCTTCCCTCGGCTCGTGTGGCGGGACAAATTTATCTTCCGCGTCCTTCCAAGGTACAAATGTACCTGAAAAAGAAAAGACATTTCAAATAATAACTTCATACCATAACATCAAGCATTTTTTACATTTTCGCAAGTTTTACCGCCATCTTTTTTGCTCCATCCCTTCTCTTCCTTGAGGATGTTTCTTGTCTTCCCTCGGCTCGTGTGGTGGGACAAATTTATCTTGCGTGTCCTTCCAAGATATAGATGTACCTGAAAAAGAAAATACATTTTAAATAATAACTTCATACAATATCAAACATTTTTTACATTTTCGCAAGTCTTACCGCCATCTTTTTTGATCCATCCATTTTCTTCCTTGAGGATGTTTCTTGTCTTTCCTCGGGTCGTGTGGCGGGAAAAATTTATCTTGCGTGTCCTTCCAAGATATAGATGTACCTGAAAAAGAAAAGACATTTTAAATAATAACTTCATTTAATAACATCAAACATTTTTTACATTTTCGCAAGTCTTACCGCCATCTTTTTTGATCCGTCCCTTCTCTTCCTTGAGGATGTTTCTTGTCTTCCCTCGGCTCATGTGGCGGGACAAATTTATCTTGCGTGTCCTTCCAAGGTATAGATGTACCTGAAAAAGAAAAGACAGTTTAAATAATACCTTCAAACAATAACATCAAACATTTTTTACATTTTCGCAAGTCTTACCGCCATCTTTTTTGCTCCATCCCTTCTCTTCCTTGTGCATGTTTCTTCTCTTTTCTCGGCTCGTGTGGCGGGACAAATTTATCTCTTGTGTCCTTCCAAGATATAGATGTACCTGAAAAAGAAAGGCATTTTAAATGATAACTTCAAACAATAACATCAAATATTTTTTACATTTTCGCAAGTCTTACCGGCATCTTTTTTGCTCCATCCCTTCTCTTCCATGAGGATGTTTCTTGTCTTCAATCGGCTCGTGTGGCGGGACAAATTTATTTTGCGTGTAATTCCAAGATATAGATGTACCTGAAAAAGAAAAGACATTTTAAATAATAACTTCATACGATAACATCAAACATTTTTTCATTTTCGCAAGTCTTACCGCCATCTTTTTTGCTCCATCCCTTCTCTTCCTTGAGCATGTTTCTTTCCTTCCCTCGGCTCGTATGGCGGGACAAATTTATCTTCCGTTTCCTTCCAAGATATAGATGTACCTGAAAAAGAAAACACATTTTAAATAATAACTTCAAACAATAACATCAAACATTTTTTACATTTTCGCAATTCTTACCGCCATATTTTTTGCTCCAAACCCTTTTCTTCCTTGAGGATGTTTCTTGTCTTTCCTCGGCTCGTGTGGCGGGACAAATTTATCTTGCGTTTCCTTCCAAGATATAGATGTACCTGAAAAAGAAAAGACATTTTAAATAATAACTTCAAACAATAACATCAAACATTTTTTAAATTTTCGCAAGTCTTAACGACAAATTTTTTGATCCATCCATTTTCTTCCTTGAGGATGTTTCTTGTCTTCCCTCGGCTCGTGTGGCGGGACAAATTTATCTTGCGTTTCCTTCCAAGATATAGATGTACCTGAAAAAGAAAAGACATTTTAAATAATAACTTCAAACAATAACATCAAACATTTTTTACATTTTTGTAAGTCTTACCGCCATCTTTTTTGCGCCATCCCTTCTCTTCCTTGAGGATGTTTCTTGTCTTCCCTCGGCTCGTGTGGCGGGACAAATTTATCTTGCGTGTCCTTCCAAGATATAGATGTACCTGAAAAAGAAAAGATATTTTAAATAATAACTTCAAACAGTAACATCAAACATTTTTTACATTTTCGCAAGTCTTACCGCCATCTTTTTTGCTCCATCCCTTCTCTTCCTTGAGGATGTTTCTTGTCTTCCCTCGGATCGTGTGGCAGGACAAATTTATCTTGCGTGTCCTTCCAAGGTATAGATGTACCTGAAAAAGAAAAGAGATTTTAAATAATAAATTTAAACAATAACATCAAACATTTTTTAAATTTTTGCAAGTCTTACCGCCATCTTTTTTGCTCCATCTCTTCTCTTCCTTGAGGACGTTTCTTGTCCTCCCTCGGCTCGTGTGGCGGGACAAATTTATCTTGCGTGTCCTTCCAAGATATAGATGTACCTGAAAAAGAAAAGACATTTTAAATAATAACTTCATACAATAACATCAAACATTTTTTACATTTTCGCAAGTCTTACCGCCATCTTTTTTGCTCCATCCCTTCTCTTCCATGAGGATGTTTCTTGTCTTCCCTCGGCTCGTGTGGCGGGACAAATTTATCTTTCGTGTCCTTCCAAGATTTAGATGTACCTGAAAAAGAAAAGACATTTTAAATAATAACTTCAAACAGTAACATCAAACATTTTTTACATTTTCGCAAGTCTTACCGCCATCTTTTTTGCTCCATCCCTTCTCTTCCTTGAGCATGTTTCTTCTCTTCTCTCGGCTGGTGTGGCGGGACAAATTTATCTTGCGTGTCCTTCCAAGATATAGATGTACCTGAAAAAGAAATGACATTTTAAATAATAACAACAAACAATAACATCAAACATTTTTTACATTTTCGCAAGTCTTACCGCCATCTTTTTTGCTCCATCCCTTCTCTTCCTTGAGGATGCTTCTTGTCTTCCCTCGGCTCGTGTGGCGGGAAAATTTATCTTGCGTGTCCTTCCAAAATATAGATGTACCTGAAAAAGAAAAGACATTTTAAATAATAATTCAAACAATGACATTAAAATTTTTTTACATTTTCGCAAGTCTTACCGCCATCTTTTTTGATCCATCCAATTTCTTCCTTGAGGATGTTTCTTGTCTTCCCTCGGATCGTGTGGCGGGACAAATTTATCTTGCTTGTCCTTCCAAGGTATAGATGTACCTGAAAAAAAAAGAGATTTTAAATAATAAATTTAAACAATAACATCAAACATTTTTTACATTTTCGCAAGTCTTATCGGCATCTTTTTTGCTCCATCCCTTCTTTTCCATGAGGATGTTTCTTGTCTTCAATCGGCTCGTGTGGCGGGAGAAATTTATCTTGCGTGTAATTCCAAGATATACATGTACCTGAAAAAGAAAAGACATTTTAAATAATAACTTCATACGATAACATCAAACATTTTTTACAATTTCGCAAGTCTTACCGCCATCTTTTTTGCTCCATCCCTTCTCTTCCTTAAGCAATTTTCTTTTCTTCCCTCGGCTCGTGTGGTGGGACAAATTTATCTAGCGTGTCCTTCCAAGATATAGATGTACCTGAAAAAGAAAAGACATTTTAAATAAAAACTTCATACAATAACATCGAACATTTTTTACATTTTCGCAAGTCTTACCGCCATCTTTTTTGCTCCATCCCTTCTCTTCCTTGAGCAATTTTCTTTTCTTCCCTCGGCTCGTGTGGCGGGACAAATTTATCTTGCATGTCCTTCCAAGGTATAGATGTACCTGAAAAAGAAAAGACATTTTAAATAATAACTTCAAACAATAACATCAAACATTTTTTACATTTTCGCAAGTCTTACCGCCATCTTTTTTGATCCATCCATTTTCTTCCTTGAGGATGTTTCTTGTCTTCCCTCGAATCGTGTGGCGGGACAAATTTATCTTGCGTGTCCTTCCAAGGTATAGATGTACCTGAAAAAGAAAAGGCATTTTAAATAATAACTTCAAACAATAACATCAAACATTTTTTACATTTTCGCAAGTCTTACCGCCATATTTTTTGATCCATCCATTTTCTTCCTTGAGGATGTTTCTTGTCTTCCCTCGGGTCGTGTGGCGGGACAAATTTATCTTGCGTGTCCTTCATGGAGATGTACCTGAAAAAGAAAAGATATTTTAAATAATAACTTCATACAATAACATCAAACATTTTTTACATTTTCGCAAGTCTTACCGCCATCTTTTCTGCTCCATCCCTTCTCATCCATGAGGATGTTTCTTGTCTTTTCTCGGCTCGTGTGGCGGGACAAATTTATCTTGCGTGTCTTTCCAAGATATAGATGAACCTGAGAAAGAAAAGACATTTTAAATAATAACTTCAAACAATATCAAAAATTTTTTACATTTCCGCAAGACTTACCGCCATCTTTTTTGCTCCATCCCTTCTCTTCCTTGAGGATGTTTCTTGTCTTCCCTCGGCTCGAGTGGCGGGACAAATTTATCTTGCGTGTCCTTCCAAGGTATAGGTTTACCTGAAAAATAAAAGACATTTTAAATAATACCTTCAAACAATAACATCAAACATTTTTTACATTTTCGCAAGTCTTACCGCCATCTTTTTTGCTCCAACCCTTCTCTTCCTTGAGGATGTTTCTTGTCGTCCCTCGGCTCGTGTGGCGGGACAAATTTATCTTGCGTTTTCTTCCAAGATATAGATGCACCTGAAAAAGAAAAGACATTTTAAATAATACCTTCAAACAATAACATCAAACATTTTTTACATTTTCGCAAGTCTTACCGCGATCTTTTTTGCTCCATCCCTTCTCTTCCTTGAGGATGTTTCTTGTCTTCCCTCGGCTCGTGTGGCGGGACAAATATATCTTGCGTGACCTACCAAGGTATAGATGTACCTAAAAAGAAAAGACATATTAAATAATAACTTCAAACAATAACATCAAACATTTTTTACATTTTTGTAAGTCTTACCGCCATCTTTTTTGCTCCATCCCTTCTCTTCCTTGAGGATGTTTCTTGTCTTCCCTCGGCTCATGTGGCGGGACAAATTTATCTTGCGTGTCCTTCCAAGATATAGATGTACCTGAAAAAGAAAAGACATTTTAAATAATAACTTCATACAATAACATCAAACATTTTTTACATTTTCGCAAGTCTTACCGCCATCTTTTTTGCTCCATCCCTTCTCTTCCTTGAGGATGTTTCTTGTCTTCCCTCGGCTCGTGTGGCGGGACAAATTTATCTTGCGTGTCCTTCCAAAATATAGATGTGCCTGAAAAAGAAAAGACATTTTAAATAATAACTTCAAACAATGACATAAAATTTTTTTTACATTTTCGCAAGTCTTACCGCCATCTTTTTTGATCCATCCATTTTCTTCCTTGAGGATGTTTCTTGTCTTCCCTCGGATCGTGTGGCGGGACAAATTTATCTTGCGTGTCCTTCCAAGATACAAATGTGCCTGAAAAAGAAAAGACATTTTAAATAATAACTTCAAACAATAACATCAAACAGTTTTTACATTTTTGTAAGTCTTACCGCCATCTTTTTTGCTCCATCCCTTCTCTTCCTTGAGGATGTTTCTTGTCTTCCCTCGGCTCGTGTGGCGGGACAAATTTATCTTCCGCGTCCTTCCAAGGTACAAATGTACCTGAAAAAGAAAAGACATTTCAAATAATAACTTCATACCATAACATCAAGCATTTTTTACATTTTCGCAAGTCTTACCGCCATCTTTTTTGCTCCATCCCTTCTCTTCCTTGAGGATGTTTCTTGTCTTCCCTCGGCTCGTGTGGTGGGACAAATTTATCTTGCGTGTCCTTCCAAGATATAGATGTACCTGAAAAAGAAAATACATTTTAAATAATAACTTCATACAATAACATCAAACATTTTTTACATTTTCGCAAGTCTTACCGCCATCTTTTTTGTTCCATCCATTTTCTTCCTTGAGGATGTTTCTTGTCTTCCCTCGGGTCGTGTGGCGGGAAAAATTTATCTTGCGTGTCCTTCCAAGATATAGATGTACCTGAAAAAGAAAAGACATTTTAAATAATAACTTCATTTAATAACATCAAACATTTTTTGCATTTTCGCTAGTCTTACCGCCATCTTCTTTCTCCATCCCTTCTCTTCCATGAGGATGTTTCTTGTCTTCGCTCGGCTCGTGTGGCGGGACAAATTTATCATGCGTGTCCTTCCAAGATATAGATGTACCTGAAAAAGAAAAGACATTTTAAATAATAACTTCAAAGAATAACATAAAAAAATTTTTACATTTTCGCAAGTCTTACCGCCATCTTTTTTGATCCATCCCTTCTCTTCCTTGAGGATGTTTCTTGTCTTCCCTCGGCTCATGTGGCTGGACAAATTTATCTTGCGTGTCCTTCCAAGGTATAGATGTACCTGAAAAAGAAAAGAGATTTTAAATAATAAATTTAAACAATAACATCAAACATTTTTTAAATTTTTGCAAGTCTTACCGCCATCTTTTTTGCTCCATCTCTTCTCTTCCTTGAGGACGTTTCTTGTCCTCCCTCGGCTCGTGTGGCGGGACAAATTTATCTTGCGTGTCCTTCCAAGATATAGATGTACCTGAAAAAGAAAAGACATTTTAAATAATAACTTCATACAATAACATCAAACATTTTTTACATTTTCGCAAGTCTTACCGCCATCTTTTTTGCTCCATCCCTTCTCTTCCATGAGGATGTTTCTTGTCTTCCCTCGGCTCGTGTGGCGGGACAAATTTATCTTTCGTGTCCTTCCAAGATTTAGATGTACCTGAAAAAGAAAAGACATTTTAAATAATAACTTCAAACAGTAACATCAAACATTTTTTACATTTTCGCAAGTCTTACCGCCATCTTTTTTGCTCCATCCCTTCTCTTCCTTGAGCATGTTTCTTCTCTTCTCTCGGCTGGTGTGGCGGGACAAATTTATCTTGCGTGTCCTTCCAAGATATAGATGTACCTGAAAAAGAAATGACATTTTAAATAATAACAACAAACAATAACATCAAACATTTTTTACATTTTCGCAAGTCTTACCGCCATCTTTTTTGCTCCATCCCTTCTCTTCCTTGAGGATGCTTCTTTTCTTAACTCGGCTCGTGTGGCGGGAAAATTTATCTTGCGTGTCCTTCCAAAATATAGATGTACCTGAAAAAGAAAAGACATTTTAAATAATAATTCAAACAATGACATTAAAATTTTTTTACATTTTCGCAAGTCTTACCGCCATCTTTTTTGCTCCATCCCCTCTCTTCCATGAGGATGTTTCTTGTCTTCCCTCGGCTCGTGTGGCGGGACAAATTTATCTTCCGCGTCCTTCCAAGGTACAAATGTACCTGAAAAAGAAAAGACATTTCAAATAATAACTTCATACCATAACATCAAGCATTTTTTACATTTTCGCAAGTCTTACCGCCATCTTTTTTGCTCCATCCCTTCTCTTCCTTGAGGATGTTTCTTGTCTTCCCTCGGCTCGTGTGGTGGGACAAATTTATCTTGCGTGTCCTTCCAAGATATAGATGTACCTGAAAAAGAAAATACATTTTAAATAATAACTTCATACAATAACATCAAACATTTTTTACATTTTCGCAAGTCTTACCGCCATCTTTTTTGATCCATCCATTTTCTTCCTTGAGGATGTTTCTTGTCTTTCCTCGGGTCGTGTGGCGGGAAAAATTTATCTTGCGTGTCCTTCCAAGATATAGATGTACCTGAAAAAGAAAAGACATTTTAAATAATAACTTCATTTAATAACATCAAACATTTTTTACATTTTCGCAAGTCTTACCGCCATCTTTTTTGATCCGTCCCTTCTCTTCCTTGAGGATGTTTCTTGTCTTCCCTCGGCTCATGTGGCGGGACAAATTTATCTTGCGTGTCCTTCCAAGGTATAGATGTACCTGAAAAAGAAAAGACAGTTTAAATAATACCTTCAAACAATAACATCAAATATTTTTTACATTTTCGCAAGTCTTACCGCCATCTTTTTTGCTCCATCCCTTCTCTTCCTTGTGCATGTTTCTTCTCTTTTCTCGGCTCGTGTGGCGGGACAAATTTATCTCTTGTGTCCTTCCAAGATATAGATGTACCTGAAAAAGAAAGGCATTTTAAATGATAACTTCAAACAATAACATCAAATATTTTTTACATTTTCGCAAGTCTTACCGGCATCTTTTTTGCTCCATCCCTTCTCTTCCATGAGGATGTTTCTTGTCTTCAATCGGCTCGTGTGGCGGGACAAATTTATTTTGCGTGTAATTCCAAGATATAGATGTACCTGAAAAAGAAAAGACATTTTAAATAATAACTTCATACGATAACATCAAACATTTTTTCATTTTCGCAAGTCTTACCGCCATCTTTTTTGCTCCATCCCTTCTCTTCCTTGAGCATGTTTCTTTCCTTCCCTCGGCTCGTATGGCGGGACAAATTTATCTTCCGTTTCCTTCCAAGATATAGATGTACCTGAAAAAGAAAACACATTTTAAATAATAACTTCAAACAATAACATCAAACATTTTTTACATTTTCGCAATTCTTACCGCCATATTTTTTGCTCCAAACCCTTTTCTTCCTTGAGGATGTTTCTTGTCTTTCCTCGGCTCGTGTGGCGGGACAAATTTATCTTGCGTTTCCTTCCAAGATATAGATGTACCTGAAAAAGAAAAGACATTTTAAATAATAACTTCAAACAATAACATCAAACATTTTTTAAATTTTCGCAAGTCTTAACGACAAATTTTTTGATCCATCCATTTTCTTCCTTGAGGATGTTTCTTGTCTTCCCTCGGCTCGTGTGGCGGGACAAATTTATCTTGCGTTTCCTTCCAAGATATAGATGTACCTGAAAAAGAAAAGACATTTTAAATAATAACTTCAAACAATAACATCAAACATTTTTTACATTTTTGTAAGTCTTACCGCCATCTTTTTTGCGCCATCCCTTCTCTTCCTTGAGGATGTTTCTTGTCTTCCCTCGGCTCGTGTGGCGGGACAAATTTATCTTGCGTGTCCTTCCAAGATATAGATGTACCTGAAAAAGAAAAGATATTTTAAATAATAACTTCAAACAGTAACATCAAACATTTTTTACATTTTCGCAAGTCTTACCGCCATCTTTTTTGCTCCATCCCTTCTCTTCCTTGAGGATGTTTCTTGTCTTCCCTCGGATCGTGTGGCAGGACAAATTTATCTTGCGTGTCCTTCCAAGGTATAGATGTACCTGAAAAAGAAAAGAGATTTTAAATAATAAATTTAAACAATAACATCAAACATTTTTTTAATTTTTGCAAGTCTTACCGCCATCTTTTTTGCTCCATCTCTTCTCTTCCTTGAGGACGTTTCTTGTCCTCCCTCGGCTCGTGTGGCGGGACAAATTTATCTTGCGTGTCCTTCCAAGATATAGATGTACCTGAAAAAGAAAAGACATTTTAAATAATAACTTCATACAATAACATCAAACATTTTTTACATTTTCGCAAGTCTTACCGCCATCTTTTTTGCTCCATCCCTTCTCTTCCATGAGGATGTTTCTTGTCTTCCCTCGGCTCGTGTGGCGGGACAAATTTATCTTTCGTGTCCTTCCAAGATTTAGATGTACCTGAAAAAGAAAAGACATTTTAAATAATAACTTCAAACAGTAACATCAAACATTTTTTACATTTTCGCAAGTCTTACCGCCATCTTTTTTGCTCCATCCCTTCTCTTCCTTGAGCATGTTTCTTCTCTTCTCTCGGCTGGTGTGGCGGGACAAATTTATCTTGCGTGTCCTTCCAAGATATAGATGTACCTGAAAAAGAAATGACATTTTAAATAATAACAACAAACAATAACATCAAACATTTTTTACATTTTCGCAAGTCTTACCGCCATCTTTTTTGCTCCATCCCTTCTCTTCCTTGAGGATGCTTCTTGTCTTCCCTCGGCTCGTGTGGCGGGAAAATTTATCTTGCGTGTCCTTCCAAAATATAGATGTACCTGAAAAAGAAAAGACATTTTAAATAATAATTCAAACAATGACATTAAAATTTTTTTACATTTTCGCAAGTCTTACCGCCATCTTTTTTGATCCATCCAATTTCTTCCTTGAGGATGTTTCTTGTCTTCCCTCGGATCGTGTGGCGGGACAAATTTATCTTGCTTGTCCTTCCAAGGTATAGATGTACCTGAAAAAAAAAGAGATTTTAAATAATAAATTTAAACAATAACATCAAACATTTTTTACATTTTCGCAAGTCTTATCGGCATCTTTTTTGCTCCATCCCTTCTTTTCCATGAGGATGTTTCTTGTCTTCAATCGGCTCGTGTGGCGGGAGAAATTTATCTTGCGTGTAATTCCAAGATATACATGTACCTGAAAAAGAAAAGACATTTTAAATAATAACTTCATACGATAACATCAAACATTTTTTACAATTTCGCAAGTCTTACCGCCATCTTTTTTGCTCCATCCCTTCTCTTCCTTAAGCAATTTTCTTTTCTTCCCTCGGCTCGTGTGGTGGGACAAATTTATCTAGCGTGTCCTTCCAAGATATAGATGTACCTGAAAAAGAAAAGACATTTTAAATAAAAACTTCATACAATAACATCGAACATTTTTTACATTTTCGCAAGTCTTACCGCCATCTTTTTTGCTCCATCCCTTCTCTTCCTTGAGCAATTTTCTTTTCTTCCCTCGGCTCGTGTGGCGGGACAAATTTATCTTGCATGTCCTTCCAAGGTATAGATGTACCTGAAAAAGAAAAGACATTTTAAATAATAACTTCAAACAATAACATCAAACATTTTTTACATTTTCGCAAGTCTTACCGCCATCTTTTTTGATCCATCCATTTTCTTCCTTGAGGATGTTTCTTGTCTTCCCTCGAATCGTGTGGCGGGACAAATTTATCTTGCGTGTCCTTCCAAGGTATAGATGTACCTGAAAAAGAAAAGGCATTTTAAATAATAACTTCAAACAATAACATCAAACATTTTTTACATTTTCGCAAGTCTTACCGCCATATTTTTTGATCCATCCATTTTCTTCCTTGAGGATGTTTCTTGTCTTCCCTCGGGTCGTGTGGCGGGACAAATTTATCTTGCGTGTCCTTCATGGAGATGTACCTGAAAAAGAAAAGATATTTTAAATAATAACTTCATACAATAACATCAAACATTTTTTACATTTTCGCAAGTCTTACCGCCATCTTTTCTGCTCCATCCCTTCTCATCCATGAGGATGTTTCTTGTCTTTTCTCGGCTCGTGTGGCGGGACAAATTTATCTTGCGTGTCTTTCCAAGATATAGATGAACCTGAGAAAGAAAAGACATTTTAAATAATAACTTCAAACAATATCAAAAATTTTTTACATTTCCGCAAGACTTACCGCCATCTTTTTTGCTCCATCCCTTCTCTTCCTTGAGGATGTTTCTTGTCTTCCCTCGGCTCGAGTGGCGGGACAAATTTATCTTGCGTGTCCTTCCAAGGTATAGGTTTACCTGAAAAATAAAAGACATTTTAAATAATACCTTCAAACAATAACATCAAACATTTTTTACATTTTCGCAAGTCTTACCGCCATCTTTTTTGCTCCAACCCTTCTCTTCCTTGAGGATGTTTCTTGTCGTCCCTCGGCTCGTGTGGCGGGACAAATTTATCTTGCGTTTTCTTCCAAGATATAGATGCACCTGAAAAAGAAAAGACATTTTAAATAATACCTTCAAACAATAACATCAAACATTTTTTACATTTTCGCAAGTCTTACCGCGATCTTTTTTGCTCCATCCCTTCTCTTCCTTGAGGATGTTTCTTGTCTTCCCTCGGCTCGTGTGGCGGGACAAATATATCTTGCGTGACCTACCAAGGTATAGATGTACCTAAAAAGAAAAGACATATTAAATAATAACTTCAAACAATAACATCAAACATTTTTTACATTTTTGTAAGTCTTACCGCCATCTTTTTTGCTCCATCCCTTCTCTTCCTTGAGGATGTTTCTTGTCTTCCCTCGGCTCATGTGGCGGGACAAATTTATCTTGCGTGTCCTTCCAAGATATAGATGTACCTGAAAAAGAAAAGACATTTTAAATAATAACTTCATACAATAACATCAAACATTTTTTACATTTTCGCAAGTCTTACCGCCATCTTTTTTGCTCCATCCCTTCTCTTCCTTGAGGATGTTTCTTGTCTTCCCTCGGCTCGTGTGGCGGGACAAATTTATCTTGCGTGTCCTTCCAAAATATAGATGTGCCTGAAAAAGAAAAGACATTTTAAATAATAACTTCAAACAATGACATAAAATTTTTTTTACATTTTCGCAAGTCTTACCGCCATCTTTTTTGATCCATCCATTTTCTTCCTTGAGGATGTTTCTTGTCTTCCCTCGGATCGTGTGGCGGGACAAATTTATCTTGCGTGTCCTTCCAAGATACAAATGTGCCTGAAAAAGAAAAGACATTTTAAATAATAACTTCAAACAATAACATCAAACAGTTTTTACATTTTTGTAAGTCTTACCGCCATCTTTTTTGCTCCATCCCTTCTCTTCCTTGAGGATGTTTCTTGTCTTCCCTCGGCTCGTGTGGCGGGACAAATTTATCTTCCGCGTCCTTCCAAGGTACAAATGTACCTGAAAAAGAAAAGACATTTCAAATAATAACTTCATACCATAACATCAAGCATTTTTTACATTTTCGCAAGTCTTACCGCCATCTTTTTTGCTCCATCCCTTCTCTTCCTTGAGGATGTTTCTTGTCTTCCCTCGGCTCGTGTGGTGGGACAAATTTATCTTGCGTGTCCTTCCAAGATATAGATGTACCTGAAAAAGAAAATACATTTTAAATAATAACTTCATACAATAACATCAAACATTTTTTACATTTTCGCAAGTCTTACCGCCATCTTTTTTGTTCCATCCATTTTCTTCCTTGAGGATGTTTCTTGTCTTCCCTCGGGTCGTGTGGCGGGAAAAATTTATCTTGCGTGTCCTTCCAAGATATAGATGTACCTGAAAAAGAAAAGACATTTTAAATAATAACTTCATTTAATAACATCAAACATTTTTTGCATTTTCGCTAGTCTTACCGCCATCTTCTTTCTCCATCCCTTCTCTTCCATGAGGATGTTTCTTGTCTTCGCTCGGCTCGTGTGGCGGGACAAATTTATCATGCGTGTCCTTCCAAGATATAGATGTACCTGAAAAAGAAAAGACATTTTAAATAATAACTTCAAAGAATAACATAAAAAAATTTTTACATTTTCGCAAGTCTTACCGCCATCTTTTTTGATCCATCCCTTCTCTTCCTTGAGGATGTTTCTTGTCTTCCCTCGGCTCATGTGGCTGGACAAATTTATCTTGCGTGTCCTTCCAAGGTATAGATGTACCTGAAAAAGAAAAGACAGTTTAAATAATACCTTCAAACAATAACATCAAACATTTTTTACATTTTCGCAAGTCTTACCGCCATATTTTTTGCTCCATCCATTTTCTTCCTTGAGGATGTTTCCTTTCTTCCCTCGGCTCGCGTGGCGGGACAAATTTATCTTGCGTTTCCTTCCAAGATATAGATGTGCCTAAAAAAGAAAGGCATTTTAAATGATAACTTCAAACAATAACATCAAATATTTTTTACATTTTCGCAAGTCTTACCGCCATCTTTTTTGCTCCATCCCTTCTCTTCCTTGTGCATGTTTCTTCTCTTTTCTCGGCTCGTGTGGCGGGACAAATTTATCTCTTGTGTCCTTCCAAGATATAGATGTACCTGAAAAAGAAAGGCATTTTAAATGATAACTTCAAACAATAACATCAAATATTTTTTACATTTTCGCAAGTCTTACCGCCATCTTTTTTGCTCCAACCCTTCTCTTCCTTGAGGATGTTTCTTGTCGTCCCTCGGCTCGTGTGGCGGGACAAATTTATCTTGCGCGTTCTTCCAAGATATAGATGTACCTGAAAAAGAAAAGACATTTTAAATAATAACTTCAAACAATGACATCAAACATTTTTTACATTTTCGCAAGTCTTACCGCCATCTTTTTTGCTCCATATCTTCTCTTCCATGAGGATGTTTCTTGTCTTCCCTCGGCTCGTGTGGCGGGACAAATTTATCTTCCGCGTCCTTCCAAGGTACAAATGTACCTGAAAAAGAAAAGACATTTCAAATAATAACTTCATACCATAACATCAAGCATTTTTTACATTTTCGCAAGTCTTACCGCCATCTTTTTTGCTCCATCCCTTCTCTTCCTTGAGGATGTTTCTTGTCTTCCCTCGGCTCGTGTGGTGGGACAAATTTATCTTGCGTGTCCTTCCAAGGTATAGATGTACCTGAAAAAGAAAAGACAGTTTAAATAATACCTTCATACAATAACATCAAACATTTTTTACATTTTCGCAAGTCTTACCGCCATCTTTTTTGCTCCATCCCTTCTCTTCCTTTAGGATGTTTCTTGTCTTCCCTCGGCTCGTGTGGCGGGACAAATTTATCTTGCGTGTCCTTCCAAAATATAGATGTGCCTGAAAAAGAAAAGACATTTTAAATAATAACTTCAAACAATGACATAAAATTTTTTTTACATTTTCGCAAGTCTTACCGCCATCTTTTTTGATCCATCCATTTTCTTCCTTGAGGATGTTTCTTGTCTTCCCTCGGCTCGTGTGGCGGGACAAATTTATCTTGCGTGTCCTTCCAAGATACAAATGTGCCTGAAAAAGAAAAGACATTTTAAATAATAACTTCAAACAATAACATCAAACAGTTTTTACATTTTTGTAAGTCTTACCGCCATCTTTTTTGCTCCATCCCTTCTCTTCCTTGAGGATGTTTCTTGTCTTCCCTCGGCTCGTGTGGCGGGACAAATTTATCTTCCGCGTCCTTCCAAGGTACAAATGTACCTGATAAAGAAAAGACATTTCAAATAATAACTTCATACCATAACATCAAGCATTTTTTACATTTTCGCAAGTCTTACCGCCATCTTTTTTGCTCCATCCCTTCTCTTCCTTGAGGATGTTTCTTGTCTTCCCTCGGCTCGTGTGGTGGGACAAATTTATCTTGCGTGTCCTTCCAAGATATAGATGTACCTGAAAAAGAAAATACATTTTAAATAATAACTTCATACAATAACATCAAACATATTTTACATTTTCGCAAGTCTTACCGCCATCTTTTTTGATCCATCCATTTTCTTCCTTGAGGATGTTTCTTGTCTTCCCTCGGGTCGTGTGGCGGGAAAAATTTATCTTGCGTGTCCTTCCAAGATATAGATGTACCTGAAAAAGAAAAGACATTTTAAATAATAACTTCATTTAATAACATCAAACATTTTTTGCATTTTCGCTAGTCTTACCGCCATCTTCTTTCTCCATCCCTTCTCTTCCATGAGGATGTTTCTTGTCTTCGCTCGGCTCGTGTGGCGGGACAAATTTATCATGCGTGTCCTTCCAAGATATAGATGTACCTGAAAAAGAAAAGACATTTTAAATAATAACTTCAAAGAATAACATAAAAAAATTTTTACATTTTCGCAAGTCTTACCGCCATCTTTTTTGATCCATCCCTTCTCTTCCTTGAGGATGTTTCTTGTCTTCCCTCGGCTCATGTGGCGGGACAAATTTATCTTGCGTGTCCTTCCAAGGTATAGATGTACCTGAAAAAGAAAAGACAGTTTAAATAATACCTTCAAACAATAACATCAAACATTTTTTACATTTTCGCAAGTCTTACCGCCATATTTTTTGCTCCATCCATTTTCTTCCTTGAGGATGTTTCCTTTCTTCCCTCGGCTCGCGTGGCGGGACAAATTTATCTTGCGTTTCCTTCCAGGATATAGATGTGCCTGAAAAAGAAAGGCATTTTAAATGATAACTTCAAACAATAACATCAAATATTTTTTACATTTTCGCAAGTCTTACCGCCATCTTTTTTGCTCCATCCCTTCTCTTCCTTGTGCATGTTTCTTCTCTTTTCTCGGCTCGTGTGGCGGGACAAATTTATCTCTTGTGTCCTTCTAAGATATAGATGTACCTGAAAAAGAAAGGCATTTTAAATGATAACTTCAAACAATAACATCAAATATTTTTTACATTTTCGCAAGTCTTACGGCCATCTTTTTTGCTCCATCCCATCTCTTCCTTGAGCATGTTTCTTTCCTTCCCTCGGCTCGTATGGCGGGACAAATTTATCTTCCGTTTCCTTCCAAGATATAGATGTACCTGAAAAAGAAAACACATTTTAAATAATAACTTCAAACAATAACATCAAACATTTTTTACATTTTCGCAATTCTTACCGCCATATTTTTTGCTCCAAACCCTTTTCTTCCTTGAGGATGTTTCTTGTCTTTCCTCGGCTCGTGTGGCGGGACAAATTTATCTTGCGTTTCCTTCCAAGATATAGATGTACCTGAAAAAGAAAAGACATTTTAAATAATAACTTCAAACAATAACATCAAACATTTTTTAAATTTTCGCAAGTCTTACCGCCATCTTTTTTGTTCCATCCATTTTCTTCCTTGAGGATGTTTCTTGTCTTCCCTCGGGTCGTGTGGCGGGAAAAATTTATCTTGCGTGTCCTTCCAAGATATAGATGTACCTGAAAAAGAAAAGACATTTTAAATAATAACTTCATTTAATAACATCAAACATTTTTTGCATTTTCGCTAGTCTTACCGCCATCTTCTTTCTCCATCCCTTCTCTTCCATGAGGATGTTTCTTGTCTTCGCTCGGCTCGTGTGGCGGGACAAATTTATCATGCGTGTCCTTCCAAGATATAGATGTACCTGAAAAAGAAAAGACATTTTAAATAATAACTTCAAAGAATAACATAAAAAAATTTTTACATTTTCGCAAGTCTTACCGCCATCTTTTTTGATCCATCCCTTCTCTTCCTTGAGGATGTTTCTTGTCTTCCCTCGGCTCATGTGGCTGGACAAATTTATCTTGCGTGTCCTTCCAAGGTATAGATGTACCTGAAAAAGAAAAGACAGTTTAAATAATACCTTCAAACAATAACATCAAACATTTTTTACATTTTCGCAAGTCTTACCGCCATCTTTTTTGCTCCATCCCTTCTCTTCCTTGTGCATGTTTCTTCTCTTTTCTCGGCTCGTGTGGCGGGACAAATTTATCTCTTGTGTCCTTCCAAGATATAGATGTACCAGAAAAAGAAAGGCATTTTAAATGATAACTTCAAACAATAACATCAAATATTTTTTACATTTTCGCAAGTCTTACCGCCATCTTTTTTGCTCCATATCTTCTCTTCCATGAGGATGTTTCTTGTCTTCCCTCGGCTCGTGTGGCGGGACAAATTTATCTTCCGCGTCCTTCCAAGGTACAAATGTACCTGAAAAAGAAAAGACATTTCAAATAATAACTTCATACCATAACATCAAGCATTTTTTACATTTTCGCAAGTCTTACCGCCATCTTTTTTGCTCCATCCTTTCTCTTCCTTGAGGATGTTTCTTGTCTTCCCTCGGCTCGTGTGGTGGGACAAATTTATCTTGCGTGTCCTTCCAAGATATAGATGTACCTGAAAAAGAAAATACATTTTAAATAATAACTTCATACAATAACATCAAACATTTTTTACATTTTCGCAAGTCTTACCGCCATCTTTTTTGATCCATCCATTTTCTTCCTTGAGGATGTTTCTTGTCTTCCCTCGGGTCGTGTGGCGGGAAAAATTTATCTTGCGTGTCCTTCCAAGATATAGATGTACCTGAAAAAGAAAAGACATTTTAAATAATAACTTCATTTAATAACATCAAACATTTTTTGCATTTTCGCTAGCCTTACCGCCATCTTCTTTCTCCATCCCTTCTCTTCCATGAGGATGTTTCTTGTCTTCGCTCGGCTCGTGTGGCGGGACAAATTTATCATGCGTGTCCTTCCAAGATATAGATGTACCTGAAAAAGAAAAGACATTTTAAATAATAACTTCAAAGAATAACATAAAAAATTTTTTACATTTTCGCAAGTCTTACCGCCATCTTTTTTGATCCATCCCTTCTCTTCCTTGAGGATGTTTCTTGTCTTCCCTCGGCTCATGTGGCGGGACAAATTTATCTTGCGTGTCCTTCCAAGGTATAGATGTACCTGAAAAAGAAAAGACAGTTTAAATAATACCTTCATACAATAACATCAAACATTTTTTACATTTTCGCAAGTCTTACCGCCATCTTTTTTGCTCCATCCCTTCTCTTCCTTTAGGATGTTTCTTGTCTTCCCTCGGCTCGTGTGGCGGGACAAATTTATCTTGCGTGTCCTTCCAAAATATAGATGTGCCTGAAAAAGAAAAGACATTTTAAATAATAACTTCAAACAATGACATAAAATTTTTTTTACATTTTCGCAAGTCTTACCGCCATCTTTTTTGATCCATCCATTTTCTTCCTTGAGGATGTTTCTTGTCTTCCCTCGGATCGTGTGGCGGGACAAATTTATCTTGCGTGTCCTTCCAAGATACAAATGTGCCTGAAAAAGAAAAGACATTTTAAATAATAACTTCAAACAATAACATCAAACAGTTTTTACATTTTTGTAAGTCTTACCGCCATCTTTTTTGCTCCATCCCTTCTCTTCCTTGAGGATGTTTCTTGTCTTCCCTCGGCTCGTGTGGCGGGACAAATTTATCTTCCGCGTCCTTCCAAGGTACAAATGTACCTGATAAAGAAAAGACATTTCAAATAATAACTTCATACCATAACATCAAGCATTTTTTACATTTTCGCAAGTCTTACCGCCATCTTTTTTGCTCCATCCCTTCTCTTCCTTGAGGATGTTTCTTGTCTTCCCTCGGCTCGTGTGGTGGGACAAATTTATCTTGCGTGTCCTTCCAAGATATAGATGTACCTGAAAAAGAAAATACATTTTAAATAATAACTTCATACAATAACATCAAACATATTTTACATTTTCGCAAGTCTTACCGCCATCTTTTTTGATCCATCCATTTTCTTCCTTGAGGATGTTTCTTGTCTTCCCTCGGGTCGTGTGGCGGGAAAAATTTATCTTGCGTGTCCTTCCAAGATATAGATGTACCTGAAAAAGAAAAGACATTTTAAATAATAACTTCATTTAATAACATCAAACATTTTTTGCATTTTCGCTAGTCTTACCGCCATCTTCTTTCTCCATCCCTTCTCTTCCATGAGGATGTTTCTTGTCTTCGCTCGGCTCGTGTGGCGGGACAAATTTATCATGCGTGTCCTTCCAAGATATAGATGTACCTGAAAAAGAAAAGACATTTTAAATAATAACTTCAAAGAATAACATAAAAAAATTTTTACATTTTCGCAAGTCTTACCGCCATCTTTTTTGATCCATCCCTTCTCTTCCTTGAGGATGTTTCTTGTCTTCCCTCGGCTCATGTGGCGGGACAAATTTATCTTGCGTGTCCTTCCAAGGTATAGATGTACCTGAAAAAGAAAAGACAGTTTAAATAATACCTTCAAACAATAACATCAAACATTTTTTACATTTTCGCAAGTCTTACCGCCATATTTTTTGCTCCATCCATTTTCTTCCTTGAGGATGTTTCCTTTCTTCCCTCGGCTCGCGTGGCGGGACAAATTTATCTTGCGTTTCCTTCCAAGATATAGATGTGCCTGAAAAAGAAAGGCATTTTAAATGATAACTTCAAACAATAACATCAAATATTTTTTACATTTTCGCAAGTCTTACCGCCATCTTTTTTGCTCCATCCCTTCTCTTCCTTGTGCATGTTTCTTCTCTTTTCTCGGCTCGTGTGGCGGGACAAATTTATCTCTTGTGTCCTTCTAAGATATAGATGTACCTGAAAAAGAAAGGCATTTTAAATGATAACTTCAAACAATAACATCAAATATTTTTTACATTTTCGCAAGTCTTACCGCCATCTTTTTTGCTCCATCCCATCTCTTCCTTGAGCATGTTTCTTTCCTTCCCTCGGCTCGTATGGCGGGACAAATTTATCTTCCGTTTCCTTCCAAGATATAGATGTACCTGAAAAAGAAAACACATTTTAAATAATAACTTCAAACAATAACATCAAACATTTTTTACATTTTCGCAATTCTTACCGCCATATTTTTTGCTCCAAACCCTTTTCTTCCTTGAGGATGTTTCTTGTCTTTCCTCGGCTCGTGTGGCGGGACAAATTTATCTTGCGTTTCCTTCCAAGATATAGATGTACCTGAAAAAGAAAAGACATTTTAAATAATAACTTCAAACAATAACATCAAACATTTTTTAAATTTTCGCAAGTCTTAACGACAAATTTTTTGATCCATCCATTTTCTTCCTTGAGGATGTTTCTTCTCTTCCCTCGGGTCGTGTGGCGGGACAAATTTATCTTGCGCGTTCTTCCAAGATATAGATGTACCTGAAAAAGAAAAGACATTTTAAATAATAACTTCAAACAATGACATCAAACATTTTTTACATTTTCGCAAGTCTTACCGCCATCTTTTTTGCTCCATCCCTTCTCTTCCATGAGGATGTTTCTTGTCTTCCCTCGGCTCGTGTGGCGGGACAAATTTATCTTCCGCGTCCTTCCAAGGTACAAATGTACCTGAAAAAGAAAAGACATTTCAAATAATAACTTCATACCATAACATCAAGCATTTTTTACATTTTCGCAAGTCTTACCGCCATCTTTTTTGCTCCATCCCTTCTCTTCCTTGAGGATGTTTCTTGTCTTCCCTCGGCTCGTGTGGCGGGAAAAGTTTATCTTGCGTGTCCTTCCAAGATATAGATGTACCTGAAAAAGAAAAGACATTTTAAATAATAACTTCATTTAATAACATCAAACATTTTTTGCATTTTCGCTAGTCTTACCGCCATCTTCTTTCTCCATCCCTTCTCTTCCATGAGGATGTTTCTTGTCTTCGCTCGGCTCGTGTGGCGGGACAAATTTATCATGCGTGTCCTTCCAAGATATAGATGTACCTGAAAAAGAAAAGACATTTTAAATAATAACTTCAAAGAATAACATAAAAAAATTTTTACATTTTCGCAAGTCTTACCGCCATCTTTTTTGATCCATCCCTTCTCTTCCTTGAGGATGTTTCTTGTCTTCCCTCGGCTCATGTGGCGGGACAAATTTATCTTGCGTGTCCTTCCAAGGTATAGATGTACCTGAAAAAGAAAAGACAGTTTAAATAATACCTTCAAACAATAACATCAAACATTTTTTACATTTTCGCAAGTCTTACCGCCATATTTTTTGCTCCATCCATTTTCTTCCTTGAGGATGTTTCCTTTCTTCCCTCGGCTCGCGTGGCGGGACAAATTTATCTTGCGTTTCCTTCCAAGATATAGATGTGCCTGAAAAAGAAAGGCATTTTAAATGATAACTTCAAACAATAACATCAAATATTTTTTACATTTTCGCAAGTCTTACCGCCATCTTTTTTGCTCCATCCCTTCTCTTCCTTGTGCATGTTTCTTCTCTTTTCTCGGCTCGTGTGGCGGGACAAATTTATCTCTTGTGTCCTTCCAAGATATAGATGTACCTGAAAAAGAAAGGCATTTTAAATGATAACTTCAAACAATAACATCAAATATTTTTTACATTTTCGCAAGTCTTACCGCCATCTTTTTTGCTCCATCCCTTTTCTTCCTTGAGCATGTTTCTTCTCTTCCCTCGGCTCGTGTGGCGGGACAAATTTATCTTGCGTGTCCTTCCAAGATATAGATGTATCTGAAAAAGGAAAGACATTTTAAATAATAACTTCAAACAATAACATCAAACATTTTTTACATTTTCGCAAGTCTTACCGGCATCTTTTTTGCTCCATCCCTTCTCTTCCATGAGGATGTTTCTTGTCTTCAATCGGCTCGTGTGGCGGGACAAATTTATTTTGCGTGTAATTCCAAGATATAGATGTACCTGAAAAAGAAAAGACATTTTAAATAATAACTTCATACGATAACATCAAACATTTTTTCATTTTCGCAAGTCTTACCGCCATCTTTTTTGCTCCATCCCTTCTCTTCCTTGAGCATGTTTCTTTCCTTCCCTCGGCTCGTATGGCGGGACAAATTTATCTTCCGTTTCCTTCCAAGATATAGATGTACCTGAAAAAGAAAACACATTTTAAATAATAACTTCAAACAATAACATCAAACATTTTTTACATTTTCGCAAGTCTTAACGACAAATTTTTTGATCCATCCATTTTCTTCCTTGAGGATGTTTCTTCTCTTCCCTCGGGTCGTGTGGCGGGACAAATTTATCTTGCGCGTTCTTCCAAGATATAGATGTACCTGAAAAAGAAAAGACATTTTAAATAATAACTTCAAACAATGACATCAAACATTTTTTACATTTTCGCAAGTCTTACCGCCTTTTTTTTTGCTCCATCCCTTCTCTTCCATGAGGATGTTTCTTGTCTTCCCTCGGATAGTTTTTCGGGACAAATTTATCTTGCGTGTCCTTCCAAGGTATAGATGTACCTGAAAAAGAAAAGAGATTTTAAATAATAACTTTAAACAATAACATCAAACATTTTTTACATTTTCGCAAGTCTTACCGCCATATTTTTTGATCCATCCATTTTCTTCCTTGAGGATGTTTCTTGTCTTCCCTCGGGTCGTGTGGCGGTAAAAATTTATCTTGCGTGTCCTTCCAAGATATAGATGTACCTGAAAAAGAAAAGACATTTTAAATAATAACTTAATTTAATAACATCAAACATTTTTTGCATTTTCGCAAGTCTTACCGCCATCTTTTTTGCTCCATCCCTTCTCTTCCATGAGGATGTTTCTTGTCTTCACTCGGCTCTTGTGGCGGGACAAATTTATCATGCGTGTCCTTCCAAGATATAGATGTACCTGAAAAAGAAAAGACATTTTAAATAATAACTTCAAAGAATAACATCAAAAGTTTTTTACATTTTCGCAAGTCTTACCGCCATATTTTTTGCTCCAAACCCTTTTCTTCCTTGAGGATGTTTCTTGTCTTTCCTCGGCTCGTGTGGCGGGACAATTTTATCTTGCGTTTCCTTCCAAGATATAGATGTACCTGAAAAAGAAAAGACATTTTAAATAATAACTTCAAACAATAACATCAAACATTTTTTAAATTTTCGCAAGTCTTAACGACAAATTTTTTGATCCATCCATTTTCTTCCTTGAGGATGTTTCTTCTCTTCCCTCGGGTCGTGTGGCGGGACAAATTTATCTTGCGCGTTCTTCCAAGATATAGATGTACCTGAAAAAGAAAAGACATTTTAAATAATAACTTCAAACAATGACATCAAACATTTTTTACATTTTCGCAAGTCTTACCGCCATCTTTTTTGCTCCATCCCTTCTCTTCCATGAGGATGTTTCTTGTCTTCCCTCGGATAGTTTGGCGGGACAAATTTATCTTGCGTGTCCTTCCAAGGTATAGATGTACCTGAAAAAGAAAAGAGATTTTAAATAATAACTTTAAACAATAACATCAAACATTTTTTACATTTTCGCAAGTCTTACCGCCATATTTTTTGATCCATCCATTTTCTTCCTTGAGGATGTTTCTTGTCTTCCCTCGGGTCGTGTGGCGGTAAAAATTTATCTTGCGTGTCCTTCCAAGATATAGATGTACCTGAAAAAGAAAAGACATTTTAAATAATAACTTAATTTAATAACATCAAACATTTTTTGCATTTTCGCAAGTCTTACCGCCATCTTTTTTGCTCCATCCCTTCTCTTCCATGAGGATGTTTCTTGTCTTCACTCGGCTCTTGTGGCGGGACAAATTTATCATGCGTGTCCTTCCAAGATATAGATGTACCTGAAAAAGAAAAGACATTTTAAATAATAACTTCAAAGAATAACATCAAAAATTTTTTACATTTTCGCAAGTCTTACCGCAATCTTTTTTGCTCCATCCCTTCTCTTCCTTGAGGATGTTTCTTGTCTTCCCTCGGCTCGTGTGGCGGGACAAATTTATCTTGCGTTTCCTTCCAAGATATAGATGTACCTGAAAAAGAAAAGACATTTTAAATAATAACTTCAAACAATAACATCAAACATTTTTTACATTTTTGTAAGTCTTACCGCCATCTTTTTTGCGCCATCCCTTCTCTTCCTTGAGGTTGTTTCTTGTCTTCCCTCGGCTCGTGTGGCGGGACAAATTTATCTTGCGTGTCCTTCCAAGATATAGATGTACCTGAAAAAGAAAAGATATTTTAAATAATAACTTCAAACAGTAACATCAAACATTTTTTACATTTTCGCAAGTCTTACCGCCATCTTTTTTCCTCCATCCCTTCTCTTCGTTGAGGATGTTTCTTGTCCTCCCTCGGCTCGTATGGCGGGACAAATTTATCTTCCGTTTCCTTCCAAGGTATAGATGTACCTGAAAAAGAAAAGAGATTTTAAATAATAACTTTAAACAATAACATCAAACATTTTTTACATTTTCGCAAGTCTTACCGCCATATTTTTTGATCCATCCATTTTCTTCCTTGAGGATGTTTCTTGTCTTCCCTCGGGTCGTGTGGCGGGACAAATTTATCTTGCGTGTCCTTCCAAGATATAGATGTATCTGAAAAAGGAAAGACATTTTAAATAATAACTTCAAACAATAACATCAAACATTTTTTACATTTTCGCAAGTCTTACCGGCATCTTTTTTGCTCCATCCCTTCTCTTCCATGAGGATGTTTCTTGTCTTCAATCGGCTCGTGTTCCGGGACAAATTTATCTTGCGTGTAATTCCAAGATATAGATGTACCTGAAAAAGAAAAGACATTTTAAATAATAACTTCATACGATAACATCAAACATTTTTTACATTTTCGCAAGTCTTACCGCCATCTTTTTTGCTCCATCCCTTCTCTTCCTTGAGTATGTTTCTTTCCTTCCCTCGGCTCGTATGGCGGGACAAATTTATCTTCCGTTTCCTTCCAAGATATAGATGTACCTGAAAAAGAAAACACATTTTAAATAATAACTTCAAACAATAACATCAAATATTTTTTACATTTTCGCAATTCTTACCGCCATATTTTTTGCTCCAAACCCTTTTCTTCCTTGAGGATGTTTCTTGTCTTTCCTCGGCTCGTGTGGCGGGACAAATTTATCTTGCGTTTCCTTCCAAGATATAGATGTACCTGAAAAAGAAAAGACATTTTAAATAATAACTTCAAACAATAACATCAAACATTTTTTAAATTTTCGCAAGTCTTAACGACAAATTTTTTGATCCATCCATTTTCTTCCTTGAGGATGTTTCTTCTCTTCCCTCGGGTCGTGTGGCGGGACAAATTTATCTTGCGCGTTCTTCCAAGATATAGATGTACCTGAAAAAGAAAAGACATTTTAAATAATAACTTTAAACAATGACATCAAACATTTTTTACATTTTCGCAAGTCTTACCGCCATCTTTTTTGCTCCATCCCTTCTCTTCCATGAGGATATTTCTTGCCTTCCCTCGGCTCGTGTGGCGGGACAAATTTATCTTGCGTGTCCTTCCAAGATATAGATGTACCTGAAAAAGAAAAGACATTTTAAATAATAACTTCATACAATAACATCAAACATTTTTTACATTTTCGCAATTCTTACCGCCATCTTTTTTGCTCCATCCCTTTTCTTAGTTGAGCATGTTTCTTGTCTTCCCTCGGCTCGCGTGGCGGGACAAATTTATCTTGCGTTTCCTTCCAAGATATAGATGTACCTGAAAAAGAAAAAAACATTATAAATAATAACTTCAAACAGTAACATCAAACATTTTTTACATTTTCGCAAGTCTTACCGCCATATTTTTTGATCCATACATTTTCTTCCTTGAGGATGTTTCTTGTCTTCCTTAGGGTCGTGTGGCGGGACAAATTTATCTTGCGCGTTCTTCCAAGATATAGATGTACCTGAAAAAGAAAAGACATTTTAAATAATAACTTCAAACAATGACATCAAACATTTTTTACATTTTCGCAAGTCTTACCGCCATCTTTTTTGCTCCATCCCTTCTCTTCCATGAGGATGTTTCTTGTCTTCCCTCGGATAGTTTGGCGGGACAAATTTATCTTGCGTGTCCTTCCAAGGTATAGATGTACCTGAAAAAGAAAAGAGATTTTAAATAATAACTTTAAACAATAACATCAAACATTTTTTACATTTTCGCAAGTCTTACCGCCATATTTTTTGATCCATCCATTTTCTTCCTTGAGGATGTTTCTTGTCTTCCCTCGGGTCGTGTGGCGGTAAAAATTTATCTTGCGTGTCCTTCCAAGATATAGATGTACCTGAAAAAGAAAAGACATTTTAAATAATAACTTAATTTAATAACATCAAACATTTTTTGCATTTTCGCAAGTCTTACCGCCATCTTTTTTGCTCCATCCCTTCTCTTCCATGAGGATGTTTCTTGTCTTCACTCGGCTCTTGTGGCGGGACAAATTTATCATGCGTGTCCTTCCAAGATATAGATGTACCTGAAAAAGAAAAGACATTTTAAATAATAACTTCAAAGAATAACATCAAAAGTTTTTTACATTTTCGCAAGTCTTACCGCCATATTTTTTGCTCCAAACCCTTTTCTTCCTTGAGGATGTTTCTTGTCTTTCCTCGGCTCGTGTGGCGGGACAATTTTATCTTGCGTTTCCTTCCAAGATATAGATGTACCTGAAAAAGAAAAGACATTTTAAATAATAACTTCAAACAATAACATCAAACATTTTTTAAATTTTCGCAAGTCTTAACGACAAATTTTTTGATCCATCCATTTTCTTCCTTGAGGATGTTTCTTCTCTTCCCTCGGGTCGTGTGGCGGGACAAATTTATCTTGCGCGTTCTTCCAAGATATAGATGTACCTGAAAAAGAAAAGACATTTTAAATAATAACTTCAAACAATGACATCAAACATTTTTTACATTTTCGCAAGTCTTACCGCCATCTTTTTTGCTCCATCCCTTCTCTTCCATGAGGATGTTTCTTGTCTTCCCTCGGATAGTTTGGCGGGACAAATTTATCTTGCGTGTCCTTCCAAGGTATAGATGTACCTGAAAAAGAAAAGAGATTTTAAATAATAACTTTAAACAATAACATCAAACATTTTTTACATTTTCGCAAGTCTTACCGCCATATTTTTTGATCCATCCATTTTCTTCCTTGAGGATGTTTCTTGTCTTCCCTCGGGTCGTGTGGCGGTAAAAATTTATCTTGCGTGTCCTTCCAAGATATAGATGTACCTGAAAAAGAAAAGACATTTTAAATAATAACTTAATTTAATAACATCAAACATTTTTTGCATTTTCGCAAGTCTTACCGCCATCTTTTTTGCTCCATCCCTTCTCTTCCATGAGGATGTTTCTTGTCTTCACTCGGCTCTTGTGGCGGGACAAATTTATCATGCGTGTCCTTCCAAGATATAGATGTACCTGAAAAAGAAAAGACATTTTAAATAATAACTTCAAAGAATAACATCAAAAATTTTTTACATTTTCGCAAGTCTTACCGCAATCTTTTTTGCTCCATCCCTTCTCTTCCTTGAGGATGTTTCTTGTCTTCCCTCGGCTCGTGTGGCGGGACAAATTTATCTTGCGTTTCCTTCCAAGATATAGATGTACCTGAAAAAGAAAAGACATTTTAAATAATAACTTCAAACAATAACATCAAACATTTTTTACATTTTTGTAAGTCTTACCGCCATCTTTTTTGCGCCATCCCTTCTCTTCCTTGAGGTTGTTTCTTGTCTTCCCTCGGCTCGTGTGGCGGGACAAATTTATCTTGCGTGTCCTTCCAAGATATAGATGTACCTGAAAAAGAAAAGATATTTTAAATAATAACTTCAAACAGTAACATCAAACATTTTTTACATTTTCGCAAGTCTTACCGCCATCTTTTTTCCTCCATCCCTTCTCTTCGTTGAGGATGTTTCTTGTCCTCCCTCGGCTCGTATGGCGGGACAAATTTATCTTCCGTTTCCTTCCAAGGTATAGATGTACCTGAAAAAGAAAAGAGATTTTAAATAATAACTTTAAACAATAACATCAAACATTTTTTACATTTTCGCAAGTCTTACCGCCATATTTTTTGATCCATCCATTTTCTTCCTTGAGGATGTTTCTTGTCTTCCCTCGGGTCGTGTGGCGGGACAAATTTATCTTGCGTGTCCTTCCAAGATATAGATGTATCTGAAAAAGGAAAGACATTTTAAATAATAACTTCAAACAATAACATCAAACATTTTTTACATTTTCGCAAGTCTTACCGGCATCTTTTTTGCTCCATCCCTTCTCTTCCATGAGGATGTTTCTTGTCTTCAATCGGCTCGTGTTCCGGGACAAATTTATCTTGCGTGTAATTCCAAGATATAGATGTACCTGAAAAAGAAAAGACATTTTAAATAATAACTTCATACGATAACATCAAACATTTTTTACATTTTCGCAAGTCTTACCGCCATCTTTTTTGCTCCATCCCTTCTCTTCCTTGAGTATGTTTCTTTCCTTCCCTCGGCTCGTATGGCGGGACAAATTTATCTTCCGTTTCCTTCCAAGATATAGATGTACCTGAAAAAGAAAACACATTTTAAATAATAACTTCAAACAATAACATCAAATATTTTTTACATTTTCGCAATTCTTACCGCCATATTTTTTGCTCCAAACCCTTTTCTTCCTTGAGGATGTTTCTTGTCTTTCCTCGGCTCGTGTGGCGGGACAAATTTATCTTGCGTTTCCTTCCAAGATATAGATGTACCTGAAAAAGAAAAGACATTTTAAATAATAACTTCAAACAATAACATCAAACATTTTTTAAATTTTCGCAAGTCTTAACGACAAATTTTTTGATCCATCCATTTTCTTCCTTGAGGATGTTTCTTCTCTTCCCTCGGGTCGTGTGGCGGGACAAATTTATCTTGCGCGTTCTTCCAAGATATAGATGTACCTGAAAAAGAAAAGACATTTTAAATAATAACTTTAAACAATGACATCAAACATTTTTTACATTTTCGCAAGTCTTACCGCCATCTTTTTTGCTCCATCCCTTCTCTTCCATGAGGATATTTCTTGCCTTCCCTCGGCTCGTGTGGCGGGACAAATTTATCTTGCGTGTCCTTCCAAGATATAGATGTACCTGAAAAAGAAAAGACATTTTAAATAATAACTTCATACAATAACATCAAACATTTTTTACATTTTCGCAATTCTTACCGCCATCTTTTTTGCTCCATCCCTTTTCTTAGTTGAGCATGTTTCTTGTCTTCCCTCGGCTCGCGTGGCGGGACAAATTTATCTTGCGTTTCCTTCCAAGATATAGATGTACCTGAAAAAGAAAAAAACATTATAAATAATAACTTCAAACAGTAACATCAAACATTTTTTACATTTTCGCAAGTCTTACCGCCATATTTTTTGATCCATACATTTTCTTCCTTGAGGATGTTTCTTGTCTTCCTTAGGGTCGTGTGGCGGGACAAATTTATCTTGCGCGTTCTTCCAAGATATAGATGTACCTGAAAAAGAAAAGACATTTTAAATAATAACTTCAAACAATGACATCAAACATTTTTTACATTTTCGCAAGTCTTACCGCCATCTTTTTTGCTCCATCCCTTCTCTTCCATGAGGATGTTTCTTGTCTTCCCTCGGATAGTTTGGCGGGACAAATTTATCTTGCGTGTCCTTCCAAGGTATAGATGTACCTGAAAAAGAAAAGAGATTTTAAATAATAACTTTAAACAATAACATCAAACATTTTTTACATTTTCGCAAGTCTTACCGCCATATTTTTTGATCCATCCATTTTCTTCCTTGAGGATGTTTCTTGTCTTCCCTCGGGTCGTGTGGCGGTAAAAATTTATCTTGCGTGTCCTTCCAAGATATAGATGTACCTGAAAAAGAAAAGACATTTTAAATAATAACTTAATTTAATAACATCAAACATTTTTTGCATTTTCGCAAGTCTTACCGCCATCTTTTTTGCTCCATCCCTTCTCTTCCATGAGGATGTTTCTTGTCTTCACTCGGCTCTTGTGGCGGGACAAATTTATCATGCGTGTCCTTCCAAGATATAGATGTACCTGAAAAAGAAAAGACATTTTAAATAATAACTTCAAAGAATAACATCAAAAATTTTTTACATTTTCGCAAGTCTTACCTCAATCTTTTTTGCTCCATCCATTTTCTTCCTTGAGGATGTTTCTTGTCTTCCCTCGGATAGTTTGGCGGGACAAATTTATCTTGCGTGTCCTTCCAAGGTATAGATGTACCTGAAAAAGAAAAGAGATTTTAAATAATAACTTTAAACAATAACATCAAACATTTTTTACATTTTCGCAAGTCTTACCGCCATATTTTTTGATCCATCCATTTTCTTCCTTGAGGATGTTTCTTGTCTTCCCTCGGGTCGTGTGGCGGTAAAAATTTATCTTGCGTGTCCTTCCAAGATATAGATGTACCTGAAAAAGAAAAGACATTTTAAATAATAACTTAATTTAATAACATCAAACATTTTTTGCATTTTCGCAAGTCTTACCGCCATCTTTTTTGCTCCATCCCTTCTCTTCCATGAGGATGTTTCTTGTCTTCCCTCGGCTCGTGTGGCGGGACAAATTTATCTTGCGTGTCCTTCCAAGATATAGATGTACCTGAAAAAGAAAAGACATTTTAAATAATAACTTCATACAATAACATCAAACATTTTTTACATTTTCGCAATTCTTACCGCCATCTTTTTTGCTCCATCCCTTTTCTTAGTTGAGCATGTTTCTTGTCTTCCCTCGGCTCGCGTGGCGGGACAAATTTATCTTGCGTTTCCTTCCAAGATATAGATGTACCTGAAAAAGAAAAAAACATTATAAATAATAACTTCAAACAGTAACATCAAACATTTTTTACATTTTCGCAAGTCTTACCGCCATATTTTTTGATCCATACATTTTCTTCCTTGAGGATGTTTCTTGTCTTCCTTAGGGTCGTGTGGCGACACAAATTTATCTTGCGTGTCCTTCCAAGGTATAGATGAACCTGAAAAAGAAAAAAACATTCTAAATAAAAACTTCAAACAATAACATCAAACAGTTTTTACATTTTCGCAAGTCTTACCGCCATATTTTTTCTCCAAACCTTTCTCTTCCTTAAGGATGTTTCTTGTCTTTCCTCGGCTCGTGTGGCGGGACAAATTTATCTTGCGTTTCCTCCCAAGATATATATGTACCTGAAAAAGAAAAGACATTTTAAATAATAACTTCAAACAATAACATCAAACATTTTTTACATTTTTGTAAGTCTTACCGCCATCTTTTTTGCTCCATCCCTTCTCTTCCTTGAGGATGTTTCTTGTCTTCCCTCGGCTCGTGTGGCGGGACAAATTTATCTTCCGTGTCCTTCCAAGGTACAAATGTACCTGAAAAAGAAAAGACATTTTAAATAATAACTTCATACAATAACATAAAGCATTTTTTACATTTTCGCAAGTCTTACCGCCATCTTTTTTGCTCCATCCCTTCTCTTCCTTGAGGATGTTTCTTGTCTTCCCTCGGCTAGTGTGGCGGGACAAATTTATCTTGCGTGTCCTTCCAAGATATAGATGTACCTGAAAAAGAAAATACATTTTAAATAATAACTTCATACAATAACATCAAACATTTTTTACATTTTCGCAAGTCTTACCGCCATCTTTTTTGCTCCATCCCTTCTCTTCCTTGAGGATTTTTCTTGTCTTCCCTCGGCTCGTGTGGCGGGACAAATTTATCTTGCGTGTCCTTCTAAAATATAGATGTACCTGAAAAAGAAAAGACATTTTAAATAATAACTTCAAACAATGACATAAAATTTTTTTTACATTTTCGCAAGTCTTACCGCCATCTTTTTTGATCCATCCATTTTCTTCCTTGAGGATGTTTCTTGTCTTCCCTCGGATCGTGTGGCGGGACAAATTTATCTTGCGTGTCCTTCCAAGGTATAGATGTACCTGAAAAAGAAAAGAGATTTTAAATAATAACTTTAAACAATAACATCAAACATTTTTTACATTTTCGCAAGTCTTACCGCCATATTTTTTGATCCATCCATTTTTTTCCTTGAGGATGTTTCTTGTCTTCCCTCGGGTCGTGTGGCGGGAAAAAATTTATCTTGCGTGTCCTTCCAAGATATAGATGTACCTGAAAAAGAAAAGACATTTTAAATAATAACTTCATACGATAACATCAAACATTTTTTACATTTTCGCAAGTCTTACCGCCATCTTTTTTGCTCCATCCCTTCTCTTCCTTGAGCATGTTTCTTTTCTTCCCTCGGCTCGTATGGCGGGACAAATTTATCTTCCGTTTCCTTCCAAGATATAGATGTACCTGAAAAAGAAAACACATTTTAAATAATAATTTCAAACAATAACATCAAACATTTTTTACATTTTCGCAAGTCTTACCACCATCTTTTTTGCTCCATCCCTTTTCTTCCTTGAGCATGTTTCTTGTCTTCCCTCGGCTCGCGTGGCGGGACAAATTTATCTTGCTTTTCCTTCCAAGATATAGATGTACCTGAAAAAGAAAAAAACATTATAAATAATAACTTCAAACAGTAACATCAAACATTTTTTACATTTTCGCAAGTCTTACCGCCATATTTTTTTATCCATACATTTTCTTCCTTGAGGACGTTTCTTGTCTTCCCTCGGCTCGTGTGGCGGGAAAAATTTATCTTGCGTGTCCTTCCAAGATATAGATGTACCTGAAAAAGAAAATACATTTTAAATAATAACTTCGTACAATAACATCAAACATTTTTTACATTTTCGCAAGTCTTACCGCCATCTTTTTTGATCCATCCAATTTCTTCCTTGAGGATGTTTCTTGTCTTCCCTCGGATCGTGTGGCGGGACAAATTTATCTTGCGTGTCCTTCCAAGGTATAGATGTACCTGAAAAAGAAACGAGATTTTAAATAATAACTTTAAACAATAACATCAAACATTTTTTACATTTTCGCAAGTCTTACCGCCATATTTTTTGATCCATCCATTTTCTTCCTTGAGGATGTTTCTTGTCTTCCCTCGGGTCGTGTGGCGGGAAAAATTTATCTTGCGTGTCCTTCCAAGATATAGATGTACCTGAAAAAGAAAAGACATTTTAAATAATAACTTCATTTAATAACATCAAACATTTTTTGCATTTTCGCAAGTCTTACCGCCATCTTTTTTGCTTCATCCCTTATCTTCCATGAGGATGTTTCTTGTCTTCACTCGGCTCGTGTGGCGGGACAAATTTATCATGCGTGTCGTTCCAAGATATAGATGTACCTGAAAAGAAAAGGCATTTTAAATAATAACTTCAAAGAATAACATCAAAAATTTTTTACATTTTCGCAAGTCTTACCGCCATCTTTTTTGCTCCATCCCTTCTCTTCCTTGAGGATGTTTCTTGTCTTCCCTCGGCTCGTGTGGCGGGACAAATTTATCTTGCGTTTCCTTCCAAGATATAGATGTACCTGAAAAAGAAAAGACATTTTAAATAATAACTTCAAACAATAACATCAAACATTTTTTACATTTTCGCAAGTCTTACCGCCATCTTTTTTGATCCATCCAATTTCTTCCTTGAGGATGTTTCTTGTCTTCCCTCGGATCGTGTGGCGGGAAAAATTTATCTTGCGGGTCCTTCCAAGGTATAGATGTACCTGAAAAAGAAAAGAGATTTTAAATAATAACTTTAAACAATAACATCAAACATTTTTTACATTTTCGCAAGTCTTACCGCCATATTTTTTGATCCATCCATTTTCTTCCTTGAGGATGTTTCTTGTCTTCCCTCGGGTCGTGTGGCGGGAAAAATTTATCTTGCGTGTCCTTCCAAGATATAGATGTACCTGAAAAAGAAAAGACATTTTAAATAATAAATTCATTTAATAACATCAAACATTTTTTGCATTTTCGCAAGTCTTACCGCCATCTTTTTTGCTTAATCCCTTATCTTCCATGAGGATGTTTCTTGTCTTCACTCGGCTCGTGTGGCGGGACAAATTTATCATGCGTGTCCTTCCAAGATATAGATGTACCTGAAAAGAAAAGGCATTTTAAATAATAACTTCAAAGAATAACATCAAAAATTTTTTACATTTTCGCAAGTCTTACCGCCATCTTTTTTGCTCCATCCCTTCTCTTCCTTGAGGATGTTTCTTGTCTTCCCTCGGCTCGTGTGGCGGGACAAATTTATCTTGCGTTTCCTTCCAAGATATAGATGTACCTGAAAAAGAAAAGACATTTTAAATAATAACTTCAAACAATAACATCAAACATTTTTTACATTTTTGTAAGTCTTACCGCCATCTTTTTTGCGCCATCCCTTCTCTTCCTTGAGGACGTTTCTTGTCTTCCCTCGGCTCGTGTGGCGGGACAAATTTATCTTGCGTGTCCTTCCAAGATATAGATGTACCTGAAAAAGAAAAGATATTTTAAATAATAACTTCAAACAGTAACATCAAACATTTTTTACATTTTCGCAAGTCTTACCGCCATCTTTTTTGTTCCATCCCTTCTCTTCCTTGAGGATGTTTATTGTCCTCCCTCGGCTCGTGTGGCGGGACAAATTTATCTTGCGTGTCCTTCCAAGATATAGATGTATCTGAAAAAGAAAAGACATTTTAAATAATAACTTCAAACAATAACATCAAACATTTTTTACATTTTCGCAAGTCTTACCGGCATCTTTTTTGCTCTATCCCTTCTCTTCCATGAGAATGTTTCTTGTCTTCAATCGGCTCGTGTGGCGGGACAAATTTATCTTGCGTGTAATTCCAAGATATAGATGTACCTGAAAAAGAAAAGACATTTTAAATAATAACTTCATACGATAACATCAAACATTTTTTACATTTTCGCAAGTCTTACCGCCATCTTTTTTGCTCCATCCCTTCTCTTCCTTGAGCATGTTTCTTTCCTTCCCTCGGCTCGTATGGCGGGACAAATTTATCTTCCGTTTCCTTCCAAGATATAGATGTACCTGAAAAAGAAAACAAATTTTAAATAATAACTTCAAACAATAACATCAAACATTTTTTACATTTTCGCAAGTCTTACCGCCATATTTTTTGCTCCAAACCCTTTTCTTCCTTGAGGATGTTTCTTGTCTTTCCTCGGCTCTTGTGGCGGGACAAATTTATCTTGCGTTTCCTTCCAAAATATAGATGTACCTGAAAAAGAAAAGACATTTTAAATAATAATTCAAACAATGACATAAAAAGTTTTTTACATTTTCGCAAGTCTTACCGCCATCTTTTTTCATCCATCCAATTTCTTCCTTGAGGATGTTTCTTGTCTTCCCTCGGATCGTGTGGCGGGACAAATTTATCTTGCGTGTCCTTAGAAGGTATAGATGTACCTGAAAAAGAAAAGAGATTTTAAATAATAACTTTAAACAATAACATCAAACATTTTTTACATTTTCGCAAGTCTTACCGCCATATTTTTTGATCCATCCATTTTCTTCCTTGAGGATGTTTCTTGTCTTCCCTCGGGTCGTGTGGCGGGAAAAATTTATCTTGCGTGTCCTTCCAAGATATAGATGTACCTGAAAAAGAAAATACATTTTAAATAATAACTTCATACAATAACATCAAACATTTTTTACATTTTCGCAAGTCTTACCGCCATCTTTTTTGCTCCATCCCTTCTCTTCCTTGAGGATTTTTCTTGTCTTCCCTCGGATCGTGTGGCGGGACAAATTTATCTTGCGTGTCCTTCCAAGGTATAGATGTACCTGAAAAAGAAAAGATATTTTAAATAATAACTTTAAACAATAACATCAAACATTTTTTACATTTTCGCAAGTCTTACCGCCATATTTTTTGATCCATCCATTTTTTTCCTTGAGGATGTTTCTTGTCTTCCCTCGGGTCGTGTGGCGGGAAAAAATTTATCTTGCGTGTCCTTCCAAGATATAGATGTACCTGAAAAAGAAAAGACATTTTAAATAATAACTTCATTTAATTACATCAAACATTTTTTGCATTTTCGCAAGTCTTACCGCCATCTTTTTTGCTCCATCCCTTCTCTTCCATGAGGATGTTTCTTGTCCTCCCTCGGCTCGTGTGGCGGGACAAATTTATCTTGCGTGTCCTTCCAAGATATAGATGTATCTGAAAAAGAAGAGACATTTTAAATAATAACTTCAAACAATAACATCAAACATTTTTTACATTTTCGCAAGTCTTACCGGCATCTTTTTTGCTCCATCCCTTCTCTTCCATGAGGATGTTACTTGTCTTCAATCGGCTCGTGTGGCGGGACAAATTTATCTTGCGTGTAATTCCAAGATATAGATGTACCTGAAAAAGAAAAGACATTTTAAATAATAACTTCATACGATAACATCAAACATTTTTTACATTTTCGCAAGTCTTACCGCCATCTTTTTTGCTCCATCCCTTCTCTTCCTTGAGCATGTTTCTTTTCTTCCCTCGGCTCGTATGGCGGGACAAATTTATCTTCCGTTTCCTTCCAAGATATAGATGTACCTGAAAAAGAAAACACATTTTAAATAATAACTTCAAACAATAACATCAAACATTTTTTACATTTTCGCAAGTCTTACCACCATCTTTTTTGCTCCATCCCTTTTCTTCCTTGAGCATGTTTCTTGTCTTCCCTCGGCTCGCGTGGCGGGACAAATTTATCTTGCATTTCCTTCCAAGATATAGATGTACCTGAAAAAGAAAAAAACATTATAAATAATAACTTCAAACAGTAACATCAAACATTTTTTACATTTTCGCAAGTCTTACCGCCATATTTTTTTATCCATACATTTTCTTCCTTGAGGACGTTTCTTGTCTTCCCTCGGGTCGTGTGGCTGGACAAATTTATCTTGCGTGTCCTTCCAAGGAATAGATGTACCTGAAAAAGAAAAAAACATTCTAAATAATAACTTCAAACAATAACATCAAACAGTTTTTACATTTTCGCAAGTCTTACCGCCATCTTTTTTGCTCCATCCCTTCTCTTCCTTAAGGATGTTTCTTGTCTTCCCTCGGCTCGTGTGGCGGGAAAAATTTATCTTGCGTGTCCTTCCAAGATATAGATGTACCTGAAAAAGAAAATACATTTTAAATAATAACTTCATACAATAACATCAAACATTTTTTACATTTTCGCAAGTCTTACCGCCATCTTTTTTGATCCATCCATTTTCTTCCTTGAGGATGTTTCTTGTCTTCCCTCGGATCGTGTGGCGGGACAAATTTATCTTGCGTGTCCTTCCAAGGTATAAATGTACCTGAAAAAGAAAAGAGATTTTAAATAATAACTTTAAACAATAACATCAAACATTTTTTACATTTTCGCAAGTCTTACCGCCATATTTTTTGATCCATCCATTTTCTTCCTTGAGGATGTTTCTTGTCTTCCCTCGGGTCGTGTGGCGGGAAAAATTTATCTTGCGTGTCCTTCCAAGATATAGATGTACCTGAAAAAGAAAAGACATTTTAAATAATAACTTCATTTAATAACATCAAACATTTTTTGCATTTTCGCAAGTCTTACCGCCATCTTTTTTGCTTCATCCCTTATCTTCCATGAGGATGTTTCTTGTCTTCACTCGGCTCGTGTGGCGGGACAAATTTATCATGCGTGTCGTTCCAAGATATAGATGTACCTGAAAAGAAAAGGCATTTTAAATAATAACTTCAAAGAATAACATCAAAAATTTTTTACATTTTCGCAAGTCTTACCGCCATCTTTTTTGCTCCATCCCTTCTCTTCCTTGAGGATGTTTCTTGTCTTCCCTCGGCTCGTGTGGCGGGACAAATTTATCTTGCGTTTCCTTCCAAGATATAGATGTACCTGAAAAAGAAAAGACATTTTAAATAATAACTTCAAACAATAACATCAAACATTTTTTACATTTTCGCAAGTCTTACCGCCATCTTTTTTGATCCATCCAATTTCTTCCTTGAGGATGTTTCTTGTCTTCCCTCGGATCGTGTGGCGGGAAAAATTTATCTTGCGTGTCCTTCCAAGGTATAGATGTACCTGAAAAAGAAAAGAGATTTTAAATAATAACTTTAAACAATAACATCAAACATTTTTTACATTTTCGCAAGTCTTACCGCCATATTTTTTGATCCATCCATTTTCTTCCTTGAGGATGTTTCTTGTCTTCCCTCGGGTCGTGTGGCGGGAAAAATTTATCTTGCGTGTCCTTCCAAGATATAGATGTACCTGAAAAAGAAAAGACATTTTAAATAATAAATTCATTTAATAACATCAAACATTTTTTGCATTTTCGCAAGTCTTACCGCCATCTTTTTTGCTTCATCCCTTATCTTCCATGAGGATGTTTCTTGTCTTCACTCGGCTCGTGTGGCGGGACAAATTTATCTTGCGTGTCCTTCCAAGATATAGATGTACCTGAAAAGAAAAGGCATTTTAAATAATAACTTCAAACAGTAACATCAAACATTTTTTACATTTTCGCAAGTCTTACCGCCATCTTTTTTGCTCCATCCCTTCTCTTCCTTGAGGATGTTTATTGTCCTCCCTCGGCTCGTGTGGCGGGACAAATTTATCTTGCGTGTCCTTCCAAGATATAGATGTATCTGAAAAAGAAAAGACATTTTAAATAATAACTTCAAACAATAACATCAAACATTTTTTACATTTTCGCAAGTCTTACCGGCATCTTTTTTGCTCTATCCCTTCTCTTCCATGAGAATGTTTCTTGTCTTCAATCGGCTCGTGTGGCGGGACAAATTTATCTTGCGTGTAATTCAAAGATATAGATGTACCTGAAAAAGAAAAGACATTTTAAATAATAACTTCATACGATAACATCAAACATTTTTTACATTTTCGCAAGTCTTACCGCCATCTTTTTTGCTCCATCCCTTCTCTTCCTTGAGCATGTTTCTTTCCTTCCCTCGGCTCGTATGGCGGGACAAATTTATCTTCCGTTTCCTTCCAAGATATAGATGTACCTGAAAAAGAAAACACATTTTAAATAATAACTTCAAACAATAACATCAAACATTTTTTACATTTTCGCAAGTCTTACCGCCATATTTTTTGCTCCAAACCCTTTTCTTCCTTGAGGATGTTTCTTGTCTTTCCTCGGTTCTTGTGGCGGGACAAATTTATCTTGCGTTTCCTTCCAAAATATAGATGTACCTGAAAAAGAAAAGACATTTTAAATAATAATTCAAACAATGACATAAAAAGTTTTTTACATTTTCGCAAGTCTTACCGCCATCTTTTTTCATCCATCCAATTTCTTCCTGGAGGATGTTTCTTGTCTTCCCTCGGATCGTGTGGCGGGACAAATTTATCTTGCGTGTCCTTAGAAGGTATAGATGTACCTGAAAAAGAAAAGAGATTTTAAATAATAACTTTAAACAATAACATCAAACATTTTTTACATTTTCGCAAGTCTTACCGCCATATTTTTTGATCCATCCATTTTCTTCCTTGAGGATGTTTCTTGTCTTCCCTCGGGTCGTGTGGCGGGAAAAATTTATCTTGCGTGTCCTTCCAAGATATAGATGTACCTGAAAAAGAAAATACATTTTAAATAATAACTTCATACAATAACATCAAACATTTTTTACATTTTCGCAAGTCTTACCGCCATCTTTTTTGCTCCATCCCTTCTCTTCCTTGAGGATTTTTCTTGTCTTCCCTCGGATCGTGTGGCGGGACAAATTTATCTTGCGTGTCCTTCCAAGGTATAGATGTACCTGAAAAAGAAAAGAGATTTTAAATAATAACTTTAAACAATAACATCAAACATTTTTTACATTTTCGCAAGTCTTACCGCCATATTTTTTGATCCATCCATTTTTTTCCTTGAGGAAGTTTCTTGTCTTCCCTCGGGTCGTGTGGCGGGAAAAAATTTATCTTGCGTGTCCTTCCAAGATATAGATGTACCTGAAAAAGAAAAGACATTTTAAATAATAACTTCATTTAATTACATCAAACATTTTTTGCATTTTCGCAAGTCTTACCGCCATCTTTTTTGCTCCATCCCTTCTCTTCCATGAGGATGTTTCTTGTCCTCCCTCGGCTCGTGTGGCGGGACAAATTTATCTTGCGTGTCCTTCCAAGATATAGATGTATCTGAAAAAGAAAAGACATTTTAAATAATAACTTCAAACAATAACATCAAACATTTTTTACATTTTCGCAAGTCTTACCGGCATCTTTTTTGCTCCATCCCTTCTCTTCCATGAGGATGTTACTTGTCTTCAATCGGCTCGTGTGGCGGGACAAATTTATCTTGCGTGTAATTCCAAGATATAGATGTACCTGAAAAAGAAAAGACATTTTAAATAATAACTTCATACGATAACATCAAACATTTTTTACATTTTCGCAAGTCTTACCGCCATCTTTTTTGCTCCATCCCTTCTCTTCCTTGAGCATGTTTCTTTTCTTCCCTCGGCTCGTATGGCGGGACAAATTTATCTTCCGTTTCCTTCCAAGATATAGATGTACCTGAAAAAGAAAACACATTTTAAATAATAACTTCAAACAATAACATCAAACATTTTTTACATTTTCGCAAGTCTTACCACCATCTTTTTTGCTCCATCCCTTTTCTTCCTTGAGCATGTTTCTTGTCTTCCCTCGGCTCGCGTGGCGGGACAAATTTATCTTGCATTTCCTTCCAAGATATAGATGTACCTGAAAAAGAAAAAAACATTATAAATAATAACTTCAAACAGTAACATCAAACATTTTTTACATTTTCGCAAGTCTTACCGCCATATTTTTTTATCCATACATTTTCTTCCTTGAGGACGTTTCTTGTCTTCCCTCGGGTCGTGTGGCTGGACAAATTTATCTTGCGTGTCCTTCCAAGGAATAGATGTACCTGAAAAAGAAAAAAACATTCTAAATAATAACTTCAAACAATAACATCAAACAGTTTTTACATTTTCGCAAGTCTTACCGCCATCTTTTTTGCTCCATCCCTTCTCTTCCTTAAGGATGTTTCTTGTCTTCCCTCGGCTCGTGTGGCGGGAAAAATTTATCTTGCGTGTCCTTCCAAGATATAGATGTACCTGAAAAAGAAAATACATTTTAAATAATAACTTCATACAATAACATCAAACATTTTTTACATTTTCGCAAGTCTTACCGCCATCTTTTTTGATCCATCCATTTTCTTCCTTGAGGATGTTTCTTGTCTTCCCTCGGATCGTGTGGCGGGACAAATTTATCTTGCGTGTCCTTCCAAGGTATAAATGTACCTGAAAAAGAAAAGAGATTTTAAATAATAACTTTAAACAATAACATCAAACATTTTTTACATTTTCGCAAGTCTTACCGCCATATTTTTTGATCCATCCATTTTTTTCCTTGAGGATGTTTCTTGTCTTCCCTCGGGTCGTGTGGCGGGAAAAAATTTATCTTGCGTGTCCTTCCAAGATATAGATGTACCTGAAAAAGAAAAGACATTTTAAATAATAACTTCATACGATAACATCAAACATTTTTTACATTTTCGCAAGTCTTACCGCCATCTTTTTTGCTCCATCCCTTCTCTTCCTTGAGCATGTTTCTTTTCTTCCCTCGGCTCGTATGGCGGGACAAATTTATCTTCCGTTTCCTTCCAAGATATAGATGTACCTGAAAAAGAAAACACATTTTAAATAATAATTTCAAACAATAACATCAAACATTTTTTACATTTTCGCAAGTCTTACCACCATCTTTTTTGCTCCATCCCTTTTCTTCCTTGAGCATGTTTCTTGTCTTCCCTCGGCTCGCGTGGCGGGACAAATTTATCTTGCTTTTCCTTCCAAGATATAGATGTACCTGAAAAAGAAAAAAACATTATAAATAATAACTTCAAACAGTAACATCAAACATTTTTTACATTTTCGCAAGTCTTACCGCCATCTTTTTTGCTCCATCCCTTCTCTTCCTTAAGGATGTTTCTTGTCTTCCCTCGGCTCGTGTGGCGGGAAAAATTTATCTTGCGTGTCCTTCCAAGATATAGATGTACCTGAAAAAGAAAATACATTTTAAATAATAACTTCGTACAATAACATCAAACATTTTTTACATTTTCGCAAGTCTTACCGCCATCTTTTTTGATCCATCCAATTTCTTCCTTGAGGATGTTTCTTGTCTTCCCTCGGATCGTGTGGCGGGACAAATTTATCTTGCGTGTCCTTCCAAGGTATAGATGTACCTGAAAAAGAAACGAGATTTTAAATAATAACTTTAAACAATAACATCAAACATTTTTTACATTTTCGCAAGTCTTACCGCCATATTTTTTGATCCATCCATTTTCTTCCTTGAGGATGTTTCTTGTCTTCCCTCGGGTCGTGTGGCGGGAAAAATTTATCTTGCGTGTCCTTCCAAGATATAGATGTACCTGAAAAAGAAAAGACATTTTAAATAATAACTTCATTTAATAACATCAAACATTTTTTGCATTTTCGCAAGTCTTACCGCCATCTTTTTTGCTTCATCCCTTATCTTCCATGAGGATGTTTCTTGTCTTCACTCGGCTCGTGTGGCGGGACAAATTTATCATGCGTGTCGTTCCAAGATATAGATGTACCTGAAAAGAAAAGGCATTTTAAATAATAACTTCAAAGAATAACATCAAAAATTTTTTACATTTTCGCAAGTCTTACCGCCATCTTTTTTGCTCCATCCCTTCTCTTCCTTGAGGATGTTTCTTGTCTTCCCTCGGCTCGTGTGGCGGGACAAATTTATCTTGCGTTTCCTTCCAAGATATAGATGTACCTGAAAAAGAAAAGACATTTTAAATAATAACTTCAAACAATAACATCAAACATTTTTTACATTTTCGCAAGTCTTACCGCCATCTTTTTTGATCCATCCAATTTCTTCCTTGAGGATGTTTCTTGTCTTCCCTCGGATCGTGTGGCGGGAAAAATTTATCTTGCGTGTCCTTCCAAGGTATAGATGTACCTGAAAAAGAAAAGAGATTTTAAATAATAACTTTAAACAATAACATCAAACATTTTTTACATTTTCGCAAGTCTTACCGCCATATTTTTTGATCCATCCATTTTCTTCCTTGAGGATGTTTCTTGTCTTCCCTCGGGTCGTGTGGCGGGAAAAATTTATCTTGCGTGTCCTTCCAAGATATAGATGTACCTGAAAAAGAAAAGACATTTTAAATAATAAATTCATTTAATAACATCAAACATTTTTTGCATTTTCGCAAGTCTTACCGCCATCTTTTTTGCTTAATCCCTTATCTTCCATGAGGATGTTTCTTGTCTTCACTCGGCTCGTGTGGCGGGACAAATTTATCATGCGTGTCCTTCCAAGATATAGATGTACCTGAAAAGAAAAGGCATTTTAAATAATAACTTCAAAGAATAACATCAAAAATTTTTTACATTTTCGCAAGTCTTACCGCCATCTTTTTTGCTCCATCCCTTCTCTTCCTTGAGGATGTTTCTTGTCTTCCCTCGGCTCGTGTGGCGGGACAAATTTATCTTGCGTTTCCTTCCAAGATATAGATGTACCTGAAAAAGAAAAGACATTTTAAATAATAACTTCAAACAATAACATCAAACATTTTTTACATTTTTGTAAGTCTTACCGCCATCTTTTTTGCGCCATCCCTTCTCTTCCTTGAGGACGTTTCTTGTCTTCCCTCGGCTCGTGTGGCGGGACAAATTTATCTTGCGTGTCCTTCCAAGATATAGATGTACCTGAAAAAGAAAAGATATTTTAAATAATAACTTCAAACAGTAACATCAAACATTTTTTACATTTTCGCAAGTCTTACCGCCATCTTTTTTGCTCCATCCCTTCTCTTCCTTGAGGATGTTTATTGTCCTCCCTCGGCTCGTGTGGCGGGACAAATTTATCTTGCGTGTCCTTCCAAGATATAGATGTATCTGAAAAAGAAAAGACATTTTAAATAATAACTTCAAACAATAACATCAAACATTTTTTACATTTTCGCAAGTCTTACCGGCATCTTTTTTGCTCTATCCCTTCTCTTCCATGAGAATGTTTCTTGTCTTCAATCGGCTCGTGTGGCGGGACAAATTTATCTTGCGTGTAATTCCAAGATATAGATGTACCTGAAAAAGAAAAGACATTTTAAATAATAACTTCATACGATAACATCAAACATTTTTTACATTTTCGCAAGTCTTACCGCCATCTTTTTTGCTCCATCCCTTCTCTTCCTTGAGCATGTTTCTTTCCTTCCCTCGGCTCGTATGGCGGGACAAATTTATCTTCCGTTTCCTTCCAAGATATAGATGTACCTGAAAAAGAAAACAAATTTTAAATAATAACTTCAAACAATAACATCAAACATTTTTTACATTTTCGCAAGTCTTACCGCCATATTTTTTGCTCCAAACCCTTTTCTTCCTTGAGGATGTTTCTTGTCTTTCCTCGGCTCTTGTGGCGGGACAAATTTATCTTGCGTTTCCTTCCAAAATATAGATGTACCTGAAAAAGAAAAGACATTTTAAATAATAATTCAAACAATGACATAAAAAGTTTTTTACATTTTCGCAAGTCTTACCGCCATCTTTTTTCATCCATCCAATTTCTTCCTTGAGGATGTTTCTTGTCTTCCCTCGGATCGTGTGGCGGGACAAATTTATCTTGCGTGTCCTTAGAAGGTATAGATGTACCTGAAAAAGAAAAGAGATTTTAAATAATAACTTTAAACAATAACATCAAACATTTTTTACATTTTCGCAAGTCTTACCGCCATATTTTTTGATCCATCCATTTTCTTCCTTGAGGATGTTTCTTGTCTTCCCTCGGGTCGTGTGGCGGGAAAAATTTATCTTGCGTGTCCTTCCAAGATATAGATGTACCTGAAAAAGAAAATACATTTTAAATAATAACTTCATACAATAACATCAAACATTTTTTACATTTTCGCAAGTCTTACCGCCATCTTTTTTGCTCCATCCCTTCTCTTCCTTGAGGATTTTTCTTGTCTTCCCTCGGATCGTGTGGCGGGACAAATTTATCTTGCGTGTCCTTCCAAGGTATAGATGTACCTGAAAAAGAAAAGAGATTTTAAATAATAACTTTAAACAATAACATCAAACATTTTTTACATTTTCGCAAGTCTTACCGCCATATTTTTTGATCCATCCATTTTTTTCCTTGAGGATGTTTCTTGTCTTCCCTCGGGTCGTGTGGCGGGAAAAAATTTATCTTGCGTGTCCTTCCAAGATATAGATGTACCTGAAAAAGAAAAGACATTTTAAATAATAACTTCATTTAATTACATCAAACATTTTTTGCATTTTCGCAAGTCTTACCGCCATCTTTTTTGCTCCATCCCTTCTCTTCCATGAGGATGTTTCTTGTCCTCCCTCGGCTCGTGTGGCGGGACAAATTTATCTTGCGTGTCCTTCCAAGATATAGATGTATCTGAAAAAGAAGAGACATTTTAAATAATAACTTCAAACAATAACATCAAACATTTTTTACATTTTCGCAAGTCTTACCGGCATCTTTTTTGCTCCATCCCTTCTCTTCCATGAGGATGTTACTTGTCTTCAATCGGCTCGTGTGGCGGGACAAATTTATCTTGCGTGTAATTCCAAGATATAGATGTACCTGAAAAAGAAAAGACATTTTAAATAATAACTTCATACGATAACATCAAACATTTTTTACATTTTCGCAAGTCTTACCGCCATCTTTTTTGCTCCATCCCTTCTCTTCCTTGAGCATGTTTCTTTTCTTCCCTCGGCTCGTATGGCGGGACAAATTTATCTTCCGTTTCCTTCCAAGATATAGATGTACCTGAAAAAGAAAACACATTTTAAATAATAACTTCAAACAATAACATCAAACATTTTTTACATTTTCGCAAGTCTTACCACCATCTTTTTTGCTCCATCCCTTTTCTTCCTTGAGCATGTTTCTTGTCTTCCCTCGGCTCGCGTGGCGGGACAAATTTATCTTGCATTTCCTTCCAAGATATAGATGTACCTGAAAAAGAAAAAAACATTATAAATAATAACTTCAAACAGTAACATCAAACATTTTTTACATTTTCGCAAGTCTTACCGCCATATTTTTTTATCCATACATTTTCTTCCTTGAGGACGTTTCTTGTCTTCCCTCGGGTCGTGTGGCTGGACAAATTTATCTTGCGTGTCCTTCCAAGGAATAGATGTACCTGAAAAAGAAAAAAACATTCTAAATAATAACTTCAAACAATAACATCAAACAGTTTTTACATTTTCGCAAGTCTTACCGCCATCTTTTTTGCTCCATCCCTTCTCTTCCTTAAGGATGTTTCTTGTCTTCCCTCGGCTCGTGTGGCGGGAAAAATTTATCTTGCGTGTCCTTCCAAGATATAGATGTACCTGAAAAAGAAAATACATTTTAAATAATAACTTCATACAATAACATCAAACATTTTTTACATTTTCGCAAGTCTTACCGCCATCTTTTTTGATCCATCCATTTTCTTCCTTGAGGATGTTTCTTGTCTTCCCTCGGATCGTGTGGCGGGACAAATTTATCTTGCGTGTCCTTCCAAGGTATAAATGTACCTGAAAAAGAAAAGAGATTTTAAATAATAACTTTAAACAATAACATCAAACATTTTTTACATTTTCGCAAGTCTTACCGCCATATTTTTTGATCCATCCATTTTCTTCCTTGAGGATGTTTCTTGTCTTCCCTCGGGTCGTGTGGCGGGAAAAATTTATCTTGCGTGTCCTTCCAAGATATAGATGTACCTGAAAAAGAAAAGACATTTTAAATAATAACTTCATTTAATAACATCAAACATTTTTTGCATTTTCGCAAGTCTTACCGCCATCTTTTTTGCTTCATCCCTTATCTTCCATGAGGATGTTTCTTGTCTTCACTCGGCTCGTGTGGCGGGACAAATTTATCATGCGTGTCGTTCCAAGATATAGATGTACCTGAAAAGAAAAGGCATTTTAAATAATAACTTCAAAGAATAACATCAAAAATTTTTTACATTTTCGCAAGTCTTACCGCCATCTTTTTTGCTCCATCCCTTCTCTTCCTTGAGGATGTTTCTTGTCTTCCCTCGGCTCGTGTGGCGGGACAAATTTATCTTGCGTTTCCTTCCAAGATATAGATGTACCTGAAAAAGAAAAGACATTTTAAATAATAACTTCAAACAATAACATCAAACATTTTTTACATTTTCGCAAGTCTTACCGCCATCTTTTTTGATCCATCCAATTTCTTCCTTGAGGATGTTTCTTGTCTTCCCTCGGATCGTGTGGCGGGAAAAATTTATCTTGCGTGTCCTTCCAAGGTATAGATGTACCTGAAAAAGAAAAGAGATTTTAAATAATAACTTTAAACAATAACATCAAACATTTTTTACATTTTCGCAAGTCTTACCGCCATATTTTTTGATCCATCCATTTTCTTCCTTGAGGATGTTTCTTGTCTTCCCTCGGGTCGTGTGGCGGGAAAAATTTATCTTGCGTGTCCTTCCAAGATATAGATGTACCTGAAAAAGAAAAGACATTTTAAATAATAAATTCATTTAATAACATCAAACATTTTTTGCATTTTCGCAAGTCTTACCGCCATCTTTTTTGCTTCATCCCTTATCTTCCATGAGGATGTTTCTTGTCTTCACTCGGCTCGTGTGGCGGGACAAATTTATCATGCGTGTCCTTCCAAGATATAGATGTACCTGAAAAGAAAAGGCATTTTAAATAATAACTTCAAAGAATAACATCAAAAATTTTTTACATTTTCGCAAGTCTTACCGCCATCTTTTTTGCTCCATCCCTTCTCTTCCTTGAGGATGTTTCTTGTCTTCCCTCGGCTCGTGTGGCGGGACAAATTTATCTTGCGTTTCCTTCCAAGATATAGATGTACCTGAAAAAGAAAAGACATTTTAAATAATAACTTCAAACAATAACATCAAACATTTTTTACATTTTTGTAGGTCTTACCGCCATCTTTTTTGCGCCATCCCTTCTCTTCCTTGAGGACGTTTCTTGTCTTCCCTCGGCTCGTGTGGCGGGACAAATTTATCTTGCGTGTCCTTCCAAGATATAGATGTACCTGAAAAAGAAAAGATATTTTAAATAATAACTTCAAACAGTAACATCAAACATTTTTTACATTTTCGCAAGTCTTACCGCCATCTTTTTTGCTCCATCCCTTCTCTTCCTTGAGGATGTTTATTGTCCTCCCTCGGCTCGTGTGGCGGGACAAATTTATCTTGCGTGTCCTTCCAAGATATAGATGTATCTGAAAAAGAAAAGACATTTTAAATAATAACTTCAAACAATAACATCAAACATTTTTTACATTTTCGCAAGTCTTACCGGCATCTTTTTTGCTCTATCCCTTCTCTTCCATGAGAATGTTTCTTGTCTTCAATCGGCTCGTGTGGCGGGACAAATTTATCTTGCGTGTAATTCAAAGATATAGATGTACCTGAAAAAGAAAAGACATTTTAAATAATAACTTCATACGATAACATCAAACATTTTTTACATTTTCGCAAGTCTTACCGCCATCTTTTTTGCTCCATCCCTTCTCTTCCTTGAGCATGTTTCTTTCCTTCCCTCGGCTCGTATGGCGGGACAAATTTATCTTCCGTTTCCTTCCAAGATATAGATGTACCTGAAAAAGAAAACACATTTTAAATAATAACTTCAAACAATAACATCAAACATTTTTTACATTTTCGCAAGTCTTACCGCCATATTTTTTGCTCCAAACCCTTTTCTTCCTTGAGGATGTTTCTTGTCTTTCCTCGGCTCTTGTGGCGGGACAAATTTATCTTGCGTTTCCTTCCAAAATATAGATGTACCTGAAAAAGGAAAGACATTTTAAATAATAATTCAAACAATGACATAAAAAGTTTTTTACATTTTCGCAAGTCTTACCGCCATCTTTTTTCATCCATCCAATTTCTTCCTGGAGGATGTTTCTTGTCTTCCCTCGGATCGTGTGGCGGGACAAATTTATCTTGCGTGTCCTTAGAAGGTATAGATGTACCTGAAAAAGAAAAGAGATTTTAAATAATAACTTTAAACAATAACATCAAACATTTTTTACATTTTCGCAAGTCTTACCGCCATATTTTTTGATCCATCCATTTTCTTCCTTGAGGATGTTTCTTGTCTTCCCTCGGGTCGTGTGGCGGGAAAAATTTATCTTGCGTGTCCTTCCAAGATATAGATGTACCTGAAAAAGAAAATACATTTTAAATAATAACTTCATACAATAACATCAAACATTTTTTACATTTTCGCAAGTCTTACCGCCATCTTTTTTGCTCCATCCCTTCTCTTCCTTGAGGATTTTTCTTGTCTTCCCTCGGATCGTGTGGCGGGAAAAATTTATCTTGCGTGTCCTTCCAAGATATAGATGTACCTGAAAAAGAAAAGACATTTTAAATAATAAATTCATTTAATAACATCAAACATTTTTTGCATTTTCGCAAGTCTTACCGCCATCTTTTTTGCTTCATCCCTTATCTTCCATGAGGATGTTTCTTGTCTTCACTCGGCTCGTGTGGCGGGACAAATTTATCATGCGTGTCCTTCCAAGATATAGATGTACCTGAAAAGAAAAGGCATTTTAAATAATAACTTCAAAGAATAACATCAAAAATTTTTTACATTTTCGCAAGTCTTACCGCCATCTTTTTTGCTCCATCCCTTCTCTTCCTTGAGGATGTTTCTTGTCTTCCCTCGGCTCGTGTGGCGGGACAAATTTATCTTGCGTTTCCTTCCAAGATATAGATGTACCTGAAAAAGAAAAGACATTTTAAATAATAACTTCAAACAATAACATCAAACATTTTTTACATTTTTGTAGGTCTTACCGCCATCTTTTTTGCGCCATCCCTTCTCTTCCTTGAGGACGTTTCTTGTCTTCCCTCGGCTCGTGTGGCGGGACAAATTTATCTTGCGTGTCCTTCCAAGATATAGATGTACCTGAAAAAGAAAAGATATTTTAAATAATAACTTCAAACAGTAACATCAAACATTTTTTACATTTTCGCAAGTCTTACCGCCATCTTTTTTGCTCCATCCCTTCTCTTCCTTGAGGATGTTTATTGTCCTCCCTCGGCTCGTGTGGCGGGACAAATTTATCTTGCGTGTCCTTCCAAGATATAGATGTATCTGAAAAAGAAAAGACATTTTAAATAATAACTTCAAACAATAACATCAAACATTTTTTACATTTTCGCAAGTCTTACCGGCATCTTTTTTGCTCTATCCCTTCTCTTCCATGAGAATGTTTCTTGTCTTCAATCGGCTCGTGTGGCGGGACAAATTTATCTTGCGTGTAATTCAAAGATATAGATGTACCTGAAAAAGAAAAGACATTTTAAATAATAACTTCATACGATAACATCAAACATTTTTTACATTTTCGCAAGTCTTACCGCCATCTTTTTTGCTCCATCCCTTCTCTTCCTTGAGCATGTTTCTTTCCTTCCCTCGGCTCGTATGGCGGGACAAATTTATCTTCCGTTTCCTTCCAAGATATAGATGTACCTGAAAAAGAAAACACATTTTAAATAATAACTTCAAACAATAACATCAAACATTTTTTACATTTTCGCAAGTCTTACCGCCATATTTTTTGCTCCAAACCCTTTTCTTCCTTGAGGATGTTTCTTGTCTTTCCTCGGCTCTTGTGGCGGGACAAATTTATCTTGCGTTTCCTTCCAAAATATAGATGTACCTGAAAAAGAAAAGACATTTTAAATAATAATTCAAACAATGACATAAAAAGTTTTTTACATTTTCGCAAGTCTTACCGCCATCTTTTTTCATCCATCCAATTTCTTCCTGGAGGATGTTTCTTGTCTTCCCTCGGATCGTGTGGCGGGACAAATTTATCTTGCGTGTCCTTAGAAGGTATAGATGTACCTGAAAAAGAAAAGAGATTTTAAATAATAACTTTAAACAATAACATCAAACATTTTTTACATTTTCGCAAGTCTTACCGCCATATTTTTTGATCCATCCATTTTCTTCCTTGAGGATGTTTCTTGTCTTCCCTCGGGTCGTGTGGCGGGAAAAATTTATCTTGCGTGTCCTTCCAAGATATAGATGTACCTGAAAAAGAAAATACATTTTAAATAATAACTTCATACAATAACATCAAACATTTTTTACATTTTCGCAAGTCTTACCGCCATCTTTTTTGCTCCATCCCTTCTCTTCCTTGAGGATTTTTCTTGTCTTCCCTCGGATCGTGTGGCGGGACAAATTTATCTTGCGTGTCCTTCCAAGGTATAGATGTACCTGAAAAAGAAAAGAGATTTTAAATAATAACTTTAAACAATAACATCAAACATTTTTTACATTTTCGCAAGTCTTACCGCCATATTTTTTGATCCATCCATTTTTTTCCTTGAGGATGTTTCTTGTCTTCCCTCGGGTCGTGTGGCGGGAAAAAATTTATCTTGCGTGTCCTTCCAAGATATAGATGTACCTGAAAAAGAAAAGACATTTTAAATAATAACTTCATTTAATTACATCAAACATTTTTTGCATTTTCGCAAGTCTTACCGCCATCTTTTTTGCTCCATCCCTTCTCTTCCATGAGGATGTTTCTTGTCCTCCCTCGGCTCGTGTGGCGGGACAAATTTATCTTGCGTGTCCTTCCAAGATATAGATGTATCTGAAAAAGAAAAGACATTTTAAATAATAACTTCAAACAATAACATCAAACATTTTTTACATTTTCGCAAGTCTTACCGGCATCTTTTTTGCTCCATCCCTTCTCTTCCATGAGGATGTTACTTGTCTTCAATCGGCTCGTGTGGCGGGACAAATTTATCTTGCGTGTAATTCCAAGATATAGATGTACCTGAAAAAGAAAAGACATTTTAAATAATAACTTCATACGATAACATCAAACATTTTTTACATTTTCGCAAGTCTTACCGCCATCTTTTTTGCTCCATCCCTTCTCTTCCTTGAGCATGTTTCTTTTCTTCCCTCGGCTCGTATGGCGGGACAAATTTATCTTCCGTTTCCTTCCAAGATATAGATGTACCTGAAAAAGAAAACACATTTTAAATAATAACTTCAAACAATAACATCAAACATTTTTTACATTTTCGCAAGTCTTACCACCATCTTTTTTGCTCCATCCCTTTTCTTCCTTGAGCATGTTTCTTGTCTTCCCTCGGCTCGCGTGGCGGGACAAATTTATCTTGCATTTCCTTCCAAGATATAGATGTACCTGAAAAAGAAAAAAACATTATAAATAATAACTTCAAACAGTAACATCAAACATTTTTTACATTTTCGCAAGTCTTACCGCCATATTTTTTTATCCATACATTTTCTTCCTTGAGGACGTTTCTTGTCTTCCCTCGGGTCGTGTGGCTGGACAAATTTATCTTGCGTGTCCTTCCAAGGAATAGATGTACCTGAAAAAGAAAAAAACATTCTAAATAATAACTTCAAACAATAACATCAAACAGTTTTTACATTTTCGCAAGTCTTACCGCCATCTTTTTTGCTCCATCCCTTCTCTTCCTTAAGGATGTTTCTTGTCTTCCCTCGGCTCGTGTGGCGGGAAAAATTTATCTTGCGTGTCCTTCCAAGATATAGATGTACCTGAAAAAGAAAATACATTTTAAATAATAACTTCATACAATAACATCAAACATTTTTTACATTTTCGCAAGTCTTACCGCCATCTTTTTTGATCCATCCATTTTCTTCCTTGAGGATGTTTCTTGTCTTCCCTCGGATCGTGTGGCGGGACAAATTTATCTTGCGTGTCCTTCCAAGGTATAAATGTACCTGAAAAAGAAAAGAGATTTTAAATAATAACTTTAAACAATAACATCAAACATTTTTTACATTTTCGCAAGTCTTACCGCCATATTTTTTGATCCATCCATTTTTTTCCTTGAGGATGTTTCTTGTCTTCCCTCGGGTCGTGTGGCGGGAAAAAATTTATCTTGCGTGTCCTTCCAAGATATAGATGTACCTGAAAAAGAAAAGACATTTTAAATAATAACTTCATACGATAACATCAAACATTTTTTACATTTTCGCAAGTCTTACCGCCATCTTTTTTGCTCCATCCCTTCTCTTCCTTGAGCATGTTTCTTTTCTTCCCTCGGCTCGTATGGCGGGACAAATTTATCTTCCGTTTCCTTCCAAGATATAGATGTACCTGAAAAAGAAAACACATTTTAAATAATAATTTCAAACAATAACATCAAACATTTTTTACATTTTCGCAAGTCTTACCACCATCTTTTTTGCTCCATCCCTTTTCTTCCTTGAGCATGTTTCTTGTCTTCCCTCGGCTCGCGTGGCGGGACAAATTTATCTTGCTTTTCCTTCCAAGATATAGATGTACCTGAAAAAGAAAAAAACATTATAAATAATAACTTCAAACAGTAACATCAAACATTTTTTACATTTTCGCAAGTCTTACCGCCATCTTTTTTGCTCCATCCCTTCTCTTCCTTAAGGATGTTTCTTGTCTTCCCTCGGCTCGTGTGGCGGGAAAAATTTATCTTGCGTGTCCTTCCAAGATATAGATGTACCTGAAAAAGAAAATACATTTTAAATAATAACTTCGTACAATAACATCAAACATTTTTTACATTTTCGCAAGTCTTACCGCCATCTTTTTTGATCCATCCAATTTCTTCCTTGAGGATGTTTCTTGTCTTCCCTCGGATCGTGTGGCGGGACAAATTTATCTTGCGTGTCCTTCCAAGGTATAGATGTACCTGAAAAAGAAACGAGATTTTAAATAATAACTTTAAACAATAACATCAAACATTTTTTACATTTTCGCAAGTCTTACCGCCATATTTTTTGATCCATCCATTTTCTTCCTTGAGGATGTTTCTTGTCTTCCCTCGGGTCGTGTGGCGGGAAAAATTTATCTTGCGTGTCCTTCCAAGATATAGATGTACCTGAAAAAGAAAAGACATTTTAAATAATAACTTCATTTAATAACATCAAACATTTTTTGCATTTTCGCAAGTCTTACCGCCATCTTTTTTGCTTCATCCCTTATCTTCCATGAGGATGTTTCTTGTCTTCACTCGGCTCGTGTGGCGGGACAAATTTATCATGCGTGTCCTTCCAAGGAATAGATGTACCTGAAAAAGAAAAAAACATTCTAAATAATAACTTCAAACAATAACATCAAACAGTTTTTTACATTTTCGCAAGTCTTACCGCCATCTTTTTTCATCCATCCAATTTCTTCCTTGAGGATGTTTCTTGTCTTCCCTCGGATCGTGTGGCGGGACAAATTTATCTTGCGTGTCCTTAGAAGGTATAGATGTACCTGAAAAAGAAAATACATTTTAAATAATAACTTCATACGATAACATCAAACATTTTTTACATTTTCGCAAGTCTTACCGCCATCTTTTTTGCTCCATCCCTTCTCTTCCTTGAGCATGTTTCTTTTCTTCCCTCGGCTCGTATGGCGGGACAAATTTATCTTCCGTTTCCTTCCAAGATATAGATGTACCTGAAAAAGAAAACACATTTTAAATAATAACTTCAAACAATAACATCAAACATTTTTTACATTTTCGCAAGTCTTACCACCATCTTTTTTGCTCCATCCCTTTTCTTCCTTGAGCATGTTTCTTGTCTTCCCTCGGCTCGCGTGGCGGGACAAATTTATCTTGCATTTCCTTCCAAGATATAGATGTACCTGAAAAAGAAAAAAACATTATAAATAATAACTTCAAACAGTAACATCAAACATTTTTTACATTTTCGCAAGTCTTACCGCCATATTTTTCTATCCATACATTTTCTTCCTTGAGGACGTTTCTTGTCTTCCCTCGGGTCGTGTGGCTGGACAAATTTATCTTGCGTGTCCTTCCAAGGAATAGATGTACCTGAAAAAGAAAAAAACATTCTAAATAATAACTTCAAACAATAACATCAAACAGTTTTTACATTTTCGCAAGTCTTACCGCCATCTTTTTTGCTCCATCCCTTCTCTTCCTTAAGGATGTTTCTTGTCTTCCCTCGGCTCGTGTGGCGGGAAAAATTTATCTTGCATTTCCTTCCAAGATATAGATGTACCTGAAAAAGGAAAAAACATTATAAATAATAACTTCAAACAGTAACATCAAACATTTTTTACATTTTCGCAAGTCTTACCGCCATATTTTTCTATCCATACATTTTCTTCCTTGAGGACGTTTCTTGTCTTCCCTCGGGTCGTGTGGCTGGACAAATTTATCTTGCGTGTCCTTCCAAGGAATAGATGTACCTGAAAAAGAAAAAAACATTCTAAATAATAACTTCAAACAATAACATCAAACAGTTTTTACATTTTCGCAAGTCTTACCGCCATCTTTTTTGCTCCATCCCTTCTCTTCCTTAAGGATGTTTCTTGTCTTCCCTCGGCTCGTGTGGCGGGAAAAATTTATCTTGCGTGTCCTTCCAAGATATAGATGTACCTGAAAAAGAAAATACATTTTAAATAATAACTTCATACAATAACATCAAACATTTTTTACATTTTCGCAAGTCTTACCGCCATCTTTTTTGATCCATCCAATTTCTTCCTTGAGGATGTTTCTTGTCTTCCCTCGGATCGTGTGGCGGGACAAATTTATCTTGCGTGTCCTTCCAAGGTATAGATGTACCTGAAAAAGAAAAGAGATTTTAAATAATAACTTTAAACAATAACATCAAACATTTTTTACATTTTCGCAAGTCTTACCGCCATATTTTTTGATCCATCCATTTTCTTCCTTGAGGATGTTTCTTGTCTTCCCTCGGGTCGTGTGGCGGGAAAAATTTATCTTGCGTGTCCTTCCAAGATATAGATGTACCTGAAAAAGAAAAGACATTTTAAATAATAACTTCATTTAATAACATCAAACATTTTTTGCATTTTCGCAAGTCTTACCGCCATCTTTTTTGCTTCATCCCTTATCTTCCATGAGGATGTTTCTTGTCTTCACTCGGCTCGTGTGGCGGGACAAATTTATCATGCGTGTCCTTCCAAGATATAGATGTACCTGAAAAGAAAAGACATTTTAAATAATAACTTCAAAGAATAACATCAAAAATTTTTTACATTTTCGCAAGTCTTACCGCCATCTTTTTTGCTCCATCCCTTCTCTTCCTTGAGGATGTTTCTTGTCTTCCCTCGGCTCGTGTGGCGGGACAAATTTATCTTGCGTTTCCTTCCAAGATATAGATGTACCTGAAAAAGAAAAGACATTTTAAATAATAACTTCAAACAATAACATCAAACATTTTTTTACATTTTTGCAAGTCTTACCGCCATCTTTTTTGCGCCATCCCTTCTCTTCCTTCAGGACGTTTCTTGTCTTCCCTCGGCTCGTGTGGCGGGACAAATTTATCTTGCGTGTCCTTCCAAGATATAGATGTACCTGAAAAAGAAAAGATTTTTTTAAATAATAACTTCAAACAGTAACATCAAACATTTTTTACATTTTCGCAAGTCTTACCGCCATCTTTTTTGCTCCATCCCTTCTCTTCCTTGTTTATTGTCCTCCCTCGGCTCGTGTGGCGGGACAAATTTATCTTGCGTGTCCTTCCAAGATATAGATGTATCTGAAAAAGAAAAGACATTTTAAATAATAACTTCAAACAATAACATCAAACATTTTTTACATTTTCGCAAGTCTTACCGGCATCTTTTTTGCTCCATCCCTTCTCTTCCATGAGAATGTTTCTTGTCTTCAATCGGCTCGTGTGGCGGGACAAATTTATCTTGCGTGTAATTCCAAGATATAGATGTACCTGAGAAAGAAAACACATTTTAAATAATAACTTCAAACAATAACATCAAACATTTTTTACATTTTCGCAAGTCTTACCGCCATATTTTTTGCTCCAAACCCTTTTCTTCCTTGAGGATGTTTCTTGTCTTTCCTCGGCTCTTGTGGCGGGACAAATTTATCTTGCGTTTCCTTCCAAAATATAGATGTACCTGAAAAAGAAAAGACATTTTAAATAATAATTCAAACAATGACATAAAAAGTTTTTTACATTTTCGCAAGTCTTACCGCCATCTTTTTTCATCCATCCAATTTCTTCCTTGAGGATGTTTCTTGTCTTCCCTCGGATCGTGTGGCGGGACAAATTTATCTTGCGTGTCCTTCCAAGGTATAGATGTACCTGAAAAAGAAAAGAGATTTTAAATAATAACTTTAAACAATAACATCAAACATTTTTTACATTTTCGCAAGTCTTACCGCCATATTTTTTGATCCATCCATTTTCTTCCTTGAGGATGTTTCTTGTCTTCCCTCGGGTCGTGTGGCGGGAAAAATTTATCTTGCGTTTCCTTCCAAGATATAGATGTACCTGAAAAAGAAAAGACATTTTAAATAATAACTTCAAACAATAACATCAAACATTTTTTACATTTTTGTAAGTCTTACCGCCATCTTTTTTGCGCCATCCCTTCTCTTCCTTGAGGACGTTTCTTGTCTTCCCTCGGCTCGTGTGGCGGGACAAATTTATCTTGCGTGTCCTTCCAAGATATAGATGTACCTGAAAAAGAAAAGATATTTTAAATAATAACTTCAAACAGTAACATCAAACATTTTTTACATTTTCGCAAGTCTTACCGCCATCTTTTTTGCTCCATCCCTTCTCTTCCTTGAGGATGTTTATTGTCCTCCCTCGGCTCGTGTGGCGGGACAAATTTATCTTGCGTGTCCTTCCAAGATATAGATGTATCTGAAAAAGAAAAGACATTTTAAATAATAACTTCAAACAATAACATCAAACATTTTTTACATTTTCGCAAGTCTTACCGGCATCTTTTTTGCTCTATCCCTTCTCTTCCATGAGAATGTTTCTTGTCTTCAATCGGCTCGTGTGGCGGGACAAATTTATCTTGCGTGTAATTCCAAGATATAGATGTACCTGAAAAAGAAAAGACATTTTAAATAATAACTTCATACGATAACATCAAACATTTTTTACATTTTCGCAAGTCTTACCGCCATCTATTTTGCTCCATCCCTTCTCTTCCTTGAGCATGTTTCTTTCCTTCCCTCGGCTCGTATGGCGGGACAAATTTATCTTCCGTTTCCTTCCAAGATATAGATGTACCTGAAAAAGAAAACACATTTTAAATAATAACTTCAAACAATAACATCAAACATTTTTTACATTTTCGCAAGTCTTACCGCCATATTTTTTGCTCCAAACCCTTTTCTTCCTTGAGGATGTTTGTTGTCTTTCCTCGGCTCTTGTGGCGGGACAAATTTATCTTGCGTTTCCTTCCAAAATATAGATGTACCTGAAAAAGAAAAGACATTTTAAATAATAATTCAAACAATGACATAAAAAGTTTTTTACATTTTCGCAAGTCTTACCGCCATCTTTTTTCATCCATCCAATTTCTTCCTTGAGGATGTTTCTTGTCTTCCCTCGGATCGTGTGGCGGGACAAATTTATCTTGCGTGTCCTTAGAAGGTATAGATGTACCTGAAAAAGAAAAGAGATTTTAAATAATAACTTTAAACAATAACATCAAACATTTTTTACATTTTCGCAAGTCTTACCGCCATATTTTTTGATCCATCCATTTTCTTCCTTGAGGATGTTTCTTGTCTTCCCTCGGGTCGTGTGGCGGGAAAAATTTATCTTGCGTGTCCTTCCAAGATATAGATGTACCTGAAAAAGAAAAGACATTTTAAATAATAACTTCATTTAATTACATCAAACATTTTTTGCATTTTCGCAAGTCTTACCGCCATCTTTTTTGCTCCATCCCTTCTCTTCCATGAGGATGTTTCTTGTCCTCCCTCGGCTCGTGTGGCGGGACAAATTTATCTTGCGTGTCCTTCCAAGATATAGATGTATCTGAAAAAGAAAAGACATTTTAAATAATAACTTCAAACAATAACATCAAACATTTTTTACATTTTCGCAAGTCTTACCGGCATCTTTTTTGCTCCATCCCTTCTCTTCCATGAGGATGTTACTTGTCTTCAATCGGCTCGTGTGGCGGGACAAATTTATCTTGCGTGTAATTCCAAGATATAGATGTACCTGAAAAAGAAAAGACATTTTAAATAATAACTTCATACGATAACATCAAACATTTTTTACATTTTCGCAAGTCTTACCGCCATCTTTTTTGCTCCATCCCTTCTCTTCCTTGAGCATGTTTCTTTTCTTCCCTCGGCTCGTATGGCGGGACAAATTTATCTTCCGTTTCCTTCCAAGATATAGATGTACCTGAAAAAGAAAACACATTTTAAATAATAACTTCAAACAATAACATCAAACATTTTTTACATTTTCGCAAGTCTTACCACCATCTTTTTTGCTCCATCCCTTTTCTTCCTTGAGCATGTTTCTTGTCTTCCCTCGGCTCGCGTGGCGGGACAAATTTATCTTGCATTTCCTTCCAAGATATAGATGTACCTGAAAAAGAAAAAAACATTATAAATAATAACTTCAAACAGTAACATCAAACATTTTTTACATTTTCGCAAGTCTTACCGCCATATTTTTTTATCCATACATTTTCTTCCTTGAGGACGTTTCTTGTCTTCCCTCGGGTCGTGTGGCTGGACAAATTTATCTTGCGTGTCCTTCCAAGGAATAGATGTACCTGAAAAAGAAAAAAACATTCTAAATAATAACTTCAAACAATAACATCAAACAGTTTTTACATTTTCGCAAGTCTTACCGCCATCTTTTTTGCTCCATCCCTTCTCTTCCTTAAGGATGTTTCTTGTCTTCCCTCGGCTCGTGTGGCGGGAAAAATTTATCTTGCGTGTCCTTCCAAGATATAGATGTACCTGAAAAAGAAAATACATTTTAAATAATAACTTCATACAATAACATCAAACATTTTTTACATTTTCGCAAGTCTTACCGCCATCTTTTTTGATCCATCCATTTTCTTCCTTGAGGATGTTTCTTGTCTTCCCTCGGATCGTGTGGCGGGACAAATTTATCTTGCGTGTCCTTCCAAGGTATAAATGTACCTGAAAAAGAAAAGAGATTTTAAATAATAACTTTAAACAATAACATCAAACATTTTTTACATTTTCGCAAGTCTTACCGCCATATTTTTTGATCCATCCATTTTTTTCCTTGAGGATGTTTCTTGTCTTCCCTCGGGTCGTGTGGCGGGAAAAATTTATCTTGCGTGTCCTTCCAAGATATAGATGTACCTGAAAAAGAAAATACATTTTAAATAATAACTTCATACAATAACATCAAACATTTTTTACATTTTCGCAAGTCTTACCGCCATCTTTTTTGCTCCATCCCTTCTCTTCCTTGAGGATTTTTCTTGTCTTCCCTCGGATCGTGTGGCGGGACAAATTTATCTTGCGTGTCCTTCCAAGGTATAGATGTACCTGAAAAAGAAAAGAGATTTTAAATAATAACTTTAAACAATAACATCAAACATTTTTTACATTTTCGCAAGTCTTACCGCCATATTTTTTGATCCATCCATTTTTTTCCTTGAGGATGTTTCTTGTCTTCCCTCGGGTCGTGTGGCGGGAAAAAATTTATCTTGCGTGTCCTTCCAAGATATAGATGTACCTGAAAAAGAAAAGACATTTTAAATAATAACTTCATTTAATTACATCAAACATTTTTTGCATTTTCGCAAGTCTTACCGCCATCTTTTTTGCTCCATCCCTTCTCTTCCATGAGGATGTTTCTTGTCCTCCCTCGGCTCGTGTGGCGGGACAAATTTATCTTGCGTGTCCTTCCAAGATATAGATGTATCTGAAAAAGAAAAGACATTTTAAATAATAACTTCAAACAATAACATCAAACATTTTTTACATTTTCGCAAGTCTTACCGGCATCTTTTTTGCTCCATCCCTTCTCTTCCATGAGGATGTTACTTGTCTTCAATCGGCTCGTGTGGCGGGACAAATTTATCTTGCGTGTAATTCCAAGATATAGATGTACCTGAAAAAGAAAAGACATTTTAAATAATAACTTCATACGATAACATCAAACATTTTTTACATTTTCGCAAGTCTTACCGCCATCTTTTTTGCTCCATCCCTTCTCTTCCTTGAGCATGTTTCTTTTCTTCCCTCGGCTCGTATGGCGGGACAAATTTATCTTCCGTTTCCTTCCAAGATATAGATGTACCTGAAAAAGAAAACACATTTTAAATAATAACTTCAAACAATAACATCAAACATTTTTTACATTTTCGCAAGTCTTACCACCATCTTTTTTGCTCCATCCCTTTTCTTCCTTGAGCATGTTTCTTGTCTTCCCTCGGCTCGCGTGGCGGGACAAATTTATCTTGCATTTCCTTCCAAGATATAGATGTACCTGAAAAAGAAAAAAACATTATAAATAATAACTTCAAACAGTAACATCAAACATTTTTTACATTTTCGCAAGTCTTACCGCCATATTTTTTTATCCATACATTTTCTTCCTTGAGGACGTTTCTTGTCTTCCCTCGGGTCGTGTGGCTGGACAAATTTATCTTGCGTGTCCTTCCAAGGAATAGATGTACCTGAAAAAGAAAAAAACATTCTAAATAATAACTTCAAACAATAACATCAAACAGTTTTTACATTTTCGCAAGTCTTACCGCCATCTTTTTTGCTCCATCCCTTCTCTTCCTTAAGGATGTTTCTTCTCTTCCCTCGGCTCGTGTGGCGGGAAAAATTTATCTTGCGTGTCCTTCCAAGATATAGATGTACCTGAAAAAGAAAATACATTTTAAATAATAACTTCATACAATAACATCAAACATTTTTTACATTTTCGCAAGTCTTACCGCCATCTTTTTTGATCCATCCATTTTCTTCCTTGAGGATGTTTCTTGTCTTCCCTCGGATCGTGTGGCGGGACAAATTTATCTTGCGTGTCCTTCCAAGGTATAAATGTACCTGAAAAAGAAAAGAGATTTTAAATAATAACTTTAAACAATAACATCAAACATTTTTTACATTTTCGCAAGTCTTACCGCCATATTTTTTGATCCATCCATTTTTTTCCTTGAGGATGTTTCTTGTCTTCCCTCGGGTCGTGTGGCGGGAAAAAATTTATCTTGCGTGTCCTTCCAAGATATAGATGTACCTGAAAAAGAAAAGACATTTTAAATAATAACTTCATACGATAACATCAAACATTTTTTACATTTTCGCAAGTCTTACCGCCATCTTTTTTGCTCCATCCCTTCTCTTCCTTGAGCATGTTTCTTTTCTTCCCTCGGCTCGTATGGCGGGACAAATTTATCTTCCGTTTCCTTCCAAGATATAGATGTACCTGAAAAAGAAAACACATTTTAAATAATAATTTCAAACAATAACATCAAACATTTTTTACATTTTCGCAAGTCTTACCACCATCTTTTTTGCTCCATCCCTTTTCTTCCTTGAGCATGTTTCTTGTCTTCCCTCGGCTCGCGTGGCGGGACAAATTTATCTTGCTTTTCCTTCCAAGATATAGATGTACCTGAAAAAGAAAAAAACATTATAAATAATAACTTCAAACAGTAACATCAAACATTTTTTACATTTTCGCAAGTCTTACCGCCATCTTTTTTGCTCCATCCCTTCTCTTCCTTAAGGATGTTTCTTGTCTTCCCTCGGCTCGCGTGGCGGGACAAATTTATCTTGCGTGTCCTTCCAAGGTATAGATGTACCTGAAAAAGAAACGAGATTTTAAATAATAACTTTAAACAATAACATCAAACATTTTTTACATTTTCGCAAGTCTTACCGCCATATTTTTTGATCCATCCATTTTCTTCCTTGAGGATGTTTCTTGTCTTCCCTCGGGTCGTGTGGCGGGAAAAATTTATCTTGCGTGTCCTTCCAAGATATAGATGTACCTGAAAAAGAAAAGACATTTTAAATAATAACTTCATTTAATAACATCAAACATTTTTTGCATTTTCGCAAGTCTTACCGCCATCTTTTTTGCTTCATCCCTTATCTTCCATGAGGATGTTTCTTGTCTTCACTCGGCTCGTGTGGCGGGACAAATTTATCATGCGTGTCCTTCCAAGATATAGATGTACCTGAAAAGAAAAGGCATTTTAAATAATAACTTCAAAGAATAACATCAAAAATTTTTTACATTTTCGCAAGTCTTACCGCCATCTTTTTTGCTCCATCCCTTCTCTTCCTTGAGGATGTTTCTTGTCTTCCCTCGGCTCGTGTGGCGGGACAAATTTATCTTGCGTTTCCTTCCAAGATATAGATGTACCTGAAAAAGAAAAGACATTTTAAATAATAACTTCAAACAATAACATCAAACATTTTTTACATTTTCGCAAGTCTTACCGCCATCTTTTTTGATCCATCCAATTTCTTCCTTGAGGATGTTTCTTGTCTTCCCTCGGATCGTGTGGCGGGAAAAATTTATCTTGCGTGTCCTTCCAAGGTATAGATGTACCTGAAAAAGAAAAGAGATTTTAAATAATAACTTTAAACAATAACATCAAACATTTTTTACATTTTCGCAAGTCTTACCGCCATATTTTTTGATCCATCCATTTTCTTCCTTGAGGATGTTTCTTGTCTTCCCTCGGGTCGTGTGGCGGGAAAAATTTATCTTGCGTGTCCTTCCAAGATATAGATGTACCTGAAAAAGAAAAGACATTTTAAATAATAAATTCATTTAATAACATCAAACATTTTTTGCATTTTCGCAAGTCTTACCGCCATCTTTTTTGCTTCATCCCTTATCTTCCATGAGGATGTTTCTTGTCTTCACTCGGCTCGTGTGGCGGGACAAATTTATCATGCGTGTCCTTCCAAGATATAGATGTACCTGAAAAGAAAAGGCATTTTAAATAATAACTTCAAAGAATAACATCAAAAATTTTTTACATTTTCGCAAGTCTTACCGCCATCTTTTTTGCTCCATCCCTTCTCTTCCTTGAGGATGTTTCTTGTCTTCCCTCGGCTCGTGTGGCGGGACAAATTTATCTTGGGTTTCCTTCCAAGATATAGATGTACCTGAAAAAGAAAAGACATTTTAAATAATAACTTCAAACAATAACATCAAACATTTTTTACATTTTTGTAAGTCTTACCGCCATCTTTTTTGCGCCATCCCTTCTCTTCCTTGAGGACGTTTCTTGTCTTCCCTCGGCTCGTGTGGCGGGACAAATTTATCTTGCGTGTCCTTCCATGATATAGATGTACCTGAAAAAGAAAAGATATTTTAAATAATAACTTCAAACAGTAACATCAAACATTTTTTACATTTTCGCAAGTCTTACCGCCATCTTTTTTGCTCCATCCCTTCTCTTCCTTGAGGATGTTTATTGTCCTCCCTCGGCTCGTGTGGCGGGACAAATTTATCTTGCGTGTCCTTCCAAGATATAGATGTATCTGAAAAAGAAAAGACATTTTAAATAATAACTTCAAACAATAACATCAAACATTTTTTACATTTTCGCAAGTCTTACCGGCATCTTTTTTGCTCTATCCCTTCTCTTCTATGAGAATGTTTCTTGTCTTCAATCGGCTCGTGTGTCGGGACAAATTTATCTTGCGTGTAATTCCAAGATATAGATGTACCTGAAAAAGAAAAGACATTTTAAATAATAACTTCATACGATAACATCAAACATTTTTTACATTTTCGCAAGTCTTACCGCCATCTTTTTTGCTCCATCCCTTCTCTTCCTTGAGCATGTTTCTTTCCTTCCCTCGGCTCGTATGGCGGGACAAATTTATCTTCCGTTTCCTTCCAAGATATAGATGTACCTGAAAAAGAAAACACATTTTAAATAATAACTTCAAACAATAACATCAAACATTTTTTACATTTTCGCAAGTCTTACCGCCATATTTTTTGCTCCAAACCCTTTTCTTCCTTGAGGATGTTTCTTGTCTTTCCTCGGCTCTTGTGGCGGGACAAATTTATCTTGCGTTTCCTTCCAAAACATAGATGTACCTGAAAAAGAAAAGACATTTTAAATAATAATTCAAACAATGACATAAAAAGTTTTTTACATTTTCGCAAGTCTTACCGCCATCTTTTTTCATCCATCCAATTTCTTCCTTGAGGATGTTTCTTGTCTTCCCTCGGATCGTGTGGCGGGACAAATTTATCTTGCGTGTCCTTAGAAGGTATAGATGTACCTGAAAAAGAAAATACATTTTAAATAATAACTTCATACAATAACATCAAACATTTTTTACATTTTCGCAAGTCTTACCGCCATCTTTTTTGCTCCATCCCTTCTCTTCCTTGAGGATTTTTCTTGTCTTCCCTCGGATCGTGTGGCGGGACAAATTTATCTTGCGTGTCCTTCCAAGGTATAGATGTACCTGAAAAAGAAAAGAGATTTTAAATAATAACTTTAAACAATAACATCAAACATTTTTTACATTTTCGCAAGTCTTACCGCCATATTTTTTTATCCATCCATTTTTTTCCTTGAGGATGTTTCTTGTCTTCCCTCGGGTCGTGTGGCGGGAAAAAATTTATCTTGCGTGTCCTTCCAAGATATAGATGTACCTGAAAAAGAAAAGACATTTTAAATAATAACTTCATTTAATTACATCAAACATTTTTTGCATTTTCGCAAGTCTTACCGCCATCTTTTTTGCTCCATCCCTTCTCTTCCATGAGGATGTTTCTTGTCCTCCCTCGGCTCGTGTGGCGGGACAAATTTATCTTGCGTGTCCTTCCAAGATATAGATGTATCTGAAAAAGAAAAGACATTTTAAATAATAACTTCAAACAATAACATCAAACATTTTTTACATTTTCGCAAGTCTTACCGGCATCTTTTTTGCTCCATCCCTTCTCTTCCATGAGGATGTTACTTGTCTTCAATCGGCTCGTGTGGCGGGACAAATTTATCTTGCGTGTAATTCCAAGATATAGATGTACCTGAAAAAGAAAAGACATTTTAAATAATAACTTCATACGATAACATCAAACATTTTTTACATTTTCGCAAGTCTTACCGCCATCTTTTTTGCTCCATCACTTCTCTTCCTTGAGCATGTTTCTTTTCTTCCCTCGGCTCGTATGGCGGGACAAATTTATCTTCCGTTTCCTTCCAAGATATAGATGTACCTGAAAAAGAAAACACATTTTAAATAATAACTTCAAACAATAACATCAAACATTTTTTACATTTTCGCAAGTCTTACCACCATCTTTTTTGCTCCATCCCTTTTCTTCCTTGAGCATGTTTCTTGTCTTCCCTCGGCTCGCGTGGCGGGACAAATTTATCTTGCATTTCCTTCCAAGATATAGATGTACCTGAAAAAGAAAAAAACATTATAAATAATAACTTCAAACAGTAACATCAAACATTTTTTACATTTTCGCAAGTCTTACCGCCATATTTTTCTATCCATACATTTTCTTCCTTGAGGACGTTTCTTGTCTTCCCTCGGGTCGTGTGGCTGGACAAATTTATCTTGCGTGTCCTTCCAAGGAATAGATGTACCTGAAAAAGAAAAAAACATTCTAAATAATAACTTCAAACAATAACATCAAACAGTTTTTACATTTTCGCAAGTCTTACCGCCATCTTTTTTGCTCCATCCCTTCTCTTCCTTAAGGATGTTTCTTGTCTTCCCTCGGCTCGTGTGGCGGGAAAAATTTATCTTGCGTGTCCTTCCAAGATATAGATGTACCTGAAAAAGAAAATACATTTTAAATAATAACTTCATACAATAACATCAAACATTTTTTACATTTTCGCAAGTCTTACCGCCATCTTTTTTGATCCATCCAATTTCTTCCTTGAGGATGTTTCTTGTCTTCCCTCGGATCGTGTGGCGGGACAAATTTATCTTGCGTGTCCTTCCAAGGTATAGATGTACCTGAAAAAGAAAAGAGATTTTAAATAATAACTTTAAACAATAACATCAAACATTTTTTACATTTTCGCAAGTCTTACCGCCATATTTTTTGATCCATCCATTTTCTTCCTTGAGGATGTTTCTTGTCTTCCCTCGGGTCGTGTGGCGGGAAAAATTTATCTTGCGTGTCCTTCCAAGATATAGATGTACCTGAAAAAGAAAAGACATTTTAAATAATAACTTCATTTAATAACATCAAACATTTTTTGCATTTTCGCAAGTCTTACCGCCATCTTTTTTGCTTCATCCCTTATCTTCCATGAGGATGTTTCTTGTCTTCACTCGGCTCGTGTGGCGGGACAAATTTATCATGCGTGTCCTTCCAAGATATAGATGTACCTGAAAAGAAAAGACATTTTAAATAATAACTTCAAAGAATAACATCAAAAATTTTTTACATTTTCGCAAGTCTTACCGCCATCTTTTTTGCGCCATCCCTTCTCTTCCTTGAGGACGTTTCTTGTCTTCCCTCGGCTCGTGTGGCGGGACAAATTTATCTTGCGTGTCCTTCCAAGATATAGATGTACCTGAAAAAGAAAAGATTTTTTAAATAATAACTTCAAACAGTAACATCAAACATTTTTTACATTTTCGCAAGTCTTACCGCCATCTTTTTTGCTCCATCCCTTCTCTTCCTTGAGGATGTTTATTGTCCTCCCTCGGCTCGTGTGGCGGGACAAATTTATCTTGCGTGTCCTTCCAAGATATAGATGTATCTGAAAAAGAAAAGACATTTTAAATAATAACTTCAAACAATAACATCAAACATTTTTTACATTTTCGCAAGTCTTACCGGCATCTTTTTTGCTCCATCCCTTCTCTTCCATGAGAATGTTTCTTGTCTTCAATCGGCTCGTGTGGCGGGACAAATTTATCTTGCGTGTAATTCCAAGATATAGATGTACCTGAGAAAGAAAACACATTTTAAATAATAACTTCAAACAATAACATCAAACATTTTTTACATTTTCGCAAGTCTTACCGCCATATTTTTTGCTCCAAACCCTTTTCTTCCTTGAGGATGTTTCTTGTCTTTCCTCGGCTCTTGTGGCGGGACAAATTTATCTTGCGTTTCCTTCCAAAATATAGATGTACCTGAAAAAGAAAAGACATTTTAAATAATAATTCAAACAATGACATAAAAAGTTTTTTACATTTTCGCAAGTCTTACCGCCATCTTTTTTCATCCATCCAATTTCTTCCTTGAGGATGTTTCTTGTCTTCCCTCGGATCGTGTGGCGGGACAAATTTATCTTGCGTGTCCTTCCAAGGTATAGATGTACCTGAAAAAGAAAAGAGATTTTAAATAATAACTTTAAACAATAACATCAAACATTTTTTACATTTTCGCAAGTCTTACCGCCATATTTTTTGATCCATCCATTTTCTTCCTTGAGGATGTTTCTTGTCTTCCCTCGGGTCGTGTGGCGGGAAAAATTTATCTTGCGTGTCCTTCCAAGATATAGATGTACCTGAAAAGGAAAAGACATTTTAAATAATAACTTCATTTAATAACATCAAACATTTTTTGCATTTTCGCAAGTCTTACCGCCATCTTTTTTGCTCCATCCCTTCTCTTCCATGAGGATGTTTCTTGTCTTCATTCGGCTCGTGTGGCGGGACAAATTTATCATGCGTGTCCTTCCAAGATATAGATGTACCTGAAAAAGAAAAGACATTTTAAATAATAACTTCAAAGAATAACATCAAAAATTTTTTACATTTTCGCAAGTCTTTCCGCCATCTTTTTTGCTCCATCCCTTCTCTTCCTTGAGGATGTTTCTTGTCTTCCCTCGGCTCGTGTGGCGGGACAAATTTATCTTGCGTTTCCTTCCAAGATATAGATGTACCTGAAAAAGAAAAGACATTTTAAATAATAACTTCAAACAATAACATCAAACATTTTTTACATTTTTGTAAGTCTTACCGCCATCTTTTTTGCACCATCCCTTCTCTTCCTTGAGGATGTTTCTTGTCTTCCCTCGGCTCGTGTGGCGGGACAAATTTATCTTGCGTGTCCTTCCAAGATATAGATGTACCTGAAAAAGAAAACACATTTTAAATAATAACTTCAAACAATAACATCAAACATTTTTTACATTTTCGCAAGTCTTACCGCCATCTTTTTTGCTCCATCCCTTTTCTTCCTTGAGCATGTTTCTTGTCTTCCCTCGGCTCGCGTGGCGGGACAAATTTTTCTTGCTTTTCCTTCCAAGATATAGATGTACCTGAAAAAGAAAAAAACATTATAAATAATAACTTCATACAATAACATCAAACATTTTTTACATTTTCGCAAGTCTTATTGCCATCTTTTTTGCTCCATCCCTTCTTTTCCTTGAGGATGTTTCTTGTCTTCCCTCGGCTCGTGTGGCGGGACAAATTTATCTTGCGTGTCCTTCCAAAATATAGATGTACCTGAAAAAGAAAAGACATTTTAAATAATAATTCAAACAATGACATAAAAAGTTTTTTACATTTTCGCAAGTCTTAACGCCATCTTTTTTGATCCATCCAATTTCTTCCTTGAGGATGTTTCTTGTCTTCCCTCGGATCGTGTGGCGGGACAAATTTATCTTGCGTTTCCTTCCAAGATATAGATGTACCTGAAAAAGAAAGACATTTTAAATAATAACTTCAAACAATAACATCAAACATTTTTTACATTTTTGTAAGTCTTACCGCCATCTTTTTTGCGCCATCTCTTCTCTTCCTTGAGGATGTTTCTTGTCTTCCCTCGGCTCGTGTGGCGGGACAAATTTATCTTGCGTGTCCTTCCAAGATATAGATGTACCTGAAAAAGAAAAGATATTTTAAACAATAACTTCAAACAGTAACATCAAACATTTTTTACATTTTCGCAAGTCTTACCGCCATCTTTTTTGCTCCATCCCTTCTCTTCCTTGAGGATGTTTCTTGTCCTCCCTCGGCTCGTGTTGCGGGACAAATTTATCTTGCGTGTCCTTCCAAGATATAGATGTATCTGAAAAAGAAAAGACATTTTAAATAATAACTTCAAACAATAACATCAAACATTTTTTACATTTTCGCAAGTCTTACCGCCATCTTTTTTGCTCCATCCCTTCTCTTCCTTGAGCATGTTTCTTTCCTTCCCTCGGCTCGTATGGCGGGACAAATTTATCTTCCGTTTCCTTCCAAGACATAGATGTACCTGAAAATGAAAACACATTTTAAATAATAACTTCAAACAATAACATCAAACATTTTTTACATTTTCGCAAGTCTTACCGCCATATTTTTTGCTCCAAACCCTTTTCTTCCTTGAGGATGTTTCTTGTCTTTCCTCGGCTCTTGTGGCGGGACAAATTTATCTTGCGTTTCCTTCCAAAATATAGATGTACCTGAAAAAGAAAAGACATTTTAAATAATAATTCAAACAATGACATAAATGTTTTTTACATTTTCGCAAGTCTTACCGCCATCTTTTTTGATCCATCCAATTTCTTCCTTGAGGATGTTTCTTGTCTTCCCTCGGATCGTGTGGCGGGACAAATTTATCTTGCTTGTCCTTCAAAGGTATAGATGTACCAGAAAAAGAAAAGAGATTTTAAATAATAACTTTAAACAATAACATCAAACATTTTTTACATTTTCGCAAGTCTTACCGCCATCTTTTTTGCTCCATCCCTTCTCTTCCTTGAGGATGTTTCTTGTCTTTCCTCGGGTCGTGTGGCGGGAAAAATTTATCTTGCGTGTCCTTCCAAGATATAGATGTACCTGAAAAAGAAAAGACATTTTAAATAATAACTTCATTTAATAACATCAAACATTTTTTGCATTTTCGCAAGTCTTACCGCCATCTTTTTTGCTCCATCCCTTCTCTTCCATGAGGATGTTTCTTGTCTTCACTCGGCTCGTGTGGCGGGACAAATTTATCATGCGTGTCCTTCCAAGATATAGATGTACCTGAAAAAGAAAAGACATTTTAAATAATAACTTCAAAGAATAACATCAAAAATTTTTTACATTTTCGCAAGTCTTACCGCCATCTTTTTTGCTCCATCCCTTCTCTTCCTTGAGGATGTTTCATGTCTTCCCTCGGCTCGTGTGGCGGGACAAATTTATCTTGCGTGTCCTTCCAAGATGTAGATGTACCTGAAAAAGAAAATACATTTTAAATAATAACTTCATACAATAACATCAAACATTTTTTACATTTTCGCAAGTCTTACCGCCATCTTTTTTGCTCCATCCCTTCTCTTCCTTGAGGATGTTTCTTGTCTTTCCTCGGGTCGTGTGGCGGGAAAAATTTATCTTGCGTGTCCTTCCAAGATATAGATGTACCTGAAAAAGAAAAGACATTTTAAATAATAACTTCATTTAATAACATCAAACATTTTTTGCATTTTCGCAAGTCTTACCGCCATCTTTTTTGCTCCATCCCTTCTCTTCCATGAGGATGTTTCTTGTCTTCACTCGGCTCGTGTGGCGGGACAAATTTATCATGCATGTCCTTCCAAGATATAGATGTACCTGAAAAAGAAAAGACATTTTAATTAATAACTTCAAAGAATAACATCAAAAAATTTTTACATTTTCGCAAGTCTTACCGCCATCTTTTTTGCTCCATCCCTTCTCTTCCTTGAGGATAATTCTTGTCTTCCCTCGGGTCGTGTTGCGGGACAAATTTATCTTGCGTGTAATTCCAAGATATAGATGTACATGAAAAAGAAAACACATTTTAAATAATAACTTCAAACAATAACATCAAACATTTTTTACATTTTCGCAAGTCTTACCGACAAATTTTTTGATCCATCCATTTTCTTCCTTGAGGATGTTTCTTCTCTTCGCTCGGCTCGTGTGGCGGGACAAATTTATCATGCGTGTCCTTCCAAGATATAGATGTACCTGAAAAAGAAAACACATTTTAAATAATAACTTCAAACAATAACATCAAACATTTTTTACATTTTCGCAAGTCTTACCGCCATCTTTTTTGATCCATCCAATTTCTTCCTTGAGGATGTTTCTTGTCTTCCCTCGGATCGTGTGGCGGGACAAATTTATCTTGCGTGTCCTTCCAAGGTATAGATGTACCTGAAAAAGAAACGAGATTTTAAATAATAACTTTAAACAATAACATCAAACATTTTTTACATTTTCGCAAGTCTTACCGCCATATTTTTTGATCCATCCATTTTCTTCCTTGAGGATGTTTCTTGTCTTCCCTCGGGTCGTGTGGCGGGAAAAATTTATCTTGCGTGTCCTTCCAAGATATAGATGTACCTGAAAAAGAAAAGACATTTTAAATAATAACTTCATTTAATAACATCAAACATTTTTTGCATTTTCGCAAGTCTTACCGCCATCTTTTTTGCTTCATCCCTTATCTTCCATGAGGATGTTTCTTGTCTTCACTCGGCTCGTGTGGCGGGACAAATTTATCATGCGTGTCCTTCCAAGATATAGATGTACCTGAAAAGAAAAGGCATTTTAAATAATAACTTCAAAGAATAACATCAAAAATTTTTTACATTTTCGCAAGTCTTACCGCCATCTTTTTTGCTCCATCCCTTCTCTTCCTTGAGGATGTTTCTTGTCTTCCCTCGGCTCGTGTGGCGGGACAAATTTATCTTGCGTTTCCTTCCAAGATATAGATGTACCTGAAAAAGAAAAGACATTTTAAATAATAACTTCAAACAATAACATCAAACATTTTTTACATTTTCGCAAGTCTTACCGCCATCTTTTTTGATCCATCCAATTTCTTCCTTGAGGATGTTTCTTGTCTTCCCTCGGATCGTGTGGCGGGAAAAATTTATCTTGCGTGTCCTTCCAAGGTATAGATGTACCTGAAAAAGAAAAGAGATTTTAAATAATAACTTTAAACAATAACATCAAACATTTTTTACATTTTCGCAAGTCTTACCGCCATATTTTTTGATCCATCCATTTTCTTCCTTGAGGATGTTTCTTGTCTTCCCTCGGGTCGTGTGGCGGGAAAAATTTATCTTGCGTGTCCTTCCAAGATATAGATGTACCTGAAAAAGAAAAGACATTTTAAATAATAAATTCATTTAATAACATCAAACATTTTTTGCATTTTCGCAAGTCTTACCGCCATCTTTTTTGCTTCATCCCTTATCTTCCATGAGGATGTTTCTTGTCTTCACTCGGCTCGTGTGGCGGGACAAATTTATCATGCGTGTCCTTCCAAGATATAGATGTACCTGAAAAGAAAAGGCATTTTAAATAATAACTTCAAAGAATAACATCAAAAATTTTTTACATTTTCGCAAGTCTTACCGCCATCTTTTTTGCTCCATCCCTTCTCTTCCTTGAGGATGTTTCTTGTCTTCCCTCGGCTCGTGTGGCGGGACAAATTTATCTTGCGTTTCCTTCCAAGATATAGATGTACCTGAAAAAGAAAAGACATTTTAAATAATAACTTCAAACAATAACATCAAACATTTTTTACATTTTTGTAAGTCTTACCGCCATCTTTTTTGCGCCATCCCTTCTCTTCCTTGAGGACGTTTCTTGTCTTCCCTCGGCTCGTGTGGCGGGACAAATTTATCTTGCGTGTCCTTCCAAGATATAGATGTACCTGAAAAAGAAAAGATATTTTAAATAATAACTTCAAACAGTAACATCAAACATTTTTTACATTTTCGCAAGTCTTACCGCCATCTTTTTTGCTCCATCCCTTCTCTTCCTTGAGGATGTTTATTGTCCTCCCTCGGCTCGTGTGGCGGGACAAATTTATCTTGCGTGTCCTTCCAAGATATAGATGTATCTGAAAAAGAAAAGACATTTTAAATAATAACTTCAAACAATAACATCAAACATTTTTTACATTTTCGCAAGTCTTACCGGCATCTTTTTTGCTCTATCCCTTCTCTTCCATGAGAATGTTTCTTGTCTTCAATCGGCTCGTGTGTCGGGACAAATTTATCTTGCGTGTAATTCCAAGATATAGATGTACCTGAAAAAGAAAAGACATTTTAAATAATAACTTCATACGATAACATCAAACATTTTTTACATTTTCGCAAGTCTTACCGCCATCTTTTTTGCTCCATCCCTTCTCTTCCTTGAGCATATTTCTTTCCTTCCCTCGGCTCGTATGGCGGGACAAATTTATCTTCCGTTTCCTTCCAAGATATAGATGTACCTGAAAAAGAAAACACATTTTAAATAATAACTTCAAACAATAACATCAAACATTTTTTACATTTTCGCAAGTCTTACCGCCATATTTTTTGCTCCAAACCCTTTTCTTCCTTGAGGATGTTTCTTGTCTTTCCTCGGCTCTTGTGGCGGGACAAATTTATCTTGCGTTTCCTTCCAAAATATAGATGTACCTGAAAAAGAAAAGACATTTTAAATAATAATTCAAACAATGACATAAAAAGTTTTTTACATTTTCGCAAGTCTTACCGCCATCTTTTTTCATCCATCCAATTTCTTCCTTGAGGATGTTTCTTGTCTTCCCTCGGATCGTGTGGCGGGACAAATTTATCTTGCGTGTCCTTAGAAGGTATAGATGTACCTGAAAAAGAAAATACATTTTAAATAATAACTTCATACAATAACATCAAACATTTTTTACATTTTCGCAAGTCTTACCGCCATCTTTTTTGCTCCATCCCTTCTCTTCCTTGAGGATTTTTCTTGTCTTCCCTCGGATCGTGTGGCGGGACAAATTTATCTTGCGTGTCCTTCCAAGGTATAGATGTACCTGAAAAAGAAAAGAGATTTTAAATAATAACTTTAAACAATAACATCAAACATTTTTTACATTTTCGCAAGTCTTACCGCCATATTTTTTGATCCATCCATTTTTTTCCTTGAGGATGTTTCTTGTCTTCCCTCGGGTCGTGTGGCGGGAAAAAATTTATCTTGCGTGTCCTTCCAAGATATAGATGTACCTGAAAAAGAAAAGACATTTTAAATAATAACTTCATTTAATTACATCAAACATTTTTTGCATTTTCGCAAGTCTTACCGCCATCTTTTTTGCTCCATCCCTTCTCTTCCATGAGGATGTTTCTTGTCCTCCCTCGGCTCGTGTGGCGGGACAAATTTATCTTGCGTGTCCTTCCAAGATATAGATGTATCTGAAAAAGAAAAGACATTTTAAATAATAACTTCAAACAATAACATCAAACATTTTTTACATTTTCGCAAGTCTTACCGGCATCTTTTTTGCTCCATCCCTTCTCTTCCTTGAACATGTTTCTTTTCTTCCCTCGGCTCGTATGGCGGGACAAATTTATCTTCCGTTTCCTTCCAAGATATAGATGTACCTGAAAAAGAAAACACATTTTAAATAATAACTTCAAACAATAACATCAAACATTTTTTACATTTTCGCAAGTCTTACCACCATCTTTTTTGCTCCATCCCTTTTCTTCCTTGAGCATGTTTCTTGTCTTCCCTCGGCTCGCGTGGCGGGACAAATTTATCTTGCATTTCCTTCCAAGATATAGATGTACCTGAAAAAGAAAAAAACATTATAAATAATAACTTCAAACAGTAACATCAAACATTTTTTACATTTTCGCAAGTCTTACCGCCATATTTTTCTATCCATACATTTTCTTCCTTGAGGACGTTTCTTGTCTTCCCTCGAGTCGTGTGGCTGGACAAATTTATCTTGCGTGTCCTTCCAAGGAATAGATGTACCTGAAAAAGAAAAAAACATTCTAAATAATAACTTCAAACAATAACATCAAACAGTTTTTACATTTTCGCAAGTCTTACCGCCATCTTTTTTGCTCCATCCCTTCTCTTCCTTAAGGATGTTTCTTGTCTTCCCTCGGCTCGTGTGGCGGGAAAAATTTATCTTGCGTGTCCTTCCAAGATATAGATGTACCTGAAAAAGAAAATACATTTTAAATAATAACTTCATACAATAACATCAAACATTTTTTACATTTTCGCAAGTCTTACCGCCATCTTTTTTGATCCATCCAATTTCTTCCTTGAGGATGTTTCTTGTCTTCCCTCGGATCGTGTGGCGGGACAAATTTATCTTGCGTGTCCTTCCAAGGTATAGATGTACCTGAAAAAGAAAAGAGATTTTAAATAATAACTTTAAACAATAACATCAAACATTTTTTACATTTTCGCAAGTCTTACCGCCATATTTTTTGATCCATCCATTTTCTTCCTTGAGGATGTTTCTTGTCTTCCCTCGGGTCGTGTGGCGGGAAAAATTTATCTTGCGTGTCCTTCCAAGATATAGATGTACCTGAAAAAGAAAAGACATTTTAAATAATAACTTCATTTAATAACATCAAACATTTTTTGCATTTTCGCAAGTCTTACCGCCATCTTTTTTGCTTCATCCCTTATCTTCCATGAGGATGTTTCTTGTCTTCACTCGGCTCGTGTGGCGGGACAAATTTATCATGCGTGTCCTTCCAAGATATAGATGTACCTGAAAAGAAAAGACATTTTAAATAATAACTTCAAAGAATAACATCAAAAAATTTTTACATTTTCGCAAGTCTTACCGCCATCTTTTTTGCTCCATCCCTTCTCTTCCTTGAGGATGTTTCTTGTCTTCCCTCGGCTCGTGTGGCGGGACAAATTTATCTTGCGTTTCCTTCCAAGATATAGATGTACCTGAAAAAGAAAAGACATTTTAAATAATAACTTCAAACAATAACATCAAATATTTTTTTACATTTTTGCAAGTCTTACCGCCATCTTTTTTGCTCCATCCCTTCTCTTCCTTGAGGATGTTTATTGTCCTCCCTCGGCTCGTGTGGCGGGACAAATTTATCTTGCGTGTCCTTCCAAGATATAGATGTATCTGAAAAAGAAAAGACATTTTAAATAATAACTTCAAACAATAACATCAAACATTTTTTACATTTTCGCAAGTCTTACCGGCATCTTTTTTGCTCCATCCCTTCTCTTCCATGAGAATGTTTCTTGTCTTCAATCGGCTCGTGTGGCGGGACAAATTTATCTTGGGTGTAATTCCAAGATATAGATGTACCTGAGAAAGAAAACACATTTTAAATAATAACTTCAAACAATAACATCAAACATTTTTTACATTTTCGCAAGTCTTACCGCCATATTTTTTGCTCCAAACCCTTTTCTTCCTTGAGGATGTTTCTTGTCTTTCCTCGGCTCTTGTGGCGGGACAAATTTATCTTGCGTTTCCTTCCAAAATATAGATGTACCTGAAAAAGAAAAGACATTTTAAATAATAATTCAAACAATGACATAAAAAGTTTTTTACATTTTCGCAAGTCTTACCGCCATCTTTTTTCATCCATCCAATTTCTTCCTTGAGGATGTTTCTTGTCTTCCCTCGGATCGTGTGGCGGGACAAATTTATCTTGCGTGTCCTTCCAAGGTATAGATGTACCTGAAAAAGAAAAGAGATTTTAAATAATAACTTTAAACAATAACATCAAACATTTTTTACATTTTCGCAAGTCTTACCGCCATATTTTTTGATCCATCCATTTTCTTCCTTGAGGATGTTTCTTGTCTTCCCTCGGGTCGTGTGGCGGGAAAAATTTATCTTGCGTGTCCTTCCAAGATATAGATGTACCTGAAAAGGAAAAGACATTTTAAATAATAACTTCATTTAATAACATCAAACATTTTTTGCATTTTCGCAAGTCTTACCGCCATCTTTTTTGCTCCATCCCTTCTCTTCCATGAGGATGTTTCTTGTCTTCATTCGGCTCGTGTGGCGGGACAAATTTATCATGCGTGTCCTTCCAAGATATAGATGTACCTGAAAAAGAAAAGACATTTTAAATAATAACTTCAAACAATAACATCAAACATTTTTTACATTTTTGTAAGTCTTACCGCCATCTTTTTTGCACCATCCCTTCTCTTCCTTGAGGATGTTTCTTGTCTTCCCTCGGCTCGTGTGGCGGGACAAATTTATCTTGCGTGTCCTTCCAAGATATAGATGTACCTGAAAAAGAAAACACATTTTAAATAATAACTTCAAACAATAACATCAAACATTTTTTACATTTTCGCAAGTCTTACCGACATATTTTTTGCTCCAAACACTTTTCTTCCTTGAGGATGTTTCTTGTCTTTCCTCGGCTCGTGTGGCGGGACAAATTTATCTTGCGTGTCCTTCCAAGATATAGATGTACCTGAAAAAGAAAAGACATTTTAAATAATAACTTCAAACAATAACATCAAACATTTTTTACATTTTCGCAAGTCTTACCGCCATCTTTTTTGCTCCATCCCTTTTCTTCCTTGAGCATGTTTCTTGTCTTCCCTCGGCTCGCGTGGCGGGACAAATTTTTCTTGCGTTTCCTTCCAAGATATAGATGTACCTGAAAAAGAAAAAAACATTATAAATAATAACTTCATACAATAAGATCAAACATTTTTTACATTTTCGCAAGTCTTATTGCCATCTTTTTTGCTCCATCCCTTCTTTTCCTTGAGGATGTTTCTTGTCTTCCCTCGGCTCGTGTGGCGGGACAAATTTATCTTGCGTGTCCTTCCAAAATATAGATGTACCTGAAAAAGAAAAGACATTTTAAATAATAATTCAAACAATGACATAAAAAGTTTTTTACATTTTCGCAAGTCTTAACGCCATCTTTTTTGATCCATCCAATTTCTTCCTTGAGGATGTTTCTTGTCTTCCCTCGGATCGTGTGGCGGGACAAATTTATCTTGCGTTTCCTTCCAAGATATAGATGTACCTGAAAAAGAAAGACATTTTAAATAATAACTTCAAACAATAACATCAAACATTTTTTACATTTTTGTAAGTCTTTCCGCCATCTTTTTTGCGCCATCTCTTCTCTTCCTTGAGGATGTTTCTTGTCTTCCCTCGGCTCGTGTGGCGGGACAAATTTATCTTGCGTGTCCTTCCAAGATATAGATGTACCTGAAACAGAAAAGATATTTTAAACAATAACTTCAAACAGTAACATCAAACATTTTTTACATTTTCGCAAGTCTTACCGCCATCTTTTTTGCTCCATCCCTTCTCTTCCTTGAGGATGTTTCTTGTCCTCCCTCGGCTCGTGTTGCGGGACAAATTTATCTTGCGTGTCCTTCCAAGATATAGATGTATCTGAAAAAGAAAAGACATTTTAAATAATAACTTCAAACAATAACATCAAACATTTTTTACATTTTCGCAAGTCTTACCGCCATCTTTTTTGCTCCATCCCTTCTCTTCCTTGAGCATGTTTCTTTCCTTCCCTCGGCTCGTATGGCGGGACAAATTTATCTTCCGTTTCCTTCCAAGACATAGATGTACCTGAAAATGAAAACACATTTTAAATAATAACTTCAAACAATAACATCAAACATTTTTTACATTTTCGCAAGTCTTACCGCCATATTTTTTGCTCCAAACCCTTTTCTTCCTTGAGGATGTTTCTTGTCTTTCCTCGGCTCTTGTGGCGGGACAAATTTATCTTGCGTTTCCTTCCAAAATATAGATGTACCTGAAAAAGAAAAGACATTTTAAATAATAATTCAAACAATGACATAAACGTTTTTTACATTTTCGCAAGTCTTACCGCCATCTTTTTTGATCCATCCAATTTCTTCCTTGAGGATGTTTCTTGTCTTCCCTCGGATCGTGTGGCGGGACAAATTTATCTTGCTTGTCCTTCAAAGGTATAGATGTACCAGAAAAAGAAAAGAGATTTTAAATAATAACTTTAAACAATAACATCAAACATTTTTTACATTTTCGCAAGTCTTACCGCCATCTTTTTTGCTCCATCCCTTCTCTTCCTTGAGGATGTTTCTTGTCTTTCCTCGGGTCGTGTGGCGGGAAAAATTTATCTTGCGTGTCCTTCCAAGATATAGATGTACCTGAAAAAGAAAAGACATTTTAAATAATAACTTCATTTAATAACATCAAACATTTTTTGCATTTTCGCAAGTCTTACCGCCATCTTTTTTGCTCCATCCCTTCTCTTCCATGAGGATGTTTCTTGTCTTCACTCGGCTCGTGTGGCGGGACAAATTTATCATGCGTGTCCTTCCAAGATATAGATGTACCTGAAAAAGAAAAGACATTTTAAATAATAACTTCAAAGAATAACATCAAAAATTTTTTACATTTTCGCAAGTCTTACCGCCATCTTTTTTGCTCCATCCCTTCTCTTCCTTGAGGATGTTTCATGTCTTCCCTCGGCTCGTGTGGCGGGACAAATTTATCTTGCGTGTCCTTCCAAGATATAGATGTACCTGAAAAAGAAAATACATTTTAAATAATAACTTCATACAATAACATCAAACATTTTTTACATTTTCGCAAGTCTTACCGCCATCTTTTTTGCTCCATCCCTTCTCTTCCTTGAGGATGTTTCTTGTCTTTCCTCGGGTCGTGTGGCGGGAAAAATTTATCTTGCGTGTCCTTCCAAGATATAGATGTACCTGAAAAAGAAAATACATTTTAAATAATAACTTCATACAATAACATCAAACATTTTTTACATTTTCGCAAGTCTTACCGCCATCTTTTTTGCTCCATCCCTTCTCTTCCTTGAGGATGTTTCTTGTCTTCCCTCGGCTCGTGTGGCGGGACAAATTTATCTTGCGTTTCCTTCCAAGATATAGATGTACCTGAAAAAGAAAAGACATTTTTAATAATAACTTCAAACAATAACATCAAACATTTTTTACATTTTTGTAAGTCTTACCGCCATCTTTTTTGCGCCATCCCTTCTCTTCCTTGAGGATGTTTCTTGTCTTCCCTCGGCTCGTGTGGCGGGACAAATTTATCTTGCGTGTCCTTCCAAGATATAGATGTACCTGAAAAAGAAAAGATATTTTAAATAATAACTTCAAACAGTAACATCAAACATTTTTTACATTTTCGCAAGTCTTACCGCCATCTTTTTTGCTCCATCCCTTCTCTTCCTTGAGGATAATTCTTGTCTTCCCTCGGGTCGTGTTGCGGGACAAATTTATCTTGCGTGTAATTCCAAGATATAGATGTACCTGAAAAAGAAAACACATTTTAAATAATAACTTCAAACAATAACATCAAACATTTTTTACATTTTCGCAAGTCTTACCGACAAATTTTTTGATCCATCCATTTTCTTCCTTGAGGATGTTTCTTCTCTTCGCTCGGGTCGTGTGGCGGGACAAATTTATCTTGCGTGTAATTCCAAGATATAGATGTACCTGAAAATAAAAGACATTTTAAATAATAACTTCATACGATAACATCAAACATTTTTTACATTTTCGCAAGTCTTACCGCCATCTTTTTTGCTCCATCCCTTCTCTTCCTTGAGCATGTTTCTTTCCTTCCCTCGGCTCGTATGGCGGGACAGATTTATCTTCCGTTTCCTTCCAAGATATAGATGTACCTGAAAAAGAAAACACATTTTAAATAATAACTTCAAACAATAACATCAAACATTTTTTACATTTTCGCATCTCTTACCGCCATATTTTTTGCTCCAAACCCTTTTCTTCCTTGAGGATGTTTCTTGTCTTTCCTCGGCTCGTGTGGCGGGACAAATTTATCTTGCGTTTCCTTCCAAGATATAGATGTACCTGAAAAAGAAAAGACATTTTAAATAATAACTTCAAGCAATAACATCAAACATTTTTTACATTTTCGCAAGTCTTACCGCCATATTTTTTTATTCATACATTTTCTTCCTTGAGGATGTTTCTTGTCTTCCTCAGGGTCGTGTGGCGGCACAAATTTATCTTGCGTGTCCTTCCAAGGTATAGATGTACCTGAAAAAGAAAAAAAACATTCTAAATAAAACTTCAAACAATAACATCAAACAGTTTTTACATTTTCGCAAGTCTTACCGCCATCTTTTTTGCTCCATCCCTTCTCTTCCTTGAGGATGTTTCATGTCTTCCCTCGGCTCGTGTGGCGGGACAAATTTATCTTGCGTGTCCTTCCAAGATATAGATGTACCTGAAAAAGAAAATACATTTTAAATAATAACTTCATACAATAACATCAAACATTTTTTACATTTTCGCAAGTCTTACCGCCATCTTTTTTGCTCCATCCCTTCTCTTCCTTGAGGATGTTTCTTGTCTTCCCTCGGCTCGTGTGGCGGGACAAATTTATCTTGCGTGTCTTTCCAAAATATAGATGTACCTGAAAAAGAAAAGACATTTTAAATAATAACTTCATTTAATAACATCAAACATTTTTTGCATTTTCGCTAGTCTTACCGCCATCTTCTTTGCTCCATCCCTTCTCTTCCATGAGGATGTTTCTTGTCTTCGCTCGCCTCGTGTGGCGGGACAAATTTATCATGCGTGTCCTTCCAAGATATAGATGTACCTGAAAAGGAAAAGACATTTTAAATAATAACTTCAAAGAATAACATAAAAAATTTTTTACATTTTCGCAAGTCTTACCGCCATATTTTTTGCTCCATCCATTTTCTTCCTTGTGCATGTTTCTTCTCTTTTCTCGGCTCGTGTGGCGGGACAAATTTATCTCTCGTGTCTTTCCAAGATATAGATGTACCTGAAAAAGAAAGGCATTTTAAATGATAACTTCAAACAATAACATCAAATATTTTTTACATTTTCGCAAGTCTTACCGCCATCTTTTTTGCTCCATCCCTTCTCTTCCTTGAGGATGTTTCTTGTCTTCCCTCGGCTCGTGTGGCGGGACAAATTTATCTTGCGTTTCCTTCCAAGATATAGATGTGCCTGAAAAAGAAAGGCATTTTAAATGATAACTTCAAACAATAACATCAAATATTTTTTACATTTTCGCAAGTCTTACCGCCATCTTTTTTGCTCCATCCCTTCTCTTCCTTGTGCATGTTTCTTCTCTTTTTTCGGCTCGTGTGGCGAGACAAATTTATCTTGCGTCTCCTTCCAAGATATAGATGTACCTGAAAAAGAAAATACATTTTAAATAATAACTTCACACAATAACATCAAACATTTTTTACATTTTCGCAAGTCTTACCGCCATCTTTTTTGCTCCATCCCTTCTCTTCCTTGAGGATGTTTCTTGTCTTCCCTCGGCTCGCGTGGCGGGACAAATTTATCTTGCGTTTCCTTCCAAGATATAGATTTTCCTGAAAAAGAAAGGCATTTTAAATGATAACTTCAAACAATAACATCAAATATTTTTTACATTTTCGCAAGTCTTACCGCTATCTTTTTTGCTCCATCTCTTCTCTTCCTTGTGCATGTTTCTTCTCTTTTCTCGGCTCGTGTGGCGGGACAAATTTATCTCTCGTGTCCTTCCAAGATATAGATGTAAATGAAAAAGAAAGGCATTTTAAATGATAACTTCAATTAATAACATCAAATATTTTTTACATTTTCGCAAGTCTTACCGCCATCTTTTTTGCTCCATCCCTTCTCTTCCTTGAGCATGTTTCTTCTCTTCCCTCGGCTCGTGTGGCGGGACAAATTTATCTTGCGTGTCCTTCCAAGATATAGATGTACCTGAAAAAGAAAAAAACATTCTAAATAATAACTTCAAACAATAACATCAAACAGTTTTTACATTTTCGCAAGTCTTACCGCCATATTTTTTCTCCAAACCTTTCTCTTCCTTAAGGATGTTTCTTGTCTTCCCTCGGCTCGTGTGGCGGGACAAATTTATCTTCCGTTCCTTCCAAGGTACAAATGTACCTGAAAAAGAAAAGACATTTTAAATAATAACTTCATACAATAACATCAAACATTTTTTACATTTTCGCAAGTCTTACCGCCATCTTTTTTGCTCCATCCCTTCTCTTCCTTGAGGTTGTTTCTTGTCTTCCCTCGGCTCGTGTGGCGGGACAAATTTATCTTGCGTGTCCTTCCAAAATATAGATGTGCCTGAAAAAGAAAAGACATTTTAAATAATAACTTCAAACAATGACATAAAAATTTTTTTACATTTTTGTAAGTCTTACCGCCATCTTTTTTGCTCCATCCCTTCTCTTCCTTGAGGATGTTTCTTGTCTTCCCTCGGCTCGTGTGGCGGGACAAATTTATCTTCCGTGTCCTTCCAAAGTACAAATGTACCTGAAAAAGAAAAGACATTTTAAATAATAACTTCATACCATAACATCAAGTATTTTTTACATTTTCGCAAGTCTTACCGCCATCTTTTTTGCTCCATCCCTTCTCTTCCTTGAGGATGTTTCTTGTCTTCCCTCGGCTCGTGTGGTGGGACAAATTTATCTTGCGTGTCCTTCCAAGATATAGATGTACCTGAAAAAGAAAATACATTTTAAATAATAACTTCATACAATAACATCAAACATTTTTTACATTTTCGCAAGTCTTACCGCCATCTTTTTTGCTCCATCCCTTCTCTTCCTTGAGGATGTTTCTTGTCTTCCCTCGGCTCGTGTGGCGGGACAAATTTATCTTGCGTGTCCTTCCAAAATATAGATGTGCCTGAAAAAGAAAAGACATTTCAAATAAAAACTTCAAACAATGACATAATTTTTTTTTTACATTTTCGCAAGTCTTACCGCCATCTTTTTTGATCCATCCATTTTCTTCCTTGAGGATGTTTCTTGTCTTCCCTCGGATCGTGTGGCGGGACAAATTTATCTTGCGTGTCCTTCCAAGGTATAGATGTACCTGAAAAAGAAAAGAGATTTTAAATAATAACTTTAAACAATAACATGAAACATTTTTTACATTTTCGCAAATCTTACCGCCATATTTTTTGATCCATCCATTTTCTTCCTTGAGGATGTTTCTTGTCTTCGCTCGGCTCGAGTGGCGGGACAAATTTATCATGCGTGTCCTTCCAAGATATAGATGTGCCTGAAAAAGAAAGGCATTTTAAATGATAACTTCAAACAATAACATCAAATATTTTTTACATTTTCGCAAGTCTTACCGCCATCTTTTTTGCTCCATACCTTCTCTTCCTTGTGCATGTTTCTTCTCTTTTCTCGGCTCGTGTGGCGAGACAAATTTATCTTGCGTCTCCTTCCAAGATATAGATGTACCTGAAAAAGAAAATACATTTTAAATAATAACTTCATACAATTACATCAAACATTTTTTACATTTTCGCAAGTCTTACCGCCATCTTTTTTGCTCCATCCCTTCTCTTCCTTGAGGATGTTTCTTGTCTTCCCTCGGCTCGCGTGGCGGGACAAATTTATCTTGCGTTTCCTTCCAAGATATAGATTTTCCTGAAAAAGGAAGGCATTTTAAATGATAACTTCAAACAATAACATCAAATATTTTTTACATTTTCGCAAGTCTTACCGCTATCTTTTTTGCTCCATCTCTTCTCTTCCTTGTGCATGTTTCTTCTCTTTTCTCGGCTCGTGTGGCGGGACAAATTTATCTCTCGTGTCCTTCCAAGATATAGATGTAAATGAAAAAGAAAGGCATTTTAAATGATAACTTCAATTAATAACATCAAATATTTTTTACATTTTCGCAAGTCTTACCGCCATCTTTTTTGCTCCATCCCTTCTCTTCCTTGAGCATGTTTCTTCTCTTCCCTCGGCTCGTGTGGCGGGACAAATTTATCTCTCGTGTCCTTCCAAGATATAGATGTACCTGAAAAAGAAAAAAACATTCTAAATAATAACTTCAAACAATAACATCAAACAGTTTTTACATTTTCGCAAGCCTTACCGCCATATTTTTTCTCCAAACCTTTCTCTTCCTTAAGGATGTTTCTTGTCTTCCCTCGGCTTGTGTGGCGGGACAAATTTATCTTCCGTGTCCTTCCAAGGTACAAATGTACCTGAAAAAGAAAAGACATTTTAAATAATAACTTCATACAATAACATCAAACATTTTTTACATTTTCGCAAGTCTTACCGCCATCTTTTTTGCTACATCCCTTCTCTTCCTTGAGGATGTTTCTTGTCTTCCCTCGGCTCGTGTGGCGGGACAAATTTATCTTGCGTGTCCTTCCAAAATATAGATGTGCCTGAAAAAGAAAAGACATTTTAAATAATAACTTCAAACAATGACATAAAATTTTTTTTACATTTTTGTAAGTCTTAGCGCCATCTTTTTTGCTCCATCCCTTCTCTTCCTTGAGGATGTTTCTTGTCTTCCCTCGGCTCGTGTGGCGGGACAAATTTATCTTCCGTGTCCTTCCAAAGTACAAATGTACCTGAAAAAGAAAAGACATTTTAAATAATAACTTCATACCATAACATCAAGTATTTTTTACATTTTCGCAAGTCTTACCGCCATCTTTTTTGCTCCATCCCTTCTCTTCCTTGAGGATGTTTCTTGTCTTCCCTCGGCTCGTGTGGTGGGACAAATTTATCTTGCGTGTCCTTCCAAGATATAGATGTACCTGAAAAAGAAAATACATTTTAAATAATAACTTCATACAATAACATCAAACATTTTTTACATTTTCGCAAGTCTTACCGCCATCTTTTTTGCTCCATCCCTTCTCTTCCTTGAGGATGTTTCTTGTCTTCCCTCGGCTCGTGTGGCGGGACAAATTTATCTTGCGTGTCCTTCCAAAATATAGATGTGCCTGAAAAAGAAAAGACATTTCAAATAATAACTTCAAACAATGACATAAAATTTTTTTTACATTTTCGCAAGTCTTACCGCCATCTTTTTTGATCCATCCATTTTCTTCCTTGAGGATGTTTCTTGTCTTCCCTCGGATCGTGTGGCGGGACAAATTTATCTTGCGTGTCCTTCCAAGGTATAGATGTACCTGAAAAAGAAAAGAGATTTTAAATTATAACTTTAAACAATAACATGAAACATTTTTTACATTTTCGCAAATCTTACCGCCATATTTTTTGATCCATCCATTTTCTTCCTTGAGGATGTTTCTTGTCTTCCCTCGGGTCGTGTGGCGGGAAAAATTTATCTTGCGTGTCCTTCCAAGATATAGATGTACCTGAAAAAGAAAAGACATTTTAAATAATAACTTTATTTAATAACATCGAACATTTTTTGCATTTTCTCTAGTCTTACCGCCATCTTCTTTGCTCCATCCCTTCTCTTCCATGAGGATGTTTCTTGTCTTCGCTCGGCTCGAGTGGCGGGACAAATTTATCATGCGTGTCCTTCCAAGATATAGATGTACCTGAAAAAGAAAAGACATTTTAAATAATAACTTCAAAGAATAACATAAATTTTTTTTTACATTTTCGCAAGTCTTACCGCCATCTTTTTTGCTCCATCCCTTCTCTTCCTTGAGGATGTTTCTTGTCTTCCCTCGGCTCGTGTGGGGGGACAAATTTATCTTGCGTGTCCTTCCAAGGTATAGATGTACCTGAAAAATAAAAGACATTTTAAATAATACCTTCAAACAATAACATCAAACATTTTTTACATTTTCGCAAGTCTTACCGCCATATTTTTTGCTCCATCCATTTTCTTCCTTGAGGATGTTTCTTGTCTTCCCTCTTCTCGCGTGGCGGGACAAATTTATCTTGCGTTTCCTTCCAAGATATAGATGTGCCTGAAAAAGAAAGGCATTTTAAATGATAACTTCAAAAAATAACATCAAATATTTTTTACATTTTCGCAAGTCTTACCGCCATCTTTTTTGCTCCATCCCTTCTCTTCCTTGTGCTTGTTTCTTCTCTTTTCTCGGCTCGTGTGGCGGGACAAATTTATCTCTCGTGTCCTTCCAAGATATAGATGTACCTGAAAAAGAAAGGCATTTTAAATGATAACTTCAAACAATAACATCAAATATTTTTTACATTTTCGCAAGTCTTACCGCCATCTTTTTTGCTCCATCCCTTCTCTTCCTTGAGCATGTTTCTTCTCTTCCCTCGGCTCGTGTGGCGGGACAAATTTATCTTGCGTGTCCTTCCAAGATATACATGTACCTGAAAAAGAATGGCATTTTAAATGATAACTTCAAACAATAACATTCGCAATTTTCGCAAGTCTTACCGCCATATTTTTGATCCATCCATTTTCTTCCTTGAGTATGTTTCTTCTCTTCCCTCAGCTCGTGTGGCGGGACAAATTTATCTTGCGTTTCCTTCCAAGATATAGATGTACCTGAAAAAGAAAAGACATTTTAAATAATAACTTTAAACAATAACATCAAACATTTTTTACATTTTTGTAAGTCGTACCGCCATCTTTTTTTCTCCATTCCTTCTCTTCAATGAGGATGTTTCTTGTCTCTCCTCGGATCGTGTGCCGGGGCAAATTTATCTTGCGTCTACTTCCAAGATATAGGTGCGCCTGAAAAACAAAAGACAGTTTAAGTCATAACATCAAACATTTGTTACATTTTTGCAATCTTACCGCCATCTTTTTTCTCCATGCCTTTTCTTCCTTGAGAATATTTTTTGTCCTACCTCGGCTCGTAAGGCGGGCCAAATTTATTTTGCGTCTCCTTCCAAATTCAGATTCAAGTTGGGGAGGCCTAGATGTACCTGAAAAAGAAAAGACATTTTAAATGATTACTTCAAACAATAACATCAGACATTTTTTACATTTTTGCCATCTTTTTTGCTCTATGCCTTCTCTTCCTTTAGGATATTTCTTGTCTTCCCTCGCCTCGTGTGGCGGGACAAATTTATCTTGCGCCTCCTTCCGAGATATAGATGTACCTGAAAAAGAAAAGACATTTTAAATGATAACATTAAATTATAATATCAAACATTTTTTACAATTTTGCAAGTCTTGCCGCCATCTTCTTTGATCCATTCCTTCCTTTCCTTTAGAATATTTCTTGTTTTCCTTGTGCTCGTGTGGCTTGAAAATTTATCTTGCGTTTCCTACCAAGATATAGATGTACCTTAAAAAGAAAACATATTTTAATTGATAACTTCAAACAATAACATCAGCATTTTTTACCTTTTTTGCAAGTCGTACCGCCATCTTCTTTGCTCCATCCCTTTTCTTCCTGTCGGGGACGGTCGGACAATTTAGAGGTTTTGTCACATCTCAGCTGTCATTTTAAGTAGAAGCGGGAAAATTCAGAAAATATATCCTTCTATATTAAAAAAAAACTAGTCTTAAAGAAATCTCCAGGAATGACTCCTGGAATGATGCTGATGTGTAAGGCTTTCGGAAATAATGCGTCTGGGTGGACCACACCTTCCATGAGTCGAATAGACCAATCAGGAAAGATTTCAAAATTGAGTGTATGGAAAATAAGGTATCGCGAAGCGTTTCCATTATGTATTGTTGAGCGCAGCAAGCTGGGGTAGTCTACAACTTGGAATCACGAAGCGATTACGCGGGTGGGTTGGCGAGCGTATCGAGCAGGGGGAGGAGCCCCCCTTCGTATATTAAAAAATATTAATGGCGCTTTTCAGGGACTTTAAAATTTCCACCACCAAAAAAGTTAAAGTGGGAGTCGAAAAATTCAAAACTTTTTTGGACCCGTCATGTGACATATGATCGGAAAGTCCTCCGACCCCTCTTTCATATTATGGAACTTTCTTTCTTCACACCAATTCCCCCCCCTCGGGGGCAGTTTTATAAATGTTTTGAAATTGTAGTTTTTTATCATTACAAATCGGATATTTTTACGGGGTTCTTAGATAAATACTCCTTATAATATATTAAAATCTCAAATAGAGGGAATGTTTTATACCGGAGAGATGTGATAGTTGGATCTCTTGGACACTTTTTTAAGTTTGGCCTCCACCCCCCATGTGACATATCATTGGAAAGCTCTCTGATCATTAATTCAAATTATCCATCTCCAGCACCCAAGTCGTACTTCTTAATTTGCCCTCATGGGGCACACTTTTCGAAAGTTAACCAACATTCCTCATGTGTTATATTGTTGGGAGTCCTGTGACCACTTATTCATGTTATGCACTTTCCGTACCCTCCCCCCTAGTAGGCCCCTTTCTGGAAGTGCAATTATCGTATTCTATCATGAGGTTTTCTAATAATTTGAAAATTGTCGATCGTTACTCAATGACATAGATAAATCTATAAAAAAAATGTTGATCCCATTGCCAACAGGTGTGCCTTTTTTTCTGTCATTCTGCTGCTAGTTGCCGAAAAATTATAATTTTTTATACTTACACTTCCTTATCTTTTTATAATTATTCTCACCTTTTCAACTTTTTGCAACTAAAGGATAAGGTCACATGACTTTTCCACTATTGAGGCTCTCTTTTAGTCTTTTTTCGGTGTGTGTTTTTTTAATTCCATCCGTTTTTAGTTGCCATGTATTTACTAAAATCGTTTATGGCATGTAAAAACAATTATTTTTATGATGATGATTTTTTTATTGGTAAATTTTCGAGAATCGCCCACCACTAGCTAAATCCTATCAGCAGTTTTATGTAGATGGGTGAAATTCAAGGTAACAAACCATTTTAAAAATTATTAAATATTTATTCTAGCGATTTCAGAAATCCCCACCGTCTAAAAGGTTTAACAAGAGGTACAAAAATTTAGGCCATTCCACCATACAGCAACAGTTTAGATAGAGACATGAATTTGAAGTTAACTACAGTCAAAGTTCTATAATCCGCACACCCATAATCCACTGTTTTCTATAATTCACATTATTTTACGAATGTAAACAATGAAATAAACAGTTAAAAAAAATACAAATTAGTAGTCCAAAAACGATTTTAAAAATTTTTTAAATTTTTAAAATAATGAGAAAACAGTGGATTATGTGTGTGCGGATTATAGATCTTTGACTGTAATCTACCTAATTTAGAGCTATTTTGTCAATATTGACTTTGAACAGGATAATATAAAATTATACGAATAAGACAAAAATTAAGGATGTTTGATTAGATATCAGGTTTTTAAAAAAATCTTTACTAAATATATTTCGTTTGATTCAAGATTCATTTAATGAAAACGAACAGCGTAGGGGCGAAGACTGCCATTTAGTAAAAAGGTTTAAGCAATTTTTCCTGAAGAAGGTGAAATTTCCTAATTAAAGCTATAGATAAAAAATACTTGACGTTTATTAATAAAATATAAGTGAAGAAAAATTGGGCAGTGTGCTTTACACAATTTCTTTAAAAACTAATTGAGAAAATTTCAAAAACATAATTGATGAACAGAATCTGTGACCTTTTTCTATTTACATGTTCATGTGCGGTTGTTCATAAATAGTATCATATGGTAGTAGAAGTTTTCGCCGAGTCAATGAACTTTGCCATATATCTTTTCCTTAATTCGATGCCAGTACTTTTTTTACATAAAATTATATTTATATATATATATATATATATATATATATACATATATATATATATTCCGGGTGTCCCAAAAATGACTGATGGATTTTAAAATTCAATAACTTGCAAACGGTGACAGCTATTTCAAAAAGAATTGCAGGAGGGCTATGTATAATGTCAGGAGTTTTTTTACCATAATTTTTTATTTTAGTTCGCATCTCAAACAATAGGTGGCGCTGACGGCGAATGAAGGCCAGGTAATCAATGCTGAGTGAAGCGTCGACCTGGCCTTCAATCGCCGTCAGCGTATAGAATTCGCTAGCCCATGCTGACACTCACAATTGACACAGAAATAAAACTATCTTTTATTACTAAAAGATTTAAACAATTTTACTTGAAAAAGATAAAACTTTCTAATGAAAGCTAGATGAGAGATTCTTGACTATTTTTTGATAAATTACATCTATAGATAAGAAAACATAGGACAATATGTCTACAACAATTTATTTAAAAACTAATTGAGAAAATTTCACAATTGTAATCGCTGAATAGAATTAGTAAATTTTTCAATTTGCATGTTCACCTGAACACACTCGTAATTTAATTGTCATTTTATAAAAATTTTTACACTTTATCAAATTTATGTAACTTTCCGAATGAACTATAATCTGTAGTTGCGGCATTACGAAGGCATTATCAACATAATGTTGGAGCTTTGATACAATGATGATTCAAATGAAGTTGGGGGCTTCATTTGGAGCTATTCTCACAAAACTTTCCAGCCTCGTATATGCCGTAGACTTTGTAAGACACACAAAATAAAACTTTCCTTTAATATAATAAGATTTAAACAAATTTTCCTGAAAAAGGTAAAACTTTCTATTAACACTAGAACCGCGGGAAAATTCATTCAGTTTTATAAAAATATTTCTCACCGGAATTTTCATTTAAAACTGTTTAAATTATCTATTGAAAATATTTTTTCTGAGCTTATATATAGCTTATTTCATTAATAGTTTTCTGGTTCGAATCGTCATCTCTCCATATGATACGGATCAAAATGACCCGTCGCCGCTTTTTTAGTGTTAAAACCCAGAGGAGAAATAGTTGACATTTATTAATAAAATAAAAGTGAGGAAAAATTGACAGTGTTCTTTGTACAATTCATTTAAAAATTAATCAAGAAAATCTCAGAATTATAATTGATGAACAGAATCCGTGACTTTTTCCGTGACGTGACGTGATTAGATGTTAGCTGAGTCTTAATTTTCATAAAAGGGAAATATGACTGAAAAAGTTTGGCATTCTAATATTGAACTATCAATCCCTTTTGTAACTAAAAAATGGCATCCTAAATGGACTTTTTGCAGCAGATCTTCAAAAATATGGAGTGAGTTTGCTGTGTTCATCACATTGTCAAATAGTGACAAAGCCTTCTCTAAATCACTATTTAATATTTTTTTCCAGTAAATCAAATTTAACGTTTCTGTAAACTAGACCAAGTATGTCTATAACACTTCTTCCATGTAAGATTATTTTCTTTATTTTATGTAAAGAATTTCATATTAAATATCATAACAAAATTGCAGATAATTGTCAGTATGCAATCACACTTCTTAATCACATGAAAAAAAAATAAGTGGGTAAGTGAGATCGCAGATCGCATAGAGGGTTTCGACTAATATCTCCTTCAAAACACTTTTTCGTTAAACTAACAAACGGAAAATGGTTTTTCGGTACTATTTTGGGATTTCTTCGTCAATAGCGCCAACCAGAATAGCATTTTGAAGTATTCCCCTAAATGCTGCCTTGATCGCATAGATTTGTTGATTTCTCTAATAGAATCTGCAGATTTAGTAAAGGTACGCAAGTAAATAAAATTATAAATGAAAGTAAAATATTGCAAAGCTTTAACATAAATTTAAGGAAAATCAAATTGGTCACCAGAGGCGGCTAATAATTTAAATGAATAATAATTTAATAAATAAAAAAAAATATTTCATTTCGCGCGTCAAAATAGATGATAAATATCATTTAATATGAAATAAAAACAAATAAGCACATTTTTAACGTGATATATTTAATCCATTAATTTATGTTACATACCTAATAATTTCATTTAAATTTGCGTGCAACAATTAGAAGAAATGAAATTTGAATTTTGAAAGTTACGCTACTGCAAATTTTTAGGTTTCTAAATATCGCACATTTTTAATTTTTACACCATCGTAGCGGGAAAAAATGTACTTTTAAATGCAATTTGTTTAACACTAGAACCTCAGGGAAATTCATTCAAGTTTTATAAAAATATTTCTCACCGGAATTTTCATTTAAAACTGTTTAAATTATCTATTGAAAATATTTTTTCTGAGCTTATATATAGCTTATTTCATTAATAGTTTTCTGGTTCGAATCGTCATCTGTCCATATGATACGGGTCAAAATGACCCGTCGCCGGAGCTAATACTATTCCTATGGGGATATTCATAAATCTTGATGAAAAAATGAAATAGCTCGAAGCAATTGAAGAAGAGATGCTATCTCTCAAAAAGTATCATACATGGGACCTTGTAAAATTACCCAAAGATAAAAAAAACGGTAGGTTGTAAATGGAAATTTAAAGCAAAATTGAATGAAAATTGTACAGCTGAAAGATATAAAGCCAGGCTCGTACTTAAAGGTTTCAATCAAAATTCCGGAAACGGCTGTGACCAAACCTTCAACCAGTAGTCAACTACATCACCATTTAACAGCTGCATCTCATAAAATAGTATGCATGTCAAATATATTAAAATTAAAACAGCATTCTTGCATGGAGACTTCGAAGAAGATTGCTATATAGTATAGCCAGAAGAATATGTTGAAACGGAAGTGAATCATAAGAAAGAAATCATCAAATTATGAAAAGCAATATATGAGCTTAAACAAATTTCACATGTGTGAAATCAAAATTTGGAAATTGTTTTGCTGAAAAAAAGTTTTGAGCAAAGCATAGCAAATGCATGTTTATTCACAAAAACAGATGAAAATGAAAGTACACTAATTATTCGCTACAATGATGATCGATTAATTTCATGTAAAAATGAAACAAAATGATTGATATTCCAAAGAAAAACTACAAAGTTAAAAACTTAGGTGAAATAAAACACTATCTTAGAATCAACATCCATAGAAACATTGATGGAACTATTGAGTTGAATCAGAAAATTAAAATTTAACTGTATGTCGAAGATTTCGGTACCCATCTCAGACACTTTCTTTTATTAGTATAAGACTTTAAAAAAATTACATTAAAAATTTAAATCTTTTTAATAAAAACTAGATGAGAGATACTTTTCATTTAGTGAAAAAAAAAATATATATATATAGGTCAGAAAAAAATGGGCAGTGTGCCTTGTACATTTCATTTAAAAACTATTTAAGAAAATCTCATAATCATTATTGCTAAGCAGAACCTGTGAATTTTCCCATTTGCATGTTCATCTGAATCTGAAGGTTCATAAATAGCATCATATGGTAATTAAAATTTTTATCGAATCTTTGAACTATGGCAAACATTTTTTTTTTCTGATGTGAATCTTTTTTACATCAAGATTATTTTTATTTGTGTTATACAAAGAATTAATCTGACAGCGGCACAAGGAAAGTATTACTATCAGCATAATGTTGGAGACCTGATGAATTCACCTTGAGCCACTCTCACAAAAATTTTCAATTTCGTATGTACCGTACATTTCGCTAGCCATCGCCAATAAACAGGGCATAACTTTATTTTATTATTATGAGTTTTAACCCCTTGGGGACAAGCATCACGTATATAACTGCCGCAAAAAGGCTTAAGAATCCTTGTTTATCCCCACTACCCTCATAGCATGCATGTTCACAGTGACGTCACAATGACGTCACTGTGAGTCACTTTGGTCACATCACATCTGTGACGAAAATGCCACCACTCAGTGACGTCACAATGTGACTAAGATGTGACTTTCTAAAAAAAATTTAATGACACACTTTTCACAAATTGGTCACATTGTGACGTCGCAAAGTGGTCACAATGTGACGTCACAAAAAAGCTCTAAAACGGCCATAACGACTTCACATTTTAGTCACTGTGACTTCACATCGACGTCACGTGACGTCATATCGACAATCGATGGTCACAAAGTCACAATGTGACTTCACAACGACGTTGCAGTGACGTCACCATGTCTTACGGGTAGTAACCCTGTAAGACATGGTGACGTCACTGCAACGTCGTTGTGAAGTCACATTGTGACTTTGTGACCAGCGATTGTCGATATGACGTCACGTGACGTCGATGTGAAGTCACAGTGACTAAAATGTGAAGTCGTTATGGCCGTTTTAGGGCTTTTTTGTGACGTCACATTGTGACCACTTTGTGACGTCACAATGTGACCAATTTGTGAAAAGTGTGTCATTTGTGACTACTTTGACATTAACATTGTGACGAACTGTGAAAAATTTTTTAGAAAGTCACATCTTAGTCACAATGTGATGTCACTGAGTGGTGGCATTTTCGTCACAGATGTGATGTGACCAAAGTGACTCACAGTGACGTCATTGTGACGTCACTGTGAACATGCATGCTATGAGGGAAAATTTAACGGTAAAATTTTCCATATTTAATCGGAGCATTTCCTCCATTTAATAAGGCCTAAATTTCTGTTTTTAAAAACCGGTGACAAAACATTAAAAATTTCGCAAAAGGCTTTCGTCGCGAAGGGCTTAGACAATTTTACCTAAAAAGGAGTAACTTTATTTAATAAAGGCTACTTGACGTTTATTAATAAATTCTAACTATATATCCGGGGAAAATGGGCTTGTACAATGCATTTAAAAATTAATTAAGTAAATCTCAAAATTGCAATATCTGGACAGAATCTTTGAATTTTTCTATTTGCATGATCGTCTGAATAAGAACATTCATAAATAACGCTATTTGGTAATAACAGTTTTTATCGAGTCTATGAACTTTGAGAGTATATATTTTTTCCTTTTTTATAGTCTTAGTTTTTATTTTATGATTGTTTTTATTTATTTTATGTAAACATTTACATAACAAATATAATAACAAATCGCATATAATTGCCATTATTCAATCACACTTCTTAATCTAACAATGGAAGAAAACAGGCTCATCTTGTTATGTTATCTCAGCAACCAGGTAATCATCCAATTTCTTTTACATAATCTTAGCATCTTTAGTGCTACTATTATTTACCATGTATAAACCTAAATTTTTTTTTAAATAGTAAATAATTTTTTTTGTCTCTCTTCATAATCCATTTACAAAAAGGATATTAAGGGGACGAGGGACCTTTGAAATCCTTTTTTTTATATAATTTTAAAATTGCAGTTTAAATATTATTCAAAGGGTATATTATGTGCACTCTAGCATATATCTATCACAAAAAATGTAAAAAAAAAATTTTTGATAAATATAGAGAAATTTTTGTAATTATTTTGATTTCAGGGGAATTTTTCAAAATGTCCCATGCGCATTCCATATCAATAAAAAATCTCCAATAATATTTATACAAGTTTGATTTACATATATAAATAAAACTGTGCATTGAATTTTATATATCTGAATATAAAGGTAAGAAAAAAAAATATTTTCTCAATTTTTCTGAAATTTTGAGCATTTTTGAACCTATTTTTACAATTAACTACCTATAACTTTTACAATTATTTTTATTTTCAAAAAAACATGCACAGATTTATGACATATATTTTGATAAATAAATATAAAAAATTTCAAAGCATTCAGAGAAAAAATAATGCGCATGGAGCATTTTCAAAATTTTTCATTAAATCTAAAATATTACAAAAATTTCCCTATTTTTTTTTCAAAAAAAAATTTTTTTTTTTACATTTTTTGTGATACATATATGATATAATGCAACAATTTACCCTTAAATAATATTTAAAGTGCAATTTTTAAAATATAAAAAAAATGATTTCAAAGGTCCCTTGTCCCCTGAACAAGACACAATATCACTCGCTATATTTATATATTTTTAAGGTGAATGAATGTATATTTTCACTGCATGTTTCACGGAGTAAATAACATATTCTTTACAAAAATATACGCTCTGAATTGAATCCTTTTGACGAAAATTTAAAATAATGATGTATTTTTTAATATTTTTTATGCTTCAAGTACGGAACAATTGATTATTTCTTATGTTTATGCCTAGGATGCTTAAAATGAAGAAGAAATTTCAATTTCAAAATGATAGAGAAAAACAATTACAGTCGAACCTCGTTAACATGAACCTCAAGGGCAATCAAAATTTTGTTCATTTTAACAGTAATTCATGTTATCAGTATCAATTCTTTGAATTCGTTTTTATAGGGGACTGTGAAAACAATTCATATTAAAAGTAATTCATGTTAAGCGTGTTCATGTTAACGAGGTTTGGCTGTACTACGAAATTCAGCGTTGAAATAGGAATATGTGATTGCGGGTGGCTTAGAAAAATGAATTATTTCCGAACTATTGTACCCACGGCCGTAGCCAGAAAAACGTTTCGGACGAGGATTTCAGGCCTAAAATTTTACTGTCCTATTTTATAATTATTTTTTATTAATTGTCAAGTAATAAGAATCTTATTAAGTTATGTTGTGAATTCAAATGATTTAATTGTGATTTAAATGATTTAATTTAAAATAATCACAAAATAAAATTTAAGCTTTTTCATTGAAATTAAATTATAATTTCGTTTAAATACTTCTGCGGTGACTTACTAGGGAACTGCAAGAAGTGTAAGTCACCGATTTTGACGAAAGTGGTATCGTTGGAAAGATCTCATCGAGAGCAGTAAAAAACTCAATAGAAGTACCTGTCGAAAATGAGCCGTTTTCGAGATATCCGATAATTTATATCATGTAGCTAGTGCATACTGTTGTAGTGCACACTTAATCGGGGACCGGAAAAAATTGTTTTCTCGATTTTGATGAAAATGGTGTTGTTGCAAAGATATCATTGTGAGAAGTAAAAAACTCAATGGAAGTAACCATCTAAAATAAGCCGTTTTCGAAATATCCAACAATTTATGTCACTTAATGCAGTTTCCCAGCAGTGTGCACTAGCAATGTAACACAAATTGTCGCATATCTCGGAAACGTCTCATTTTCGATGGGTGATTCCTTTGAGTTTTTTAATCTTCACGATGATATCTTTTCGACGATACCACTTTCGCTAAAATCGGGAATAGAATTTTTTGCTGTCCCCCATTAAGTGTGCACTAACTACGTGCCATTTATTGTCGGATATCTCAAAAACGGCTCATTTGCGACGGGTAGTTCCATTGACTTTTATACTGCTCTCAATGAGATCTTTCCAACGATACTACTTTCGTCAAAATCGGTGACTTACACTTCTTGCAGTTCCCTAGTTAGTATCAATTAAATTAAGGAGTCAAATTCAGTTCTGTATCTTTTTAAATGTCATACTGACAAAAATGTCTTCTCAGTAACATACGTCGGAACAGCTGAATTTGTGCTTATTTTAAAAGACGTTCATTGCATTCTTCAAGAATTTGGGCTAAACAAGTCTGATGATTTGTATCAAGTTGTACATTTTATCGACATTCTGCTTTTACAGTGTCCCATTAAAAAAAAAATTCAAATGAATTTTAAGAATTCCTTAGAAATTTCATTTGTTTTCTCATCCTACTAAACGGAAGTATTTTGATTTTAGAAACTTGGCTGTAGTTGATATTTGAATTTTGATTGATAGTTACAGCATGTTTATAGTTATCCGGACAAAAGTTATCTCTCTTGCAGATAATCGACCGTCATACATAACACTACAACCACCTGACAAAAATTTTGAGGGGATCAAACCATGGTGATCCCCCCATTGTCTACGGCCTTGGTTGTACCGCGTCAAAAGTTATTTACAGCGGATGCTATACGATAAAATTACTTTTAAATTTAATTTAATGATTATGTCCCGCATTACTCGGCATGCCGAAAAAAAACGAGGTACACCAGCAAGCCGGAAAAACTCGCAAATATGAAGCCGGTAAATATGAAGTTTCGCTATTGGAGGATGGGTGGTTGATTTATTGTAGTTTTTCTAACAGCATTTTTCAATTTAAAGAAAAACATCTATAATTATTTTTTTTCTTGTTGTCTGTCTTGCTGTTTGTATATATTAATCAATATTTAAGTGAATATTAAGTTTTATTTATCTTATTATTATGCAACGTTTTCATATATGACGTTTCTACTCCAGGATGACGATATTAAGTTAATTAAATTACCACATAAAATTACGTTCTTTATGTAAAGAGAGCACAAATTTCCCTCTTTATATATTAAAGTAAAAACAATATTGCCCAGTTAAACTGATGGCATTGAGCTCACAGGCTACGCATACTAATTGTACATTACAGCCTTGTATTTTCGTTAATTCCGTTCGAAAAAAAATTAAGAAGGGGACACAGCTCTCCCCTTTCTCCTTTTTTATACTTAATCATTGAACCTCCTAAACTATCAAGTACATGCTTAATCATATTAAAAAATCTATATCCAAAATTCAGAGCAAATCGGATAATTCTTAATAAAAACCCATTTAGCATTTATATAATTTAAGAGGAGTTATTCCCCTCTTTTATACTTAACCATTAAACTTCCAAAACTATTCAGAGATTTGAACGAAATCTGACAATTCTGATTGAAAAATCCATTTATACAAGTTAAGGGGAGTGGCATTAGAACCCCCGTTCCCCCTGTTTATACTTATTCAATGAACACCTAATAACAGCCACGGACTCGCCTCATCAGAATGATCCTATATCTAAATTTCGAATGAAAACTGTTGATTCTGCATGAAAATCCCGTTTATATCAATTAAGGGGGGGGGGGGCATGAGCCCCCGTTCCCCCTGTTTATACTTATTCAATGAACACCTAATAAAAGCCACGGTATCGCCTCATCAGAATGATCCTATATCTAAATTTTGAACGAAAACTGTTAATTCTGCATGAAAATCCCGTTTATATCAATTACGGGGGGGGGGGCATGAGCCCCCCGTTCCCCCTGTTTATACTTATTCAATGAACACCTAATAACAGTCACGGAATCGCCTCATCAGAATGATCCTATATCTAAATTTTGAACGAAAACTGTTAATTCTGCATGAAAATCCCGTTTATATCAATTAAGTGGTGGCATGAGTCCCCCGTTCCCCCTGTTTATACTTATTCAATGAACACCTAATAACAGCCACGGTATCGCCTCATCAGAATGATCCTATATCTAAATTTTGAATGAAAACTGTTAATTCTGCATGAAAATCCCGTTTATATCAATTAAGGGGGGGGGGCATGAGCCCCCCGTTCCCCCTGTTTATACTTATTCAATAAACACCTAATAACAGCCACGGTATCGCCTCATCAGAATGATCCTATATCTAAATTTTGAACGAAAACTGTTAATTCTGCATGAAAATCCCGTTTATATCAATTAAGGGGGGGGGGCATGAGCCCCCCCTTCTCCTTGTTTATACTTATTCAATGAACACCTAATAACAGTCACGGAATCGCCTCATCAGAATGATCCTATATCTAAATTTTGAACGAAAACTGTTAATTCTGCATGAAAATCTCGTTTATATCAATTAAGGGGAAGGGCATGAGCCCCCCGTTCGCCCTCTTATACATATCGAATGAACTCCAAAAACTAATCAGGGAAGCGCCTTATCAGGATATACCTATATACAAAATTTCAAGTGGATCCGATATTTTTATCATGAGTTATCGCGTTACGCACGAACGAACATACGAACGTACGAACGTACATACAGAACGGACGGGCACATAAGCTCTCAGGCTATGATAGCCTGTGAGCTAAAAATTATTATATATATTTTTTATTTTCTATATAATACGAATATTTCTTTTCATGTAATAATTTATGAGATAATCTGTTTTTATAATGTAAATTTATAATTGTCCTTTTTATTAGCACCTTCCAACAAAGTTGAAAAGTGCTTATGCATTCGGTTTGTCTGTCCGTCTGGCCGTCTGTCCGCGCTCTAACTCCCGTAAATATACTCGGATTGCTATGAAATTTTTATACGTTATTGAGGTTTACCCTAGCACGAACCCTATTGAAAATGAAGTATCTACCATGATTAGTTTATCTACAGAAAGAATCAAAAGTTTCCCATTGCATTACGGCCTATGGGGAAAAATCGTTAATATACTCGGATTGCCATGAAATTTTAGGAAGTTATTGAGGTTTACCCTAGCACGAACGCTATTGAAAATGAAGTTTCTACCATGATTAGTTTATCTACAGGGCGAATCAAAAGTTTCCCATTACATTACGGCCTATGGGGAAAAATCGTTAATATACTCGGATTGCCATGAAATTTTAGGACGTTATTGAGGTTTACCCTTGCACGAACCCTATTGAAAATGAAGTATCTACCATGATTAGTTTATCTACAGGGCGAATCAAAAGTTTCCCATTACATTACGGCCTATGGGGAAAAATCGTTAATATACTCGGATTGCCATGAAATTTCAGGACGTTATGGACGTTTACCCTATCACAAGTCCTATGGAAAATGAAGTTTCTACCATGATTAGTTTATCTACAGGGCGAATCAAAAGTTTCCCATTACATTACGGCCTATGGGGAAAAATCTTTTCAAAGGAATTTTAAAGATGTTATACCCTGTCAAACATATTAAAATATGCATTCTATAAAATATAAGGTGAAAATGTAGCTATTATTCATTTACAGGGCCACACAAAAGAATTCCATTAGATAATGGTAAAAGGGGGAATTGTGTGTGACATATTTTAAATATATTAAGCTTTTTCATGTATAATAAAATTGATATATGTCATTGAAGCTTAATATAAATTATACGCTACTGTCTTGCATAATATGAAGTACATAGCATTTACAGGGCCATACAAAAGATTTCAAATACTATATTCTTTCCGAAGTACCGTATATGTATCCGATGATGGCTGATGGAGGGATGAAATGCATTTTAATTATGATATGCATGTTTATATTTCGCTAAATATATGTACATTATATGGTGTTTATAAATGTTATAGTGTATATACAGGGCTACCCAAAAGAGCTCACCAACGTTACTGAATATGAGCGTAAATTATTTAAACGTGGGTTCTTAAATAAGCTATACATTTTTACGCTGAGCTTCATTCAATTTACTGAGAAATATTTGCAGAATATATATAAAATAATATACAGGGCCATGCAAAGAATTCGGTACATGGACGCCTATGAATGATAATTTATGAGAATGTGATTTCAGTTGTTTTAAAAGTGTTTTAGTTTACAATAAATTTTAGCCAAATGCTGACATGTAATAAGGGTACAATGTAAACTACAAGGCTGAACAAAAGTATTCAAGTATGTTTCCATCTAATAGTATGAATTGCTGAAAAAGAAATGTCAAGCTACTGGGTATTTTCTTGCTAAACTAAATTTTCCCATTATATCAACTGACATATGAAATACAGGGCTATTCAAAAGTACTGGAATACATATTTGGGTATATTTGGCTATACACTGTTATTTACCTAAATAACAAAGTTTTGTTAAAGATTTCATTAAGTGTTGGAAAGTGCTTCATAATCTATGCTTAACGCATAACTTTTCATACTTGTTGTGAAATGGTATGAGACACATGAAATACGCTTTTATTGTCTTTATGTGAAAGAGGGTAAACTAAATAATTAGAAAATGGCGGAAAAAATCCTATATCGCACTCTTCTTTCTCAACAGTATAGTCGCTGTCACTGAGTACAGCTAATGAACCACATTCCTTTCCATTTCAGAAGTTCCTTGCTTTTTCAGGCATGCCAAGAAAGACCAGGGTTTCATATTTAAAAATATGGTCTCCCTCAAAATTTTGCAGCATGCCGGATAATGCGGGGGAATACAGTAAAGCCTTTTTTGAGGGGGGGGGGTATATATAAAATAAATCAAACTGACGCGACGCAACGGATAAAAGAACAACAAAAAAAATTATATACAAAATTTCCACGCATAGATAATTTAACAATCGTTTTATAAAAAGCTTTCGCATTTCAAAAAAAAATATGTAACATTATGAATGAATAAAATCTAGATGCAGCTGCAGTAAGTTATCAGCAAAATACTATATCAGTTATGTTTTCAGGCTTACACAAATGAATGACATGAAATACAAACTTTAATATGAGCTATTACACATACTTAAAATATAAAAAATATGAAAAGAGATGTTCAGGCTCTTATTGACACCCTTTTTTAAAACTTAAATTTTGATTTTTACTTACCCATCATACGTAGTATAGGGTAAGTCTTGCAATCGTTTTGAAAATCGAAAAAAAATTTTTGACGTATTTACACGTTTTAGATAGTGGAGATTCCGAAAAACATATTTTTAGAATTTTTTTTTTTTGCCGTCCGTCTGTCTGTCTGTCTGTAAACGCTCTATCTCCCGAACAAATTCTGATAGAGACTTGAAATTTTGTATGTAGTTAGTATGTAAGAATGGTACGAACCCTATTTAATATCAGCAACCTCGATTATCCGGAACTATTTTTTTCGGACTCTCGAAAATTTCGTTCTGATGAAAGGTACCTAAAAATTTTCGCATTTTTTTGTTCTAAGGCATGGACGTAAAAGGCAATAAAAAAACACACATTTTGCATATAGAACGAAGTCTATCGGATTGTTAGTTGCCGAGATATTTGTAATCTTGTTTTCCACATTCTTCGATTTTTCATGACCCTGTATTTCATTCAAATTTCAATTCAGAAGTATATTTTAATTGAAAATGAGACGCTTAATCCGACGCAGTTCATTGTTAGTTAATAGAATTGTTATTTTTGGAGTTATAAGGATGTTTCTTTTACGCAGTTCGGTACTACTTGAGAAGTTTGGCGTTTTATATAATTTGTCGAAGTTGGTACATCCGCAGTTCTTTAATATAGCATTGCTATGTATATTAAGAATATTTAAATTTTGTTTATGAATTGCAATGCATTGTATAAATAGTTTTCACATGTTTTATTTGCATATACATATCCATGATGGGTAAGTATTCCGGTGGCCTCCAACGACTAGTTTTTATGTTAACTTTATTTTTCGTGTTATAAGAACCTTTAAAGCCATGAAACGTTTAATTTGGAATTTTTTTTTCACTTATAAACGATGCATTTTCAATCATTTAAAGTCTGTTTAGGTGAGTTCGTAATTATGTAAATACATAGCACCTAGAGTCGTTTGTCAATCTGCTTATAACAACGAAAAAAACTACTCAACCTAATGTTTGGTAATTTAAAATATGTAATTGTGGTTTCATTTTGTTGAGTTAGCTTAAATTTTTTGAAAGTCGGATGTATAGTTCAATTGATGGGACAATCAAAATTATTCCGTTCCATTATGGCCGATGGAAAAAAAATAGTTTCATGTGCATTTTAATGATATTACATTCATTTGAACATAATAAAATTGATATGCATCTATGAAGTATATACTAAAATATACTTTCTGATAAATCTGGGGTGTAAAGAATATTTGTTATTCATTTACAGGCCCACACAAAATTATTTCATCGCATATTGGTACAGAGGGAACATTGTTTGGGACGCATATTTATTATATTAAGCTATTTCACATAATATGAAATTGATGCACGTTGCTGAGGTTTACTAAAAGCTACTTCCAGTACAATAGAAAGCAGATAGTATCTATAGGCACATACAAAATACTGTATCCGAAGCACTGTATACTATTACACCAAGATCTGAATATTTAAAACACTTCATTAGAATGCAAACGCACCTTATTTGCTACGTTTAACGTACAATTTCCGACTTGTTTCTACTGTTGCCTTAAATACCACTTTTAAAACAATATGATTTTCATTTTGCTACTTTAAACTACTTAAAATTAAAATCTACCAGCATTTTTAGTAACCAATGTTTTTAAACAAGGTACTGTTAAATAACTTTCACCAGTATTTTTTCTTAAGTAGGAAACATAATCTGATACCCAGCAAACTTGGCAGTAAAACAATAACTGAATGAAAATGTAATCACCTTCTATTCTAAGATAAGTGGCTTTAATTCGTTTGATTATTCGTATAGATAAATATCAGATATTTGTTGGGAATAAAATAAAATCACCAAAGCTTTCATTCATTTTTATTTCATAAAAATTTAAAATATTTAGTAAAAAAATATCTTTCATATTTAGAAATTAACTGAAGTGACACAACAATCACTATCGAGTATTTACACAGATGTATGCTTCGTATTCTTTAGCTGAACAAGTATAGTTTTTTTTTTTTTTTTTTTTTTTTTTTTTTTCTACAGAATAAAAGAATCAGAAATGATTCGAACTCAAGAACTTACACTGAAAAAAATATTGATATTTAACACTAAACTAGCTGCCACCAAAAGTGGTATAAGAAAAGGAAACACCTAATATGAATTGGCGCAATGAAACACAACAAAAATATTTTTTTTTCATAAAGTTGTCAATGTGTAGCTGTCGATTTAAAATTTATAGACATATTTTTTTTTTATATTCAATTAAACAATAAAATGATGAACGATCTCAGTTCGAATTTTAAATTGACAGCTTGACATTGATAACTTCATGAAATAAGTTATCTTTTTGTGTGTGTGTGTGTGTTTTATTACACCAATTTACATAAGGTTTTTCCTTACACCACTTTTGATGCAACTAAGTTTGGTTTTAAACGTCAATATTTTTTACAGTGTTTTTAGCCCAATGTCTGGCATGCTAATCACAAAATGGAGAATTAAGAGCCGATGTAAATAAATAAAACATAAAAACGCATTCACACACACACACCAAAAAAAAAAAAAAAAAAAAAAAAAAAAAAAGATGATAACTTGTTTATTTAAGTTATCAATGTCAAGCTGTCGATTTAAAATTCGAACTGAGATCGTTCATCATTTTATTGTTTAATTGAATATAAAAAAAATATCCATATTATAAAGGCCAACGTATCTATGCGTAACGCATACGTCATTTTGAAAATGGCAACACTTTCAAAATTTAAGTGAAATTTCAGTTTTGCAACTTTTGTTACTGCAAATTTTTAAACTTTCAAACATCCCACATCTTAAATTTTTATACCATCGTATAGAAAAAATATGCACTTTTAAGTGTAATTTGTCTCAAAGCTGTATCTTAATTTATTTTTGAAATATTAATTTTTTTGTAGTTTTTAATATTGCTTTTGTAATTGTGGTAACAAAATACACCATTTCCATTAAAAGTAAATTGAAAAAAGCCTGAAATTACTGTACTTTTTTGTTGCCACTTTCTCAGAAAAAGTAAAAATTTTGAAATTAAAATGCGTGCTATGTTAAAATTATCGTCCAAAAAAATAGCGATTTATTTTACAGAAATTGATGATTCTCGACTGGATGAATTCATTTCGCCGAGTTAGACAAGCACTCCAGTACAAGACCTTTAAAATCGCTATTTTACCTTATGTGACGTCACAGGAATACTGTCCGTCGTATTTATTGCATGCAGATTATTGCAGAAAATTTTTATTTACACTTAAAAAAATATAAAAAGTTTAGTATCTATTTCCATCCAGCTAATAACATCAAAACTTCAAATTTTAAATTAAAATTATTTTTAAATAATCAAATGAAAATACTCATTTTTTAAAAAGGCAAATATGGATATGAGAACTGCATATGTAACTTTTGAGATGATGAAAATAACGTCGAGTTAAGATGGGAAAAAATTATGAAGTGGAATAAATTTTGCTGTTTTTCCTTTTGGGACACCAAGTAGACGAATCCTCATTGATAACTGCATCATACTAACTGATCTTTCTTATATTTTGCTGTTTACATATACGATTAAAGTTTTATATTAACAATTTCTGTTTTATATGAAAAATATTTTGTTAACTTCAGGTTAAATATCATTTAACCTAAATAAATCTTAAACAAATATCATTTGTTTAAGATTTAGACTTACCGATATAAGGTGCGTTTTTTACTGTAAGTAATTTTGTAGGCTTAATATAAGTCAATGTCTACTTACACATTTTATTTCGCCGAAATTCGACGGGTTCAACCTTGTGTCTCTAAATTTTAAATCGACAGCTACACATTGACAACTTTATGAAAGAAGTTATTTTTGTTGTGTTTCATTGCGCCGATTCATATTAGGTCAGGTGTTTTGTTTTTAACACATAATATATAATGTGAACTTTAAAATGTTCAAGTTTACTTAAAAGACGATTAAAATAGTTAAACAGAGATGTTAATAGTTAATTTTTATTTAAAAAACATCTTAGTATTTGCAAGCCTTAAGATCCTGATTAAGACTTGAAAGTACTATGATTTTTTTTAAATAAAATTAACTATTAACATGTATATTTGATTATTTTAATTGAATTTTAATTAAACCTGGACATTTTAAATTTCACATTATAAAAGAGCAGATGATCATGTGTTTGGTATCAGTATAGCTTTAGCAATGCGTCAGTGCGTGATTTTTCATTTTTTTTCTTTCTTCTATCTGCAATAGAATAAAGTATTGTAATAGAAATTTTTTTCGACTTCCGGTTTTTGACGGATTTACACGTTTTAGGGGTCAGAGATTCCAAAAAAACATGTTTTTACAGAATGTCTGTGTGTCCGTGTGTTTGTGTGCCCGTATGTAGCCATTCTACCATCAAAAAGTGTAAGTCAAGGGGGCGCTGCAATCGCGATTTTGTGCCATTTTCAATGTTGTACCGACCAAAAGTGTATGAAGTTATGCATCGAATTCAACCAAGTTTTTTGTGTAAGTGAACGGCTATGGCTAATTGGTCCTCCCTGAATTTGAAAAAAATCCGCCGGAAGGGGTCGCTGTAATTGCGATTTTTGTGCCATTTTCAATATTGTACAGATCAAAAGTGTATGAAGTTACGCTTCGAATTCAACCAAATTTTTTGTGTAAGTGTATAGCTATGGCTAGTTGGTCCTCCCTGAATTTGAAAAAAAATCCACTGGAAGGGGGCGTTGTAATAGCAATTTTTGTGCCATTTCGAATATTGTACCACCTAAAATTGTATGAAGTTATGCATAGAATTGTACCAATTTCTTTGTGTAAGTGATTGGCTATGGCTAGTGGGTCCTCCCCGAATTTGAAAAAAAATCTGCCAAAAGGGGGCGCTATAATCACGATATCTGTGCCATTTTCATTATTTTACCATCAGAAAGTGAATGAAGTTATGCATAGAAATGAACTAAAATTTTTGAGTATGATTATTTTTGGGTATGGCTAGTAGGTCCTCCTTAAATTTGGAAAAAAATATTTGCCTATCATTCTATTGTCCATCGGCTCTTGCAGGGACAGAAGCTCATTTTTACTCCGATTAGTTGATTGAAGCAAAAATTTAACATAGAAATCAAAGTTGGTATAGTATAGAATTAAAATTATTAAACCATTAACATGAGTAACTAGTTTTTTACTTTCTTCTATCTTCAATAGAAGAAAGTATTGTAATCGAAATTTTTTTCGACTTCCGGTTTTCGACGGATTTACACGTTTTAGGGGTCAGAGATTCCAAAAAACATGTTTTTACAAAATGTCTGTCTGTGTGTGTGTCTGTGTGTCTGTGTGTCTGTTTGTCTGTTTGTCGCCATTCTACCATCAAAAAGTGTATGAAGTTATGCATAGAATTGAATCAAATTTTTTGTGAATGTTTTTGGCTGTGGCAAGCAGGTCCTCCTTCAGTTTTGAAATATTCCTCCGGAAGGGGGCGCTGCAGTCGCGATTTTTGTGCCATTTTCAATATTGTACCGACGAAAAGTATATGAAGTTATGCATCGAATTGAACCAAATTTTTTGTGTATGTGTATGACTATGGCTAGTTGGTCCTCCCTGAATTTGAAAAAAATCCGCCGGAAGGGCACGCTGCAATCGCCATTTTTGTGCCATTTTCAATATTGTACTGACCAAAAGTATAAGAAGTTATGCATCGAATTGAACCAAATTTTTTGTGTATGTGTATGACTATGGCTAGTTGGTCCTCCCTGAATTTGAAAAAAATCCGCCGGAAGGGGGCGCTGCAATCGCCATTTTTATGCCATTTTCAATATTGTACCGACCAAAAGTATATGAAGTTATGCATCGAATTGAACCAAATTTTTTGTGTATGTGTATGACTATGGCTAGTTGATCCTCCCTGAATTTGAAAAAAATCTGTCGGAAGGGGGCGCTGGAATCGCGATTTTTGTGCCCTTTTCAATATTGTACCGACCAAAAGTATATGAAGTTATGCATCAAATTGAACGAAATGTTTTGTATAAGTGTATGGCTATGGCTAGTTGGATCGCCCTGAATCATAAAAAAATCCGCCGGAAGGGGGCGCTGCAATACCGAATTTTATGCTATTTTCAATATTGCACCACATAAAAGTGTATGAAGTTAGTTCTAGAACTGAACTAAACATTTTGTATATGATTATTTTTTGGTAAGGCAAGTTGCCCCCCCCCCCTGAATTTGAAAAAAAAAATCTGCTTATCATTCTATTGTTCATCGGCTCGTGCAGAGACGAAAATTCGTTTTTACTTCGATTAATTGATTGAAGCAGAAATTTAAGATGAAAATCGAAGTTGGTAAGGTATTGAATTAAAATTATTAAAGCATTAAAATGAGTAACTATTTTTTTTTAATTTTAAAATGTATGTATGAGATAGAAGAAAGTTTTGCGATTGGCTCATCCAACTAGTTAAATGTTAAAACGTACGTATGAGATAGAAAGTTTTGGGATTGGCACATCCAACTAGTTTTTTTTTTTTTTTTTTTCGTTGTATAAAATGCGTAAATTATGCAAAATGAGTAAAAGTGTCCCTTTCAAACCAAAATTTGAATAATTCTGGGGTAAAGGATTTTATTTACACTGTAAATGATAAAAAAAAAAAAAAACTGTGTTTTATAATGAAAGGTGCTGGCATCCCGTGTGCCAATATAGCTGATATAAATGATACAAGCTGCTGTCATTAAAAGTGCTGTAAAATTTCTGAAGTTTAGGGTAAAGTCGCATTGCTGTTAGCTGCAAAGTGCACGTGACAAAATTCTTTCGATTTTTACTTTACTTTTTGCGTGAATTAGCTTTTACAACATCGGTGCTTGAAACCGATTTCGCATCATTTGTGCTTGAAAAGTTACAAACATATTTTCCAGGAAAAACGGCAATTTTTTTACATTGTAGTAAACTAGGACTTACTCCCTCCGACCCAAATTAGTTGCAACATTTAAGAGGCTACTTCACTCAAATGAAAAAACCCGTTCGCTAATGTTAATCCTATGGAAGAAATTTATAAAGATATCTCGGTTGCATTTCAATATTTTTAAATGAATTTTTTTGCATTGGATAGCTTAGATCGATCTGTACGCAGGCCGTTTTTTTTACTTTTTTGAATTTGTTTTCAGATATTTTTTACTAAGACGCTTTCATATTCGGAACCGGTTTGAAAAGCGAAAACACTTTCATGAGAAATATCTGAAAACAAAATCAAAGAAGTAAAGAACGGCCTGCATACAGATCGATCTCAGCTATCCAGTGCAAAAAAAGTCATTTAAAAATATTGAAATGCAATCGAGATATCTTTATAAATGTCTTCCATAGGATTAACATTAGGGAACGGGTCTTTTCATTTAAGTGAAGTAGCCCCTTAAGTTGGAAATTTTGTCCCAAATTAGTTCCACCATCAAGTAGGTAGAGTCATAAATAACTTCTGATGCAGTCTAGTAGATCGACACCAGTAAAATTATACTAGAATGAATATAACGGTCTATACTAGGTGCCAGAGGCAATGTTAACTCGAACTGAAGTAATGGAAATAAGAAATAAGGATTTAAAAAATACCCTGAAGAAGGAAATGGATAATATAGAGCTGTATTGGAATGTTTTCAGCGATGTTTCAAAAATGGCAAATTCATCCATAATGCCATAAATGCTGTAGCTATTAAATCTAATGCTCATCGTCATATCCCGTTTGCAGAAGCAGGCAAAGACCTCAAAAATAAAATGTGAGGAAATTTACAATGTAAGTTTATATTAAAAAAAAATGTAAATGCGGACGGGAAAAAAATATTTTTCTCAGCCACTGAGCAATATCAAAGATGTCCCAATAAAATGAAGACAATCACTTCGAAGATTATCATATGCTATTATAAATCATAAATCAATATTACACAGGATTCTCAAGGCTGATAAATTGTTGGAGCGTATTTCATCCACCATTAAACCAAGTCCAATAGAAAAAAATAAGCTCGAGAGAATTTGATTTTATTTGCAGCATGATAAATCTATAATAATAAAGATATGTGTGTGTGTCAGCGCTGTTCTGAAGAGACCGCTGCACGTAGAGTTACAAAATTTGGAGGGAAGGTGCCTCTATACATGTAGTTTTGCACCTCGAAACCCGATTTTTTTAATTAGAATTTTTTTTATTTAGTTTTTTCGGCGATTTTTAGCGTTCTTTTAATGTTTTGAGGCGATTTTTCCATATTAGTGAAAGAAATACGGTTTTATTCTTTTCACTCAATATAGTAATTTTTTCTCTCTTTTCAATAAAGTTTATTCGGAATTCGTGCGGCGATTTTCGGAACTTTTAACGAATTTTCTATCGCGATTTTCAGTATGTCTTCACATTTTGGGGCTATTTTTTGAGAATCATAAAAATAAAATCGATTCAAACTAACTAAATTTTGTGTGGTACGATTTTTTAATTTCAGTGATTTTCAATGCAATTTTCAATACGATTTTCGATGTGATGGTTAATGATTATTTGTGCATTTAGCATCGGTTTTTTGTCATTTTTGTCAAAATTATAGATTTTTTTATGCATCATGATCTTATCTATTCTTGAATTGCATGTATGTTTCTCTCCCGTTTCCCATTGCAGTTCTTTTGAACATTTTTACCGCTAAATATTATTTGTTCATTTGTTTAAACCATTTTTTCACACAGTCAGTGGCCGTGTATTTCAGACAATGTAATTTCACGTATTTCGAGTTAGAGATAAAATCACAAATTTTATGTTCCTTTAATATTACTACCGTGCAACGCCGGGCGGGTCAGCTAGTCTAAAATATACTTTCAGATACAGTCAGCTCTCGTTAATTCGAACTTGTCGGTACCACAAAAATTGTTCGAACTATCCGAAGTTCGAATTATGGAAAGTGTGAAATGCAAACATACTTAATATGATTCTATTACAAAGGAATTAATGTTATTATATTTTTTAAATTTATTTCGTCTGTTATCATTAGAATATGACTTAATATTAAATTAGAATGTATAAATACATAAACTAATTGAAAGATTAGAAAAAAGTACAATGGAAGAAAATTTTGATGCATCACTGATGGACAGACGGGGCACTAAGAAAATGGGTATCAAATGCATGAGATTATATGTATACTCGTTCGGAACAATTTTCACAAAAATCAAAAAAAGTTATTTAAATGATCTAAAATCTGTGACAAAGAAAAGAAAAAAAGAAAAATCGGAATTCTCGTTAGTTCGAATTAAACGAAGTCAAGAGAAAATGAGTTCGAATTAATGAAAAAATTTTAACATTATTCTGCCATTGAAAATTTCAGGGCTTCATGTTTAGTTCGAATTAAGCTAAGATTCGAATTATTCGATTTCGAATTAACGAGAGTCGACTGTATGTTGGATTGAAATGTTCGGTAATGAATTCGCGATTAATTAGCTTGAATATAGTTTTATGTGATTACTGTTAAAATGATCTTTACAAAATGGGACGTGGCTTAAAATATGCGAACCTGGATTTTTTAAACAAATTTAATGCTAATTTATGGAATTACGAAGGCAATGTTAAGTAAGTAAATGTTGTTGATTGATAGTACAGCTCTCTGAAAAATACTCAAACAAAATCAAAAAGCCATAAATATCAATAATCAGTACAAAAGTATTCAAATGTACTAATTTGGGGACAGAGGGAGTATTTATTTGTCTTCTACTATGATTAAAATTAATTGGTCTTTTAAATTAAAAGTCAATGCTTAAGATTTTTTGATATTATCTATGGAACTGAAATTTTAATTTACTCTTAGTATACCATATATATGCACATTAAACGTTTATTCATGTACTATTTGTGGTACAATGCCATTTACAAGTTCAAGATATAATACACTGTAACAAACTTGCATTCAAATATTACTCACAATACACTTTTAATTAAGTATAAACATAAAAAGATGAATGCCAGCCCTACCTTGAGCCGTCTTCACAACATCCTGGCTTACATCTCAACTTTCGCGAACGGCCTAGATACGGACTTGAACATACACATGGATAATGAACACATATTACACATAGAGACTCAGGTCTTGCATAGATTCATTCGTCCATAAAATTTACTCAAATTCTTCTCCAGATCTCTACACTACCGCAAACAATCACCCTACAAGAAAGAAACCATTATATAAGTTGAAAATAAGCCCGAAAATCAAATAATTGGGAACCAATTAATAGACCTGGAGGCAAAGCATCAATTCAAAAACATCGATACATCGAGTAGGCGGCTGACATTCCATGGTTAGTTAAAACTCTATTCGCAAATCAAAATACAATTGATCTGCCAAACCATTTCTAGGTAGAAATTACATGTAAATCCGATTTTAGTGACTGATTAATAGGTTTACTATTGCGGGTTTTTTTTCCCAGTTCTTCACATGTTTTTATACCCTTGGATGTACTAAAATGCAATAATAAACCTGGCCAAGCACTAAATCGGGTCTGCAGATGGTTTCCATCGATAAATCACTTTCAAATCAACTGAATTTTAATATTCGAATCGAGTTCTGTCCAATCTTGCAATTTCGGCCGCCTACTCGATGAGTTGATAATTTGCCTTTCGGTCTACAATTAATCCTCTAAATAAAAACACTAAATAAAATGACGTCTATTTCCGGAATCGTATTTGTACTCATAAATTTAGCGACACTTAGGGAAATTATCCCAAAATGACGCTAAAGACAAGGTAAATCTATCGAAAATCAGAACATTAGTAATTAACGTACATGAAAATACTTATGTAACTTGGTCTTCAATAAATAACCATAAGGCGATGAATTTTAATGTTGCAATTATGCATTTAAGATACATTTAACGCATTGATTTTTATTATTATTATTATTAATTCGATGCCAGTAGTATATAAAAATGACCCATTATTAAAATTAATTGTTTAAATCTAACGATTGCATTGTTAATTTTTTCATTGTTGCAAAAGAAAAAGGTTTTTTTTGTACATATTGTTGTGAAATGTACTAAAAAATTGTGAAAAATACTAAAATAAATTGTTGAAATCTAACAATTGCATTAGTAACTTCTTCACTGTTGAAAAAAACCTATTAAGTCAGTTGTTGCGAAGTGTGATTAACAACAAATTGCTGAGCAAATTCACACATTGTTGAGAAATATAAATCTTTGGAAAAATCATGGTTACAGTTATAAGAATAAGTTTTAACTTTTCTTCTCTCGTGTAAAACGAAGTGCTTATCACTTACCCATCATTACGTAGTATAGGGTAAGTCTTGCAATCGTTTTGAAAATCGAAAAAAAAAATTGACGGATTTACACGTTCCAGATAGTAGAGATTCCGAAAAACATACTTTTAGAAAAAAAAAAATTCTGTCTGTCTGTAAACGCTCTATCTCACGAACAAATTGAGACAGAGACTTGAAATTTTGTATATACTTAGAATGTAAGAATAGATAGATATATCTCAGATAGTAGAGATAGATCTCAGATAGTAGAGATTCCGAAAAACATACTTTTAGAAAAAAAAAATGCTGTCTGTCTGTAAACGCTCTATCTCCCGAACAAATTGAGATAGAGACTTGAAATTTTGTATATACTTAGAATGTAAGAATGGAACGAAGCCTATTTAATGTCTATAACCTCGATTATCCGGAACTATTTTTTTCGGACTCTCGAAAAATTCGTTCTGATGAAAGGTACATAAAATTTTTCGAAATTCTTTATTTTAAGGGATGGATGTAAAAGGCAACAAAGTAACACAAATTTTGCATAAAGAACAAAGTCAATCGGATTATTAGTTGCCGTGATATTTGTAATCCTGTTTTCCACATTCTTCGATTTTTCATGACCCTGTATTTCATTCAAATTTCAATTCAGGGGTATATTTTAATTGAAAATGAGACGCTTCATCCAACGCAGTAAACTGTTAGTTATTATTATTTTTTTGGAGTTATAAGGATGTTTCTATTACGCAGTTTGGTACTACTTGAGTAGTTTGGCGTTTTATATAATTTGTCGAAATTGGTACATCAGCACTTCATTTAGAGCATTACTATGTATATTAACAATATTTAAATTTTGTTTTGGAATTGCAATGCACTGTATAAATAGTTTTCACATGTTTCATTTTCATATGCATATTCATGATGGGTAAGTATTAAGGTGGCCCCCAACGACTAGTTTTTTAGGAAATTTTACTTTCATATTTTTTTACTACCTGTAGAAAAAGAGAATAATGAATTATATAAATTTTTCAATAGTTGAATATTTTTTACACTCTAACGATACCTTGTTGAATATTTACAGCCTCTCATTAATATGCATGCTTTTGTATGTAAGGGGCTGTTCTCAAATCCGAAGGAATAACATTAAAGCACATTTTTAATTCATTTTTGTTCGGAAACGCCTAAAATGGGCAGATGTTGTTATTCAGAAACTATGTCGTCGAAAGAAGTCTTCCATTTTTTTGGTGAACGTAAAAGCACCTTCAGAGATTACTCTCAAAGTAGACGTTTTGAACCTAATTTTCGAAAGAAAAGATAAACACCAGCCAGAGAGAGGGCAAAAACCGGCTGTCACTTGGCTCATAATCTCATAAATCGGTAAATAATTTATTGATCAAAAAACAGAAAACTCATTTCGATTCCAAAGCGCTTCCCAAGTCAGCCCTGCCCATTTTGCACCTTTACGCTTGAAAATAAGTCAGTTAAATGTGTTAGAAAGTTTCACGCATGTTAAACAGCGCACTTAAGAACCATTGCATGAAAGAATCATTTAAAAATATTAAAATGTAACCGAGATATCTTTATAAATTTCTTCCATAAGATTAGCATTAGCGAACGGGTCTTTTCATTTGAGTGAAGCGGCCCCTTAAGGGTGCTCTTTACTGCTCCGCTCAACAAGCGAAAAACTTTTTGACACATTGACAAATTCATTTTTTAACAGAAAGATATGAAATTTGAATGCCCGATTATGGAAGCGATTTCGAATCGAATTTATTTTTCCATTTTAGAATAAATAAATTACCTATCCAGTTCTAAGCTATTCCGATCAGGAGATCACCCGTTTTTCTCCTGCTTTTCTGCTTTTGTCAAGAAATGTGCTCAAAAGTGTCAACTTTGAAGGCTTGTTATGAAAAATCTATTTTGTTTTTAAAAAAAACTGAACATTGAGTGCAATAAGGCAGTGTCTGAATAATAACACCTGCTAGTTTCATGCATTTCCGAACAAAAATAAATTAAAGCATGTGTCACAAAGTTGCCCTTTTTGATTTAAGAACACTTTTAATGGAACCTGTTACTAACTATTATAATAAAATACAGGGTTTGTGCGCAGGGCCGTAGCTAGAAGTGAACAATAGGGGAGGCTCGAAAAAATGTAGGAGGGGGGGGGGGGGCTCATAATTTTTTTCTCTCTCTCTGACGCAGGAAGTTAAATGAGTGCATATTTACATTGTAGGTACTATTGTTACTATGTTTCTTATTAAACTGTAGTAATAACTTCATTTTATGCTAATAAAGGAATATGATGAAGAAAATTTTGAGTGTATAACTGGTGCAAAATTAAACATCATGTTGACTTCCTATGTAGAAACAGGATAGGCGAGTGTTGAAACACTTATTTTAGGTGCAATTTATATTTCTGCAAAACTGTGAAAGGGCTTCAAAACTAAATTAAATTTTTGAACAGAATTTCATTTGGATTTTTGGAACATAAATTCATTGAGTGACCTTGGAATCTTTTTCAAGGGGGCTCAAAATATTTTAGGGGGGGGAGGCTAAGCCACCCATAGCGCCCTCTTAGCTACGGCCCTGTTTGTGCGTCAGTTTGCCTGTGTACAATTTTCGGGACTTCGCAGCATGACCCGCTGGACTTGTTAGTCGCCAAGCTTTATGATTTCGTAATGTTCGGTTACGAAATTCAACTAACCACCGCACTTACTAGCGACCAACGTGGAGCGTTAGCAGTCAAACTTAATAATTATAGTCTTCATGTTCTTTTCAATATGATTTTATGGTACTACTAGGTTATCCCGTCGACCAAAAAATTATCGCCAAACTATAAGATTAAATGCCAATAATGGATGATGTGAATGTCACATTCAATGACATTAAATACGATTCACGTGTTTAAAATGTCATTAAATGATTTTTATTTCGATTTTTTATTTGTATTTTTAATAATATTCTACTAATTATTTGTTTTTTCGTTATTCAAAAAAAAAAAAAAATGTCAATATGTATAATTTGGCTATTACTTTGGCGATTTGTATAATTTGGCGAAATGGGTCGACGCGATAACAGAGTAGAACCGATTTTATTTTATGAAAAGTGATTACTGTAAAAGCACATATTTTCGGGAAAATAAAGATATCGATGATTTCGCGAATGTTATAAAAGAGCAGAAAGTTGAAAACCCCCAAAACAATCTAAATCGTTTTTCTCAGACTTGGACCGTCAATGCCTATGTGTGCAAGATAGAAAATTAAGGAAAAAGTAAAGGTGTCATCATTGAGGTAATAAAATGTGAAAATACGTGTACAGGTATAGACAGACAACGGAAAAAAAAGTTGCTATAGACGCTCCACCGCCAGTCGGGCTTCCGGTTGCAAGAAACGCAAATTCCTTCGTTTAATCAAAAGATATAATATCCTCTAATACGAGGTTTCTACTTCTTTGAAAGGAAAACGTGGGCAATATGCAGTATACGACAAAGTACTGAGGCCGAAAATTGGCCGATATGCTACAATAAACGGAAATTTTGTAGCAGTAAAACATTTCACCTCTGGACTGGGAGCGCTGATGAATGAATCAACTTTTTATAGTATTAATGCGATTAAAGTTAAAATTTTAAGCATGAATTAGAAAGTAGCAAAAAAATTTTAAAACGCTTTAAACCCAGAATTAAACTTTAAAAATCATATCACAACTGAAAATGCACTTTCAGCAAAAATCTATAACATAGAGTATTTCTGGTACAGTATAATATTCGAAATATTTTGTGAGACCCTATAAATATTGTTACACTTTCTATTACGCAGGAAGTAACTTATAATAAATCTCAGCAATATATTCGATTTCATTATGTATATGAAATAATTTAACATGATTGAAATACGCCGAAAAAAAATGTTTTCCCATACATCGTTATGTAACTGTAACGGAATCGTTTTGTGTAACTCTATAAATGAATAATAAACATTTTTTGCACCACATATTACACAGAATGTATATTTTAGTGCGCTTCAATAAATGCATATCAATTTTATCCTATTTGAAAGGCTGTAAGCTGTAACTACATTAAAATGCACTTGAAACAATTTTTTCCCATTGACCATAATGAAATGGAATACTTTTGATTGTTCTTGTAATGAAACTATGCATCCGATTTTTATAAACTTTTAAATGACTCGACAAAATTATGCCACAGTTATATACTTTAAATTTCAAACAATTCGATTGGGTATTTTTTGCTGTGTTACATGCGGATAGACGGACGGACTGAGCGACAACAATAGGTGCTATATATTTTCATAATTACGAACGCACCTAAAAAGAAAAAAAAATCTATTGTTCGTAGTGTCATAATTAAAATCCATTTCAATAATAACATTTTCAGCATATTAACATACAAAAAAAAATTGAAAATTAAAATAGTATTAAACTAGTTGTTGAAGGCCACCGTAATACTTACCCATCATGCATATGCATAATATAATATATGAAAATAAAACATGTGAAAACTATTTATGAAATGCATCGCAATTCCAAAACAAAATTTAAGCGGATATTTAAATATTTTTAACCATAGCCAACTACATAGTATATAAGACCTATACATTTCGCTAAAAACCGCCGAAAAAGTGAAGCTAAATTCAGATTCAAACAGGCCCCGACTTAGACAGTGGGGGGGGGGCTCGGGGCAAACATTATTAGGGGAGCCCCCTTCTATATTAAAATTCTTCGTAAATTATACTGAAGTGACTAAAACTGAAATTCATAATTATTGTCTGAGCGCATAACTTTTGTACTAAGTACTATTCATATCTATATGCATAATAGCAGAAGAAATACAATTTTAAAAAATTATAGAATACAATTTTAAAAAATTATAGAATACAATTTTTTTTATTACATTAAAATGAGCATCGGGTATGGAAACAGAGAGGATAGAAGAAGAAAGATCCTTAAAATTGAAAAAAAAAAAAAAAAGAATTTTGGTCACTTTTGACCATTTTTTATCATTTGACACCCCTTTAATGAAAAACTTATATTCATTGGGGGACCCCTTAAGCCGGGGGGCCCGGGGCAATTGCCCCGCATGCACCTGCCTTACTCAGGCCCATGATTCAAACCTTAAACTATTTCATTGGATTACGTGTGAGACCACGTGACACAAACCCTGCCCAAATCAGCATTGAGTAAGCTGTTTTCTTTTCGGTGCACATGGCTCGGCACGTGGTCATTGTTTTGGTTCAGGGTTTGCAGGGTTGGTTAGAATAACTTGGGCAAGGTATCAAGAGTCCTCTGACAGGAGACTTCATACATTAATCTCATATAAATGGGCTTATGGATCTAGTGGGCCATGTTTTTAACATACATAATAACGCTCTATTAACGAATTGCCCATGAACCCATTTCGACAAATTATACAAAAAGCCAAACTAATCAAGTAGTACCAAACTGCCTTAAAGAAATATCCTTATAACTCCAAAAATAATAATCATATTAACTAACAGTTTGCTGTGTCGGATTAAGCGTCGCATTTCCTATTAAAATATATCTCTGAATTGAAATTCGAATGAAATACAGGGTCGTGAAAAATCGAAGAATGTGGAAAACAGGATTGCAAATATCTTGGCAACTAATAATCCGATCGACTTCGTTCTTAATGCAAAATTTGTGTTATTTCATTGCCTTTTACGCCCACTCCTTAAAATAAAGAAATAAAAAATGTTTATATAACTTTCATCAGAACGAATTTTTCGAGAGTCCTAAAAAATAGTTCTGGATAATCGAGGTCACTGATATTCAATAGGCTTCGTCCCATTTTTACATACTAAGTACATACAGAATTTCAAGTCTCTATCTCAATTTGTTCATCAGATAGAGCGTTTACAGAAACACCCACAGACAGACGGCAATTTTTTTTTTAAAAAATGTGTTTTTTTTAAATCTCCATTATCTAAAACGTGTAAATCCGTCAAAAATTTTTTTTCGATGCTTCAAAACGATTGCAAGATTACTACGTACGATTGGTAAGTAAAATTACAAATATAAGCTTCGACATTAATAAATTAAGAATCTAAATATATCATATCATAAAATTCATTTAATAGCGAATTGTTGAGAAAAAATACTTACACTACGCAGACAAATTTTAAAGTTATAAATACCAGCACCTCCCGTCTACCATTTTCGAAGGCACAACCTCTCGGCCAGTAGTAAGGCCAAATAAAATTGATTTTCTAGGAGTACGGAAATTATTTGTTAAAAAAAAAGAGGACTAATTCAGTGCATATTGATGAGTTTTTCTGATAGTGTATGGTCTTCATAAATCCGAGTTATCACAAATAACAGTTCAACATAAAAATTTTTGCTTGTTTTTCTGCGAACCACAAGCATTGTTGTTCTTCCCCAATTATATAAAAATTTTTAAGATGGATGATTAAAACGTTTTGTTTGTTCGCCTGATGAAATACACATGATTACATGATAAATATAAATTATTTTATTTCAAATACATTAATTTTAAAGAAAATTCTCAAAACTCTTAAAATTGGAAATTTTTTTAAAAAAGGATCTTTTTTAATATCTTAAAATGTATTATTAATATCTTAAAATGTATATGATTTTAAAACATAGTTTATAGAGCGATGAAATATGTAAATATGTTCCTTTTCTTTCATATGTTTTAATGAAAAAATTGCATGATGCAGAAATAATCTATTTAGGGGGCTTCAAATTGTCCAGACATTTCTGAATAAAAAATTAGTGTGACAGCTTACCAAATAAACTTTGCAACTAGAATGAAAATTTTGGTATCTAATTATACTTCATATTATAATAATTAGCCTGAAATTAAAAAACATTTCTATTTAAAGCAATTTTATATTTTTAATACAAAGTTGTATTTAGCTAACGCAAAATTGAGAAAATTTCAACAGTATAATCACCTAAAAATATAATTTTTGGAACAATTAAAAGAAAAATTTTAGTTTATACAGAATAAAATGAAATACATAGTATTTTGAAAATTTCATGAAAAAATATTGAGCTGTTTTTAAGATACACTGCGCGTTATGCCCAAAAACGTCATTTTCTTTAAAACGATTTCAAAGTATCACTTCAGCTATTAAGCGTTTACAAAATTAAAAGCCATAATTTATGTTATAATGGGAATTTTAAGGAAACAATTATATCAAAGAGTTTAGAAAATATAGCAGTCTAGAATATAAATAAATTAAAAGTAGTTTTGAAGCTTTGAGAATTCTGAGATGCTTTAAAATTATCATTTACAAAAGCCTTTTTTTTTTTTAATCTCCAAGCCATTCTGTAAATTGAATACAACCCAAGTAAGTTTACCCGGTACTACTTGGTTATTCCGTCGATCAAATTACTGTCGCCAAGCTCTAAGATTAAATGCCAATAATAGTTGATCGCAAATGTCACATGTCACATTCTCTTGACATTAAACATGATACACGAGATTGTTACGTTTTCAAATGATTTTTAATTTGTAGTTTTACTAAAATAATTGTTCTTTCGTTATTAAAAAAGGTGCCAATTTTTATAGTTTAGCTAATAGTTTGGCGATTTGTATAATTTGGCGAAATTGGTCGACAGGATAACCAAGTAGTACCATTTACACAAAGCAGATTAAATATATAAAATCATAATACTACTTTTAAGTCTATGAAGAAAATATGTACCTGTTTCTTCTGTTTAATTTATAGTCATAAGGCAGTAGAATTTTACTTTTAACCTGAAGATTTAAAATGCATTTAATTAATTAAAACTGATTGACAGCTTGAAGATTATAAATTTGATGCAAGAAGATGAAAAGTGTATATCACTTATAAATTAATATCAATTGTTGAAATATAACTCAAATTATTTGTTGCTTCATTGTTGTACAAAAAATTCTGAGGAAAAAAACATTATTGTTAATTGTAAATAACAACCAATTCTACAATAGACTATTGTTGTTACGTCCTTACAAAATCCATTGTTGCCAAAATTTCGGAAGTTACATTTTTGTAAAACTGTTTATTTAAAGTAATAATAATAATAACAATAAAGGAATTTATTGTTTTGATTCATCTCAGCTTGGGCGCGCAAATATAATCTAAAACAAATGAGAATTTCGGACATCTGTACTCACAAACACTTTGAAAGTATCTCTGCAAAAAAATAAATTGTTTAATCTTTACATTTTCATCTTTAGTAAAATATATAATCATGATAAATATTATCATTTGTTAAAATATGCTTAGACAAAGCAAGTGTAAACAACTATCATTTGTAAACAAAAATAAAATTCTCACCTATTTTTTCTCTTTAAAAAACAGCCTTAAGACAAAAAGAAAATTGCGAATTACGAATTAAACACAGTTTATGCAATAAACAATAGACTCTACCAGAAGCATATAAACTATCATCCGGATCCTAGTCTAGATTTTTTGGGAATCCCCCCCCCCCTTTACCTTCTTCAAAGCGATATATCTCAGCGTCTCCTAGTTCTAAAATAAAAAAGAAAAGAAGCACTTTTAATGCTGGTAAACACTGGAATTTTATTTATTTTTTTTAAATCAAAATGTCATATTTCGGTAAGTTTAAATAGCAAAAAAAGGGGATTTTTTTTAATTTACTTCCAAAAAGTAGAACAATATTTAAAAATATAAGTTAATAGGAATAAATAAAAAAATAAAATTTCATATTTTAATATGTTTACAGTCCTTTATAAAACTAAAGTTGTATTTAATTTGTCCACTCTTTTACAGTTGGAAGAATGTTTCTAACATCCGTGGTTTAAACTCCATAGCTTCTATTTTATTCTAAATCTTTTGCAGTTTTTATTTTCAGAATAGATTTATAGTAAATAAAGTTAACAATTTATGTATTTCCACATAAGCATTTATATGGAATCTCTAATCTCTAAAAAAACTTTTTTTAGTTTAACAATGAATTTTACTAGAATAAGTGGCAAAGGTCGGGTGATCGTCCAGAGAGTTAACACTTAAAGGGTGAAAAATAGACAAAAATGCTTGATTAAAATTTAATAGTTCTTTTTTAAGAGATATTAATTGTAAAGTTGCTTCTACATCTCACCCAGGATGAATTGAATACAAAAGTTGCCTCTGTAAATCCACCACATATTGGAAGCCAAAAAATTTCAAGAATTCAACATCTTCTGATTATTCAGAAAATTAAAAATGGAAAAGAATCGCTGTTTTTGCAAATGTTTTCGATTTATTTTTTATTATTTTAAATTAAAATTCAAACATTTAGGATTCCAATAATGCCTTATTTTTGGTTTAGCGATAAAAAAGTAAAGTTATAGCTGAAATTATAAACCGGAAATGTGTTTTCTAAAACCGGAAATGAAAGTTTAAGCATAATAGAAACGTAAACGATACATTTAGTACACACATGTATAGGATATAATAAATATACGTAAATCTGTAAACACCTATAAATTAGGATGTATTTTAAAGATTTGAATTTTATATATCATTTTCCGTGCTTTATCCAAATCTTGATTTGTGTTTTCAGGAGAAAAGCGTTTTTATTGTGCACGAATACGAGAAACAACTTTTCTTGAAAAGTTTTTAAGTTATTAAAATAAAATTTTGTTATAAAGTTCTGCTATTGGCATGTTATGATGAAAAAATAGTTTATAAGTTTGTGTATATTATTTTAAAGCTTATTTTTATTGAAAAAGATGCATTAAAAAATCATGTTTTATTTGAAAAATTTGAAATGTGTTAGTAAATTTAAGAGGTATTGAAATTTTTTGCTTCATAACATATAGATAAGTTGTTTGTTAATATACTATTGATATTGAAAAAAAATGAAATAAGGTATTTGTACCCTATATGGACAGGGCTCTCAATATGGACACCCTTAATATTTTTAAAGGTAATAATTTTGATCGAAAGATGGCTAAACATTTTCGTGAAGAAAAGCAGTTGAAAAGATAATTAAGTCTGGAAAGTGTAAAAAAGTGCGCTGTTCGCCATTTAGGAGGAAACTTGTTATTTCAAGATGTGCAGATCTTAATTACTTGTAAGCTTAAATTCTTATTAGATATGGTAAAATTACATTAAATGTTGAAAAGTGGAGTTTTTTAGAAAGCTAATAAAACATATTTTCGATTGCTATTGCATATTTTGCTTAAAATAATTTTCCTTATTCATTTGGTACAAGATTTAGTAAAAGTACGCCCGGTTCCCAATATGGACAGCTTTTATCTCCATCGACTACAACTGTAAGAAAGAAGAAAATTCAACGTTGACAAGCAATACCTCGAAAAGTCATCAAAGTGGTAAAATCTTTGTTCAACAAGATGCTATTTGAACAATCCCCCCAAAACCTTCCTCCAAAAAATCCTTGCAGAAAAATAAAAAGAAGCTCCCCCCCCCCCATTAGGATATCTGTTGGCGAAATCGTAGGTACCAATGGTATGACTTCCTCAACAAAGGAGAGCTGGTATTGCTTCTTTTGCAGTATTGATGCTTTTTCAAACATGCGGCCATGCATCACATGTGGCAGATATGTTCATGAGGATTATGTGGGACTTACTGTCCATGGTGTAAAAGCTTCTATTTGTCCATGCTGTGAGGACTGATTAATAACAGATGTAAATTCGCAGACAGATGCAATAAAGCTAAGCAAAACCAACAATATTACTTCATAATATTTACTAGTAACTAAGGGACTTTGCATGGGTCTTCCAAGAGTAAAAACCGAGAATGACCCCCTTTCTAAAATGCATGTTCTGAAGACATTTACTGCCCCCCCCTCCTCCTCGGATTACTTAAAGATATTTTTTTTATTCCCTCTCCTCTAAAATCCCTTGGAAAAGTGGCTCATCCATACACACTCTCTAGAAAGTCAATAAGGAAACACCTGTCCGTAATAGGGACTAGTGGTTCCTTATATGGACATTTGTAAACATTTTTTGTTTTACCATTTAAATAAAAACCATAATAGTTACAAGGTCGCTAATTTTAATAATGATAGTCAACAGTCCAGGGATCATGGTCATATATTTTTGGAGTTCTATCACGTGTATATGGGGGTGAAAAAAATACATTTTTCTTAGGGTGTCCATATTAGGCACAGGTACTATATATTAAAAACATTTCGTAATAGAAGGTTTGGCGCAAACGCAATACTTTATTAAAATTTCAATAAATTTGAAATTGTTGCCTAAATTTGAAAAATGAATTAAAATTCCATTAGAAAGATATATGAATTTATAGAGTTCTTCCCTGTTTTTACTAAACAAACATGTATTTGATAAAGCTTTTGTAATTTTCAAAAAAGTAACACAAAGTAATACATGCCTTACAAAATAGTACAAAATGCCTTACAAAAAGTTACCAAAAAAGTAACACATGCCTTAAAAAATGTAACTAAAAAGATTTTCACATAGCTTATTCATTAAAATATTTAGTATATTGTTTTTATTAAAATATACGTAAATATAAAAGTATGGATATTTTATTTAACCCTTTATGTCGCGAATTATAAATCAAAAATTTACCCCTATTCAATAATTATCTTCGTAAATGCATGAAGATATCCAAAACAACTTACAAAATAATAACTTGATTTTTAGATAGATTTTTAAGTAAAATTGATTTAATAAACTGATAGAGTTTTTTTAAAAAAAAAATATTAATTTATTAGTTAATTAAAAATGTTGTTGTCCAAACTTCACAGTTTTTACAAAAACAATGTAAAAAAATGTAATTAAAAAAATTACAACAATCATTTGGAAAATGATTTTTTTCGGAGACTAAAATTTAAGACTTATAAATTTATTCTACATTTAAAAAAAAAAAAAAAAAACATGGTTTTTTACAATACACCGGTTCAACATTAGTGTGTTTCCTTTTTCGTAATCGGTTTGCTAGATAATAAAACCTTTTTTTTATTTGAGGGGCAGAGGGTGGGGGAGCTTTAAAAGGCGATTCGGTACATATTTAATAATTTGCAGTCATTGAATGTGACATTCACGATCCTCCATTTAATCTTATTGTTTGGCGATAATTTTTTGGTCGACGGGATAACCTAGAAGTACCGTAAAATATTTTTTAATAGAAGAGAATCTAAATCCATGTAATTGGTGGAGAAAATAACAGCATAAAAAACTATTTAGCTTCGACTCGTCGCGCTTATTGAATATGATCCAGCGAAGTATATTTTGCATGAAAATTACCATTTATATTAATTGGTAGACGAATTAAATAAATTTTACATTTCATTTTCTTTAATTGGCCTTATAAGTTGCGTCTGAGCATAAAAGATTAAGACATAATGTTTTGAAATTTCTACCGATTGTAAAAACATCTTTTATCATCGTTTCCATGCTATACATTAAAATATTTTAAAAGCATACCTAAACAAAGCATTATAAAGCTAAAATCATAACACTGCTATCAAAGTATGCAAAAACTTTTATGTGTTTCTTTAACAAATAACCGTAATGCAGCAATGTTTTACATTAAACGGGGTAATTTTAAATATATTTAACATCATTATTACCTCATTAATATCGTCAAAATCGTAAATGCGATGCAAGAAAAATTAAAATTACACATTATTGATAGGTTCATATAAATTGCTGACATATAACAATTGGTTTAGTAACAGTTACATTGTTGTAAAGAATGAGATTTACCCATAAACAAGTAAGAAAAATCATGCGTTAAGCATAGATTATGAAGCACTTTCCAACACTTAATGAAATCTTTAACAAAACTTTGTTATTTAGGGAAATAATAGTGTATAGCCAAATATACCCAAATATGTATTCCAGTACATTAGAACAGCCCTGTATTTCATATGTCAGTTCATATAATGGGAAAATTTAGCTTAGCAAGAAAATACCCAGTAGCCTTAAATTTCTTTTTCAGCAATTCATACTATTAGATGGAAACATACTTGGATACTTTTGTTCAGCCCTGTAGTTTACATTGTATCTTTATTACACGTCAGCATTAGGCTAAAGTTTATTGTAAACTAAAACACTTTTAAAAACCCTGAAATCACATTCTCATAAATCATCATTCATAGGCGTCCATGTACCGATTTCTTTGCATGGCCCTGTATATCCCTTTATCTATATTCTGCAAACATTTCTCATGAAATTGAATGCAGCTCAGCGTAAAAATGCATAGCTTATTTAAGAACCACGTTTAAAAAATTTACGCTCATATTCAGTAACGTTGGTGAGCTCTTTTGGGTAGTCCTGTATATCAACTATAACATTTATACACACCATATAATGTGCATATATTTAGCGAAATATAAACGCGAATATCATAATTAAAATGCATTTCATCCCTCCATCAGCCATCATCGGACACATATACGGTACTTCGGAAAAAATATACTATTTGAAATCTTTTGTATGGCCCTGTAAATGCTATGTACTTCATATTATGCAAGACAGTAGCGTATAATTTATATTAAGCTTCAGTGACATATATCAATTTTATTATACAGGAAAAAGCTTAATATATTTAAAATATGTCACACACAATTCCTCCTTTTACCACTATCTAATGGAATTCTTTTGTGTGGCCCTGTAAATGAATAATAGCCACATTTTCACCTTATATTTTATAGGATGCATATTTTAATGTTTGACAGGGTATAGCATCTTTAAAATTCCTTTGAAACGATTTTTCCCCATAGGCCGTAATGTAATAGGAAACTTTTGATTCGCCCTGTAGACAAACTAATCATGGTAGAAACTTCATTTTCGATAGGACTTGTGCCAGTGTAAACGTCAATAACGTCCTAAAATTTCATGGCAATCCGAGTATATTAACGATTTTTCCCCATAGGCCGTAATGTAATGGGAAACTTTTGATTCGCTCTGTAGATAAACTAATCATAATAGAAACTTCATTTTCAATAGAGTTCGTGCTAGGGTAAACCTCAATAACGTCCTAAAATTCCATGGCAATCCGAGTATATTAACGATTTTCCCCCATAGGCCGTAATGTAATGGGAAACTTTTGATTCGCCCTGTAGATAAACTAATCATGGTAGAAACTTCATTTTCAATAGGACTTGTGCTAGGGTAAACGTCAATAACGTCCTAAAATTTCATGGCAATCCGAGTATATTAACGATTTTTCCCCATAGGCCGTAATGTAATGGGAAACTTTTGATTCGCCCTGTAGATAAACTAATCATGGTAGATACTTCATTTTCAATAGGGTTCGTACTAGGGTAAAGTTCAATAACGTATAAAAATTTCATAGCAATCCGAGTATATTTACGGGAGTTAGAGCGCGGACAGACGGACAGACGGACAGACGGCCATCCGGCCAGACGGACAGACGGCCATCCGGCCAGACGGACAGACGGCCAGACAAACCGAATGCATAAGCACTTTTCAACTTTGTTGGAAAGTGCTAAAAAGGATTGTTGTAAACTGCGAAGTATAGTAACAAAATGTTTAGATAATTTTTTTCACATTGTTGCGAACACATTGTTGCTCATACATTATTATTAAAATTATGGGAGTTACAGTTAATCGAAACAGTATTTGACCTTCTTTCTCAATTAAAGATAGGATCAACCGAAACACGTCTTTAAGACCAGAACGAAAATCGAATTTGGGTAAACTTTCCATTTGCAGCCGCAAACGAAAATGCCCAAAAATATTTTTAAATAGTTTTAATACATACATAAATATACATAATTATCAATCAATTGAACATTTGGCCCAAGTTTCATCTCTGTGCCTCTGACCACAACTTTTTCTTTTGATGTAAAGTTAAATGCAATTAATTCATTAGCAATTCAGAATAATTTTTTAACTACAGTCGAGTCTCTATATAACGAAATCCACCATTCCAGTAAAAAATTCGTTATATAGAGAAATTCGATGTATAGAGAATGATGTTAAAAATCGTATTTAATGTGTAAAATTTGAACAAATATTATTTTTGATCTTTTGAATTAAGAATTTGAAATGTTTAAAAGTAAATATTAACCTAACATTTCATTTCTTAATTACTTAAGCTGTATCAAAAAAGAGAACAGACATTTATTTGAAAGCTTAATGAAAATCAAAGGAGGAAGATCTGCATTAATTTCAGACGAAGAAATCTGTAAATTTTTGTTGTTTTGATTTTAAAAGTGTTACGCTCTCAAAAAAAATACTCAAATTTTAGCAAGCAGTGAAAAACATTAACATTTTCCTCCATTTGAAGGCCTCTCTTATGTGCCTCTCATTTATTCCTCTCTTACATATGTATCAATCCAATTGACTCTGTTTTGAGAAGGATGTGGAAAGGTGTGTGGGAGGTGGGATGAATTCGTTGGATTTAAAGACCAAGGAGAGAAGTTATATATGCATACATATATATAAAACTCAGTACTGACGATAAATCAAAAATAAGTGATAGAAAATTGATTCCATATGATTTCGAAACTTTTTTAAAACTGAATAAATTAAGACCAATTTATGAAAAAATTCGTTATATGGAGATAGATATTTCGCTATATAGAGACTGTTTTTAATGTAATCATGCGAAAAGGGGACCGTTCCTGATAAAAATTCGTTATATAGAGAAATTCGATGTATGGAGTGAGAGACTCCACTGTATATGAATTTCACTTATATGAAAAATATTTTAATTTTAGATTTACACATCTCGATATATCTTTTAAAATGATTTTTGTAAAGGATCATTTGCTATACTATAATTTTCTCAAAGAATATTTGAAACATTTCTTCGGTTTCAAACTGAAAATTTTCTATTACTCTTCAGTCTGTAGTTGTTAATGAGCACGTGAAAAGCATCTTCAATGTTTCTCTTCAATTCATATAAATACACCCGGATTTTCATGAAAGTGTTAAAACTTATTTCGGTCACCAAAGCATGTTTTGGAATTGTATATGAAGTATGTATGGTTCATAGTTCATTTACAGGCATATTCAAAGGAATTCTATTATAGTATGGTATAAAGGGAGAGGGAATCGTTTGAAAAGTATTTTAATGACATTACACTATTTGAAATGTATTTAAACTGGTATAAATCACAGAACTTCACTACAAGTAGATTACGATAGTCTGGGATATTCATTGCATGTGTCGTTCATTGACAGGGATACACAAAAGAAATGTGTTACAGTACTGTCTTTGAACAGTAATTGCTGAAAGTCCGTTTTAAAATTAAGTAACCACTTTTAAATTTGACTATTTTTTCACATGTGATTTGTATATAAATTTTGCACCTCATATACAGGGCTGCACAGAAGAATTCATGTACCATTTTTCATGTTAGCGAAATTGCTTAAGGGAAGGAAAATTTTCAACTAAAGTATATATATTGCAAATTTTTAAGTGCACAATTACTACATAAAACAATTTTTGAATGCATGCAATAGGCACAAATCTATATACTAGAGTGGAATGAAAAATCGAAAGTTGGAATTTTGATTTTGGATGGCAGCCAAAAGTTGCCTTTTAGTATCTCTAATACACGTGCAAAATTTCATGAATTTTGAAAAACTTCTTGAGTCCCCTACCAGGACATTTATATTTTCATTGATTTATACGACATATTCTTACCATAAATTGTACATTAACAGGATTTTTTGGTAATCTCGTTTGATATTTTTATATTTAAAATATTTGGTGTAATTCCTTTCATCATTTTCAAATTTTAAGTCTTTATTTTTAAATGTTTCAAACGGTTTATTGAGTTTTAAAAATTGTATGTTGTCATTTTTACAGTCAAAATGAGTACGTGTGTGAGCAAATCGAGGTTTACTATTACTAGAAGTCGCTGATTCTTCAAAACTATATAAAGCTGTTTTGTCAACAATAGCAGAATGCTATAAAATACTATTATTATACAAAGCAATAAATAAAGCACAGCAGTAATTGTAAAGTTTCGCCAAAATCAAATGTAAAAAAAAAATCCTAAGAGCGTCAAATGATAGACAACAATTTTTCTGAATATCAGAAGCTTATCAAATTTCCCAAAATCAAAGGAAACTATGAAAAATTGGAGATATATGGAAGACCTATAAGTGAAAAACATAATCTCTGATTTCAAGAGTCAAATGAATTGTATTTGGGATACATTACAGCATCGTTTGACCCAGGAAAGATCATTGAAGGAAGTATTAAAATATTGCACTGAAAAACATTTAAACCTTGATAAATTTATGGCAATATGTTGTGACGGAACAACTGTAAACAGTAAGATTAAAAAATCATGCTAATAGATTTTTGAAACTAAGATTTAGTCGTCCGTGGTAGTGGTTAATATGTCAGCTCTCTGCAAACGAATTGCCACTAAGTGATTGAACTTCATAAACAAAATAAAGGCTCACGAGCTTTTCCTGTTCTAATTGGAAAGTCGTTGGATCAATGTGAACAATAGACAGTTATGGAAATTAAAAAGTATCTGCTCCTATAACAGAGAAATGAACTCTGGAGAGTTAAGTCCGGACCAAAATTATTTTTATGACACTTGTCAAACATTTGAATCTGGTTAATGCTCCTCAAATCTGGTAAATCGTAATCCAGCAAAAATGTTGCACTCTAAATGATTGACAACTGCCAATTGATTACTTGGTTTGCAGATTGGAAGTCATAATTCATCCCAAAGTCTGAAGATTGTGGCTGAATTTGTAATGAAAGTTGAGCATAATCTATGTTGTTTCACTTCAAGAAAGATTGTTCTTGCAAATATAGTGCTCAAAATATTTTTTATGAGCAATTAAGTTGTTTCGTTATTTGAGGGAATATTTTAAAAAAATTCTCAATCCCGTTATTCAACAAAACGTATACTTCTGTCATTGAGATGAAGGTTTACAGAAACGATAAATGATTAAAAAAAAATCATGTTGGAGAATTTGGATTGTTCTAGAATATTGAAGATGAAGGATATTATATGTTCTACAATAAGACAATTTCATATTCCAATATTGAAATTCAGTGTTGCAAACAATATAAATATTATTAACTGACAAGAATGTGAAATCACCCCACATTCTGAAAAGAGTACCAAGAGAAAAACTAGAAATTTACAGAAAAAAATCGAAAGTCCCATCTTTTCAATTGAAATATTTCCCTGTTAGATTCAAGTATTTGAAAGATGCGTAAACTTAGTTGTTGAAGCGCCATTAGCGGCTGTAGTAGTAGAAGCAAGAACCGGATATATATGAGCAAAAATCAAATCACGAAAGGTAATACCTAATTTTAATAACAAAGACCAATATAAATTAGAGTAAAAGGAAAGATCGTTTTACAATACATCGACTACATTCTTTTCATTTCATTACTATATATTCACAAAACTGTATTTCCTTTATATTTTGAGAACTATCTTTCATGTACATTCGAAAAATAAAAGTGAAATGCATGTCTAATTATTGTGTTTTCTCTTCTCTGCGACAATACGATTAACATTTTAGGGTTTCGTTCGCGATTCAAAGAGGTAAAGCGCAACGATACTTAGATCGTTCACAAGTAATACTTTAAGAAGTTATTTTTGTGGTTTATTTTATTGAAATCAGAAATTTAGTTTTTTTTAAATAAAATTGTTAATTTACACTACATTGTGAAATCTTGATTTTCTCATAAAAAGAGCATAATCTTTAAGAGCTGGTAGGGAACTAAAATGAAATTTTAACTATACATTCAGTGTGCCAAAAAGAAACATTTTAGACTTATCCAAAGAAAAAATTCCGAAAAAAAAATTTCTTTTGGTCATTTACACTACATAGTGAAATCTTGATTTTCACATATAAAGAGCATAATCTTTAAGAGCTGGTAGGATGAATATCAAAGGAAATGAAATTTTAACCTGATATTTAGTGTGCCAAAAGGCAAATTTTTAAACCTATCCTAAGAAAAAATTCCGAAAAAAAAAATGTTTTTGGTCTTTTTCACTCCACCCTACTATATACCCTATACAGGGCTGCTGATAAAAATTCGAATCATGTTCTTGGGTAAACACCATTTTTGTATACATGTAATTAATAGGCACAAATCTATATACCCTATACAGGTCTGCAGAAAAAAAATTCGAATCATTTTCCGATTGTAAATGTAAACAGCTAAAATATGGTTTTTAAATGAGTTTTCATATGATTGAAATAGACATGATCTTTTAACTTTTTACCTATGCAGTTTTTTTACATTAATGTATTGGAACGTGTTTCATAATCTAAGCTTGGTGCATGAATTTTTCTTTCTTATTTAGTATCTTCTTGATATTGATTTATTTACAATAAAAGCTATAAATCTAATGCACTATATTATATTTTAACACAATCAAACAGATTGGTAAAGCTATCAAACGGTAAACCATATTTTTCGCTCTGATGGAAAAATTCAATTCGTATAATAAATATATCAATCAGTTTGATACAGCTAAAATACAATAAAGTAGCTACGTACCCATCGTTTAACCCGCGGATTTCCTGCAAACGTGGCAAATGAGGTGCGTTCGTACTATGTCGAGGTTTACAAAATATTCAGATGTTGTTGTAATGGTATACAGTATTTCCGATACAGTACAGTTGCTGAAATCTGCTGTGTGTCCCTGTTAATACTATCTGCTCTCTATTATATAGGAAGTAACCTTTATTAAACCTCAGCAAAGTATATCCATTTCATAGAATATGAAATAGTTTAATGAATTAAAATACCCCCCAAACAATGTGCCCCCCTACAAAATTGTCTAATGGAATACATTTGTGTGGCGCTGTAAATGAATAGCAAATATTCTTTGCACCACAGATTGTACGGAACGTATATTTTAGTACATACTTCATAGATGCATATTAATTTTATTATGTTCGAAAGGGTATAACATCAAAAACCACTTCCCTGATTTTCCCGTACATCATATGGGCAACGTGTTTTTGTTAATCGTAATTTGCCCGCACTAAGTACGGACGTCCATATTCCAGTCATAATTTATTTTTCGCAACAGATTTTTTTTTTTTTTTTTTTTTTTTTTTTTTTTTTTTTTTTTTTTGTGCGTGTGTGTATATATGTAAATTTTGCATTAAATAATGGAAAGATTGCATTAAATAATAGAAAGATTGTTCTTGCAAATATAGTGCTCAAAATGTTTTTTTTTTTATGAAAAATTAAGTTTTTTTTATGAAAAATATTTAAATCTCTGTATAACAGAAAAAATAGACAAATATTTAAAGACTTTTTTTTTCAAAAATTTCGATCACTTAAGTGGTTTGAATGCATTTGAAGCTGTTTTTTTCCCCATTGGTCGTCTGTAACGGAATATATTTTTAAGGCCTCTGTCATTGAACTATGCATCCAATTTTCATAAAACTTGAAATTACTTGACAAAATGATGCAACAGTTATGTATTTTAAATTTCAAACGATTCGGTTGGGTAGTTTTTACGTTGTTATATGCGGACGGACTGAACGACTGAACGACGACCAAAGATGCTACGTATTTACATAATTACGAACGCACCAAAAACAACACAGTGAGAGAGTCGGAGATAAATATCTTATAATGAGGTTATTCTCTCGAGTAATTTACCAAGCTTTATCTTTTACCCTATTTAAACTAGTCAGATGTGGCAAAATTCCAAAACTTTCTTTCATCTTATGCGTGTTCATAAATCCTGAAAAATACAGCGTAGCAGCTCCACTAGTTAGGTGATTTAAACCAAAGTATATAGTCAAAAACAACTTATGTCAACCTATAACTGGCTATGAAATTTTATGAAAATCCATACATTTGTTTTTGAGGTAGAGTTATTACAAAATCTTAAAAAAAAGAAAGTCTCAATAACAGCGCCGCATATTGGGTGATGTACACGAAAAACTAATCAGAATAAACTTTTTTATCACTTACTAACTGAATCTGAAGTTTGATGGAAATCTATGCATTAGTTCTTGAGGTAGAGCTAATGCGATGATCACGTATAATGCACCATGACAGCGCCTCCTGTTGAGTGATTTGCACCAGAACTCAATCAGGATTATGTTATATCGAGTACTAACTAAATACAAAGTTTTATGAAAATCCGTGCACTGATTCTTGAGATATAGCTATAATGAAAATTGTAAATAATGCACCATGAAAGCGCCTCCTGTTGAGCTATTTGCACCAGAACTCAATCAGCATCATGTTATATCGAGTACTAACTAAATATAAAGTTTTATGAAAATCCATGCATTGATTCTTGAAATATGGCTATTATGGAAATTGTAAAAAATGCAGCATAGTAGCGCCATCTGATAGGAGCGATATGCACCAAAATTAATCAGATCTAGTTTATATCAATGCCTAAAAGAATCTAAAGTTTTGAGAAATTCCGTGCATTAAATCTTGAAATAGAGTGCCCACAAAATTTCTGTTACATACACTACCTGGCCATTGATGAACGTCCACTTGCGGTTTTAGACATTTTGTTAAGGGTGTATTCGAAAAAACGCTTTTCCATCTTCAACTGCTCGAAATTTTCTGATACAATTTCAGATATATTTTTAAAAGCAGAAACATGAAACTTACTGAGAGGACTTTTGAAGAGACATATAAGGTGCCGTGTGATGTCATTTTACGCACAATTCATTAGATTTGATTTATAAGCGATTTTCTTCTCCATACGACCCTTTTCCGTTCCCAAATCTCCTGCTTCGGAAAATTCGGTTCAGAATGTCATTTTTCATTCCTTTTTTTGCAGTTTTTCCTGCATTTATCAAAAAATCGACCATCACGGCACCTCGTGCACTTTCTAAATAAGACAATTTGCCAGTTTGATGCATATGAGAGCAAAAATGAATTCAAAAATAAATCGGAAAATAAGCAGTTTGAATCTAAATACACCCTTAAATATCTAGAAAAATACATGAGGAATCATCCCGAAACTCTTAGTGTATAAATACAATAGAATAAGTCATACATTTCCGTGAAGATTTTTTCCCGAAACTCCATAGGGGACACTGTTAAAAATAAAGGTGACAAACCGGTGCCATTTGGGACCCGGAGGTAAAAAGGCGGTGCCATTTGGAACCCTAGGGTGTCATAGGAGCTTGAATATGTGGTTGGGGTGACGACAGATCTGTTACTGGATGATGGGAGCTAAATAAGGTGCCCTGCACTTCGTATGGGTAGCAATGTACCACCTTATCGGGTGACTGGCAACATGCGCATGCGCTATGACCTGTGTCTTTCTGCTTCCGATGTCGACAAGTAAAGTTTACGGCTGTGAGCAAATCAAAACATGGCAGTATGTAAATTGGTGATATTAATTGAGGACTAACCACTGAGCTACAATGAAACTACAATGAGGACTTAACGATCCGATTTGCGCGACCAGTGAACCGGGTAAAGTTTGATTAAAGGTAAGATTTAACTTTATTTCATTTTATTTTATTGTTATGTTAATTTATCGTACATCTCTATATGTAATGTCATAAAAAACAATAAATAAGATTTGTTTGTTAGTATGATTGATTTGTAAGTTTATTATGTGAGCCTACAAGCTACACTCTTACCAAAATACCCGCTTGCTAATGTTAGACCTATGAGGCAGTTATTTTACAATTTCTCGTTTACATGTCAATATTTTTAAATGATTTATCGAGGCCTTAGCTACCGAGGAGCAGTTGGAGCAAACTGCTCTAGTCACGGGAATCCTAAGCGCGCACAATTAGAAAGAGCGAAATGAAAGATTGTAAAAATATTTACATATTTTTTCATTACAAATCAGTTATTATAGACGAATCTTGTTGCAATTGGAATATTCTATGACCATTTTACTTTGTGTTTAAACTCAACTGTTTAGATTTAACCCTTAACTGCTATTAGTGGTCTCAGACACCGTGTTTTTAAAATTTCACAGTTTAACTTGTAATTTTTAGTTTAACTATATAGATACTGGTCAATTTTTTTTTGTTTGGAGTCTTATTACTACCTCTAAATACTTTTGAATAGCTGAATTTGATTTATAATATTCTTGTACATAATATTCTTGTACATAAAGTTTAATACATAAATAGTATTCTGAGAATTAATGTAACATTTTATTCATCTTCAGATTAAATGGTCTGACAGACAGCTCACAGTAGTTATGTAACAATTTTTGTCAGAGCAGTTAAGGGTAAAATATGTTTTTGCGTCTATATACAGTTAAAAGCAATTAATTTTATTCGCGAAGTTTTAATTTTAACCTTTACACGGGATCTCGGACAGCATCTGGTCGGCTTTGCATATATTGTCGGATAAATGCTATCCGAACCCCTCCTGTAAAGGCTAATTCACACCATATTGCAGCCTCGCGTAACTTCTCTAATATTGTTTCAGTATACCTGATTTGTCTTTGTTTGAGGGGGGGGGGGGGGTAACTTTTTCATTTAAGACAATTGAATGCTTGCAAATCTTAAAGTAACCAAAACTTATTTACAGGGTTTTCATTATTAATATTTTCCTTATTAACCACCATTATTTCCAAAATAATCTTCATAATAAGATTAGATCGGGAGGGGTTAGCACGGACAATCATTTAGGGAGGACAATCATTTACATCATTTAAGGATAAAAATCACGGATAAAACCTCGATTTGCATATTAAAACGTTATTAGTCAGCCAAGTCATACCTTGGTGGGAAATGCCTAAAAACCCGAATTTAGCGGTATCTTGGGTTTACTATTATGTTTTCTTACTCCCAATTCTTCATATTTTCATACTTTTGGTTTCATTTTCTTTCAAAAAGGTTAGAAAATGTTAGGGTATTGAACTGAATAAACCTTATGATCTGATTATCGGCTATGCAGATTTACACCCATTTTTTTCGAAGTATTCTTTCGCATTAAACCTTATTTAGTAGCAGAATTTTATGGTCAAATAAAATAAAATATTTT